>QXEO01000624.1:436270-1036270 GCA_007115705.1 Dactylis glomerata
TAGAGTCATGTCCCTGTTGACCTCGGCAGGCCAGTGATGAAATCCATACCAACTTCTTCCCATTTCCACATGGGACCTTTAGGGGTTGCAGTAGACCCGCAGGTCTTTGGTGCTCTGCCTTGACACGCTGGCAGATGTCGCCTGGGCATATAAAATGCTATCTCTCGCTTCATTCCATGGCCACCAAAACTGCTCTTTCAAGTCTTGGTACATTTTGGTGCCTCCTAGTGAAAATCGAGTAGGGAGTATCATGGGGCCTCCTTCAGGATGAGCTGCTTCACTCTTCGATACTGGGACGCATAGGCGGCCATTATACCATAGCACACCTTGCCGATCAATCAAAACCTAGGTTACTTCTTCTAGTTCCATCTGCGCTTAATTCCTTCAATGCTCTCATGTCCTTTCTGAGCTTCCTTGATTTGGTCAAAGAGAGTAGGTTGGACCTCCAGGTTGGCTAGGAACCCATGGCTCACACAGCTCAAGTCCAAACCTTTCAAACTCTTCACTAGGGTAGGCTGGCTGGTTTTAGCAGGGCATTTAGGGAGCAAGGCTCTCGGCTAAGGGCATGATGACCACGTTTGCCTTGCCGGATGATAATGAATGCCTAAATCATAATTCCTTGAGGAAAGCTCAATCCACTACGTGCCTCATATTAACTCCTTCTGAGAGAAGATGTACTTCAAGCTCTTGTGGTCGGTGTAGATCTCCGCATTTCCCCATAAGATAGTGTCGCCAAGTTTTTGAGTGATTACACAACGGGCAGGCAAGTTCTAAGTCATGGGTAGGATAGTTTAGCTCATGTGGGCGCGTTGTCAGGATAGGTAAGCAATGACTTTGCCATCTTGCTTGCATCAGAAACACTCCCAAGTCCAAGCTTGGAGGCGTCGCAATAGACGTCAAGCTTTTGGTGATGTCGGGCATGGTCAAGATAGGAGCTGATACAAGTCTCTTCTTGAGCTCTTGGAAACTCTGCTCGCACTTCTCAGTCCCTCAAACTTCTTGTCCTTCTTGAGAGCTGAGTCATCGGGGCGAGCAATGCTGGAAAATCCTTCAACAAACTTTCGGTAATATCTAGCTAATCCGAGGAATGCTCGAACTTCAGTGGGATGGTTGGGGCCTTTCTTCTAAGATGGAAGTGATCTTTGATGGTCAACGGACACCCCGGCTGAAAATAACGTGTCCCAAAAATCCAACTTTCTTTAGCCAAAATTCACACTTGCTGAACTTGGCATAAAGCTGGTGCTCTCTCAAGTTCCCAATACTAGTCGCAGATGCTCTGCGTGCTCTTCCTCAGTCTTGGAATAGACCAAGATGTTGTCTATGAATACCAACCACAAACTTGTCAGGAACTTCATGAACACCTTGTTCATGAGATTCATGAAGTAGGCCGGGGCATTGGTCAGGCCAAAGGACATCACGGTGTACTCCGAATAAACTGTATCGTTGTGGTAAGGCGGTCTTGGGGATATCGGACTCGCGGACCTTCAGCTGATGATATCCAGTGCAGAAATCAATCTTGGAGAACACTCTAGCTCCATTCAGCTGGTCAAAAAGGTCTTCAATTTTTGGGAGTGGATACTTGTTTTTGATCGTCACTTCATTCAACTTACGGTAATCCACACGCAATCGAATGGTACCGTCTCGCTTGTCCACAATAGAATAGGCGATCCCCAAGGTGACGCGCTAGGATGATAAGACCCTTTGCTGAGCATATCAGCGAGCTGCCTCTTTAAACTCTCTAACTCTTGGGGTTTCACGTGGTAGGCTCTTTGTGCTATAGGGCTGTTCCGGGAATCAACTCAATAATGAACTCAATATCCCAGTCGGGGGGCATACCTGGAAACTCTTCGGGGAAGGCATCGGGGTATTCACATACCACCGGGACTTGGTCAAGAGTTGGTCCAGACACATACTTCTTGTAGTATGCCTTATGGGATGGCATGGTTGCAATGTGCTCAACTTGAATACCCTCACTGTTGGTTACGGTTATAGACTTCCTGGCGCAATCTATGTGCCCTTGGTACTGGACATCCAATCCATTCCAAGTACTACATCCAAACCCTTAGTGCCTAGGATGATCAAGTTGGCTTGGAAAGATGCCCCATGGATGACTACGGGTACCCCTTCGCAGCACAAATGGGCTTTAACTTGGGATCTAGGAATTTGTACTATCATTTTGCGTGCCATTTGAGTCGTGGTCAACCCTCCCGCTGCCACAAATTTCTCAGTGACAAACAAATGTGATGCACCTGAATCAAACAAGACCTTTGCAGAGGGACTGAGTTGATGAGAAACGTACCAAGGACAACATTAGGGGCTCGGCTGCTTCCTCAGTGGTGACATGGTTCAGGCGGCCTCGTGCAGTATTGGCTTGGTTCTTTGGGTTCTTCCCAGTGGGTCCACGGCCTTGACCCTGGTTGGGTCTCGGCGCGCTGAGGCTCGGTGCAGAGGGCTTCTTCAGAGGGCACTCCTTAGAGAAGTGTCCTGGCTGGCCACAGGTGTAGCATCCGCTGCCTTGACTATGGTTGGTAGGGTTGAATGTGTTGCGGTTTCCTCCGGAGATGTTCCCGCCTGAGGGGCAGTTGCTGGAATACTGGCAATTCGGGTTGTTGGGCCTGGGGCTTGCGATGCAAACCTCTGTGGAGGGGGCGCAGCCCTGGATGGGGGCAGGCTGCGGGACCGCTGTACACTAGGTCCACCTTGACTCATCATCCTGCGCTTGCGGCTTCTCACGGGCAGCCTTGTTCTTGTCTTCCACCATTATTGCCGCACCCACCATGGCTTCTAGGTCCATGTAGTGCACGGCGACAAGGTAAGTCTGCAACTCCTCCTGCAGTCCATTGAGGAACCTTTCTCTCTTCTTCTCATCGGTATCGATGTCATTGGAGCATACCTTCCCAAGTGGTGAACTTGTCGAGATACTCAGGAACACTCATCCCTCCTTGCTTCAGATTGAGGAACTTGTCCCTCATAATCTTGATGAGTCCAGAAGGGATATGGGCCTTGCAAAACTTGGTCTTGAAGGCCTCCCAAGTCATCACTTGGCCCTCAGGCTGCATGGCGCGGACATTCTCCCACCATGCTCCAGCGGCTCCAGCTAAGAAGTGGGTTGCCTACAGCACCTTTTCATTGGCTCCAACTCCAGCGTACTCTAGCTTGTTCTCAATGGTGCGGAGCCAATCGTCGGCATCCAGTGGCTCAGTGGACTTGGAGAAAGTTGGGGGATTGGAGTTCTAGAAATCCCTAAGCTTGTTCTGGGGCTCGTCATTGCCATGGCCACCATTGTGGTTGTGGTGGGTGGCAATCTGGGCGAGGTGTTGGAGTGTGGCGAGGTTAGCTTGGCGCTCGGCACGTGCGGCTTCACGATCCTCTAGCATGAGCCGCAGCACCTGCATCATGTCTGGCTCAGGAGGTGGGGGCGGGTTGTTTCCAGCGTGGCCTCGAGTTTCCGGAGCCATTCTAGAGAGAAGTTTATCTTGTGAGATACAACAATAGTTTTAAATGCAGGGGAAATAAGTTGTGCAACATGACATGGAAGGAAATCATAAGAAACATAGCTACACCAACATCCATAAGCATACATCATCAACCATAGTCAACCAAGTCCATCACATGCATACATACATACAAAAGAGGTGCCACATAAGTCTAGCACACATACCACAAAGTCTCATGCAACACATACCAAATGGTTTCAGCTGAACCATACAACACACCTAAACGCAAAAGGGTCGATCTAGCCACTACGCGACATCCTAAGTGAGGTAGCAGTGCGCCGGGTACCTACTCGTCGACGCTAACGTGAGGCACAACCTCCTCAGGATCCTCCTCACTTGGGGTCGCAGGAGCATAGAAGTCCATGATAGCGTCGCGGTCATCACCGCCATCGCTACCACGGTCATCGTCATCGGTGCTCGCAGGCTCCTCGTCGTAGGCCTCATGGTGGTCGTTGTCGCGGCCAAGTACCTCCTCGTTCTCCTTGCGGAGCTCGGCGGTCTCCTCCTCTAACTCGGACATGTGACTCTCAAGTGAAGCGAGGTGATCCTCCAGATCACGGACGCGCTGTCATAGAGCCCTATTCCTCTTCACGATCCTCCTCTTGGCAGCGAGGAGGTGGTGACGAGAGAGAATAGAGTCCTGTAGGTCCTCACGAAGAACGGCCAACTCCAGGCCTCGCTCATCGGCCACCATAGGGACATGGTCGAGCTGCCCCTGGGTGTGGTGCAGCAGGGCCTCCGTGTGGCAAAGGTAGCGACTGAAGGGGGTGTGTGCGGCGGCCTGGTGAGGAAACCCATCAGAGTCAACTCGCCCGTAGTGCTCGTAGCAGGTGTCGAGTAGCTCGTCGTAGTAGAGGTGGACGAGGCGCGAGATAGCGTGTCAAAGGACACGCATAAGTCTGTCGCCCCACGTGCGCTCGATCACCTCGAAGGTGAACTCTGGAGAGGTCAGCGGGACCTCCTTCCCACGGACCTGGCAAACTACCTGGTACGCCAACTCGCGGGTACCCTCCTCAAAGAGCCGATAGCCTCGGACCTCCGGACACGGGCGTCCGAGACGCGCGGCCAACTCCACTAAGCCGCGCTCAAAGACGAGCACGTCCTCGTGGGTACCAACCTGACGGTGTGTAGTAGGAGCATCCATCTACACAAAATTTTAAGGTAGGTTGAGTTAATAACTTACCCAAGTGTGCAATATTTTAAATACAGTAAAAACTTGAATTAAGATGCAAGTAGTCTAAATGCTTAAAGAGTAAGGGGAGAGATGAGAGCAATATATATTTACCTTATAATATTAAGCCATCTCTTATAACTTTTTAATAGTGAAAATAGTTTTTGGTTCGGTCTAACGCCCATGCTAACTAGGGTCTCCTAAGGTCAGGATGGCTCTGATACCAACTCTGTGGGGACCCCGGTTTACCATCCGGAATTCCTGTTATGCATACAATTCATGATCCCAGGAAGACCATCATCAATCCACATAACAGAGTTGGCATTACAGAGTACATCATCCATTACATAAATAAGTCGTTTAGTCTTACATGGCCACTTGGCCGAATTCAAATGCCTCGCAGGGCAAGTTCACTGAGCATAGCAGCGGAAACACAAATAGCGTCGGTAGCCCGGGTCATGCCTCTACCCTACAGGCGACTGACCGGGAGACGGATCCTAGTTCGCACCGGCGTCGTCGAACCCCTCACCATCATCATCATAGTCATCTCCATAATCTGGCCAAGTAAATAGCCAGGGACAAAGAGGTGAGTACATTTGGAATTGTACTCGCAAACCACCTAAGAGGGAACAGGTTGCATGCTATTTGGCTATAGCAAGGAAAGTTGGTTTGAGGCTAGTGCTTAATCCGATCTATAGTTTCTCGTGTCGATATAGCATGTCATACGACATCTCTATATCATAGTTTATCTTGTCGAAATAGCATGTCATACGACATCTCTATATCATAGTTTCTCTTGTCGATATAGCATGTCATACGACATCTCTATATCCTTATTAAAGAAGGGTTTTTGTAAAGCATCTTTAGTAAAAGCTCTAGGAAAGGGGGAACTCATTTCCAAGTGAAGAGCCGGTGGTCAATCAAACATGACCACCATCCTTATTAATTCCGGTCAATCACACATGACCACTTCCCAACCTTCGGCAGTACCCTGCAAGTACTCCGAACCAAATCTGTGCCACGGCAGTACCCTCTGAGTACTCCGTCCGGCACCTTTCTCCACTTTTCCAAAATCAACCTTTGAAAACAAAAACCGACATTGGGCTAGGCAACGGTCGTCCCAACCGTCCATGACCGAGGACTCGGCTATTCAAATAGAATTACACTCTGCAGAGGTTGTACACTTTACCCACACCATCCGATAAATCCGCCGGGATACCACCACGGATCGTCATACACAAGTATGCGGGGTTCGGATAATCGATCATAGCCTTCCATCTATCGACCTTAATACGGGTGCCTACCCTGTGGAGTATACATCCCCAGCAAATCCTGGCCGTCTACCTCTGCCGAGCGTAGTTCCAGTGCCACGGTGGGAGAAACCCAAGTGTCTTATGGATGGGTAGCCTATTGGTGGGCCCGCTACACTATTGCCCACCAATTGCGACAACCCGGATTCCAGGGTCCTACAAACCCTTATATAGTGCGAGGCTCCCCGCACTAAGGCAGATAAACTTTGAACTAAGCCCCGTCCCATACCGGGGTAATGTGGTTGCACGGGTTAATTGTTCTGAGCAAATGCCTAGTGATCACCAATGTCATATAAAAACCACCATCACCTTGTCCTCCATTTGATCAAAACCATTTTCGAAATCACTTCAGTGGGGTAAGTACTACCCCAAGGTTTTCGAAAACATTTTGTAAACTTTCTTTGAGTGTTCCCAATCCTAGAGTTTTAGCTCCACTAGAAGGTTTATCAAAGGCTTTGTTGCTAATCAACAAGCCACTAATTCAGGGGTAATGGAATAGGTGATCAAGGGGGTCATCTCGATGGATGATAACAATTTGACTCGCGGAGCCCGAGTCAACGAATAATTGCTACAAGGACTATAGCAATATAAAATCCATGCACTTTAATAAAATAGAAGGAGACATGCAATTGTGTAAATAGGAGTGCAGATATGCATCAAGTTAGATGGCTTGCCTTGGGTGGCTTGTCCCTGGTCCTCCTCGTCCTGATACTCATACACTTCACCTTCTTCGGTACACTCCTCGTTCGATTCTATCGCCAGGAAAAATAACAACGCACAAATAAATACACAAGCATACACAAGTCACAAACATTGCAGCACTCCATACCATATCATCAAAGAGTATCAGAAGCAAACAAGTTTAGAAACAAAACAATATTTTAAAGGTTATTAATTAGCAATTTATCCCTATTAGAACTAGAGTTTCTTATTTGATGTGAACACAACAACATAGCAACCAATTCAAGCATGCAGGCATTCAATGAATCAAATAGCACACTTATCATACTTCAGGTTGACAACAATCTTAAGATCCTAACAAAGTTGGATTTACCGAAAAACAAGTTGTGGTTAATTTCCTGTGAATTAAAAAATAGGAAATATCACGAGAGCACCAAAATAATCCTCAGATATTCTCTGAATCTCAGAAAAATATGAGGTAAAGTGCTCTTGAAATCCCTTCTAGAACATGATCCAACAAAGTTGGATTCATCGCAAAATTCCATTCCTACTGCAAGTGGTGATTTTCCTAATATTAATTACACACAATGGCATTTCAATTACTACTGCAAGAATATAAGTCCTAAAATAGCAAAACCAGTGAGTCAAGCAAAGTATCATGGTAAGCTATCACTAGAAATTGGTTTCACTCATTTTAAACATACCAAACTCAAGATTTGCAATTAAGTATGAAAATAGGCTAATATCACACCACTATTTATCATTTACTCTACATTGATCCTAAAATCATGGGACCTATGCCATCAGAAAGATAATGACTTAAGCTACACAAATAATTTTGAATCACTTCATTTGCATGCACAGATCAAATTCTATGGAATTTCAAAGTTCATAGAACAAGTAAAATCTTCAGAACATTTTCTAAAAAAAATCGTGCGGGCCAGATCTGCTCGGAACGGGCCGAAACAGCGCGGATCCGGCCCAGATCTGCTGACGACGCACGGGAGAGCGATTTCAAATGGCTGGCTGGTGGGGCCCGACTATCAGCACCTCTGGGAGGCCGAATCAGTACGCGCCGATCTCGGTCGTCCGATCAAGTGAAGATCGACGGCGCTCGTTCATCGTCTCCGCGACAGAGACGAGGGCATTGGCAGGGGTTAGGGTTTGGTCGGGAGTTCACTGGAGCTCACCTAGGGCTGCTCGGCATCGATCTGGCGGTGGCGTTCGGCTGCGGTCCGTCGGAAGAGGTCGGCGATGTCGTCGGAAAGGTGAACGTCGAAGCGGCGCGGTCCTAGGCTTGCTCCTTCACCTCCAGACGCTCCGGCGAGGTCGGTGATGGCGTCGGCTACCATCGGTCTTGGCCCTGGAAAAGTATAGCGTTAGCATCGCAGGGAGTCTGGGAAGCCAGAGAGAGGGAGGAGAGAGGCGGCGTCGCAGGTGACGGCAACCTTCCCCTTTTCTTCCTCGGCTTCAGTGGTTCTCCAGCGAGCTTGCTAGGGCTGGGCACGGCGAGGGAGAAGGTGGCTGGGTGCATGTGAGCTTGCAGAGGAGAGGGGAGTGTGGAGAGGGGCAAATGACGAGCAGATAGGGCAAGGAGAGGGAGTGCGGGGTTTTATCTGCTCGCGATGGGCTCGGTCTAGGGTGCACTTCGATGGAAATGATTGGGGGGTTTGGGCGGCGTGCTGGGGACGGCGTTGTGGTCTCAGTCCAGTAGTGTGGTCGCGGAGCTCGGGCGCGTGCTATGCCAACGGGCAGACGCACGGGTTTAGTCGACATGCAATGTTTTCATGTCATAGCTGGGAGGATCAGGTGGTCGAGCATGCTGGGCGAGGGTGGCGCATTGCTGGGGCTTTGATGCCGTGCAGGGTGACGTGCAATGCGCAGGGAAAAGGTGTGTGCACACTTCAGAATGGCTATGCCACTCTCGGCATCTAGAGCGTGCATGGCAGGAGACACAGCGCGGGCTAGAGGATGGCCAACGGGCGGCGTGGGCGGCAGCCAGCCATTGGGCATCGACGACGGCATCTAGAGGGCTCGGGTGGCATGGTAGCAGGGGCTGGCTTGCCTCCTGTGCCCTGGTCGGCACGAGCATGCGCTGGGTGGCCTCGGGCTTTGAGAGAGGGGAGGGGTGAGGTAGGGGAGGTGAGTGACTTGCAGGTGGGGTCCTGGTGCTCTCATGGGCGGCTGCTCGATGCTGGTTGGGGGTTGGAGAGGGCTGGAGTGAGAGAGAGGGGAGAGTGAGATCTTGGCAAGATTGTCTCGGGCTTCCCCCTTCTTTTGTGTCCAAGTGCATAGGACAAAGAGAATTCGAGAGAGGGAGAGAGAATGGCTGGCTAGGGTGTGTCTTGGCCGAGTTTGCAGAGAAAGAAGAGGAAAGAAAAGAAAAGAAGAAGGTTTTGGTGAATTCAGCCAAATTTCATTTGAATTTTGAAAAGTGCATAGTTTTGATCCCAGGGTGGTGGAGAATGTTTCAGAAGTGTTTTCAAAAAGATAGCAAGGCATCCACCAAGTTTCAAGATTTTTGGCCGAGTGGAAATAGGGTTTTGAATGAGTTCCTATTTTCTAATATAGGGTGCAAAAATAAATTTAAATAAAAGAAAGAAAAAGATTATTGGTGCTAAGACTCTACTTCACTAGGTTTAGCAATAGCATGAAATCATAGCACACTTCCGTGCATTCATGCAATATGTTTAATTGAAATTGGAAAGAAAAAGAATTTAAGTCACACACACACATGCACATGAAATCATAGTGCAAAACAAGCAAGCAAGACCTAGGTTTATTCTTTCTAGGTTTGAAATGGAATTCAAATAATTTGCAAGCCAACACACATCACAATTCACACTTGCAAGAATTCCAGAAGAGAATTTTGAATCAAAAGATTTTATAGAACCACACCAAGGCACATGAGATCATGCAGACACACACACGATATCTTAATAAAAAGTTTTAGTTTCCCCTAAATAAAGCATTACTTGGTCTTACTATGCATTACAAAAAGTGGGCTGTTATAGTATCCTTCCTTTTAACGTTGTGGGGGCCCTGAACAAGCTGTCCGAAACACCCGTTATGCATTCATTCATGATCCCATGATCAGTGTGTCATGAACAACATAACCGAACTGGTAATCAGATTACAACATCCATACAACCGAATTTAAACAACTTACAGTAATGGCCACATGGCCAAGTATTACAACAATGCCTCGCAGGCTAAATCAACATAACAAGCAGCAACATCGTCAGGCCCAAGTCAAGCCTTAACCACACAGGCAACTGACTGGGAGAATGTCCTAGTTCGCATGGTCGTCATCGAACCCTTCTTTTCTTCATAGTCATCAAAGTCTGACCAAGTTAATAGCTAGGGACAAAGCCGCGAGTACAATTGAATTGTACTCGCAAACCACCTAAGATGAGAGATATGCAAATATATGCTAGTATGGCTGTATCGAGGTTTGGCTCTATTTTAAAGCTTATTTTATTTTAAAACAAAGTTTCTCTTATCGATATAGCATCTCTATATCTTTATTAAAAACATTTGTAAAACAAGTTTTAGTTTATAAACCACTAGGAAGGGGTAACCCAATTTGTCATTCCTCTAAAACTTCTCCATTTTAACGATAGTACCCCATGAGTACTCCAAACCATCTCCTTTTCATTTTCTGTAAAACATTTTTAAAACAAAACCAACATTGGGCTAAGTAACAGTCATCCCAACCGTCCTTGACCAAGGACTCGGCTATTCGAATAGATTTACACTCTGCAGAGGTTATACACTTGACCCACACAATCCAGATACTTATTGTGTGGGCATCATCCCTGCATAACAACATATGCCACGACAAGCACCCGATCAAAACATTTCGCTTGTCCACTTTAGTATGGGAACCTACCCTATGAGTTGTTCCTCGCAACGCCGGGACGTCGGGTACCAAGGACCATCCGGAGCGCAGACCCTTTCCATCGGTGTGCACTTTCAATGAGAGGCTCATAGTATCGTCCGGCTATAGGAAACTACAGTGTATCTTCCCCAGGCCAACCATAACTCATCACACACCTTTACAGGGGAAGACCCGGCTTCGAGGGGTTGAGACCTTATAAGCAGTTGTGAGGTATCCCATAATAAAGTGAACAAACTACGGGCTAAGCCCCGTCCCATTCCAGGGTAATGTGGTTGCACGGGTTAATTGTTCTGAGCGAACACCTAGTGATCACCAATGTCATTTTTACATAAACCTTTCCACCAACTCCTGATCATCACCTCTTCATTTTCAAAACTCATTTCTGAAACAAAAATCACACTTGGGCAAGGCCAACCTTCCCAAGGTTTTCGAAACCATTTTCCAAAGATCTTTTTGAGTGTCCCAACCTATAGTTTTTGCTCCACTAAATAAGGCTACAAGGGAAGGCATGATGCTAGCCATCAAGCCACTAAAACCAACGGATAAGTAGGTTTCAAGAGGGTGTCATCCAAAAGGATGATAACAAGTGACTAGTGGAGCCTAGTCGCCAACAAATTGCTATAAAGGGGTAATAGCAATTAAAAACAACGCATCTTGCATAAAACATATTTGAAAACATGTGTAAGTAAAACTAGGATAAAGATATGCAACAAGTTTAGATGTCTTGCCTTGTTTGGCTATTTGTCCCTGGACTTCTTCACATTCTTCAAAATATCCTTGTTCAAACCCGTCAACGTTTGAATCTAGCATTCACAAAATAAAGAAACACACAAAACAAATACAATCACCAACCAATCTTTCATGACAACAACACAATCAAGCAAAAAAATAAACAAGATATAAGTTCCATTGTGTTGGTTTAAGATCTACAAGATCTATAAAATAGGTTTCATAATTTTTGAAAAACTCAAACATAAGTTATCGATTTCTTAGAACAACTCCCATGCATAGAGTTCTACAAAACTATGCTAGGAGGATAAAAGGAAATAAATAGTGATTTTAAAGTATAATATAGTATAAAACTAACAAACGCTGTTTTGTAGAAAAAAAGAGGTCCCTATAAAAGATATTATTTTTCAAACTTACTGGAACACACATAGAACACAATTAAATCACCAGATATTCTATAAAAATCGTATGGATATGATACCAGTGCTATTGGGAAGATATTGAAATTTCAGAACTACTGCAACTGGTTTCATTTGATTTAGATTTACGGTTTGAAAACTAGGATTATTTGAAGTTTTCAGATCAAACATGAATTCAGATTTTGTTTCCAGGGAATTATCATAGTCTACTGTTCATTATGGACCGAAACGGATCTGGCTGTGCTAGTGGGCCGAATTTGGCAAGTCTTGATGCTTTAAAAATCGTGCGAACAGGTATGTGCATGCATGCATCGTCTTTAGCTTCTGCCTGCTAGCTGAACACGATGACGGGGCCGCGGAAGCTTACCGGAGCTCGACGGGGAGTCTCAGAGAGGCGGTGACGGTCGACGGCGAGGTGGCGGCGGGCTCGCAGGGGGTTAGGGCGGCGTCGGGCAGCGGCTCCAGCTCCGGGGGTGTCGACTACTGCGGCGGTCCGGTCCTATCCTCCACCGGCGGTGCTCCCTGGTATGACTTGACAACAGCGTCTCCGGTCGACTTTGCGCAGGGAAAAGGTCGGGATTAGGTCAGGTATTCGTTGGAAGGCTTGCTGGGATGGAGAACCAGAGAGGAGTGGGTCTGGAACGACCACCTCCTTCACCGCTCACTCCCAGGTACCGAGAGAGAGAGCTCTCGCTCTACTCAGCGAGGGAGAGAGAGGGGCAGCGCATCCGCACTAGGGAGTGAGTGGAGCGAGGAGTGGAGAGGTGTGAGGAGTGGGGTGCTGGGTGTCCCTTTTTATAGCGACGAGGGGACTCGGGGGTATGCCGTGGGCGGTGAGTTCGGCCAATGCGAGAGCGAGGGCTGACGTAGGGCGGGTATTGTCAGGGTGACGCTGTAGGGCTGGTGTCAGCAGAGGAGGAGCCAAGGTGTGCAATGCTAGGTCGGATTGGGGCTAGGGTCGAACGAGCGGCATGGTTCTCTGGGAAGAAAAATGTGATAGGCTAGATTGCCCTGCCTCTTTCCCTGGGATGTAAATGTGCACGGGTGAGAGGGACTAGGCCAGGGTGTTGGGCTAGGCTTGGTGAGAGAGAAAACAGAGGGAAAAAGAGAGAGGGATGAGCAGCCGGTTTTGAGAAAGAAACAAATCAAATTTGGCCCAAATATTTGAGAACAAGGCTATTTTGAAAACAAGGAGAGATGAATTGGTGGCTAGGGTTTGGAGACTCTGAAAATGATCAAGACGGTTATATTCTCTCTCTTTTTAAAAAAAAACAAGGCCTCCACTTGATTTTAGAATAATAGAGAAAGGAGAGGTGGTGTTGATAGACCAAAAGATTGTGGGAGTGGCCATGTACCTTGCCCACATTTGAGCATTGCATGACTACAAAGAAATTTTTAAACAAAGTTTTGATGCATGAAAGGGTATAGCAAGTATTTTCAAAACATTAAGAAATACAAAATAAAATTGGAGTATACCTTTATAACAATTATTTTTGGAATAAAAGGTGAGGTAGGACCTCACAATATTTTCTTGAGTTTGAGAAGCTAAGAATCATTTTCTTTGAAGAAGTTTTTCTGATAAAACAAGGGATGAGATAATTCTAGGGAACTATGTGAGCAAGGGAAGCGAAATTTAACAGAAAGGTGGAATCAAAGTTGACAGAGAAAGGAGAAATAATTTTACATCAAAATTACAAAAGAGAAAGTAATCTCATAGGTCACATGGACATATGGTTTTAGTTTCATAAGCAAAAGATAAAAGTTTTGAAAATAGAGTTGGAGAGGAAATTTGGCATGGAAGGGTTTTCTTGAGAAAAGGAGCAAGATCATGATGATCTTGTTATTGCCATTATGCGTAGGAGACTAGAGAGAAACCATGAGGAAAAAATCAGGTTTTTGTTAGATTTGAAAACATGGTTGAGCTAGAGTCACATCCATATAGCTAAAGAATGTAAGAGAAGAAATTGGAATGAGTTTTGCAGAAGGATGGTGGTAGGGGTGGGCATAACGGTTGACGAAGAAGATGAATTTTAAGATGTGGTTTTTGAGAGTCTCCAATTTTGCCGGGAAGATAATTTTTAGGGCTAAAAGATAAGCAAAAACCTTATTAGGTAAAAACTAAAGGTAAAGTGTTGGGCCACAGACCCAAGTAGATAATACTACCATCCAAGAATTCTAACAAGGTTAGTGAAATCAACACATGCAAATAACCAATCAGAACAAGAAAAGTTTTATAAGGGTAAAATACTTTAAAAAAATGGTTTGAGGAAGAAAAGAGTTTTGAGGGAGATGCCCTGGTTTGGGTATTTCTTTTCTTGAAAAAGAAGGGGGGACATTATATCCCCTTTCTTAAGGATTTCTTCTATAAGATATAAATACATTTGGAAGTATTTTGAAAACATAAGCTTGTAAAATATTAGCTTTGCAAAATAGTGGGACCAACTTATAAATCCCTATAGATTTTATAAGTACATAATTTTTTGAAAAGCCTTTTTGTCAAAAGAACCTTGGCAATATGTCTTGGAGAAGTCAAATCATTTTAGAAAATGAGAGGTTGCCAAGATAATATATTTACCAAGAAGTTTTTAGTGTGACATGATCAAGAGCACAAGAATGGTGTTGGTTAACAATAGTGTTTTAGAAATCAATTATAACAGACAAGATTTCACAACAAACAAGTCAAACATGCACAAAAGTTTAGTAGGTTTGATTAATTGCAAAAAAAGTTTTTGTTGGCCCTCATTTTTGCCTTTCTAAACTTTGCTTAAACATGTTTACAAAAGTTGGGGTGTCAGAAACGTAATCCTTGAAGTTTGAATTAAAACTCTTACTTCGACTAGTAGAATGTGTGAATGGGCAGAAACAT
This sequence comes from Dactylis glomerata, assembly GCA_007115705.1. Classification (NCBI taxonomy): domain Eukaryota; kingdom Viridiplantae; phylum Streptophyta; class Magnoliopsida; order Poales; family Poaceae; genus Dactylis; species Dactylis glomerata. Next base: position 450,845 of record QXEO01000624.1, read on the forward strand.
CCTGTGAAGTAAGCAGGCACAAACATGCTTCTAGCATCCTACATTCTTTGGATATGGTCATGGTCACCACAGTCATACTTGGCAACCATTTCCTGCCATCCTTTTTCAAACTCCATTACATGCAGTGATTCCATTATTAATCCAACTATTGTATCTTCCATTCCCTCTTTATTAGCCATGTATGAACTCATGTTTTCTCTCAGATTTTGAAGAATGTGCCAAATGCAAAACCTATGGAAAACATCTGACCAGAAATCTGATATTGCTCTTTTCATGGCTGCATCTTGATCTGTCATGATCAGTTTAGGTTTCTGTCCATCCATTACTTCAACAAAACTTGAAAAGAGCCATCGGAATGTGTCTGCTCTTTGATCTTTCAACAAAGCCCAGCCAAATACATTTGTTTTTCCATGCCCATTTATTCCAAGAATAGGGGCAAAAGGCATGTTATATTTATTTGTACTGTAAGTTGTATCAAAACTAATGAATTCCCCGTATATCTTGTAATCCATTCTTGATCTACCATCTGTCCAGAATAAGCTTCTTACTGCACCTGTTCCATCTACTTCCATTTTGCAACAGAACCCAGGTTTGGTTAGCTGTATCCTCTCTATGTATTTCAATGTACATGCAATGTCAGTATTTTGCTTCCTTTTCCTTTCTGATTGCTTCAAGTTATCGATATTCTCCCAAACATGACATTCCCAAAGCTCCCTTTGAGTCTGCTGAAGATAGTCATTATGCTCTGAGGTTTCACTCTTATTTCCTGTAATAACTTTGAGAGCATAATCTCTAGCTCTGTCATCGTCCTGTGGCTCAAGAAGAACTTTGTTAATGAAGGAGATGGGCAACAATCATGATTATGATCCATACTGGTAGATATGATATGCCACTTTGAATCAATATCCTTCACTGTGACATTCATTCGACAATTTGTTCTATCAAGTACGTGTCTCTTCCTTTTTCTGTCAAGGACACTTTTAATCCTTGGTTTTCTATTCTTGTTGCACTGCAATGTAATCTTGATGGTTTTGTGATTCCTTCCCTTGATAACTGCAAATCCATGGATTTTACCATAGACATTCACAAACCGGACAGCCTTATCCAATGAATCAAACACCATACCAACTGCTAGACGTTTAGAATCTATAACTTCATCAGCTGTTGGAAATAGATATTCTTCTTCATCAGCTGCGATTAAGTCTTCGTTCAAAGGAATCAATTCATCAGCATTGCCATATTCTTCTGAAGCTTCCAATTCTTCATTTTCAATATTCTACATTATTTTTAAAATTCATCAAGTTTCTTAATAATATTGTTAGTTACATTTTAATTATTGGCAATTTGGAACATAACTGAAAAACTTCACAAGGTTAAATCCCTGTAAATCTTGTAATTTTGTACATGCTTAAAATCTTTAATAACATGTTATAATTGCATGTACCTCATTAGAAGCATCATCAGTAACTTGTTGATCAGATTTTACTGGCATTTCTTCGGGATTGTTAGCATCTTCGGGTTGAAGAATAACCTGGAAAGACTAAATACTGTCAAGCATGGTTCTTTCATTATCATGAACAAGCTAGTTCAATTCTTGTAATAAGACCTTATTATTTTTACCTCAGTACTATCAACCATGGCTCTGTTCTTGTTCGTGAAATTGTCTTTAACAACTTTTTCAACAGAAGCCTATTCAATCAATAAGAAGTTATTTTGTCAGATAAACACACAAAACAGATATAATTATCAAACAGATTATATTATGGGTTCCATTTTACTAACCTCTGTGCGTTTCTTCATTTCATGATATAGTACAAAACTGTCAAATTCTTCCATGTGGACATCTTTATTTGGATTTCCTTTAATGTGCTCTTCATCCGTAGGCTGCAAAGTATAAAAGTGACATCCAGGAATTTTAATTTTCCCAACATATTTTTTGATCTAAACATACTTGTACACTTATAACTGAGGTAAGGGCACACTTACAGCTGAGTTAAGGGCAGACTTAGATGTTTCTTTGTCAGAACAGAGTTCAACTCTTCTCCTTTCTTCTGATATCTGATTTTTAATAATTAACTAGGAATTTTGACGCGGCAGCACGCCGCGCCCTTTGTCTTAATCTTCTAGCATTAGTAGTTAGTGGTAACTATCTTCTTTTATATCTTCTGGAAATTTGCGGAGTGGTACATTTTATGTGGTACGGTCCGATGGAGCGAAGTGTGGCGTGCCTTCAAGACTTTCTCGAATAAGTGAAAAAGCAAAGAAGAGAGGGAACGCTAGCGCATCTCGAATAAGTGGAGAAGTAAAGAAGAGAGAGGTGGGGCAAAATGACCATGTCGTTCTAGATGATAATCTTGTGGACCGCTTCGGACCGCTTTGTCCATAGAGACGAATATCGAAGTCTATAAGTTAATTGTGAAAATAACAATTTATGCACCGGTGAGAAATTAATGCGAGGGAGTTACACATGGTCGAAGAATTATTGGAGGGTAATTACTGTGGAAGAATTGTCGTAGAGATTTATTACCGGGAAACCACCGCTTGGAAATAACCGTTAGCGGTCAAAACTTTTGGTCATTGCTGAAAATGACTATTCGTGCACCGATGAGAAATTACCGCCGGAGAGTTTAAGGTTAACTAACATCGAAGAATTGTCGCAGAGATTTACTACCGGAAAACCATCCTTTGGAAATAACCGTTAGCGGTGAAATTTTTTGCTAAATCCCATACATACACATACGCACTGTTCATACGTACACGTACGCACTGTTCAATGAATAGTAGCAGAGCACCTCACAGCTCTCTAAATCCCATCAACTTTATATATATACTAGGAATTTTGACGCGGTCGCCGCGCCCTTTTTCTTAATCTTTTAGCATTAGTAGTTAGTGTTAATTATCTTCTTTTATATCTTCTGAAAATGTGCGGAGTGGTACATTTTATGTGAATTTACTATCGGGAAACCATCTTTTGGAAATAACCGTTAGCGGTGAAAACTTCTACTAAAAATTACTATTCGTGAATCGGTGAGAAATTACCGTTAGAGAGTTACGTATAATCATCGAAGAAATAACGTAAGATATCTACCGTAGGAGAATTGCCGCATCGATTTACTACTGAGAAGTTACAACTGACAAATTACCGTTGCGTCACGGGTAGAAGCGACTTGTTCGTGCATAAGTGAGAAATTACCATTGGAAAGTTACGTATCATCATCACGGCTAGAAGCTACTTGTCATGCACCGGAATAAATTACCATTGAAAAGTTACGCAATATTAAACATTACCTAATATAATTACTGCCAGGAAAAATATTTTTTTTGAAAAAAGGGCCCAGAACACTGTTCACACGTACATGCGAACACTGTTTATATGTACGTGTGAGCACTGTTCATACGTACGCGTGAGCTCTGTTCGTACATACGCCAGAACACTGTTCATACGTACATGCGAACACTGTTTATATATACGTGTGAGCACTGTTCATACGTATACATGGACACTGTTCATACACTAAACGTGGCGCACACCGATTGGTCAGAATGAACAGTAGCAGGATCGCTCACAGCGCGAGAAAGCCGGTCTCCTTTATATATATATATATATATCTATGAACAATCCATGTCAGTTATTTGTTGGAATACAATTCACTGATTTTGTTTAAAAATTTCTCCAGTGAACTTACTTTCTCTCTATCTGCATTTCTTTTTTGATCTCTGTATGTCTAAATTGCTGCTTGAACTTTGTCAATAGTATCCATCTATTTCTTGTGGACTGCAGCTGTGACTAAGAAAATTTAAAAACATAAAGAACAATAGTTAGGGCTGAACACAAAGAACTACAACTTTTAGATTTTTACATTGATCAGAGAGTTCGTTGAAATCATGTAGTGCCACTAAAGATACAAGAGCCTAAGTGTATGGGAAAATAGCATGAGAGATGAAATCATACATGTTTCTTTCAATTCTTTAAACTATCTTCAATTAGGACGAATAGATTCAAGAAGTACATGGCGATTTTCTTCTTATTCGTCAGCTTTCTAGTTGCGGACAGTATGAAACTTGAAAGGGGAAAATTATCGGTAATTACAATCATACCTGTTGTCTGATTCTCTTCAGTATTCTTCGACCCCCCCATCATCTAATTGCAGATCAGTAATTTCTTCCTCTGATTTCGATTCGCATTGGCCGCCGCAGCAGCGCCTCCTTTTCCAAATCGTAGAGTTTTCTAACCCTGGCGAAAGATTGCTCTGCAAGTAGATGCGATGGTTTTTTAACATTTTAGTACTACAAATCATAGGGACTCTTTTGTAATTTAGTTCCTCTATCACTGACAGTGGGGGAAGAATGTATGCGGGCCTTGTATTTTAGTCACTGACGTGTGGGACCAATTATATTCCCATAACACAAGGGTTCTTCGTGCTTTATCTACTTCCCAATCCCGTGGGTCACTTAGTTTCCCCTTCTTTTGGCTCCTCTCTTCTTCTCCAAATCTGGATCGGCGATGATTCCCCTCTAGTCCATTTTTAAGATGATTTTTGTTCCGTTGGAAATTTCTAACCGGCCAAGGTATTTAATCGACTTCCTGCTCTTACATAGTTCTTGCTATTCATGTCCTCCTGTTCTCTGAGTAAAATATGATGGCGGCTAGTCACTTTGATTTTTCACTCCAATTAGGCCTTCTAGGTGTATCTCCTACATGGTTCTTGCTATTCATGTCCTCCTGTTCTCCGAGTAAAATATGATGGCAGATAGCCATGTTGATTTTTCCCTCCAATTAGGTCTTCTAGATGTATCTCCCTACATGGTTATTGCTATTCATGTCCTCCTGTTATATGAGTAATTTATCATGGTGGATAGCCATGTCATTTTTTACCTCGAATTAGTTATCCTAGGTTTTTTTCTGTAATGCAATTCAACACTAAAACATAGCTTTGTTAACCTATTTTTTCATTTTTTTTGGTTCATGTCCTGTTTGCTATCATTTGATTTAATTTTGGTTAAGGACAATAACATTTAGAAATATCTCACATTCTAAATTTTCTAGATGGATTCATCTAGTTCCAAAAAAAGAGATGCCCAACAACTTCTTTCACAGGATTTGTCTCCTTCGCAAGTAAAAAGAATTAAGGTTAGTAATTTTGTATTTAGTTTTCCTAATTTCTTTATTATACTACAGATTTTCACTTTGATGGATGTCTATAGTGTTATCATTCGCACATTTCTACATTTTTTGGTCATATGCAGAGCAAGAAACAAGATTACATTTACATGTTCATCAAGGTTTTATCTGAATTAACAGAAGATCAAAAAAGGATAATTAGGAAACTTGGTTTTGGGAGCATACTCAATTTCACATGTCTGAGCAATATTAATGATATATTCCAATGTCTGGAATGGCAGTTGGATACTACATCAGCTACCGTATTCCTTGAAAATGGTTTTAGCTACACTTTATCTGCTCCGTTTGTCTTCAAGGTTTTTGGAATACCTTTTGGGACAAAATCCATTGAGATAAACATCCAAGGAGTGTACTGACCAAATCCATGAAATTATTCAGACAAATTCTCCTACTGTTGAGTATCTTTGCCCTTTCCTGAAAAAAGATTTGGATGAGAAATCTTTTTCATGTGCTTTCATGATGCTCATGTTCACTGCTTTTACTGCACCCAATGGATCCGGTGTTGCCAACCCTTATTATTATCTCTCCTTGATAGATTTGAATGAAATTCCCAATCTAGATTGGTGTTCTTTTAGTCTAAAATGGTTACTTCTCAGTATAGACAAATATAGATCCAAAAAGATGCAAGGTCTTCAATTAGAAATAGGTGGTTGCAAGCTACTTCTAGTGGTATACAAGTTGTCTTTGCTATTTTTTTTTCATTGAGTTGATTAAAAATCAAACTCAAGTACCTGTTCTGTACTAATCATTTTACAATTTTTTACCAGATACCTTATTTCGAATTTCTTATAACTTTTGAATTCAATCTTGGGCATAGTATTCCAAGGCTACCTTTCTGGACAACTCATGTTGTAAACTCGTACATTGCTTTAGATTCTGTTCATGGCTCAGTCAGATGTTTTGGTAGGCTTGCGGTATGGTCTCCTCACTTATTCATATGTACTACTTCATTGAAAAATTTGTAAGTTACATACTAGCTAACATTATTTTTAAAAATCTTTCTATTTATACTGGCAGAGGAAGCACATTTCGTCAACTCCTTTTTGTGGAATAAGTCAAATATTTCAAATGCCACCAGAGATTGAAGACTATATTAATTCAAAATTCCAACAAAAATTGAACAAATTGAAGGCCACTAATTTTGTAGAGGTTAGAAATACTAATTTACTTTATATTTCATTTGAAATAACTTCGTCTAAAGAAGTGTTAAGAATTCCAGGAGACCATGTCTACTTCTTTATGTAACATGTCTATTCCATAGTTTCAACTACAAGACTTTTCTTATATCATCTTTTGTTTCTACCAGGAGAGGATGCAACTTCATCAGTTTTCTTCAAACTTCTTCCAAAGAATTGTTAGGAATTCAATCCCAATAGTCAAAAATTACATCGATGATATGATACTAGTCTCAGCTTCAAATCAGCAGAAGACAATTTGTGCCAACATGACTCTAGAACCAATAATCAACCCTGTTTCAAATGTTAATGGTGATGAAACACTTAAGGATAATGAGGATAGGACAGTGACTACAGTGAGCAGTCTTGGAGATTATCGCATTGTTCAAGGAAAGGAGAAATATAGTGAAGAAGATTACCAAGAATTTTTCGACAACATGTTATACTTCACTGATATAAAAACACCGGAAGATGACATGTCAACAGAGCTGGTATTTCAATCATTGGTTAAAAAATTCTCAGACAATTGTTCAGTCTCTGCTCCCTTTGATTGCAATGACATTCCCAAAATTCACTATGAATTTCCAACAAATCTTCTTCCTCCATTAAATCGCCAACAGTTAATCGTGGAACCTCGTTTGTCTATAACTGAGTATGTCACGAAACAAATTAAAGGTAACCATAACCTTGATTTATGATTCCATTCCTTCATGTTATGCATTAACTAATACTAAATTTCCTTCTGTATTCTTTCGAATACTAACTTTTCTGTTAACCATTAACAGAGGAAATTGCCTTGCGTAGAAACCAGGATTATGCAAATGTAGTTCCAATCCAGAACTACAAGTTCAGCCTGAAAAACATGTCGTTTTACTTGCCAATTGCAGGTCAAGGCAAAGTGGAACTCTCCTTCCATTTTACAAGTGAGTAAGCAAGTGTACACAAATTGTTCTTCATTTCACTCAGAAACAATCATATTTTCTTTATCTAAAATCTAATGCTACCATATTTACAGGGCCACAAACTCTTCCACAGCCTACAATCACTGGTAATAATCACTCCTATACATTCAATCAGGATAGCTGTTTGCAAGGAAATATGAGGAATGAACAGTCATCTCATGATCAGCTTCAAATTTGTTGGAAGTCTGAAATTCAAAAAGAACCTGAAAATCAAGCTGGTAAAAACAACATAGTTGGCCTATCTCTTAATGAGTGTGCTTCCAGTAAAAGAATCAAACAAGTTGTTTTGGAGGATGATTCATTCTTCCCTTCCTTTGATTTAATTGATGCAGATAGAACAATCATTGCTGATACTACTGATAATATGGTCAGTTCATTCTTTTCAAATCCTTCCAAAGCCAAATCAGTTTTTAACTTCATAGTATTTTTTTGATTCTTTTCATGTGAGAACTGATATTTTTGATTTACAATTCCTTCCTAAGCCAGAGTAGTATTTCTCTTTGTAGGCAGAAGATAGACTCAAAATTGTTGATCCTGTATTACACGCTGCACTCCAGCAGTATGGTGATTATTTGTTTTCTGATGATAGCAAATTGATCAAGACACAGAGGTGTGCTAATGACTTCATCCCAAGTATTTCTTTGCCAATAATTCAGGATCAATCTGAGAAGCAAGTTTTGTTTGCTGAGCCATTTGAGCATGCTTTCTACTGCACATTGACAAACGCAAATCAAGAAAATAGGTACGTTCAAGAATGGTCCTTCAGCACAAAATATTTATTGTTTCTCAAATCAATTCCGTTAATTCTATTATGTATGTGATTCATTATTTCTAACTTTCAGTCCTATAATATTCCAAATAAATGGAGTATGGGTTGATCAGAGAACCCTAGCTCTCTCAGTGGCTACAGGTGGTTGGATCCACCCTCATGTCATGGACTATTTTGGAATGCTCACAACAACAGACCAAATTTACCGCTACGCAAATGGTAAAGCAGGCGACAAGGAGACAAGGAAGCATATTGTCATAAAAGAATGCACAGTTAGTAACAGTATTGTTATATGTTTCTTCATTGCATTCATTCCCAGTAAACACGCACTTCTTATAATTCCAATGTAACCTTTTTCAATCTTCTTTTTTGGAAAACACAGAAAACATTGATGGATCCGAACTTGAATTACGATAATCCAAAATATCGAACTTTTTTTGGTCTTAACAATGTTGGATTCAGGATGGAGAACGTTGGCTTGGTAATTTGATTACCTCCATAATTATTTAAGTGATTCTTTTTTGTTCCATAATTTTTTCGTGATGTAACAACTGTTATATTGCAATTTCCAAACTTCATAATTTATTTTGAATACCATCAACATTTGTAGGTTCATATTCCTATTCCAATTGATAGGCAGTGGATATTAATTGTTGCTAATTTCATAGACAAATCTTTCGATGTCCTCAATCCTGGCTATTCAACTGAAAAATTCTCATCTACAATTAGAACTGTCACATTCAACTTCAAACAGCTGTTTCCTAGTTGTTATCCTGGATGCACACAATTCAATATAAGAGATTTTGAAGTGAGACATGTCCAAGTACCCAAACACAATTTCAGCTTAATTTTATAATTCAGTACATTCCAGCCATTTATAATTACTTGCATTTTTTATGTTCACTATCTCTTATTTTAGGCATCTTTATTTTTCTCATGTTTTGCAGATACGACTCTGGTATTTTTGTAATTCAATTCATTAGGTGGTACGATAGAATTAAAGTAAAGAAATTTTCAAATGTATGTTTTATGAAAAATTATTTTTTTGCATTAGTCTTTGTTATTTCATATATTAACACTATACTAACCATACAAATTGTTCTAATGCATTTTTATTCTTTTTCTGGGCTTTTGTTTTCAAAAGCCTGATGTGCAAGCCATTCGTGAAAAAATTTCATGCCAGCTGGTAATAAACAATTACAACGAGAATCAAGTTCAGCTTGTTAGGAATTTCCTTTCTACACATGTAAGTTACTTCTTTTCATACATGAACTTCATTTGTAAGCAAAATTTCATAGTCTTTTTCTCTACGAACAAATCTGCATCCATTTTGCCTAATGCAGCGTAAACCATAAGAATAACCTACTGATCATTTATTCTGTGTGATATATGCAGGCTCCACAGCTTGTGCGCTGAATGGTCCTATTTTCCAGAAATGATTACCAAAGTGTTCAACATTCAAGTTCCTTATTTGCAGGCTCTGAAGATAATGTAAACAAAATATGTAGTTACTTCTTAAAATGTCTTTCCTATGCATTCTGTCCTCAAGAATTATTTTCTTATGCCACTATTTTTGAAATAGTATATCAAACAAGGAATAATTTATGGCCATCCCTGAAGAACAAATTCTTGCATATATATTTTGTTCAAGTATTTTAATTATTGTTTAATACAAGCAGTTCTCACTGTTAAGTACAAAATCCTGTAATGGAAGGATACTAAATAGAGCTTGTTCAAAATTAACTCAAAATTGTTCAATTATTTAATTATTTTATTATTAGAAGCAGTTCTCACTGTTAAGTACAAATTCATGTAATTGAAGGATACGAAATAGAGTTTGTTCAAAATTAACTAAAATTTAATAGCTTGTCCATTTTAAATTTGTTCAAACTTTGAAATTTAAGAAATGTGATTACTTTTTCAATTATGAACATTTGTGTTTAATTCTCATCTATTAATTATTTTTCTCATATTTTTTTTGGTTCGAATTGCAATGATTAAATTTCGAATTTCTTGATATTCAAACTATTTAAATTATTAAAAAAACTTCAAAATTAGAATATATATTTCTTATAGCATACGAAACAGTTTGAAAAATAAAAGGCATGGCAAGTACGAAGCAGTTCACAGATACTGTGCACGAAGCATAAGAGGAAGTTTGTAGCAAGTCAGTAGTTTCGAAGTAAGAAGCAGTTCACAGATGCAAGTGGTTATAATTTCTGTAGACGAACCATAAGAAAATGTTTGTACCAACTAAGCAGTTCGGACGTACGAAGAATTTCGCCCATGTAAGCAGTTTGAACGTACGAAGTTGTTTGCTAAATCCCGCTAGAAATATTTCAGAAAAAATAACGTACGAGCCGAAAAAAATTATTCGTACGAGCCGAACCAAAATCCTGCTAACTTCATGGGCCCGGCCCATGAAACTACGGCGCGCAGAAACCTTCGCTCCAGGGTACGCGGCGTTTCTCGCTAGCGCCACAGAAGGCGGCGCAAAGGAGCTCCCGCGTTTCTCGCTAGCGCCGCAGAAGGCGGCGCATAGGATTCCCACTCGGTTGCGAGCCGCTAATGGGCACTCGCTGCGTTGATTTTCAGGGGGACGCTCGAAGGCGTTCCGGATTGGGCCGGCCCACGTAAGTTCGACAGGTCTCTTCGTTTATTATTTTGGTCGCAGTGACAGTTTGCTATCTGTTTGAAAATTTAGCTAAAATTCGAAAATGGTTTGAATTCGAGATTTTCTAAAATTCGGAATCTATACAAATTTGAAATTCTGTGCAAATTCAAAATTTTGTTCGATTTAAAATATGTTCAAAATCGAAAATGTTCAAAATTAAAATTATTCAAATTCGAAAATGTTCAAATCTAAAATTGTTTAGATTCAAAAATGTTCAAATCTAAAATTGTTCAGATTCAAAAATGTTCAAATCCAAAATTGTTCAAATTCGAACATGTTTAAATTTAAAATTGTTCAATTTTAAAATTGTTCAAATTTAAAAATGTTCAAAAATCGAAATCTTTTCAATTTTTTAAAATAGTTCAATTTTGAAAAATCCGTTCAAATTCGAAAAACGAAAAAGAAAACAGAAACGAAAATCGAAAAACTGAGGAGAACCAGCCAAGAAATAAAAAAACCGATTAGAACAAGTAAAAACCGGATCAGAATGTTCTAGAAGGTTCCCGAAACCGGAAAAAACCAGAAACAAGCAACTCCTATTGGGCCGGCCCATTAGATCGAAGGGGTGTGCGTTAAGTCAAAAATCAACACAACGAGCGGATACTAGGGTTCACCCTCTCGGTTACCGAAACAAGCACGGGAACCACGGAATCAATCATGGATTTATGGGTCAACAAAAGAAATAAAAAAATAACAAAGGAATTGTTGACACAGATTGGGTATCACAGGAGGATTTTGCTCTTAGAAGGTTTGGTGAAATTAAAAAAGAGCCACGTGATGTGGTTAGGTGGTACAGATTATTTCGGGACAGCTTTTACAGAGACAGAAGTAAAAGGTGGAAAGGAAAAGAAGAAAATGAGACATCTATTGTTAGTTTTCAGAGGCATGTACTTAGCTCATTTGGATCCTCGGCGTACATGAATCTGTCATGTTTGTTTTGGGTGATGTGTTTGGTTGCATCCAATTTTCAGATTGCGTCGACATGCATACTCAGCTTATTTGGACCCTTGGTATGTAGGAATTTGTCATGTTTATTTTGGGTGACCTGCTAGGTATGTTCCTAGATTGCTTTCAAAAGAGTTTTGTGTCTCAATCAGGTTGGTGGCGTCATTGAAAGGGACGCCAAAAGCAAGTCAAGCTAGCCGAGAGGAAGGATGTGGTGTGGCAGGCTGGCAAGGCTTGAAGATGGACAGTGGCGATATTGCAGATTTGACGCCACGTTTTACGAGAAGACCCTCTGGCGTTGAGGACAACGCTTTTCCAAGAAGGGGAGTGATACGTCTCCAACGTATCCATAATTTTTGATGCTCCATGCTTGTTTTTATACCATTTGCTTAGTGTTTCGTTACACTTCGTGGCATTTTTATGCATTTTCCGGAACTAACCTATTAACGAGATGCCACAGTGCCAGTTCCCTATTTTCTACTATTTTTGTGTTTCAAAAAAGTTACACAGGAAATATTCTCGAAATTCGACGAAACCAAAGCCAGACGTCCAGATATTTCACGGAGCTTCCAGAACACCGAAGAGGAGACGGAGCCGAGCCAGAGGGCGGCCACACCATAGGGCGGCGCGGCCTGGGGCTGGCCCATGCTCCCAGGTGGTGTGGGCCCCCTGGTCCACCTCTGACGCTGCCCCTTCGCCTATAAGGACCCCCCAACGGGAAAAACCTAAAGACCAGATTACTTTTCCAGAACACATCATGATCCGCCGCCGCCATCGACCCGAAGATCGGGAGGGTCCAGAAGCTCTTCCCGGCACCCTACCGGAGAGGGGAATCGCCACCTGAGGTCTTCTTCATCGCCATGCTTGCCTCCGGCGCGATGAGTGAGTAGTCTACCTTGGACTATGGGTCCATAGCAGTAGCTAGTTGGTTGTCTTCTCCACCGAGTAGTTGCTAGTGACTCCAAGAGGGGGTATTTATGCTCGATAGTGGGTTCATGCCTCTATTTAATCTAGGGGAGTGACAGAAACCTCTAAGGTTGTAGATGTGCTATTGCTACTAGGGGGAAAACAAAATTCATATGCTCGAGGGCATATGCTTTGTTTACATTACACACTTTGCTTAATGCAGTTATCTGTTGTTCGCAACTTAATACTTGTGGAGTTCTCGGATTGATTCGCCAATAGTCATAGATGCAGTTGGATGGCGGTCTATGTATCTTGTTGTAATGCCCAGAGTAAATCTCATAGTGATCCTCTCGACATGCACGTTGTCTTTATTCTATCAATTGCCCAACTATAATTTGTTTACCCAACACGTGTTATTTTATCTTATGGAGAGACACCGCTAGTGAACTGTGGACCCTGGTCCTATTTCCTCTATATTGCTATCACCTGTTTACTTTACTCGTACTGTTTACTTTACTCGCATATTACTATTGCTTTCCACTCGATACGCTTATACCCTTTATTTCAAGCAAACCGGTGAGATTGACAATCTCATCGTAAGTTGGGAACAAAGTATTTGGTTGTGTTGTGTGCAGGTTCCACGTTGCTACTGGTTGAAGACGCGCTAACAAGTTATCGTTAACGGCACCCTTGTTAGAGCATCACGCAGCTAGTGGGATCACCTTCAGTCGTATTCAACCTCCTACTAGATTGATAACCTTGGTTTCATAACTGAGGGAAAACTTGATGCTATATTCATCAAACCTTCTCTTGGGGTTTTCCAACTGGCCGGTCATTTACTACACATTCCCATGTCAACTTGGCACAGAAGTTTCTGTCGCCGTTGTGGTGTATTAAAGAAGAAGCTTTCACACCATCATCACCGCGCCATCAACAAGTTTTCTGGCGCCGTTGCTGGGGAGGAAAGAAGACTTCTGCAAGGGGAGTTTCGCACGCACATCCTTTACTTTGTTTTAAGTTTTGCTTTACTTTATTTTTACTTGCATCGTTTTATCAAAAACCCAAAAAAATTAGTATCCTTGGTAGTTGTTTTTACTTGTCTGCTTTTAGTTTTGCTAGAATGGCTACTCCTGAGAACACCAAGTTGTGTGATTTTACTAGCACTAATAATAGTGATTTTATATGCACTCCTATTGCGCCACCTGCTCCTGCTGCAAATTTTTATGAGATTAAGCCTGCTTTGTTGAACCTTGTTATGAAAGAGCAATTTTCTGGTGTTAGTACTGATGATGCTGCAGTTCATCTCAACAATTTTGTTGAGCTATGTGAGATGCAAAAGTATAAGGATGTAGAGAGTGATATTATTAAGCTTAAGTTGTTTCCTTTTTCTTTGAGAGGAAAAGCTAAGGATTGGTTGCTTTCTTTGCCTAAAAATAGTATTGTTTCATGGGCTAAGTGTAAGCATGCTTTTATTGGTAGATACTATCCTCCTGCTAAGATTATAGCTTTGCGTAGCAATATTATGAAGTTTAGTCAGTTTGATAATGAACATGTTGCTCAAGCTTGGGAAAGAATGAAATCTATCATAAAGAATTGTCCCACTCATGGACTGACTACTTGGATGATTGTTCAAAAAATTTATGCAGGACTAAATTTTTCTTCAAGGAACCTACTTGATTCAGCTGCTGGAGGCACTTTTATGTCCCATACCTTGGGCGCCGCAACAAAGCTTCTCGACAATATGATGGTAAACTACTCTGAATGGCACACCGAGAGAGCTCCACAAGGTAAGAAGGTAAATTCTGTTGAGGAAACCTCTTCCTTGAGTGATAAGATTGATGCTATTATGCTTATGCTTTCAAATGATAGGACTCATGTTGATCCTAATAATGTTCCTATAGCCTCTTTGGTTGCTCAAGAAGAGCATGTTGATGTAAACTTCATTAGAAACAATAATTTTAACAACAATGCTTATAGGAACAATTTTGCTAGTAACAATTATAAGCCGTTTCCTTCTAATGGTGATAATAGCTACCTTGGTAGACCTAAAATGCCCAATGAAGAGAGAACTTTTGAACTTGAAAAGGCTACCAAGAATTTTATGCAGGCGCAATATGAGCAGAATAAGGTTTTCACCAAAACCATGGAGGAGCAATCAGCTCTGTTGAGGACAATTAGTCATCAACTTGAAAAATTAAACAAGGCTATTCTTGAGTTGCAAGCTAAGGTTTCCAAAGCTGAAACCGATATTTCATCCTTGTCTAATGCACAATCTTCCTTGATTAATAGAATGTCTGCTAAGCCTGATCCTTTTGCTACTGCTAATGCTATCCAAGTTAGAATTGATGAAAATGTTAGGATGCTAGCAGAATTGCATGCCAGGTGGGAAAGAGAAGATGAGATGGCTAGAAAGATGAAGGTATGTACCATTACTACCTCTAATGATGTTGTTCCTAATGCTAGCAATCCTCTTACTTTGATTGGTGTAGAGAAAACTCTCACTCCTTGTGTTAAAAAGCCTAAAACTGCCAAAACTTTTTCTCAAAAGAGTGCTGAAATTTTTCGGAGTGTAGGAGATGATAGCTCTATTTCCTTTAATGATTTTGATGTTGATGGCTGCAATATATCTGAAGTTATTTTGTTCTTGCAAAACCTTGCTTTAACTCCTAATGCTAGTTCTTTAAATGTTACTTTTACCAAGCATATTACCAATGCTCTTATGAAAATTAGGGATGAAAAGTTGAAGCAAAAAGCTTCTGTTCCCAAGAATTTAGAAGATGATTGGGAACCCATCATTGATATGCATGTTAATGGTTTTGATTGCCATGCTTTATGTGATCTAGGTGCTAGTATTTCTATCATGCCTAGAAAAATTTATGACATGCTTGATTTACCACCGCTTGAAAAGTGTTATTATGATGTTCCTATTGCTGATGTTGCTAAAAAGAAACCTTTGGGAAGAATTAATGATGTTCTTATTGTGGTTAATAATAACCTTGTTCCCGTTGATTTTCTTGTCATGGATGTTGAATGCAATGCTTCATGTCCTATTATTTTGGGAAGACCCTTTCTTCGAACTGTAGGTGCTATCATTGATATGAGGGAACGCACCATCAAATATCAATTCCCACTCAAGAAAGGTATGGAATACTTCCCTAGAAAGAGAAACAAGTTACTTTTTGACTCTATTCTTAGAGCAAATTATGAGCTTGATGCTTCATCACTTGATATTACTTGATTTGCACTTTCTGCGCCTAGCTCAAAGGCGTTAAAGAAAAGCACTCTTGGGAGATAACCCAATGTTTTTACATTCAGTTCTTTTTCTTTTATTTGAGTCTTGGAAGTTATTTCTACTGTAATAACCTCTCCTTATCCTTTTTATTTCGCTTTTGTGCCAAGAGAAGCCTCTAATTTGAGTGAGGTAAGATTTGGGGATGTTGCTGTCCTGAAACAGTTTTTGGTGCTGCACCGTAAAAGTTCGGGAAAAATTCTCTGTATATCTTTTGGACCTGCGATTTCTTGTGCATATGCCCCAGGTTATATACAAACTTTCATTAGTTGAACACTTTTTGATTTGAGCAACAAAAAACCCTCTAAAAATTCGACCTTTGTCAGCTATTCTGTTTTGACAGATTTCTAGCAATATTTGTGTTTGCCACTTTATCGCTTTCTTTTTTAGTTCTTTTGATCACGGAACTTTTGGGAAAGTTGCTACAGTAGTATATGCTTTATATGTGGTGGTTTTTAGTTGAAACCTGCAGCCAAAGGGGTTGATTCTATGCTATGCTTACACTAATGTTGCTAATAGATTTGTGTTTAGTTTTGTATGAAGGAAGTTTTCAAGTGTAGGGATTGGAGAATGATGAGATGAGTTGAAGGATGGACAAAAGCTCAAGCTTGGGGATACCCATGTCACCCCAAGAAATATCCAATAAATACAAGTGTCAAAGCTTGGGGATGCCCCCGAGGCACCCCTTCTTCATCGGCAAAAATCAGGTCACCTTTCAACACACTATATTTTTATTGCTTCATGCATTATGCATTTTTTCTTGGAGCGTCAGTTGTTTTAGTTTTCAGTTTTGTTTAGTTTTGTTTGCTGCAATAAATGGTTGGACCCCAACAAATTTCTTTTGGAGAAGTTGCCTTGCTTTTCATTTGCCAAGAACACTCCGTTTTTCACTCTATTCGTTTCAACGAGTGTTCTTTTTTTCTAGAACTGCGTTTAGCTTTCGATTTTCGCCTTGATTTGTGTTCTGATCTTGTTATATCTTTTCATCAAGGTGTATTTTTTGCCTCTGGTCCATACTGGTTTTCATCAAAAGATTTGGTTATAAAAAGTTCGAATGGGGTTGGAAAAGAGAAAAAGCTTTATGCAAAAAAGTGGTACAAGAAGGAGCTTGTGTAGACTGCGGCCTAGGCTTTTGCATGTCGTGCTTGATGTCTTTTTGATAGTATGCTTAGTGATTTTGCTGTAGCATGACTTGTCTCAAATAACTGAGATTGCTTAATGAGCCTTTGAAAAAATCATGCGTTGTTTTAATTATTTGGAAGCATTATTTTGGTTTTCTCTTTGATGCTTTATTTGGGTTGACTTGGTGCATGCTCACACATGTTAGACTCATACAAAGTCACCATTGCCTCTATGATCATTTAGTTTTTGACTTTTGATGCCATCTTATGCTTCTTTTAATGTCGCTTTGTCGCTCTGCATGATTATGGCCGTTATTGCTCTCTTAGTTGGTCGCTCCCAGTCTTTTGCTAGCCCTCATTTTGTACTGAGTATGAGCTCTACTCATGCATCCAACTCCTAAAAACCAAGTTGTTCCAAAGTGTCCACCATACATACCTATTAGCAATTTGCTATTCCAAAGTAAATTTGACTTGCTTTCATCTATCCTTCAAATTAAACTCTTTTTGGTGTTATGTGAAAATTGGTCAGTAAAGCTCTTACGAACCAGATGGCACACTTTACTTTTCTCGTTTTAAAATTTTGACATTGTGGCTCTCGTATGTTGAGTTGTTATGCTTGCAAGTTGTAAGTTGGGAATTAGCCCAGCCATGCCGTCATGGGGCAAGCTTTCAACATTGCACTATCTTTCATTTGAGTTGATATCGTGATCTTTTGTTTATGGATACTCGCGGTGTGAAATCAATTGGGAATCTTGCGGGATCATGGAGTTTGTATATGTGTTAGAGAAACGCCTGGGCCACTAATCTAAGCCATGCATAATTCATGGTGGAAATTTACAGCATGCCCATAGTGAACATTCGACGACGCATCTCACAATAAAAAGCTAAACCAGTGGTAAATAAAAGAGATGTTGAGGTGTTCATTGTCTGTTTGTCCTGTCATTTTGATGTAGGCTTGTTCCATGTCATCGGGCACGGAGGTAACCCGTTGGCGGTTCTCGATGATACGTGTATACTTACAATGACAAGAGCTTGCTTGGGACTCTAAGTCGAGTAGCATGAGGTTTCGGTATTCGTATTTCACGGGACACGAGGTTTTCAACTTATGATTTGTCAAGCATATGCATCATAAGTTTACTCGCATTAACTTTAACCATTCAAGATGCTTATGATGGGGGCAATGAGAGCTCAAAGCCGGTAAGTACCATAATTTTTGAAGGTTTATAAAACTTGCAATCATTGCTTCCCTCTGCGAAGGGCCTTTCTTTTACTTTTATGTTGAGTCTCCACCTTCTATCTTTATGCACATTTAAGAGAGCATAGTTGTCATTCTGAGTATAATGTGCATTGTCCCAAAGTTTTCATTGATTGATTCATGATGTTGGTTTCACTTGTTCTCAAATTACTTGTATCTAGTCGCCCTCTTAAACTTGAAGGTGTCCTATGCATTTATGTTTTGCTCTCTGATACGTCTCAAACGTATCTATAATTTTTGATGTTCCATGCTTGTTTTTGCACCATTTGCCTTGTGTTTCGTTACACTTCGTGGCATTTTTATGCGATTTCCAGAACTAACTTACTAACAAGATGCCACAGTGCCAGTTCCCTGTTTTCTGCTGTTTTTGTGTTTCAGAAATGCTACACAGGAAATATTCTCGGAATTGGACGAAACAAGTTCCAGAACTCCTATTTTTCTCGGACGAAGGACGAGGACCAAACGGGAGCCAAAGAGGCGCCAGAGCCTGCCCTCACACCAGGGCGGCGCGGCCCAGGCCTTGGCCGTGCCCCCTATGTGTGAGGAGGCGCTGGCAGCCCCCTGACAATGCCCCTTCGCCTATATAAAGCCTCGGGACGGAAAACCCTAGGGGAGTCAGCGAAATTTCTAGAAGAGTTCCGCAGCTCCGCCGCCGCCGTCGACGAATTTCGAGGGATAGAAGTCTCTGTTCCGGCACCCTGGCGGGATGGCGAAGTGCCCCCGGAGCCATCTCCATCGCCGTCTCCGCCGTCTCCATCGACCTCACCGCCATCTCCATCAACCTTGATGTCTCCTATGATGAGGACGGAGTAGTTCTCCCCCGGGGCTGAGGGCTCTGCTGGTAGCTATGTGGTTCACCTCTCTCTCTCATGATGTGATCTTTATGTGATCGTGAGCTTTGTATCATGTTGAATAAGTAGATGTTACTCTTCTTCATTATGTGTACTCTAGTGTGTTATTAAAGTAATCTATTCCTCCTGCCATGGTGTAACGGTGATAGTGCGTGCATCGTGGTGGTACTTGGTCCAGGCTACGATTGTGATCTCTTATGGATTATGAGAATAATTATCACTATGATAGTACTGAAGTGATCTATTCCTCATTTCATGGTGTAATGTTGACAGTGTGTGCACCGTGTTAGTACTTGGTCTAAGTTGCAATAATATTTATCTTGAGTTGTGATTTGATTTGGATATCTCTATGAGTGGTGTTTGTTAAGTACTCGATGAACTTTAAGGGGTGCTTCTGTAGCCAATACGCAATGATTAGTGTTATTCAATAGGAGAGTAATTCAGAGTACCATAGTGAAGAGAAGTTATTTAATTGTTCAATTATGTTATATTTGTTGGGAGTGTGTCCACTAGTGAAAGTATGATCCCTAGGCCTTGTTTCCAAGCTTTGCACATCGTTTACTTGCTGTTTTGTTACTTGTTTGCTTGCTGCCATTTTTATCCAGACTGCATTTACTACTTATAATCATCCATACCACTTGTACTTTACTATCCCTTCGCCGAACTAGTGCACCTATACATCTGACAAGTGTATTGGGTGTGTTGGGGACACAAGAGACTTTCTGTATCGTAATTGCAGGGTTGTTTGAGAGGGATAGCTTTGACCTCTTCCTCCCTGAGTTCGATAAACCTTGGGTGATCTACTTAAGGGAAACTTGCTGCTGCTCTACAAACCTCTGCACTTCAAGGCCCAACACTCTCTGCAAGAATAGACGCGTGCGTAGACATCAAGCTTTTTTCTGGCGCCGTTGCCTGGGAGGTAAGGTAAAAGGTACTCGCATCCTCCTGTGTGAGTGCTCAGAGTTATTTCCTTTAGATTCTGCAATTATATCTTTTTGTTTCTTGTTTTTATTTTCACTAGTTAGGCTTAATGGAAAAACAAAGAGTTCTTTAGTCTTTTTCCTGAGTTTAGATATGAAGTGTTTGAAGAGAAAATTGAAAAACCTTTGGAGCTTAATTCGCATGCTAATAGTTTTGTTAGTATGAATGCTTTGAACACTATTTTAGAAAAGTCTAAGCTTGGGGAAGCTGGTTTTGTTAAGCATGATATTTTTAGTTCCCCAGCTTTAGTGGAGAAAGTTTGCTCTGATGATATTTTATCTCCCCTATGTGATGTTCCTATGCCTGTTGCCTATGTTAATGATCATGATTGGGAAAAGCACTCTACTTTTGATATTGAAAATCTTTTTGGTACAAATTCTAAGATTAATAATTGTTGTACCATTAGTGCTATCCATGTTCCTTCTTATGATGATATGTTTGAAGAATATGCTTGTGAAATAGCTGTTCTCTAGCTTGTGATAATACTAAACCTCTAGTTTATGATGGTTATGATGATGGGTATAATATTTTCAGTTCACCTACTATTGAGGATAAAATTAGTTATGATTACAATATGCCTCCTATTTTTGATGATTATGGTGATGAGAATAATTATTCTGTTGAATCTGCTCCTACTACTATTGTTCATGTGGGGAGTATTAATTCTTTTATGCATGTGGCTCATGATAGAGATCCTTTATGTGACAGTTATATTGTTAATTCTATTCATGATGCTACTAAAAGTTATTATGAGAGAGGGAAACATGGTTTGATGGATCTCAACAATATTGAGTTTCCCCTCTTTATGTTGCAACTCTTGAAGTTGTACTTGTTTTGCCTTCCTATGCTTTTTGCTTTACGCTTTCATGACTTGTCTCTTTACAAGACTATTTTTCATAGGAAGTGGTTTAGATTTAAATGTGTTTCATATTTGCTTTTTGATGCTCTCTATTACTTTAAGTTCCTATATGGCGCCTTTGCCTCAAGCTCTTTTATGGCGCCCACGTGAGCATCTTTGCAAATTACTGCGCCTAGCTCAAAGGCATTAAAGAAAAGCACTCTTGGGAGATAATCCATTGTTTATTTTCAGTACTTTTTCTTTTATTTGAGTCTTGGAAGTTATTACTACTGTAATAACTGCTCCTTATCCTTTTTATTTCGTTGTTGTGCCAAGAGAAGCCTCTAATTTGAGTGAGGTAAGATTTGGGGATGTTGCTGTCCTGAAACTGTTTTCGGTGCTGCACCGTAAAAAATCGTGAAAATTCTCTGTATATCTTTTGGACCTGCGATTTCTTATGCATATGCCCCAGGTTATATCCAAACTTTCATTAGTTGAACACTTTTTGATTTGAGCAACAGAAAACACTTCAAAAATTCGACCTTTATCAGCTGTTCTGTTTTGATAGATTTCTGCCAATATTTGTGTTTGCCGCTTTATCGCTTTCTTTTTGAGTTCTTTTGATCATGGAACTTTTGGGGAAGTTGCTACAGTAGTATATGCTTAATATGTGGTGGTTTTGGGTTAAAACCTGAAGCAAAAAGGGTTGATTATATGTTATGCTTACACTAATGTTGCTAATAGAATTGTGTTTAGTTTTGTATGAAGGAAGTTTTCAAGTGTAGGGATTGGAGAATGATGAGATGAGATGAAGAATGGACAAAAGCTCAAGATTGGGGATGCCCATGCAACCCCCAAGAAATATCCAAGAGGTACAAGCGTCAAAGCTTGGGGATGCCCCCGAGGCACCCCTTCTTCATCGGCAAAAATTAGGTCACCTTTCAAGACACTATATTTTTATTGCTTCATGCACTATGTGTTTTTCTTGGAGCATCAGTTGCTTTTGTTTTCAGTTTTCTTTTGCTTTGTTTTCTGCAATAAATGTTTGGATCACATCATGTGTTTGGAGGGAGACATGCTCCGTTTTTCATTTGGCAAGAACACTCCGTTTTTCACTCTTATCGTTTCAACGAGTGTTCTCTTTTTCTGCTACTGCGTTTAGCTTTCGATTTTCGCCTTGATTTGTGTTCAGATGTTGTTATATCTTTTCATCAAGGTGTATTTTTGCCTCTGATCTTTATTGGTTTTCATCAAAAGAGGTGTTTATAAAAAGTTCAAATGGTGTTGGAAAAGAGAAAAAGCTTTATGCAAAAAAGTGGTACAAAAAGGAGCTTGTTTAGACTGCGGCCTAGGCTTTTGCATGTCATGCTTGATGTCTTTTTGATAGTATGCTTAGTGGTTTTGCTGTAGCATGACTTGTCTCAAATAACTGAGATTGCTTAATGAGCCTTTGAAAGAATCATGTGTTGTCTTTATCGTTTGGAAGCATTATTTTGGTTTTCTCTTTGATGCTTTATTTGGGTTGACTTGGCACATGCTTACACCATGTTGACTACAAAATAAGTCGCCTATAGCCTCTATGATCATTTAGTTTTTGACTTTTGATGACATCTTATGCTTCTTTTAATGTTGCTTTGTCGCTTTGCATGATTATGGCCGTTATTGCTCTCTTAGTTGGTCGCTCCCAGTCTTTTGCTAGCCCTCGCCTTGTACTGAGTATGAGCTCTACTCGTGCATCCAACTCCTAAAAACCAAGTTTTGCCAAAGTGTCCACTATAAATTCCTATACATGGTATTTGTAAGCCATTCCAAGTAAATTTTCATGTGCTACCTTTCAAAAACCTTCAAAACACTTCTCATTTTGTGACACTGTTTTCAGCTCATGGGGACATAGTGGTCAGATTTGCTATCTTCCATATTGCTTATTCCAAAAAGAAAAAGAAAAAAAAGGCACTCCTCCATGGAATGTGAATGTTGGTGGGCACCCGATGGAATCGGTTAGCCATGGTTTGTGAAAGAAAAAAAGGTGGGGAGGAGTGCCAAGCTTTATAAAAGAGCACAAAAGTGCCAATCTCTCTCTCAAAAACTTGCTTCATTTTTGTATGGAAGATAGTAAGAACCCCATTGCCAGTCGTTGACAAAGACAACCACCTCTCAAAACCAATTTTTATCTCTCTGTTTTACAAATGAAAAGCTCTAGCACATGTTAAATCACTGCTTCCCTCCGCGAAGGGCCTTTCTTTTACTTTTATGTTGAGTCACCACCTTCTATCTTTATGCACCATTAAGAGAGCATAGTTGTCATTCTGAGTATAATGTGCATTGTCCCAAAGTTTATCATTGATTGATTCGTGACAATGGTTTCACTTGTTCTTAAATTATTTGTATCTAGTCGCCCTCTTAAACTTGAAGGTGTCCTATGCATTTATGTTTTGCTCTCCATTAAGGACAAGCTGAAAACCATTTGTATGTTTTTCCTTATGATTTGAACACACGTTTGACTTTCATTGTTTCATTTTCATGATCTTTTGTTTGTGTTCATTTTCATGTTTATAACATGGTTGCTAAGTTTCTTCTATCAAGATTATGTCTTTCATGCCCATGTTTTAAGTTCTTTTGATCCCAGCTCATAATGCTTACATATATGATCAAGATTGTGTAGGTGCATGTCACCTCAAAAATTATTTCTTTTGTTATCACTTACCTACTCGAGGACGAGCAGGAGTTAAGCTTGGGGATGCTGATACGTCTCAAACGTATCTATAATTTTTGATGCTCCATGTTTGTTTTTGCACCATTTGCCTTGTGTTTCGTTACACTTCGTGGCGTTTTTATGCGATTTCCGGAACTAACCTACTAACAAGATGCCACAGTGCCAGTTCCCTGATTTCTGCTGTTTTTGTGTTTCAGAAATGCTACACAGGAAATATTCTCGGAATTGGACGAAACAAGTTTCAGAACTCCTATTTTTCCCGGATGAAGGACGAGGACCAAACGGGAGCCAGAGAGGGGCCAGAGCCTGCCCTCACACTAGGGCGGCATGGCCCAGGCCCTGGCCGCGCCCCCTATGTGTGAGGAGGCCCTGGCAGCCCCCTGACGACGCCCCTTCGCCTATATAAAGCCTCGGGACGGAAAACCCTAGGGGAGTCGGCGAGATTTCCAGAAGAGTTCCGCAGCTCCGCCGCCGCTGTCGACGAATTTTGGGGACAGAAGTCTCTGTTCCGGCACCCTGCTGGGACGGGGAAGTGCCCCCGGAGCCATCTCCATCGCCGTCTCCGCCGTCTCCATCGACCTCACCGCCATCTCCATCAACCTTGCTATCTCCTATGATGAGGAGGGAGTAGTTCTCCCCCGGGGCTAAGGGCTCTACCGGTAGCTATGTGGTTTACCTCTCTCTCCCATGATGTGATCTTTATGTGATCGTGAGCTTTGTATCATGTTGAATAAGTAGATGTTACTCTTCTTCATTATGTGTACTCTAGTGTGTTATTAAAGTAATCTATTCCTCCTGCCATGGTGTAACGGTGACAGTGCGTGCATCGTGGTGGTACTTGATCTAGGCTACGATTGTGATCTCTTATGGATTATGAGAATAATTATCATTATGATAGTATTGAAGTGATCTATTCCTCCTTTCATGGTGTAATGTTGACAGTGTGTGCACCGTGTTAGTACTTGGTCTAAGTTGCAATAATATTTATCTTGAGTTGTGATTTGATTTGGATATCTCTATGAGTGGTGTTTGTCAAGTACTTGATGAACTTTAAGGGGTGCTTCTGTAGCCACTACGCAATGATTAGTGTTATTCAATAGGAGAGTAATTCAGAGTACCATAGTAAAGAGAAGTTATTTATTTGTTCAATTATGTTATATTTGTTAGGAGTGTGTCCACTAGTGAAAGTATGATCCCTAGGCCTTGTTTCCAAGCTTTGCACATCGTTTACTTGCTATTTTGTTACTTGTTTGCTTGCTGCCATTTTTATTCCAGATTGCATTTACTACTTATAATCATCCATACCACTTGTACTTTACTATCTCTTCGCCGAACTAGTGCACCTATACATCTGACAAGTGTATTGGGTGTGTTGGGGACACAAGAGACTTTCTGTATCGTAATTGCAGGGTTGTTTGAGAGGGATAGCTTTGACCTCTTCCTCCCTGAGTTCGATAAACCTTGGGTGATCCACTTAAGGGAAACTTGCTGCTGCTCTACAAACCTCTGCACTTGGAGGCCCAACACTGTCTACAAGAACAGACGCATGCGTAGACATCACTCTCTCATGAAGGACAAGTTGAAAACCATTTGTATGTTTTTCCATATGATTTGAACACATGTTTGACCTTCATTGTTTCATTTTCATGATCTTTTATTTGTGTTCATTTTCATGTTATAACATGGTTGCTAAGTTTCTTCTATCAAGATTATATCTTTCATGCCCATGTTTTAAGTTCTTTTGATCTCAGCGCACAACACTTACATATATGGTCAAGATTGTGTAGGTGCGTGTCACCTCAAAAATTATTTCTTTTGTTATCACTTACCTACTCGAGGACGAGCAGGAGTTAAGCTTGGGGATGCTGATACGTCTCCAACGTATCCATAATTTTTGATGCTCCATGCTTGTTTTTACACCATTTTCTTAGTGTTTTGTTACACTTTGTGGCATTTTTATGCATTTTCCGGAACTAACATATTAACGAGATGCCACAGTGCCAGTTCCCTGTTTTCTACTGTTTTTGTGTTTCAGAAAAGTTACACAGGAAATATTCTCGGAATTGGACGAAACCAAAGCCAGACGTCCAGATATTTCACAGAGCTTCCAGAACACCGAAGAGGGGACGGAGCCGAACCAGAGGGCGGCCACACCATAGGGTGGCACGGCCTGGGGCTGGCACGCGCCCCCTGGTGGTGTGGGCCTCCTGGTCCACCTCTGACGCTGCCCCTTCGCCTATAAGGACCCCCGGACGGGAAAAAGCTAAAGACCGGATCACTTTTCTAGAACACATCGCGATCCGCCGCCGCCATCGACCCGAAGATCGGGAGGGTCCACAAGCTCTTTCCGGCACCCTGCCGAAGAGGGGAATCGCCACCGGAGGTCTTCTTCATCGCCATGCTTGCTTCTGGCGTGATGTTTAGATCTCGTGAGCTGCCTTACATGATCGAGATCACCGTTATGTAATTCTACATGTTGTGTTTGTTGGGATCCGATGAATATTGGTGTTATGATTGAGTTGAAGTACTGAATTTTATCTTATGTTATCTCTATGTTGTTTATGATCTTGCATGCTCTCCGTTGTTAGTAGCTATCTTGGCCGAGTAGTTGCTAGTGACTCCAAGAGGGGGTATTTATGCTCGATAGTGGGTTCATGCCTCTATTTAATCTGGGGGAGTGACAGAAACCTCTAAGGTTGTAGACGTGCTATTGCTACTAGGGGGAAAACAACATTCATATGCTCAAGGGCATATGCTTTGTTTACATTACACACTTTGCTTAATGCAGTTATCTGTTGTTCACAACTTAATACTTATGGAGTTCTCGGATTGATTCGCCACAAGTGGATTATTAGTCATAGATGCAGTTGGATGGCGGTCTATGTATCTTGTTGTAATGCCCAGAGTAAATCTCATAGTGATCCTCTTGACATGCACGTTGTCTTTATTTTATCAATTGCCCAACTATAATTTGTTTACCCAGCATGTGTTATTTTATCTTATGGAGTGACACCGCTACTGAACTGTGGACCCTGGTCCTATTTCCTCTACATTGCTATCACCTGTTTACTTTACTCGCACTGTTTACTTTACTCGCATATTACTATTGCTTTCCACTCGATACGCTCATACCCTTTGTTTCAAGCAAAACGGTGAGATTGACAACCTCATCGTAAGCTGGGAACAAAGTATTTGGTTGTGTTGTGTGCAGGTTCCACGTTGCTACTGGTTGATGACGCGCTAACAAGTTATCGTTAACGGCGCCCTTGTTAGAGCATCACGCAGCTAGTGGGCATCACCTTCAGTCGTATTCAACATCCTACTGGATTGATAACCTTGGTTTCATAACTGAGGGAAAACTTGCTGCTATATTCATCAAACCTTCTCTTAGGGTTTTCCAACTGGCCGGTTATTTACTACACATTCCCATGTCAACTTGGCACAGAAGTTTCTGTCGCCATTGCCGTGTATTAAAGAAGAAGCTTTCACACCATCATCACCGCGCCATCAGGGAGGATGATGAGGATTGGCACGCCAGGACAACCTATGATATGTGATAATTAAGTCTAAGGCTGTGTCATTAATTTGTATCTATGTTCATGTTATTTCTTAGCCTGGTCACGTTGTGGGCCACTTAGGTTTTATTTTATATTTTGGGTTTGGGCCTGTCCAAGCCCAATAGTTTTCTAGCTGTCTATATAAGGAGGCTGGACGGCTAGGGTTTAGGGAGGCTAAAAATTACGTAGAACATTTAGTTCCCACGTGTGTGTACCATCCCTCCGGGGTTGGCGTATTGAGATGGTGCCTCTGACGTTCGTCTAGTTATCCAGTATACTTTGCACGAAGGTGCTTGTTATACAAGTATTGTCGTGCTTCGACGTGAGGCTCGCTGTTCATCATCGAGTTGCTCGTTGTATTCATCTGTTCGGCTCGGCGTGAGGTTTGTCTACATCGATGAGTTGCTCACAGGATTGACGTTCCCCCATCTTCAGGTTACATGTATCGCTCACGTGATTGGAAGATCTTATTAGATCCATTGGATCAGGAGGTGCATCATGAATGATCGGGCCAAACAGTCTTCATCAAACAAGGTTGGTCACTTTGTTTATGGGCTTAAGGATCGTGTTTGGCCAGACTTTGTTTGCATTTTTCTTTATTCTGTGGTGAACATCCGATGATCACTGGGTTTCACAATTTCCCAGATTATACTTGGCATTCTTCTGAGGAAAATATTGTGGTTGCTCAAAGAAGTCCAACAAAGTTAAACCCTTCTTTGCAACTGCTAAGATCTAGTGCACATGATGATCTATCTGGCTCTTCGACCAAAGAATTGGCAAAGTTTGGTTTCAACCGATCTGATCTGTTTGGGGGTAGTTCTTCCAGCTCTTCAAGTTCTTCAATTCAAGAACGTCCCCTAAGTTCAAATCAATCTGGTTTACTCTTTGGGAGTTTCAAAGATCCGGTTAATGCAGATGTTTCAAAGGTTTTTCTGTGGAAATTTATTGGTATTAATTTTAATTACGAATGATGCAAATCATTTCCATATCATACTCTCCTGGAAATTCAAGATCTGCAGTAGGCAGGATATTCTTCTCCTGAGATCATGGACGTTTTGAATATGCCTACCATCCCGCCTACAAATTTGGTTAATCAGTTTATTCGTGATGGGTCTCATGCTGGGCTTGCTACAGTTTCGGTTACTTGCTCAAAATGTCTTGATTCTGGACATCAGGCCTCGGGCTGCACGATTGGCTGGCATTGTTGGTCATACAAGCAAATTGGGCACCTAGCCCATCAATACAAACCAAAGCATATGATAAGGAGAATTAAAGCCCAGGCTCCGACAGCCTTTAAAGCCCATCGGAAACAGACATGAGTCAAGAATAAAATCTGGGTAGTTAAGAGTGCGGCCGGCAAAAAAGAAGTTAGTCCTCCTACTTCTTCGGAAAATAGAGGTGTCGTTTCGTCTCCGCCCCTGCCCCAAGCTACAGCGCAATCTCTGTCCGCCGCCATGGCCACCTTCCCTGTGAACCCTCTAGCGTTCTTGTCGGAGGGAATGACGATCGATAATAGGCCTACAGATCGCAAGCCTCGCACAGACCTTGTCGTCTCCTCCAATGCGCCACTTCTGAATGACAAGGTGGTCATTGCAGAGACAAATAGGTTTGTGCCTATTCACCTCAGCCAACAATTCAGAGAAGATCTGCGAGGGCTCCTGGAAGAATCTGGCTATGCTGTAAGTGCTTTTGATGATCACCCCTTTGAGCTTGGATCTTACACCTTTCAGCACACCATTGCGGCAGATACAGTAATAGGCATGTCTTTTGAGTTAGATGAGGTTACTTCTGTGATGTTTGTTAAACACAATGAGGCTAGGAACATGTGATTGACTGCTTTTGGTAGAGCTACTTGGATCTTACTGCTGGGATTTCCTTTAGATTATCAGACAACTTCTTATATTAGTAGTGTTGTTGAGGATTTTGGTCTACTGCATGTCTGGGACAATCCTAGGGGTAACAACAAATTTGTGCTGGTCAAAGTTCATATAGTTCACCCTAAGTTTGTGCCTAAAAGTATTGTCATTCACGAACTTGGAGGAGCAAGACATAGTTGGGCTGTACCTGTGATTATGCTGAGAAGTGCAGATTGGAATGCACACATTCATGATGTGCCACCTCCTCCTGAAGATCCTCCCTCTGATGACCCTCACCCTCTCTTTGGAGAGGATGTTATAGCTGAGCAATTGTATCAACAGCAACTTGTTGGATGGCTACAGAATAATTAGGGTTTTGTTGCCCATGGTCATGGTCAACATCAGCATTAGCATGCCATACAGGCACCTGTTCAGCAAAATCTGAATGTGGCTATTGATCATGTGCCTGTTGATTTGGACAATAATGCAGTTATTGTTCCTCCAAGACTCACTACTCACACTGTTGTTCAGGGAGTTCCCTTTCATACTGGTTTTCACCCTGATGATACTAATACTGCTGACAGCCCTATGCAAGCTTATACTGAAGCACTCTTCGATTCTGACTCTGATGTCATGGTACACTTTATGCTGCATGATCAAGCTGTCTACTACCAAGCCAATGCTTCAATTCTGGCCAGGTTTTCTTTGGCCAAGGCTACTCTAGAGTCCTTTTTATGCCAAGGGTGCATCTAGACAACTCTTACTTCTTTGATTCTCATGTGAAGTTTGCTTCTTCTGATCTAAATGAGCTTTTTGGTGAAGCTATGTGTCTGCTGCGCAACAAGAAGAAGAGCAGAAAACTGTTCTTGAAGCAGAGTCCCTCTATTGATGAGCACTTCTCTGTGGATATTGCTGGCTCTGAGTCAAATGATGCGATTACTGACCTGGTGTTGTCATCTGATCTGGGAAAGAAAAGGAAGGCACCCCTTGTTCCTGTGATCAAATACTCAGAGCCTCCCTCTTGCACAACTCAGGTGCGCAGGAGCACCAGATGTAATAAATATGATGGGTTTAAACCCCACAATTTTTCTAACAGCAAGCCTTTGAAATCCAAAGTCAAACCAAGGAAGAATCCTGTAATGCTGGTTCCAGCTGATGATGAAGTCTCTGAGCTGACAGAGAAGGACCAAACCTTGGTGATTGCTTCTGATCATACCACTCCCATGCCTATATTACAATCTATTGGCATCAATCTTTGTGGGGTGCCTCCTGAAGATCTGTCTCCCAAGAAGCTTCCGGCCAAGCTGCAGGAGGATGGAGCTGAAGACAAGTCCTAGTTTACTTGTTTACTTTAGTTTATTTCAGTAATGAATATTTTGAAGAAATGGATTGTATTATGCTGGAATATTAGAGGGCTGAATGCTAAGTCCAAACAGTTAGCACTTATGAATGCTATAAATCTCAGTGGTTGTTCTATGGTTTGCTTGCAAGAAACTAAGAAGTGTGATTTTGATATTAACTTTATTAAGTCTTGCTGCCATGAGAGATTTAATGATTTTGTGTTTATTCCCTCTGATGGAGCATCTGGTGGCCTTATAATTATTTGGGATAGTTCTATTTTTTCTGGTATGATTATGCACTGTGAACCTTTTGCTGTGTCAGTGCATTTTTCCTCCACTCAGTCTTCTCAAAGCTGTACTCTTGTCAATATTTATGGCCCTTGCTCTGGAGATATGAGATACTTTCACTCAATGGCTTTTTAATTTGAATATTCCTCCTGATGAAGATTGGTTACTATTGGGAGACTTTAATTTTATTAGATCTCTTGATAACATAAATAAGCCAGGTGGAAATATAAATGATATGCATTTATTTAATGATTTCATTAGAGCACAAAATCTCACTGAACTTCCAATTAAAGGGAGAAAGTATACATGGAGCAATATGCAAGATGATCCTCTTTTGGAGCAATTGGACTGGTTTTTTACCTCTCTGCATTGGACTACCTCTTATCCATCCACCCTAGTCACTCCTCAAGGGAAGCCAACTTTAGATCACACTCCTTGTGTAGTTACAATTCAGACTAATATTCCAGGAAGTAAATTGTTCAGATTT
The DNA here is from genome assembly GCA_007115705.1 of Dactylis glomerata. Lineage (NCBI taxonomy): Eukaryota > Viridiplantae > Streptophyta > Magnoliopsida > Poales > Poaceae > Dactylis > Dactylis glomerata. Next base: position 482,034 of record QXEO01000624.1, read on the forward strand.
GAGAATTACTGGATTGCTCATCCTGGTTTTCTTCAGACAGTGTCTACTAGCTAGCCAAAACCAACTTTCAAGCATAATAGTGTAGCTAATATAAATGCTAAATTCAAAAGATTGAGGTATGACCTTAAATTCTGGAGCAAGTCGATTTCTAGATTAAAAATATGTATTGAGAACACCAATAAAGCAATTCTGGAGATTGACAAGCTGGAAGATGTCAGAAGACTGTCTGCGCTTGAAGCCAATTTTAGAAAGATTCTAAAATCCCACCTAGCCAGATTATTAGAATATCAGAATATATACTGGAAGAAAAGGTGCACCATCAGATGGACAAAATTTGGTGATGAAAATACAAAAAAATTCACTCTGTAGCAACTGAAAGATATAGAAGGAATAATATAGCTTCTCTTCTGATAACAGATGGTTCTGTCATCTCTGAGTATAAAGGGAAGGAGGAGATTATATTCCAGGCTTACAAGGAAAGACTGGGGAGTTGTGATCAGCCTCAAATGCTTTTTGATCTTGCAGATTTAATTCAGCCAGCACCTGGTCTAGAAGATTTATCAATTCCTCTCACTAAACAAGAAATTGATGCAGTTGTGCAGAATATGCCTTTGGATAAAGCCCCATGACCTAATGGTTTTAATGGGCAATTCTTAAAAAGCTGTTGGCATATCATTAAGGAGGACATATATTAGCTTTGTTTTGATTTTTATGATGGGAATCTGAACCTAGAAAGCATCAATATGGGACATATTACTCTGATCCCCAAGGTACCTTCCCCTGAGAATATTAATGAGTATAGGCCAATCACTCTGCTAAATTGTATACTAAAACTCTTGACAAAACTTCTGGCTAATAGATTAAAGAAAATAGAGCTAAAAATTAATCATAAGAATCAATATGGTTTCCTTAAAGGAAGATCTATACAGGATTGCCTTGCTTGGGCATTTGAGTTCTTATATCAATGTGAGACTTCCAAGAAGGAAACTATTTTGCTTAAGCTTGATTTTGCAAAGGCTTTTGACACTATTGATCATTCTGCAATGCTCAAGATTATGAAGCAAATGGGATTCTCTGATAAGTGGCTTGGTTGGATAAATACTATTTTAGTACTGGTAAATCTGTTGTGCTTTTAAATGGTGTCCCTGGTAGACAATTCTTCTGCAAGAGAGGGGTGAGGCAAGGAGATCCTCTCTCCCCTTTGATTTTTGTGCTTACTGCTGATTTATTACAGTCTGCCATTAATAAAGCTTATCAGCAAGGACTGCTCAGAGCACCTTTCTCTTCTGATTATGATATGGATTTTCCCATAGTGTAATATGCAGATGACACTCTGGTTATTATGCAGGCTGATAGAGATCAGGTAATTACCATGAAAGAGATTCTTGAGAATTATGCTCAGTCCACTGGACTAAAAATAAATTTCCATAAATCTTCAATGATTCCTATAAATCTGAGTACTACTGAGGCTGCAAATATTGCAAATCTTATGGGATGCAATGTGGCTTCTATGCCTTTCACCTACTTAGGTTTACCTCCTGGCACCACCAAACCAATAGTTCAGGATCTCATGCCACTGGTTGATAGGATTGAAAGGAGAGTTTCTACAACTTTTATGCTCATGTCTTATAGTGGCAAAGTTTCCCTGATTAATTCACTCCTTACCTCTATTGCCACTTTCACCATGTGCTCCATTCAGTTGCATCCAAAGAGATACTTGAGCACATTGAAAAAATCAGAAGACATTGTCTTTGGACAAAGAAAAATGAGGAAGGAGAAGAGAAATGTCAATCTCTTGCTGCATGGGATATGGTCTGTAAGCCAAAAGAAAATGGAGGTCTTGGGATTTTGAATCTAAAGTTGCAAAACCAAGGTCTGCTTCTTAAATATTTGCACAAGTTCTATAACAAAATGGACATCCCTTGGGTGCATCTTTTATGGAATACATATTATCTTGGTAGAATTCCACACTCTATGGAGCCTGTTGGATCATTCTGGTGGAAAGATGTTTGTAAACTCATGCCAATCTTTAGAGGATTTGCAACTAGTACTGTTGGAGATGGGCTTTCTACTCTCTTCTGGAAAGATGACTGGCTTTCAGGAGTCAATACTGAAAATTTCCCAAGAGCATATTCTTTTGCCTCAAATGAAGATGTCTCTGTGCAATCTTTTCTAACTACTGACAGGATTTCCTCTAATTTCTGGCTACCTCTCTCCCCTCAAGGTTTTGAGGAAGTTAAAGATCTCCAAAGTCTGGTAGACGTTGTCAATATTTCCTCCAATCCAGATAGTTGGGCTTCCCATGGGGAAAAGAGTACACATCAAGCAAGTTATATAAATATTGCTTTCACAATATTCACTCTCACAAAAGTTTTCTATGGCTATGGAAATCCAAATGCACTCCGAGAGTTAAATTTTTTGGTTGGCTTGTGCTTTCTGATAGGCTCAACACCAGAAATATGCTCAGAAGAAGACATTATATTATCAACTCCGGATACCAGTGCTTAATGTGCACTCCCCACATGAGGAGATGATTGAACATCTCCTCTTTCATTGCATCTTTAGCCAAAGCTGTTGGCAGGTCTTAGACATGTCCTGGCAAGCTACTGGTAATAGACTTCAGATCATTGAACAAGGAAAACACAGGTGGCAGAAACCCCTCTTCGTGGAATTATTCCTGCTGACTATCTAGAATATCTGGAAGGAGAGAAATAGATTGCTTTTTGATGGAGTTGTTCCTTCAGTAGCTTCTTGGAAGCGTATACTAAAATCAGACTTATTATTACTTGTTCATAGAACAAGAGATACCTTGCACCCTAGTATTCTTGGGATAGTTGCTACTTTGTAATCTCTCACTTTAGGGGTTCAATGCCCCAAACTATGTAAATGATGTAACTATTATTCTTTAATTGAAATTGCAGAGACAGTAGGAGCCTTTCCTACTGTCAAAAGCTTCAAAAAAATCATGCTGAGCCTCTGCATTCTGAACCTGATGCACATGCAGGCCATGGTGATGATGGACATGGACACCATGGTGATGATGGCATTGAGTTCATGGAAAAAGTTCTGCAAGAGAATGCTGGGGTTGAGGAATAGGATGGCTATGAAGATGATAGGATCCCTGACCTATTAAAGGATCTATATGACTCTGAAGACCGTGTTGATGAAAGCAAGTCAATGTTTGCCGAGGTGTTAGAGGATGCGAAGCGCGCAGCTCATGATGGCGTTAAATTTTTGAGATTTTCCTTTAGCGTGAAGCTACTCCACAGCAAGTCTTACTACCGGATCAGCAATGCTGCATTCAATGCGATACTACATCTTCTGAACTTGCAATATCCCAACAGCTCAGTTCCCAAGCACTATGATGAAGCATTGAGCATAATTCGGATATTGGGGCTTGGGTATGTGTCCATCCATGTCTGCCCAAACAATTGTGTCCTATTTTGGAAGGACTTTGCGAAGCATAACAATTGCCCAAGATGCAATGCCTCTAGGTGGAAGGATGGTGATGGAAAAAGACAGATACCAAAGAAGGTACTGCGGCACTTCCCATTGATACCAAGGCTGCAGAGGATGTTTCTTTTGAAGAAATCTTCAGAGGAGGTACAGTGGCACAAGCTGAAGCGGCAACCCGTGGAGAATGAACTCAGCCATCTAGTCGATGGAAAGTCATGGAAAGACTTTGATGAGAAACATGAAGATTTTGTGGCTGATGCTAGGAACATCAGACTTGGCGTAGCCACTGATGATTTTAATCTGTTTGGACACATGAGCACGTCTTATAGCATGTGGCCTGTCTTTGTGGTGCCCTATAACCTGCCACCATGGGCTTGTATGGATCAGTCAAATTTCATGATGGCCTTACTGATCCCGGGCCCTTCCTCTCCAGGAAAAGATTTTGACCTGTTTATGGAGCCCCTGGTTGAAGAACTGCTTTTGCTCTGGAGGGGTGTAAGTACATATGATGCCCTCAGCCCCACAATGTTTGATATATGTGCTACAATCATATGGTGCATCCATGATTTCTCGGCACTACATACTTTGTCTGGGAGGATCACAACGGGTTATCAGGCGTGTGTGCGGTGTGACAAAAACCCTTGCTCTAAGTGAATAAGGAACAAGATATGCTTTATTGGGCACCGCTTCTTTCTTCCTCAAAACCATCATTGGCGAAAAAGCAAAGACTTCAATGGTGAAAGTGAAACCCGCGAGAAGCTAGAGGAAAAAGGAGCTTGAGGAGCAGCTTGAGAAGGTCAGGGATGTGAGGCCAGGGAAGCTTGAAAAGAAAAGGAAGCGTGAGGAAGGTCAATGTTGGAGCCGGAGGTCTTGTTTGTGGGACCTGCCTTACTGCTCAGATCTGAAGCTAAGGCATAATCTTGATGTGATGCACATCGAGAAAAACATATGTGACAATCTGCTAGGGACATTTCTCAACATTGAAGGGAAGATAAAGGACATGGTTAACTCTAGGCTTGATTTGGAAGACATGGGTATAAGAGAAGATCTGCACCTACAGTCTGTTGGAGATGGAGAATCATATGAAATTCCAGAAGCATGGTATATGATGACTAAATAAGAAAAGCTTGCATTTTGTGAATTTATAAGGGAGGTGAAATTTCCGGATGTGTACGCCGCTAACTTAAAAAAGTGTGTTTCTGCAGATGGTTGCAAGCTTCAAGGACTCAAAACACATGACTGCCACATCCTTCTCCAAAGGATTTTACCGACAGGCCTCCGAGGAATGATGCATCAGGATATATACAAAGCAGTTGCTGAACTAGGAAATTTCTTTCGAGAGATGTGCTGCAAAACACTGAATGTACTGTTGTGGAAAGACTCAAAGCTAAAATTCCAGTTATCCTTTGCAAGCTTGAAAAAAATTCCCCCTTCTTTCTTTGATGTGATGGTTCACTTAGCCATTCATTTACCAGAAGAAGCACTGCTTAGAGGCCCTGTACAATACAGTTGGATGTTCCCCGTCGAAAGAAGGTTACTGACATGTAAGCATTATGTCCAAAACACAGCCAGACCCAAGGGATCTATTGCCGAAGCATATGTAGTTGATGAGTGCTTGACATTTTGCTCGAGGTACTTTGATGATGTGGAAACGACATTTAATCGATCGGGCAGAAATAGAGAGCGGGATGATTCCCATGTTGGCAATGTCTCGGTTTTCAACCATGGTGTGCATTTTCTTGGAGGGTCAGAGTACTTAGAGGTTGGTGCTGACTATGACAAGATGGTTTGGTATGTGCTAAGAAGTAGCCCTGAGGTTCTGCTGTACATCGAGTATGTAATCTCTTTTGTGCTGACCATGGTGTGCATTTTATTGTGTTGGAAGGAACCTTTTTTTGTGGCTGTTTTTTGATTCACCAATTTTTTTGGGGCGTTGCAGGCTGTGCAAGGAACAGTTGAAGCAGCAAGATGGTAATATCAAAGTTGATAAATGGCTTGCAAAGGGATTAGCTAATTTGTTTAGGAATCATGTGAGATCTCCTGCATTAGTTCAATTGTGTGTGTTAACCTTTGTGTATTTTCAATTGTGTGTCTTGCAAAGGGATTTTCTATATGTGTGTGTTAACCTTTGTGTATTTTTGTAAATTGCAAAAAGGAATGAGGAGGATGTTGGTGCTGACCTATTTGCTTTGGCGTGCCAACTGGACAAGAGAGTGAGGTTGTACTCTGCATGTGATGCTGACGGGGTTCGGTACCACACTATTGACCACAAGAAGAATAGGAAAACACAGAATAGTGGAATCCTTTCTGAGGGAGAACATGATGGTCAGCCCACGAACTTATATGGTCAACTCAAAACTATCATAAAGCTTTAGTACAACTCCACCGGAGGCGTTGATCGGTCGGTCGTCTTATTTAGATGTGATTGGTTTGACCTTGGTGGCAAGAAGAAGACCGGAGTCCGGTGTGGGGACCCTGGATTACCCATCCGGAATACCCGATATGCATTCAATTCACGATCCCATGATCAGTTTGTCGTGAATCCACATATCCGAGTTGATAACAGAATTACATCATCCATTACAGTACCGAAATAAAGTCTTACAATTGGTCACATGACCAAGACTGATAATGCCACGCAGGGCAAGTTTACAACTAAGCAGCAGATACCAAGCAGCGCTGATGACCCACGTCATGCCTACTACCCTACAGGCAACTGACTGGGAGATGTTCCTAGTTCGCACCAGTGTCGGCATACCCATCACCGTCTTCATTGAAATCTTCCTCCAGGTCTAACCAAGTTAATAGCCAGGGACAAAGCCGTGAGTACATTTTGGAATTGTACTCGCAAACCATCTAAGAAGAAGTGTTGTCATGCAGTTTGGCTGTAGCAAGGAGAAAGGCTCTAATCTAGTTTATCCCATCTAGTCAATTTCTCGTGTCGATATAGCATGTCTTACAACATTTCTATATCCTTATTAAAGAAAACATTTAGAAAACCTTTTTAGTAAAATCTCTAGGAAAGGGGGAAACTCATTTAGTTTTCAAGAGAGAGTCGATGGTCAATCAAACATGACCACCTTCCTTTATAAAACCAGGTCAATCACACATGACCATCTCCATTCCCTCGGCAGTACCCTGCAAGTACTCCGAACCATAACCATGCCACGGCAGTACCCTCTGAGTACTCCGTCTGGCACCTTTCTCCATTTTTCCAAAAACATTTTTGTAAAACCAAAACGTGACATTGGGATAAGTAACGGTCGTCCCAACCGTCCATGACCGAGGACTCAGCTATTCAAATAGTTTTACACTCTGCGGAGGTTGTACACTTTACCCACAACATCCGGATACTCATCGTGTGGGCATCCTCCCTGCATAACAACATATGCCATGACAAGCACCCGATCGTAGTTTTTCACCTGCTCACCTTAGCATAGGACCTACCACCTAGAGATACACCCCTCAACACCGAAGTCCAAGTGGCTATTTGACCCAGGAGTTGCAAATTCCCCAGCTCACTTGAACCCCCGGAACCCTGCCATCACTTGTAGGCATTTTCAATGAGGGCCCCTAGGTTGTAACCCTGCCCACCTGAAAAGGTGACAATGCGAGCCTAAGTAGCCGCTGCTACCCAGGGTGCCCCGAAAAAGGTGTCCATGGTCGGACTGCCATTACATTTGGAGGCCCCATACCAAAGTGAACAAGCTACTCCGCTACACCCTGACCCATACCAGGGTAATTGTGGTTGCACGGGTTAATTGTTCTAAGCAAACACTTAGTGATCACCAATGTCATTTTTTAAAAACTCTTGCCTCCAACTCCGGGATATATGTCCCCACCTTATTTTCAAACTCATTTTTGAAATCCATCAATGGAATAGCACTCTATTCCAAGCTTTTTGAAATCATTTTCAAAGACCCATTTGAGTTTTCCCAACCTAGAGTTTTTGCTCCACTACAAAATTTCCCAAAGGCTTTGCTGCTAATCAACAAGCCACTACTGCAAGGGTTTTGAATAGGTGTTCAAAGGGGTCATCTCGAAGGATGATAATAAATTGGCTTGTGGAGCTTGAGCCAACAAATAATTGCTACAAGGACTATAGCAATATAAAAACATGCAGTTTAATAAACCTTTATGAAACATGCAAAGTAAGTGAATAGGATCAAATATGCATCAAGTATAGATGGCTTGCCTTGGTTGGCTAGTCCCTGGTCTTCTTCCTCCTGGTACTCGTACACTTCTCCTTCCTTGTTGCACTTGGTGTCGTTCGATTCTATCGTCGGTAAAAGAAATAGCAACAATAAGTAAGCATGCATACACAAAGCACAAGCATTTCATCACTCAACATCACACAAACAAAGAGTATCAGAAACAAACATGTTTAGAATCTAAAACATGTATTCATGGATTTTTAGCAGCAAGTTAATCCTATTAAAAACTAGGGTTTTTCAATCATAGCAAATAAAACACCATCTCACTTCAAACAAGCATGTAGGTGCTTAAATAGGTCAAATATAATACTCCGCACTCTTGCAAATAAACAACAAGTTTCTAAACCCAACAAAGTTGGATTCACTCCAAAATAACTTATGGCTAATTTTCTATGAATTTCCTGGCAACACAATGACTAGAACACCAAAATAATTCCTAGATATTCTCTGTACATCAGAAAAATGCACCAGAGGATGTTCTGGAAAGCTTATACAATGCATGATACAGAGAGATTGGATCCATGCAAAAATAACCATTCTAGTGCAAATGAGAAATTACACAAAGCCATTTAATCTATTGGCTAAATTGAATACTACTGCAGGTATATGTGTCCTAAATATATCAAACTCAGTGTCACAAAAAGCTATAGCATCAGGTCACCTATGAAAATTGTATTCACATAGTTTCAAGTAGCAGAACTTCAAATTTGGAAATTTGAGTGTTTATGGGCTAGATATACACATTTAATTCAAAGATATTCTATAGGGCTCAAAAGAAATCATGCATGTAGTACCATTGGATAGGTATTGCCCTAAGGAACTCATGAAAATTTTAATCACTCAAATTGGATGTCCAGAGAATTTTCAATGGATTTTACCAATTACAGATCTAATAATTTGGTTTAACAGTTTTCCTAAAAAAACTTAAGTGGGCCGAATCTTAACCGAACCGCACTGAATAGCACCGGTCCAACCCACTAACGCGTGCAGTGCATGAAAAAAAAATAACGCTGACTAGCGGGGCCCAGCTGTCTGCAGCCTAGCTCAGAACAGAGCAGCATGCAGCTGCACGATACAGATCCGACGGATCTTGCTGAACCTACTGGTCAGCGACCGAAGACCGGCGGCGCCAGTGCTGTAGATGGCGGAGGAGGTCGGAGGGCTCATCATGGGGCGACGAAGACGGTGTGGTAGGAGAAGCGGTACTCAGGGCATCTCCTCGGATGGCGTAGGCTTGCAGGCGAGCTCGCGTATGCCGACGCGAATGGCCCGTCACCTACAGCGATGACGGAGACATCAGACTCGACGGCGGTGGTTCAGGCGAGCTGTAGGGAAAATGGAGGATTTGTTAGGGTTCGCATGTCTCAGAGGAGAAAGGGGAGACAAAGAGAGAGGGCCGAGGCGGAGTTTGTAGTGTTCCCAATGGGGTGTCGTACATCCTCGGTGGTGTTATGTTTTGGGTCGAAGAAGAGAGTGGAGTGGAGAGATGGAAGCTGAGCTCTGGTGTGTTGACCATGGAATGGGAGGAGGGTTGTGTGCACACAAGAATATACTCGGGAGCGTGCATAAGAAGGCAGGGAGGGTGGCGTGAGCGTGGCCGTGAGCAGCAATGCTCGTCGCTCACAGGCCAGAACAGGCGGCGTATGAGACAGGAGAGTATAGACAAAAGTATGGGGCTGGGCTGAGCCAGAAGGGTTCTAGGGTCGAGGCAAGGTCTGTGGTGAGGGTACATGGAAAGAGACGGTTGGTCGGCTCGCAGGGAGGATTCCAAAGGGATGCCCACCAGGTGTTTGATGATTTGCTGGCTACCAGGGTGCGGTCGAGAGAGAACGGTAGAGATAGACAAAGAAATCAGGCGTGCTTGGGAAGGTTCAAGGATGTGTAGGAGAGGCTGGTGGCGAGGTATATTTTATGGAGGGAAGAGATGGCTACCTCTCTTCTTGGTTTCGGTCTAACGAAGAAGGGTAGAATGGGAGGAGGTTAGGTCGGCTAGGGCTGCAGAGATGGAGTTGTAGGGGTGTAGGTAGGGTCCCGGGGTCAAGGCTGCATACTGGACAAGGGAGATATGAGAGAGAGAGAGGAAGAGATATGGCACACAAGTGCATATGCATGGCATGGCTGCTCCTTCTTCTTGCCAAACGAAAATGGACAAAAGTTTGTCCCAAAGGGTAATGCTTGACGTCCAATGGGTTGTGCTGGTGCTACTTTACTTCATTGGTGACTTTGGAAAAAGGTTAGAAGAAAATTTTGAGAGATATTGAGGTGAAAATGGACGTGAATGCTAGAGATGATCACATAGGTATTTCCTCAAATTCAGATATTGATGAAGTGATGATGACAATGGTAGATCATAGAGGTGTGTTTGGTGTGTAGAAAAGGCCATTTATATATGGAATTTATTTGGATTTGTTTTGAACACTAAAATGAGTTTGTCCCAAGTTAAAAGAATTTCCAAGGAGCTAGCTTTCGAAATATCTGGAAAAAAAGGACAAGATAGTATTTCGAGCTTTAATTGGTCCACTTGCATAATTATGCATAGTAGGTTTTTCTCATAAATTATCGATGCACCAAAATGCAAGAATGGAATCTGCACCATTAAAATGCACTTTGTTAATAAGAGAAAACAAAATATGGGGACAATTTTTATTGATGGAGAAGGAGTGATAGCATGCATAAATATCATTTTCAAAGGATATTAGGGAAGAGTTAAATTATAGAGATTTGATGGTGAGTTTTTAGAAGTGATCCAGAAGGGAAACAAAATGGGTGGCAACAGTTTTGACTAGGGCTCCAAACCATCTCAGAGAAATTAGAGCAACATTCCAAAATGCACCAACAGGTGCATGGATAGGTAGATTAGGTCAATAAGTTAGGGCATAGGAGGTTCTCCACTTAATTTATTTCAAAAATCAGAAGTATGGGCAAACATGCATCCGATAAGGGTCAAATGGTCACTGAGTTGATTAGGGTCAGAAACAGGGTCTAATCAATCAGCAGATGGTCTCAAATGATCAAGTGGTAATGGAGAGTATGAGAGATCAGATGACATGGATGAGTTCTGTGGAGGTGCATTGTTATGGATAGAAGATATGAGCTTGATACAAGTGTCAGAAAATTGAATCAATTAATAGAAGTGAAGATAGGATAAAACTTGGAGTTTGGATGATTTTGCATCTTTATCTTGCCTATTGGATACTTCCTGACTTCATGTAGTTGCTATAAAGCATTAATAAGGCTTTAAATATAATTAGGAGGACTAAATAAAATTCTCCAAGCTAGGCAATCATGCACCCAAGAAGAAGTCAAACAAGGTCAACTCAGTCAAGCACATGCAACAATCATCACAAGAACAATGGTTTAAGAAAGTGCTCCATGGGGATCATACCGTTGATATTGTTGAAAAGAGTTGTAAATAAAGAAGTAAAGTTTTGATAAATAGTTTCACAAGCTAGTGGAGATAAACATCTCCTTTAGAAAGATTTCTTAAAGGTGTTTGAAATCCTTTTATAAATATCAACAAAATATAAGTTTGTAAAATAGTGGGACCACTCTACTGTGTAGGTCCCGATAATTTTGTAAATACTTAGTTTTGATAAAAGCTTTGTCTCAAAGATAAATCTTGGCTCTTGTTTTGGACATATAAAATAATTTGGAAAAGGAGAGGTTGCCAAGATAATGGTTTTGGAAAAATAGCTAGAAGCATAAATAAAGGCATGATCGCAAGGGTACAAGGATTGTGTTGGTTCACAATATTGTTCAACAAGCAACTCAAATAGACATCATTAACATAACAACCAAGACAAACAAGCAAGAAATAGTACTTCCAGAGGTTTGCACAATTTGTTTTGTTGGCCCTCATTTTTGGCTCACTAAACACTACTTAAACATGGTTACAGAAAGTGGGGTGTTATAGCTCTTCCCCCCTTAAACAAAATCTCATCCCGAGATTCCTAAGCGCAGTAGTAAGAGGTGCTGAGACTAAGTTAGAGTTAGGCCTCAACGGTTGCTCTTCCAACTCACCGGTGATAATCTGAGTTGCATTAAAGACTTGCTTTTGCCAAAGGTGTAGATCATCTTCATTTGCTAAAGTTGATGGCTCAAGAGTTGATGTTGCCGAAAGTATCCTGCCAAAACCTCGTTGGGACATTTTTATGGTTAGCGGGGTTAGGCTATCTAGTATGCCCAAAAAGATTCTTTGAGAGTTAGAAGGTTTTCAGCTCGCAAATTGAGGTCTTGAAGAGTTGAGGCTTCTCGGGTAGCTTTTGTTGTCTTGGGGTTGTCGCTTCCTTCATGTATATTGATGGAGTCTTCAATTCTTGGTGTTGCGTCTTGAAGCTTGATGTTGGTGTAGACCTTTAATCTCGAGCTTGCCGTCCTCTGAGGATGGTAGACAAGAGCATTTATGCTTCAATCTTGATAGGCACGCCAAATCTATCGACTTAGTCCTCTACGCTTCCTAACTACCAAGGCGCAGGTTAGTCTTAATAGAAACCATTCTTCTGGTTTGTCTTGTGATTGAGCTAAAAATGCTCCAGGTGGCGGCGCACCACCAAGGGTGTGTCTTCCAGTAGTCAATGATCTATTTCTTCTTGTCTTCGGTTTGGTGGAGACTATTGAAGATCTTCTAGCTTCTCCATCTTCTTGTAGCCATGAGGATCTTGACATATATTGGGATACCTTGAGTTGACTTCATCTTCAGAGAAATCTTCATGTGGATTTCGACCCGTGGCATAAGTCAGTTTTGGTTCAAACCCATCAAAATTTGAACGAGCAAGTGAGTTAGTTAGAAAAGTCTTCACTTCTTCTCGTTGCTACCTCCATTGATATATCCTAAATGCAGAGTCGACATTGATGGCTTGATTTTGGAGAGTCTTCATCCTTCTATTTGCTCAGTGGAGATCAAGCACGTGAGTCTTCGGGCTTCAAGTGACGATAACAGGTTGATCTTGGAAAGTTAGGCTTGGCTTTGATACTTACGTGCTCCATGTTAGTTGGCTTGTTAGAAGATTAGCAAGTGTTGGGGTGTTGAGAGAGTATCATCAATGTTAGAGAAACTCTAGATTTAAGGTTAGGTGATCCGAGTTATTGAAGTCCTTGTCTCCTAGAAGTCCTTTGTAGTCCAGGCGGGTCTGTCTTCTGCTTCCTTGACGTTGTAGAGAGGTCTTGACGAAGCTTGAAGCACGTAGCAAAACTTGTTCCGTCAGATCTTGGTTATGGGTTGCGAGGAGATTTATAATCCACTATTATCAAGGTTAGAGTTAGTGCTTTACCTTTAACTTATCTATGTTACTCGACCTAACATAAGTGGATGAGAGGGAAAACACATTTTAGAGAGGTTTCCTATCCTAGGTTTTACACACCAGAGGGTTTTTAAGGCCGAGAGGGCAAAAACAAGCATAAGCATATAGTAACAATACACACTCAAGAAACACACAAAGCAACTGCAAACAACATCAAGAACACATAAGGTACTACGAGTACCAAGGACACCTAACAACTCATGATATTTGGGGTTAGCTCAATGAGGGCAATTGAGCTTATCCTATTAATCCTAGGGGTTAGGTTGGTCATAGTTCTTGACTCCTTGCTTTCCTTGATTCCGTCTTCAGCTAAAACTTGATGGCAGTTGTGGTTGAGCCGTTGATGTTGATTTGGGAAGTGCAAAGTTGCTGGTCTTCATGAATCTCATCACATGGTGGCGGGGTCTTCAGAGGGATTGTTGAGGTCCTCCATATATGACAACGTCTTGTGCAGGCCTAAAAATTTCTAGTCAAGCAATTGAGAACTTGTTCCTCGACGACTGCAAAAGTGCACGTCCAAGGAGGAACAAGATTAGTTTCTTGACAGAGCCGTTGGTGTGAACCAAAGGCAAAATATTTGTCCACACTCTTCTTCCTTTTGCATCTGGAAAGGTTCGAAGACGTCCTTGTGACGATTTGCTCCATCTTGTGTTGCTAAACTTTGGGTCTAATTGGGGTACAACGTCCATTAATTAAATTTGAAGTGGAGGAGACAAAAGAGTAAAACCTTTAAAATTATTTGGTAATTAGAGAGGTAAGATTAGAAGTTTTGAGGAGATGAGTTAAGTATACGCCATTCTATTGGTCGACTAGGAAAACAAATTTTGAAATTAGTTTTATCCAAGATACTAGTTTCCTATCTAACGCCCATGCTAAATAAGGTCTCCTACAGTCAGGATGGCTCTGATACCAACTCTATGGGGACCCCGGATTACCCATCCGGAATACCCGATATGCATTCAATTCACGATCCCATGATCAGTTTGTCATGAATCCACATATCCAAGTTGATAACAGAATTACATCATCCATTACAGTACCAAAATAAAGTCATACAATTGGTCACATGACCAAGACTGATAATGCCATGCAGGGCAAGTTTACAACTAAGCAGCGGATACCAAGCAGCGTTGATGACCCACGTCATGCCTACTACCCTACAGGCAACTGACTGGGAGACGTTCCTAGTTTGCACCGGCGTTGACATACCAATCACCATCTTCATTGAAGTCTTCCTCCAGGTCTGACCAAGTTAATAGCCAGGGACAAAGCCGTGAGTACATTTTGGAATTGTACTCGCAAACCATCTAAGAAGAAGTGTTGTCATGCAGTTTGGCTGTAGCAAGGAGAAAGGCTCTAATCTAGTTTATCCCATCTAGTCAATTTCGTGTGTCGATATAGCATGTCTTACGACATTTCTATATCCTTATTAAAGAAAACATTTAGAAAACCTTTTTAGTAAAATCTCTAGGAAAGGGGGAAACTCATTTGGTTTTCAAGAGAGAGTCGGTGGTCAATCAAACATGACCACCTTCCTTTATAAAACCAGGTCAATCACACATGACCATCTCCATTCCCTCGGCAATACCCTGCAAGTACTCCAAACCATAACCATGCCACGACAGTACCCTCCGAGTACTCCGTCTGGCACCTTTCTCCATTTTTCTAAAAACATTTTTCTCAAACCAAAACATGACATTGGGCTAAGTAATGGTCGTCCCAACTGTCTATGACCGAGGACTCGGCTATTCAAATAGTTTTACACTCTGCAGAGGTTGTACACTTTACCCACATCATCCGGATACTCATCGTGTGGGCATCCTCCCTGCATAACAACATATGCCACGACAAGCACCCGATCGTAGTTTTTCACCTGCTCACCTTAACATAGGACCTACCACCTAGAGATGCACCCCTCAACAGCAAAGTCCAAGTGGTTGTTTGACCCAGGAGTTGCAAATTCCCAAGCCCACTTGACCCTCCGGAACCCTGCCATCAGTTGCAGGCGTTTTCAATGAGGGCCCCTAGGTTGTAACCCTGCCCACCTGAAAAGGTGACAATGCCAGCCTGAGTAGCCGCTGCTACCCAGGGTGCCCCGGAAAAGGTGTCCATGGTTGGACTGCCATTACATTTGGAGGCCCCATACCAAAGTGAACAAGCTACTCCGCTACGCCCCGTCCCATACCAGGGTAATTGTGGTTGCACGGGTTAATTGTTCTGAGCGAACACTTAGTGATCACCAATGTCATTTCTGAAAAACTCCTGCCTCCAACTCCAGGATATACATCCCCACCTTATTTTCAAACTCATTTTTGAAATCCATCACTGGAATATTACTCTATTCCAAGGTTTTCGAAATCATTTTCAAAGACCCATTTGAGTGGTCCCAACCTAGAGTTTTTGCTCCACTACAAAATTTCCCAAAGGCTTTGCTGCTAATCAACAAGACACTACAGCAAGGGTTTTGAATAGGTGTTAAAAGGGATCATCTCGAAGGATGATAACAAATTGGCTTGTGGAGCTTGAGCTAACAAATAATTGCTACAAAGACTATAGCAATATAAAAACATGCAGTTTAATAAACCTTTATGAAACATGCAAAGTAAGTGAATAGGATCATATATGTATCAAGTATAGATGGCTTGCCTTGGTTGGCTAGTCCCTGGTCTTCTTCCTCCTGGTACTCGTACACTTCTCCTTCCTCATTGCACTCAGTGTCGTTTGATTCTATCATCGGTAAAAGAAATAGCAACAATAAGCAAGCATGCATACACAAAGCACAAGCATTTCATCACTCAACATCACACAAACAAAGATTATCAGAAACAAACATGTTTAAAATCTAAAACACGTTTTCATGGATTTTTAGCAGCAAGTTAATCCTATTAAAAACTAGGGTTTTTCAATCATAGCAAATAAAACACCATCTCACTTCAAACAAGCATGCAGGTGCTTAAATAGGTCAAATATCATACTCAGCACTCTTGCAGATAAACAACAAGTTTCTGAACCCAACAAAGTTGGATTCACTCCAAAATAACTTATGGCTAATTTTCTATGAATTTCCTGGCAAGAACAATGACTAGAACACCAAAATAATTCCTAGATATTTTCTGGACGTCAGAAAAATGCACCAGAGGATGTTATGGAAAGCTTATACAATGCATGATACAGAGAGATTGGATCCATGCAAAAAATAACCATTCTAGTGCAAATGAGAAATTAAACAAGGCCATTTAATCTTTTGGCTAAATTAAATACTACTATAGGTATATGTGTCCTAAATATATCAAACTCAGTGTCACAAATAAGCTATAGCATCAGGTCACCTATGAAAATTGTATTCACACAGTTTCAAGTAGCAGAACTTCAAATTTGGAAATTTGAGTGTTTATGGGCTAGATATACACATTTAATTCAAAGATATTCTATCAGGCTCAAAACAAATCATGCCTGCAATACCATTGGATAGGTATTGTCCTAAGGAACTCATGAAAATTTTAATCACTCAAATTGGATGTCTAGAGAATTTTCTATGGATTTTACCAATTGCAGATCTGATAATTTGGTTTAACAGTTTTCAAAAAAAATTAAGTGGGCAGAATCTTAACCGAACTGCACTGAATAGCACCGGTACGACCCACTAACGCGTGCAGTGCATGAAAAAAAATTAACGCTGACTGGCGGGGCCCTGCTGTCTGCGGCCCAGCTCAGAATAGAGCAGCATGCAGCTGCATGATTCAGATCTGACGGATCTTGCTGAACCTACTAGTCAGCGACCGAAGACCAGCGGCGCCAGCGCTGTAGACGGTGGAGGAGGTCGGAGGGCTCACCGTGGGGCGACGTGGAGGCGACGAAGACGGCGTGGTAGGAGAAGCGGTACTCAGGGCGTCTCCTCGGATGGCGTAGGCTTGCAGGCGAGCTCGCATACGCCGACGCGAACGGCCCGTCACCTATAGCGGCGACGGAGACGTTGGACTCGACGGCGGTGGTTTAGGCGAGCTGCAGGGAAAATGGAGGATTTGTTAGGGTTCGCATGTCTCAGAGGAGAAAGGGGAGACAAAGAGAGAGGGCGGAGGCAGAGTTTGTAGTGTTCCCGATGGGGTGTCGTACGTCCTCGGCGGTGTTCTGTTTTGGGTCAAAGAAGAGAGTGGAGTGGAGAGATGGAAGCTGAGCTCCGGTGTGTTGACCATGGAGTGGGAGGAGGGGTGTGTGCGCACGAGAATGTACTCGGGAGCGTGCATAAGAAGGTAGGGAGGGTGGCGTGAGCGTGGCCATGAGCAGCAATGCTCGTCGCTCACAGGCCAGAACGGGCGGCGTATGAGACTGGAGAGTATAGACAAAAGTATGGGGCTGGGCTGAGCCAGAAGGGTTCTAGGGTCGAGGCGAGGTCTGTGGTGAGGGTACATGGAAAGAGGCGGTCGGTCGGCTCGCAGGGAGGATTCCAAAGGGATGCCCGCCAGGTGTTTGATGATTTGCTGGCTACCAGGGCGCGGTCGAGAGAGAACGGTAGAGATAGACAAAGAAAGCAGGCGTGCTTGGGAAGGTTCAAGGATGTGTAGGAGAGGCTGGTGGCGAGAGGTATATTTTATGGAGGGAAGAGATGGCTGCCTCTCTTCTTGGTTTCGGTCTAAGGAAGAAGGGTAGAATGGGAGGAGGTTAGGTTGGCTAGGGCTACAGAGATGGAGTTGTAGGGGTGCAGGTAGGGTCCCGGGGTCAAGGCTGTGTACTGGACAAGGGAGATATGAGAAGAGAGGAAGAGATATGGCACACTAGTGCATATGCATGGCATGGCTGCTCCTTCTTCTTGCCAAACGAAAATGGACAAAAGTTTGTCCCAAAGGGTAATGCTTGACGTCCAATGGGTTGTGCTGGTGCTAGTTTACTTCATGGGTGACTTTGGAAAAAGGTTAGAAGAAAATGTTGAGAGATATTGAGGTGAAAATGGAGGTGAATGCTAGAGATGATCACATAGGTATTTCCTTAAATTCAGATATTGATGAAGTGATGATGACAATGGTAGATCATAGAGGTGTGTTTGGTGTGTAGAAAAGGCCATTTATATATGGAATTTATTTGGATTTGTTTTGAACACCAAAATGAGTTTGTCCCAAGTTAAAAGAATTTCCAAGGAGCTAGCTTTCGAAATATCTGGAAAAAAAAAGGACAAGATAGTATTTCAAGCTTTAATTGGTCCATTTGCATAATTATGCATAGTAGGTTTTTCTCATAAATTATCGATGCACCAAAATGCAAGAATGGAATCTGCACCATTAAAATGCACTTTGTTAATAAGAGAAAACAAAATATGGGGACAATTTTTATTGATGGAGAAGGAGTGATAGCATGCATAAATATCATTTTCAAAGTATATTAGGGAAGAGTTAAATTATAGAGATTTGATGGTGAGTGTTGAGAAGTGATCCAGAAGGGAAACAAAATGGGTGGGAACAGTTTTGACTAGGGCTCCAAACCATCTCAGATCAATTAGAGCAACATTCCAAAATGCACCAACAGGTGCATGGATAGGTAGATTAGGTCAATAAGAATATCATTAGGGCATAGGAGGTTCTCCACTTAATTTATTTCGAAAATTAGAAGTATGGGCAAACATGCATCCGATAAGGGTCAAATGGTCACTGAGTTGATTAGGGTCAGAAACAGGGTCTAATCAATCAGCAGATGGTCTCAAATGACCAAGTGGTAATGGAGAGAATGAGAGATCACATGACATGGATGAGTTCTGTGGAGGTGCATTGTTATGGATAGAAGATATGAGCTTAATAGAAGTGTCAGAAAATTGAATCTGTTAACAGAAGTGAAGATAGGGTAAAACTTGGAGGTTGGATGATTTTGCATCTTTATCTTGCCTATTGGATACTTCCTGACTTCACATAGTTGCTATAAAGCATTAATAAGGCTTTAAATATAATTAGGAGGACTAAATAAAATTCTCCTAGCTAGGCAATCATGCACCCAAGAAGAAGTCAAACAAGGTCAACTCAGTCAAGCACATGCAACAATCATCACAAGAACAATGGTTTAAGAAAGTGCTCCATGGGGATCATACCGTTGATATTGTTGAAAAGAGTTGTAAATAAAGAAGTAAAGTTTTGATAAATAGTTTCAGAAGCTAGTGGAGATAAACATCTCCTTTAGAAAGTTTTCTTAAAGGTGTTTGAAATCCTTTTATAAATATCAACAAAATATAAGTTTGTAAAATAGTGGGACCACTCTACTGTGTAGGTCCCGATAATTTTGTAAATACTTAGTTTTGATAAAAGCTTTGTCTCAAAGATAAATCTTGGCTCTTGGTTTGGACAAATAAAATAATTCAGAAAAGGAGAGGTTGCCAAGATAATGGTTTTGGAAAAATAGCTAGAAGCATAAATAAAGGCATGATCGCAAGGGCACAAGGATTGTGTTGGTGCACAATATTGTTCAACAAGCAACTCAAACAGACATCATTAACATAACAACCAAGACAAACAAGCAAGAAATAGTACTTCCAGAGGTTTGCACAAAAAGTTTTTGTTGGCCCTCATTTTTGGCTCACTAAACACTACTTAAACAGGGTTACAGAAAGTGGGGTGTTACATCCGAGATGACGGGCACTTCGAAAGCATCAACACTGGACGGTGCTGGTTCAAGAATGATCCATTTATACTCACAACACAAGCAACAAAGGTGTTTTATGTGCCAGACACAGCTTTCAGTGGAAACTGGCTTGTTGTGCAGAAATTCCAGCACAGGCATTTGTGGAGTGTGACTGAAACTGATGCGGAAAACCGTCCTGGTGGTAGTGGCCTAACCTACCAAGATGAAGACTTTACGGAGGTTCCATTGCAAGCTAAAGAAGCGGATGTGCAAACCAGATTGCGAAGGGACCAGAAACGCGTGTTACTTGATGCTGCTGTTGTAGAAAAATTTAAGAAAAGGAGGGTAGAGGTAGCTGGACATGATAATGAGGATGATGAACAAAACATGGCTGATCCTACAATGACCCAGTATTGTAGCAACAATGAAGAAAACGGTACTGCGAGACCAGTTCCTCGTTTTAATATCGAGGATGATGAATATTAAGGTGTCCTTGCTGTCCTTGCTTGTTTTCCTTGCCACAGCCACTGTCTCACTTCTTCTAGGGTAGCTTAACTTGTTTCTAGAGTTTTGCATTCTCATTGTGTCTTTTGCTGTGGTTTAAGGTGTTGATCATGCAGAAGTGAACTAGGGAGGAGGAAGCTAGAGAGGAGGAAGCTAGAGAGGAGGAAGCCAGAGAGGAGGAACAACAAGAAGTAGAAAGATCTTCATGCTTCAGCAGTGTGTTGTAATGTAGATGTAGTAATGAACTTAGTGGAGCAAGATTTCAGCAGTGTGTTGTTAAATTTCAGTTTTTTCTCAAATATTGAACCTGTTAAATCTTGCAGTGTTGCAAAGTGTGTTGCTTCAAATAATTAGTGAACTGCAAAATTTTGAACCTGTTAAATATTGAAGTGTTGCAAAGTGTCAATATGTTGCAGTTTTTAGAAGTTGCATGTTTTGCAAAGTTCAGATGTATTCATGGTGCAAATTTCAGAAAAATCCATGCAAAAAAAGATGTGGCCTGGGACTCGAATCCAGGACCCCTAAGAACATGCTTTCAGAGTGTTGCCATTGTGCTATAGAAGTGATCTTGTTAGGATATAGTTATTATTTAATTTATACAGATGGTTCTAGTGAAGCTAGGAATTGTTAAAAAATGGAGTGGCCTAGGACTCGAACCTAGGACCACAAGACAAAGGTGCATAGTGTGTTGCCAGTGAGCTGTGCTAGTGCTGTTGTCTCAACTCTGTATCTGGAATGTTTTATAGTATTTTCAGAAGTTGCATTTTAATTCAAACATCCAGAGAAGTCTGTATCTGTCATGTTTTGCATTTCAGTAGAAGTTACAAACATCCACATATTACTCAGACACAAGGTTCAACACAATTTTAACAAACAATAAAGGACTTTCAACAAGTAATATTCAGAAACTTCAAGGAATGGGAAAACCACCAAGGGGAGTGCATTTCCAGCATCCATCAACAAGGTTCAGGTTCAACACATTACTTACAAACATTAAAAGATTGTTCATCAGCAACCACATCCCAGGAGCCTAACCAAAAGCTGCCTAGGAACCTAACCAAAAGCTCCCAGGCTCCTAACCAAAAGCTACCCACATGTACTGGGTATCAGCAACCACATCCCCATCAGCAAGCACAAGTTCTAATAACAAACCTAGCAGCAACTATAGATTCCTATTCAAAAGCACCCATATGTACTGGGCATCAGGAACCACACCCCCTTGCCCATCAGCAGCTGGGTATTCACCACACTTTTTTGATAGCCAGCTTGAGACCACCATGAAGGCCGCGGCGGAACCAGAACAGGTAGATCTCACCAGCCTTCATACCAAACTTGGCCACCACATCTGTCCATCCCCTTGTTATCATTGCACGTCTTCCCTTCCCCTTGTCCAACTTCATCCAGACTTCAGGAAGATCAGGACAGTTCCTGTTATAGACCTGCACCCATCTTACAAAGCGACCAAGATGCATGCTGAGGTGTGCCCTGGTAAAGCTCTTGGAGAAGTACTGCATAGATATATAAATAAAATGAAGCCATTAGTTTCAACTGTCAAGCTTAGTCCTTGTGCATAGGTAAAAATAATAAGAGACGTTAAAGAAGCAATTTGTTTACCATCTTGGCTTTCTGTTCAACGATGTTTGCACCGTACAGCTCACATACATAGAAAGGTTTCCTTGGTCTGTGCCTGTGAGCTTGATATGCCAGAAATCCAACTTGATCATCATCTAAAGAAACAATGTGGGGAAACACACAGTACTCATCATATGTGTCCACTCCCTCTATGTTGGGACCTACATGTACGAAACTAATGACATAAGCAAGCTATGATGTATATTCTACAATATGTAAGACATGCAAAGAATAATTACCTCGATATGTAAGGTCAGGATCTTGGTTAGCAGGAGCAGCAACCCTACGCACAGGAGCATGGTGCCTACCATCGGCAGCACGCCTAGCAGCCGTAGTAGCACGGGTAGCAGCAGCATCAGCAGCACGCCTAGCAGCACCGGGAGCATGCCTAGCAGCAGTTTGGTCTTTCATCCTTGCATCATCATCACTGCCAGTAAGGTCGACAACTTTGACTGGCTTCTTGGCCGGGACAATGATGGCAAGATCGCCGTCCATGGTCACCTAGTAAACAGCAAGCACAACAATGATTAGCATTTAAACAACAAGTCCATGAGCATGAAATTTATAGCTAATACTTCATCTCATTGTACTAGCCAACTAAATCAAAAGCCAGAACTGATAGAGAGAGAGACAATATTTCAACAAGATGGGCCTGACGGAGAGCGAATGAACATTGGTGATAAACATTGTGAGGCAGGCTCAAGTCTGCTCTTCATTTTCACCAAGGAACCATCAACTATATATGATTCAACCATGGTTGATGATGAAAGGTCAAAGTTTTGTTAGTGAGGAAAACAAAGAACCGTTAAAAATGAAGCAAAACTTAATTCCTTAACAATCTAAATATATGTGATAAGTGAACATCTGATCATGCATCTAAGTTTGAAACCAATGTTCATCGTTTTTCGTGCTAACCCTACACTTCATCCTAAATTTTCCACTGGTTGTGAGGAATCAATAAACTATTCTTTATAAAAAATAAGTTGGTAACCCAGCTACTCTTGATTTGGTTTCAATCCCTTTATTACATGAGAAAGCAGTGTTTTGATGTAATATGCAAAACTTTATTTTTGTGCACGATGTGACAAGAATGATACAGTTTTGATATGATGTTCCTACAAACCTCAATCAGTATCTGTCAAACCTTCTCCTAATAAAGTCTTCCCTAGAATGTTACAATTTTTGGTTGGACATTTACATCAACGCCTCAATAGATAGGAATTGAATTGACACTCTTCGAAAAAGATAGGAATTGACACCAAAGGTGTTGGTCTGAGAAAAATTATGCATTCTCGATCGGTCGATCAACCTTCCCATGCAAAGTTTGTACTAGGATAGCAGTAGCACTCATGAGTTCCAAACCACCGTACAATTTAAGAAATTCAATTGGCACATAGCACCAGCAACAGAGCAGATCGAGCATCAACTGCAACAGAGCAGATCGAGCATCAGCAGATCTAGCAGATCGAGCACGCCGAAGAACAGAGGAACGGAGGAACTTATGCAGGGGGGCGACGGAAGGAGACGTCGGTCGTGGTGGATGTCGGTCGCGGCGGAGGGAGCAGAGGGGAGGCGGAGCGAGCAGAGGGGTTAGGGAGGGGATCTGGAGGCAGAGCGGCGGGGGGTTGGGGTTATAAGGGAGGGGAGCTTCGGACAGGTGTCTTGTTAGATTTAGTTTTAGTTTTATTTTTAGAAAAATATAAAACATCATAACTATAAATGCTTTTAAAAAGCTTTTTTATTTTTTGTTATTCCAAGTTTTATATTTTTCCTAGATACTAGGCCACGTAAGATGACGCGGTGCACAAGTTTTGCATTTTTTTGATTTTTTTTGAGTTTGCTATGCCCATTTCAAAATGAGGGCGAAACGGCCGGTGTTGCCGCTCTAGGCTAGGGGTGGAACCTTGCAAAAAAAATTGTGGATCTCCTATGAAATAGCAACTTGTGAACCTAAAAAAGATTTTTATAAAAAATTATGGGCAAACTATGAAGCGGTCGTCGTTCAAATTGGGCCCACTTCCTGCTAAATCGGCAGAAACTAGCGCGAAGGGAAAAAACATAGAAAAGTATTAACACACTAAAAACAAGTGAATTGCCGAAGAAAAGTGGTCTAGTATTTTTAGAAATTTGGTTGGTGCGGTTTTCAAAAGGGGGTTCGGTAGGTTATTCACAAAGTAAGCCCCCTCCCTTATTCGAAAAATAGAAAATTGCCTTTTTTAGAAATACGGTGAAAACACCCTTGGTCAACATTGTTTGGGATTAAGAGTTGAACACTTTTGCATGATATGGGATAATTTTAAGAAACTATACCTCGATTATGGTCAGAACATGCATCATTTGTGTTGAAAGTCATGAAACTCCGTACATAGTAGGTCTTTTCTGAGAACACTTTTTAAAAATTTTGTTGGTATTCCAAGTTTTATATTTTTCCTAGATACTAGGCCACGTAAGATGACGCGGTGCGCAAGTTTTGCATTGTTTTTTTGATTTTTTTGAGTTCGCTATGCCCGTTTCAAAATGAGGGCGAAACGGCCGGCGTTGTCTCTCTAGGCTAGGGGTGGAACCTTGCAATTTTTTTTGTGGATCTCCTATGAAATAGCAACTTGTGAACCTAATAATGATTTTTATAAAAAATTATGAGAAAACTATGAAGCGGCCGTAGTTCAAATTGGGCCCACTTCCTGCTAAATTGGCAGAAACTAGCGAGAAAAGGGAAAAAACATAGAAAAGTATTAACACACTAAAAACAAGTGAATTGCCTAAGAAAAGTGGTCTAGTATTTTTAGAAATTTGGTTGGTGCGGTTTTCAAAAGGGGGCTTGGTAGGTTATTCACAAAAGTAAGCCCCCTCTCTTATTCGGAAAATAGAAAATGAACTTTTTTTAGAAATACGGTGAAAACACCCTTGGTCAATATTGTTTGGGATTAAGAGTCAAATACTTTTGCACGATATGGGATAATTTTAAGAAACTACTAAAACCTATTTCAACATTGCTGCATATTTTAATTACATTATTTAGATAATTAAAACTCAAAATAAAATCCCTAAATATTTTCCCTCCCAACTTCTCTCCCAAAACCCTAAATATTTCCCTCCCGCCCAATCTCCCACCCAATCTCCCACGCTGCTGCTCCCACTTTCCCTCCCAAACTCCCTCCCACCTGAAATTACCGAAATACCCAACCCTAGCCCTAGCCCCCAAACGGTAAAGCAGGGGCGATTCAGACAATTCCCAACCCTATCCCTAATCCCCATCTCATTCCCCATCCACATCTCGCAGCGACGACAAAGGCCACCACCGCTCGAGGCAACGAAGGCCACTCCCGCTCGTGACGATGACCATCCCCGCTCGTGACAATGACAATGGCGACGACGACGGCGGCCAGGAGCGGCCACGCGGGTAGCTGCATCGGCATCAAGGCAGGGAGGAGGCTCGGTCTTCTTCTCCTTCTTCGGTGGCGTCTTGACCACCGCCGCGCTTGCAAGATCTCCTTCTTCGGTGGCATCTCGACCACTGCCGCGCTCGCAAGATCTCCTTCTTCGGTGGCATCTCGACCACCACCGCGCTCGCAAGATCTCCTTTTTTGGCGGCGTCTCGACCACCGTCTCGGCCAGGCGAGTTCTTTGGTTCATGTCCTGCTCCCCTCACTAGCTAGGGTTAGGGTCTGCTTGGTTGCTGCGTGTGCTAGGGTTAGGTTCTAGGGTTAGGGCTTGTTTCCATGTTGTTACAAGGCTAGGGCTTGGTTCCATGGTGTTGCAGTGCTAGGGTTAGGGTCTGATTGGTTGCTGCATGTGCTAGGGTTAGGTCATCGTAATTTCAATTGCAATTTAGAGTTTTTCCTTGCTGTCCTTACTTGCTTTCATTGCTTGCTGTTCTTGCTTGCTTTCATTGCTTGCTGCAGTAGTATTAATAGGAACTTTGAAGTAGATCAGCCCAGGCGTGTTAGGGTTTGGTCCTGGTAATTTTAATATCAATTTAGACTTATTGTTCTTGCTTGCTTGCTTGTTGTCCTTGCTTGCTGCAGTAGTATTAATAGAAACTATGAAGTACATGTTTCACTTATAGGGTAGCAGTCCCACAGTCACTGTCTCACTTCTTCATTAAAATGATTGATCTGAAGTATATATCACTGCATGCTTTTCTTGTTTCTTAAATATGTCCAGTTAGCAATTTGATTTCCTTTATAACATTGTTCACAAAATTGCACATATTGTTTGTCCTTATAAATGTTTTTATTGTTGTGCTTTTCTGATTAGCAACCTTCTAAACATGTTGGTTGGCTTTATTTACTTCACTTTATTGTGGTACTGGTATCTAACCAGATGTTCCTTGCAGGAAAGTGGGAAGGAATCTCTGCAACCAAGAGGAAGCGGTGACTAAATAGGTGGGTTGCCGTACTGAAGATGGGCATTTTGCACCTGCAAGTTTTCTTTGTTTCTTGCTAATCGCTCTCCATTCTTTTTTGCAAGCCACTAGGGTAACTAGACACTGTCAACATTAACCGGCTCCAACCCCTTAAGGTTAGCTATGACAAGGAAGACTGAGAAGAAGATGTCGGCTGGTATGCAACCTATACTCTTATGCTACTATTCTATCTATAATTGTGTATCCATGTGCTTGTAATCTGGTTATTAAAATGTATTACTGTTGTCCAAAATATTGGGTGCCATAAATAATGGATAAAATAAACAAATACTGCTAGGTTACCTGAGTTGTTTGTGTTGTCTTGCATCCTATGCATTTCAACCATTCATCTAATGATTAAATTTTCTTCTCATGTAGAAGAGCCCCTCACTCAAATTGAGAAGGATAGAGCTAGGACCATGATGAGGAACAACCACATATTCCAGTCTCTTGGACTTCTTGCAATAGTGGCAATGCTTAGGAAGTCTAATGAGGTGCAAGAAGATAGTGCAATTACAACTGGATCAGCATCTCCGGCATCTATCATAACACATGGCAGAAGCTCGGACTACTGTCCTAAAGATGACAAAGTTATGGACGATGATCAAGTTGATGACAGTTTAGTGAAGAAAGTTACGGTGCATTCTCTTTTATCTTTTTGGAGGGGTGGGAACTTTTGTGCTGCATGCAAGCTTGTTTTTCTTTCATGTTGTGCACATGATTTGCTAACTCCTGATCTAATGTACTTGTCCTTTTCTATTTGTATGAGGCACTAAAGGTTTCTAGAAGAAA
Source organism: Dactylis glomerata (assembly GCA_007115705.1). NCBI lineage: Eukaryota > Viridiplantae > Streptophyta > Magnoliopsida > Poales > Poaceae > Dactylis > Dactylis glomerata. Next base: position 508,934 of record QXEO01000624.1, read on the forward strand.
GAAGAGCGTTGTTAAGAAGACAAGCAGGAGGAGGAAGAGTTCACAAACATCTTCCACGATGGCTCCAGTAAGAGTGTCCGCTGTTGCGCCAGGAGCGTCTGAGGGAATGATGCAACCAGATGAGCCCATTGTTGCTCGAGTCACTAGGTCTAAGGTAGCAGGGAACGTGATCAACAATGAAGAAAACCTGGTGAACAACAATGAAACAGCCTCGCAGCAGATCAATGATACTTTGCATACCATGGGTGAAGAAAGTACCGTGCGCATGGAGCTCTCCCCTGTTGCACCTACTCGAGCCAGTGATAAAGTGTTCGGCTCTAAGCCTACCCATGATGATGATCATGCTGAAGGCAAGTTCATCTAATACTGTTCTGTATTGTATATTTTTGGTAGCAAATGAATAATAAATCATTACTCACTCTGTTTTTGTATGTATCATTTTCAGGGACAATGATTGTGGCTAACAATAAAAGAAAGGGTGCAGGGCTAGAAAGGATGACAAAGTCACTGGGTACTAAGGTTAGAATCCGAATCACTGATGGGATGAAGCGTCCAGAAAACCCTTTGCAAGCTGCAAAACTTGCAACAGAGGGTGGCCTCATTGCAAGGACCCATACTCCGGTGCTTCCGCATTTCAAGGAGTACAAGAAGAACCCCAACCTGATCAAGAACTACATCAGGAAAGTTGTTGTAAGCTCCTTGTTTACTAGCCTTGCATGTTTTTTTCTAACTATTACACCTGTTATGTGATACTGATCTTCTCCTTGTTTGCTATCTCCTGGAAGGCAAACTTCGATATGGACACTGATTCTGAGGTTGTAAAGGTGGCATGCACTGACATGCTGCAGAATAGACCAAGAACAGATGCCACTACATCAAGAAGAAGTACTTTGACAGCGTACAAGCGCATCAAGTGAGCATCAAGTCTCCTATGGATGACTTAACTGATGAAGACTGGCAAGGGCTAGTGGCCATGTGGTCTACCACAAAACGTAAGGTATGCCTATACATGTGCCCCTGGGTCTTCTTTATACGTGCTTGCTTTGGTGTGTTTGATGCTGTGACATGCTAGTCAATGGTTATAGTTAGCTGCTATGCATATATACTTCATCATTTATCTGCTGCACAAGATTAGCTCTTCAATAGAGTATACACACATATGTATCTATATTAATGACATGCATCTTCATTTATTGTTGTATGCTAGCAGAATCATTTTGGCCTCCCACTAACCACTTCTCAAATCTGCCAATTTGTTTAGAAAGCTTGCGAGGCAAACAAGCTTAATCGAGAAAAAGTCAAGTTCTAGCAGAGAACTGGTTCAAGGTCCTATGGTGCACACATATATGCTATTGTAAGAGCTAGTTTTCATTTTGGACCAAGTAAATTTTGTATCAGAAGCTCATGGTTTGATTCTTGTTGAATAACATTTTGATTCTCCTTGAATATCATTTCAGAAGGAGGAACGCAAGGGTGAGGAGCTAACTGATGTTGACATGTTCAAGGCCACACATGTGGGCAAGAAGGGAACTTTTTCGGAGCTGGTCAAGCAGGCGATAGTAAGTCACTTGTCTTGCTTTGCTTGTTCTGCTGTTGTTCTTCCTCTTGAGGTGACCAAATGGCCTTAGCACTTAGTTTGCAATCTAGTGGGTTGTAATCAAAAGCTACATTAGCTACACTTGTCCAAAATTGCTTGTTCTACTGTTGTTGTTCTTGCTATGAGGTGACCAAATGTCCCCTGTCAAATGCTACTTTAACACTTAGTTTGCAATCTGGTGGGTTGTAGTCAAAAGCTACATCAGCTGCTTATTAATTGTTGCTGTTGCCCCTGATCTGTTGATCATGATTCATCTTTCTTGTTGCTGCTTGCATTTAGCTCTTGTGTTTGGCAGGTTGAAATGGAAGAACTGATGGCTGCGCCTGTAGAAGAAGGTGAGCAGCCAAAGTCTGTTGCACAGATTGTTGCTGAAGTGCTTACAAAGGAATGCCCTTCAAGCACATTCCTCCAGAATGTCGGCCTCGAGAAGAGCTCATCTAGGAACAAGATCACCAGATCAGGTGCTGTTGTAGCAGCCCAAGTGACTGACCTGCAGGAGAAGCTAGAGAGGTCATAACTACAAGTAGAAGCTATGCGAGAAGAATTGGCTGTGCTCAAGAAGAAGTCTCGAGATGCTGAAGCCGCCCAAACTAAACGAGATGAAGAGCATGATCTGCTGGTCAAGAGGCTGGAAGAAAATGATGAGAGGTTCAATCATTTGCTGGGGCTGTTAGCCAGTAAAGCAACTGGTATAGGTAAGTAGTGGCCTGGAGTCAGTTGAGTTTGCTTCTGGGAGAGAACTAGAGATGATGCACCATTTTGCTCCATATTTTGGTACTTGTCTGATCGATGTTGATCTGAGAGTTCTATCTTTCCTCGCAAACTATGAAACCTGTGAGATGATATGTGTTATGTGCTATGTGTGCTGGGAATGTTGGTTGATATGAAGATGTGATCGGTGTTGAAATAATTTCATGTTATTTGATATTTTGCTATGCTTGTGAAATTTATAATTTGTTGTGCTGTGAAATTTATAATTTGTTGTGCTGTGAAATTTATAATTTGATGTGCTGTGAAAAAATATGAATGAATTGTAAGGGCTTGGCCCAAAAATCATCAGATTGTAAAAGGTTTGGCCCAATATTATTGCATGAAATATATGGGCTTCTGCAAGGCCTCAGCCCAACTAATATTACGAAATATGAATTCAAATTTCAAATGAATTGGACTGTCAAATATCAAAAGCCTAAAACAAAATGCATTGCAAAAAGACCAAGGCCCAAAGGAACAAGACAGCAAAAGGGTTGCAGAAAGGCCAAGGCCCAAACGAAAAAGACTACAAACAGTCTATTGTAAAAAAAAAGTTGATCACAAAAAGGCTGAGACTCAGAATTGAAAGGCCGAGTTACTGGGCTTGGCCCATCTAGAGCAACACAACTGGACTAGGATAAATTCAAATTACAACCATTTCGTTTGGTCACAATTCTGCCACGTAGGATTGGCCACGTAGGATCCGACGTGGCCTGGCCAAATTGCTAGTGACCAATTTTTTGGTCATAATGCTTATGACCATCTATTTTGGTCATAATCATTTATGGCCAATTAGAAAAATTGGTCATCGTAGGCGGTCAGTGAAGCTCAATTGTCGACCAAGTGTTTTTGGTCAGAAGAGGGTCATAAGTTGAACAACAGTGACCATCTAGTGACCAAAATGAAGGGTCACTAGTCAACACATTTCTTGTAGTGGTAGCTATGTGGTTCACCTCTCTCTCCCATGATGTGATCTATATGTGATAATGAGCTTTGTATCTAGTTGAATTGCTAGGTGTTGTTCTTCATACATTATGCTACTCCAGTGCTTTATTATTGTAATTTCCGGAGACACCTTGTACCATGATGTGAAGTTGACAGTGTGCGTATTATGTGTGTCTCTTTGGCTAGTGTCTCTATGAATTGTTGGTGTTTGTTGGAACCATCTAGTGCGCTCAAGGTGATAGTGTGGGGCAATCTAGTTTGGGGAAATGCAAACTTTGAGGAGTGCTTTGTAGCCCTACACATGATTAGTGTTCGTTATCCATTGGAGAATAGTTTAGAGTAGCATAGTGAAGATAGTTATTTATGTGTTCAATTATGTTATCTTTGTTGAGAGTGTCCACTAGTGAAAGTATGATCCCTAGGCCTTGTTTCTAAGCATTGGAACGCCATTTACATTCAGTTCTGTTACATGTTTGCTTGCAGCGATATTTATTTTAGATTGCATTTACTACTTATAATCATTCATATTACTTGTATTTCACTATCTCTTCGCCAAACTAGTGCACCTATACATCGGACAAGTGTATTGGGTGTGTTGGGGACACAAGAGACTTCTTGTATCATAATTGTAGGGTTGTTTGAGAGGAATACCTATGACCTGTTCCTCCCTGAGTTCGATAAACCTTGGGTGATCCACTTAAGGGAAACTTGTTGTTGTTCTACAAACCTGTGCACTTGGAGGCCCAACACTGTCTACAAGAATAGAAGCGTTCGTAGACATCAAGCCCTTTTCTGGCGCCGTTGCCGGGGAGGTAAGGTAAAAGGTACTCACATCCTCGTGTGTGAGTGCTTGAAGTTATTTCCTTTAGATTCTGCAATTATATCTTTTTGTTTCTTGTTTTTATTTTCACTAGTTATGCTTAATGGAAAACAAAGAGCTTTATAGTATTTTTCCTGAGTTAGGACGTGAAGTGTTTGAAGAGAAAATTGAAAAACCTTTGGAGCTTTATTCGCATGCTAATAGCAATGTTATTTGTATGAATTCTTTGAACACAGTTATTGCTAATTCTATAGAAAAGTCTAATCTTGGGGAATCTGGTTTCGATGGGCATGATATTTTTAGTTCCCCAGCTTTAGAGGAGAAAATTTGCTGTGATGATACTTTATCTCCCATATGTGATAATTCTAGTGATGTTTGTGATCCTCATCCTTTTAAAATACCTATGAAAATTGTTGAACGTGCTATGAATAACTGCTATTTAGGGGATGGAACTGTCCATCCTGGTGATCATTTGCTCTTTATACATGAATTATGCGAGTTGTTCAAGTGTGCAGGTATTTCAACAAGCCAGGTTAAGAGGAAGTTATTCTTTTTATCACTAAAGGGCAGAGCTGTGGTGTGGGGACCCCGGCTAACCACCCGGGATTCCCATTATGCATACAATTCACGATCCCAGGAAGACCATCGTGAATCCACATAACAGAGTTGGCATTACAGATCACATCATCCATTACATAGTGAGTCTTAAAGTCTTACATAGGCCGCTTGGCTGAATATAAATGCCACGCGGGGCGAGTTCAACTGACACACTCATACTTAGTAGATAGCAGCAGGATACACGCAGCGTAGCTAACCCAGGTCAGGCCTACTACCCTATAGGCGACTGGCCGGGAAACGATCCTAATTCGCACCAGCGTCGTCATAACCTCCATCATCCTCCTCATAGTCATCTTCATAGTCTGGCCAAGTTAATAGCCAGGGACAAAGCCGTGAGTACATTTTGAATTGTACTCGCAAACCATCTAAGAGAAAAGTATTCACATGCTATTTGGCTGTAGCAAGGGTTGGCTTGGTTTGAGGTGGCTCTATGCTAGTAAGTTTCTTGTGTCGATATAACATGTCATACGACATCTCTATATCATAGTTTCTCTTGTCGATATAGCATATCATACGACATCTATATATCCTTATTAAAGAAGACTTTTATAAGACAATTTTTGTAAAAGCTCAAGGAAAGGGGGAAACTCCTTTTTGTTTGCTCCAAGGCAACCATGGTCAATCATACATGACCAACCTCCATCTCCTTGGCAGTACCCTTCGAGTACTCTGAACCATTCCCGTGCCACGGCAGTACCCTCCAAGTACCCCATCCGGCACAAACTTCATTTTTCTGAAAAAAAATGGTAAAACCAAAACTCGACACAGGTTAAGTATGGCCATTCCAACCATCCATGACCGAGGACTCGGCTATTCGAATAGATTACACTCTGCAGAGGTTGTACACTTTACCCACACCATTCGATAAATCCGCCGGGTTACCACCACGGACCGTCATACACAAGTATGCGAGGTTCAAATAATCGATCAAAGCCCTCCATCCATCTACCTTAGCACGGGTTCCTACCCTATGGAGTCTACCTCCCCTGCATGCCCCGACAGTACCTCCTTCAGAGCGTAACTCCGGCGCCATGGTGGGAGAACCCAAGTGTCTTCCGGCGGCTTGGGATATGCTGTTGTAATGTATTGACCCCCAATAGACGTCAACCCGGATTCGGGGGTGTCGCGCACCACTCTCTGGGCACCACAAACCCTTATATATTATGAGACTCCCCGCACTAAAGCAGACAGACTTCAGACTAGGCCCCGTCCCATACCGGGGTAATGTGGTTGCACGGGAATAATTGGTTTGGCGAACACTTATACACAATGCCATTTTTTTATAAAACCACCAACTCCTTCATCTCCCATGTTCAACTCCATGTTTATAAAACCTTTTGAAAACATTTCAATGGAGTAGTGACTACTCCAAGGTTTTTGAAAACATTTTTGAAATCTTTCTAGAGTGTGTTCCCAATCCTAGAGTTTTTGGCTCCACTACAAGTTTTTCCAAATACCTTGATGCTAACCATCAAGTCTCTAATAAGAGGGGTGTTGAATAGGTCACAAGGGGTGTCATCTCTATGGATGATATCAAGTCGACTTGTGGAGCTAAGTCGCCAACTATTGCTATATAGAGAATAATAGCAATATAGAAAACAATGCATAGTAAGATAAACAGTGGTAAAGCAATGCAAGGTGTAATAGTAGGATTCAGATATGCAACAAGTAGATGGCTTGCCTTGAGTGGCTTGTCCCTGATCTCCTTCCTCTTGATACTCAAAGATCTCCCCCTCCTCCGCACACTCGTCGTTCGATTCTATCGCCGGAAAAAGCAACAACACACAATAAGCACACATGCATACATGATTCACACCCAATACATGCAACACACAACTCAAACATTGAGTATCAGAAGCAAACATGTTCAGATATCTGAACCAATAACATTTTCTACAAAGAAAATATTACTCTAATAATAGCAAAGCAATTCCTATTGGCAATTAAACCCTATTCTTAAGCAAACAACTTGCAGGCATCAATATGCATCAAGACATGGCAACCAGCACACATTCAGGTAGATAACAACATTACAGAACCACTCCAATTGTAATCAATCCAAAAGAAGCTTTTGGTGAATTATAATGAATTTCCTACTCACACTTATAACTAGAAAGGCAAGTTAATCTCCTAAAACTTTCTATAGCTACTAAAATTCTACCAGAGACCATTTTGGAAAGCTACTGCAATGTAGAACACACCAGAGGTGGAATCATCTAAAAATAATAATCCCACTGTGCACAATAATTAAAACAAGGCAATTCTTGAATAAGACCAAAATAATTACTGCAGGCAATATAATATCCCTAAAATAGCAAAACTAGGTTCTGAAGCTTCACAACATCACAGAGCATCACTGAAAATTGGAAACACATGATTTCATAATACCAAACTCCTATATTGGAATTAACATGGAAAATCCCCAGATCTACCAATATTAATTCTCAGATAAAACCTAAGTTCCTAAAAATCATGCATGCAGCATATCCAGGTAGGTAATAACCTCAGGACCACCAAGAAATTTGAATCACCAATTTTGGACTCACAGAAATATTTCGACAAATTTTTGAATCTAGCAGGGATTTGCAAAATGATTAAACAGGATTGCTAAAAAAATGAAACGGGCCGAAGCGGCGGATCCGAGCCAGGCCGGCCCAGATTCATCGGCCTGCACGGTCCTAGCTTGGCCGAAGCAGTAAGTCATTGTCCGATTCAGATCGGACGGCGCAGCGTCATCTTCCTCGTGGGCGTGCATGCGCGGGAGAGAAGAGAGGGCACCAGCTAGGGTTTGTGGGCGGTGGAGCTCACCGTGGGTCAGCAGGGCGGTCTCGGCGTGTCGCAGGTGTAGCGATCAGCGACAGAGGTGATGGCAAGGCGGTTTGTGCTTGAATGCGTGCAGGAAGAAGGCGTGCAGGTGGTCTCGGTCGCGGCGGTCTCGGTTAGTTCTAGGCGTCGCCGGCGATGGCGATGGCCAGCGATTCCTGCAAGAAACCGAGGGGCGGGTGAGCTAGGATCTCGAGAAGGAGAATGGTTTGAGCACACAGAGAGAGGGAAGAGGATTCCCAGATCGGCGGCAACCTTCACCATTGCCGACGGTCTACTCCGGCTCAGGTGCTCAGTAACAGCGAGAGAAGCTGATTTCCATGGCGGCGAGGTCCTGCGGTGAGAGAGGGAGTGGAGGGGAAGCAAATGAACGGCAGGGGAGGGTTCTAGAGGGAGTTTCGATCTTTATAAGCTGAGGTGGGCTTGGTCTAGGGTGCTCCGGGAGTGGAAACGATTGGGCATCGCGGGCAGCTCTCCGGGGCTGCGTTGTGCACTGGTTTCAGGGGCGAGGTCACTAGCGGGGATGGCTGGATGGTTTGGTCGGGACGGGCACGGTTTCAAAGCTGTAGCGAGGGAAACGGTGCATGGCGTGGTTGTCTGAGTAGGTTAGGGTGCGGGGCATGGGGTGCGGTGCAACGTGCACTCGATGTCGTGCATGGTCATGTGCGGCACGAGTCGAGAGGGAGAGCGTGCACGCGGGAACGCAAATGCCGCTCTCGGCGCTCTCTGGCATGCCGGGCACGAGCAGAGTGGGGGCCAGGGCGGGACCTGCAGGTCGTTTGGTCGGCAGGCGACGGTTGGTCAAGCTGGACGGTGGCGAGTGGGGTCTGCTAGCACGGGGGCTGGCATTGGCTTCTCCTCTAAGCCTCAGCCCAACGGGTGGGTGTCCTGGTCATGCCGGCAAGAGAGGGGGGTGGCAAGGTGAGGTGTGAGCGTTGTCTCCCTGCAGAGTGGGGTCGAGGTGGTGCTGGAGTGGGGGTGCTGGACGTTGGTTGGGGCTTAGAGGCGGTGGAGGGAGAGAAGAAAGGGGAGGAGAGGATCTACCCTAGATCTCACCTCGAGTCTCCCTCCTTCTTTGTGTCCAAGTGCAACAGGACAAGTGCTAAGGGCTGGGATTTGAAGAGAGGGCAGAGAGAGGGAGAGCTGGTCAGCCAGGGGTTCCATCTAGGCTGGTTTGCAAAGAGGGAGAAGAGAAAAGAAGAAAAGAAAAGAAGAAGAAAAGAGGTGGTTGGCCAAATTTCATTTGAATTTCAAAAAATTCAAAAACTAGTCCAAGTAGTGGTGATGACTTGCTAGAATGTGATCTACAGGTGGTAGAAGTCATTCTACTAAGTTTTCAGAATTTTAGAATAAGTAGGAGTGAGGTTTTGGTGAAGTCCCTATTTTTGAATAAAGGTGCAAAAATAAAGAGGAAGAAATAGATGGGTGGTGTGATCAAGCAAGGGAATTTAGCTAGGGTTTTTGGTTCACACAAACCAGCACTAGATTCAAAATCATTGCATAAAATCATAGCACAAATTTCTAGTTCCTAATGCACAAGAGTTAGAAGTGCTAAAATTTAATCATGCCAAATCACACACACACAGGCACAAGTCATTGCATGAAATCATACATGCTATCATTCAAGCTCACAACAAAACAAAGTTTTTAATTCACCCTAAATAAAGCATTTAACCAAGGTCTCAATATGGTCTACTAAAAGTGAGGTGTTACAGACCTTCCCCCCTTAAAAGAATCTCGTCCCGAGATTCCGTAGCTAAGCGTGAAGTAGTTCGGGGAATTCTCGTTGGAGATAATCCTCATGTTCCCAAGTGGCCTCATCTTCGGTATGGTTTCTCCATTGCACCTTGTACATCTTGATCTTGCGTCTACGGGTAAGACGGACATCTTCTTCAAGGATGTGAATTGGTCTCTCCCGATAGGTGAGGTCGTGGTTTAGGTCAATGGAGTTGTGGTTGATCTCCTTGAAGGTCTCGGGCTTGCTGGGGACTTGTAAGCATTTGCGGAGTTGCGAGACATGAAAGACATCATGGAACTCAGATAGCTCTGCGGGCAGCTCCAATTTGTAGGACATCTCCCCGCGGCGTTCTAGGATCTTGAATGGGCCGATGTAGCAGGGTGCAAGCTTACCCTTAACATGGAAGCGTTGCATACCCTTGAGTGGTGCCACTCGAAGGTAGACAAAATCTCCCTTATTGAAGGTAACAGGTCTCCTCTTTGAGTCAGCATAACTCTTCTGCCTAGATTGGGCTGCTTTTAGGCGGTTTTGAATGAGCTGGACTTGCTCTTCGGCTTCCTTAATGATGTCGGGGCCAAAGATCTGGCTCTCTCCAATTTCTGACCAGTTGAGCGGGGTATGGCACTTGCGTCCATAAAGAGCTTCAAAGGGGGCCATTTGCAGACTAGCTTGGTAGCTATTGTTGTAGGAAAACTCGGCGAATGGCAAACAGTCTTCTCACTTGGTTCCATAAGATAGAACACAAGCTCGCAGCATGTCTTCAAGGATTTGATTTACTCGCTCCATTTGACCTCCAGTTTGTGGGTGATAGGCTGTGTTGAAGGATAGCTTGGTGCCTAAGGCTTCATAGAGTTTTGCCCAAAATCGCGACGTGAATTGATGGCCTCGGTCTGAGACTATGGTCTTTGGAACACCATGAAGGCTGATTATGCGTGAGAGGTACAATTCTGCCAGACGGTTCCCATGGTCGGTGGTCTTGACTAGAATAAAGTGGGCAACCTTGGTGAGACGGTCCACAATAACCCATATAGAGTCATGTCCCCGACTCGATGTTGGTAACCCAGTAATAAAGTCCATTCCGACTTCTTCCCACTTCCATAAGGGCACTTTCAAGGGTTGCAATAAACCTGCGGGTCTTTGATGTTCAGCCTTGACGCGCTGGCAAACATCACACCGGGCGATGTAGAAGGCTATTTCCCTCTTCATACCGTGCCACCAAAACTGTTCCTTCAAGTCTTGGTACATTTTGGTGCCTCCGGGATGGATCGAATACGGGATGTCGTGGGCTTCCTTCAGAATAAGCTGCTTCAACTCCTCAATGTTAGGGACGCATAGGCGGCCATTGTACCATAGCACACCTTCCTGGTCAATTGAAAACCCAGGTACTTCCTCTCGTCCCATCCTACGTTTAATTCCTTCAATACTCTCATGACCCTTCTGAGCTCCTTTGATTTGGTCGAAGAGAATGGGTCGGACTTCAAGGTTAGCAAAGAAACCATGGCTCACAAGCTCAAGTCTGAACTTCTCAAACTCCTCGCACAGGGCCGGTTGGTTGGTCTTCAATAAGGCATTTAGGGAACAAGGCTCTCGGCTGAGGGCATCGGCGACCACATTCGCTTTACCGGGATGGTAATGAATGCCTAGGTCATAGTCCTTGATTAGCTCAATCCATCTCCTCTGTCTCATGTTTAACTCCTTCTGAGAGAAAATATACTTCAGGCTTTTGTGGTCGGTGTAGATCTCACATCGGTTCCCCATAAGATAGTGTCGCCATGTTTTGAGGGCATGGACAACAGCAGCAAGCTCTAGGTCATGGTTGGGATAGTTCAACTCATGAGGGTGAAGCTGACGGGATAGGTAGGCGATAACCTTGTCGTCTTGCATCAAGACACTCCCAAGCCCAAGCTTGGAGGCGTCGCAGTAGACATCGAAGCTCTTGGTAATATCGGGCATGGTTAGGATAGGAGCTGACACGAGTCGCTTTTTGAGTTCTTGGAAACTCTCCTCGCACTTTGCAGTCCACTCAAACTTCTTATCTTTCTTGATTAGCTGGGTCAACGGGCGAGCGATGCTAGAAAACCCTTCTACAAACTTCTGATAATACCCGGCCAACCCAAGAAATGCTCAGACTTCGGTGGGGTTGGTTGGGGCTTTTCTTTCCAGGATAGAGGTAATTTTTGAGGGGTCCACAGATACTCCACCGGCTGAGATAACATGGCCTAGAAATCCAACTTCTTTCAGCCAAAACTCACACTTGCTGAATTTGGCGTAAAGCTGGTGCTCGCGCAGGGTTCCCAATACTAGCCGCAGATGCTTTGCATGCTCTTCCTCGGTGTTGGAATAGACCAAGATGTCGTCGATGAAGACCACCACAAATTTGTCCAGGAACTTCATGAATACCTTATTCATGAGATTCATGAAATAGGCAGGGGCATTGGTTAGGCCAAAGGACATGACTGTGTACTCGAACAGGCTGTAGCGAGTGGTGAAGGCGGTCTTGGGAATGTCGGACTCTCGGACCTTCAGGTGATGATATCCAGTGAGGAGATCAATCTTCGAGAACACCTTAGCTCCATTTAGCTGATCAAACAGGTCTTCAATCTTTGGGAGTGGGTATTTATTCTTGATGGTCACCTCATTTAGTTTACGGTAGTCCACACACAGTCGTATGGTACCGTCTCGCTTGTCCACAAAGAGAACAGGCGATCCCCAAGGTGAAGCGTTGGGATGGATAAGGCCTTTGCTGAGCATATCAGCGAGTTGCTTCTTTAACTCCTCGAGTTCTTGGGGGTTCATATGATAAGGTCTTTGAGCAATGGGAGCTGTTCCGGAAATCAACTCAATTATGAACTCGATATCCCGGTCAGGGGGCATATCTGGCAGCTCCTCAGGGAAGACGTCGGGGTATTCGCATACCACCGGAACTTGGTCAAGAGTCGGCCCAGCGACAGACTTCTTATAGTAAGCTTTGCGGGATGGCATGGTTGCGATGTGCTCAATCTGAACTCCATCACTGCTAGTCAAGGTTATAGCTTTCCGGGCGCAATCTATATGACCTTGGTACTTGGACATCCAGTCCATTCCAAGTACCACATCCAAACCCTTTGTGCCTAAGATAATCAGATCTGCTTGGAAATGCACTCCGTGGAGCTCTACTGGGACATTTCGGCAGCATAGTTTTGTTCTGGCGACCGACCCGGGTATTTTTACTATCATAAGCCTATCCAGGCGACTAGGTTTCAGATTACCCTTTTCCACAAAGCTCTCCGTGACAAAGGAATGGGATGCACCAGAATCAAATAAAAAATTTGCAGGCACAGAGTTGACGAGAAACGTACAAAGCACGACATCGGGTGCTTCCTCTACTTCAGTTGCATTGACATGGTTCAGGCAGCCTCGAGCAACATTGGCTTGAGTTTTCGGGTTCCTCCCAGGGGGTCCACGGCCTTGACCCTGATTGGGTCTCGCCGCGCTGAGGCTCGGCGCAGATGGCTTCTTCAGGGGACACTCCTTAGAGAAGTGTCCTGGCTAGCCACAAGTGTAGCAGCCACTTCCTTGGCTGTGGTTGATGGGGTTGAAAGTGTTACGGTTCCCCCCTGAGGAGTTCCCGCTTGCAGGACGGTTGTTGGAATACTCGCGGTTGGGATTGTTAGGCCTGGGAGCTTGAGAGGCAAACCTCTGTGATGGTGGCGCAGGCCTAGATGGGGGCATGCTGCGGGACCTTTGGTTGCTTGGTCCACCCTGACTCATCATTCTTCTCTTGCGGCTTTCGCGGGCAGCTTTGTTCTTGTCTTCCACCATGATAGCAGCATCCACCATGGCTTCCAGGTCATTGTATGGTACGGCTACCAGATAGGTTTGCAGCTCTTCCTGAAGTCCATTCAGGAAGCACTCTCTCTTCTTCTCGTCAGTGTCAATGTCGTTAGGGGCGTACCTTTCCCAGGTAGTGAACTTGTCAAGGTACTCGGTGACACTCATCCCACCTTGCTTGAGGTTGAGGAACTTGTTGTGCATAATCTTGATGAGTCCGGTGGGAATGTGGGCTTTGCGGAACTTGGCCTTGAAATCATCCCAAGTCATCACTTGGCCTTCGGGCTGCATGGAACGGACATTTTCCCACCATGCACCTGCTGCTCCAGCTAAGAAGTGCATGGCATAGAGCACCTTCTCATTCTCTCCAACTCCGGCATACTCTATCTTGTTTTCGATGGTGCAGAGCCAGTCATCGGTGTCCAGGGGTTCGGTGGACTTGGCAAAGGTCGGAGGGTTGGAGTTCTGGAAGTCCCTAAGCTTGTTGCGGGGCTCGTCATCGTCATTGCCACCATGGTTGTTGTGGTTGGTGGCAATTTGCGCGAGGTGCTAAAGAGTGGCAAGGTTGGCTTGACGCTCGGCGCATGCGGCTTCGCGGTCTTCAAGCATGAGCCACAACAGTTGCTCCATGTTGGGCTCAGGGGGTGGGGGCGGATTGCCTCTAGTGTGGCCTCGCGTTTCCGGAGCCATTCTAGAGAGAAATAGGTTTTGTAAGACATAACAACAATTGACCCTCAATCATACCTCAACAAAAGATAGGACCTCAACACATGCATAACATGTCAACATAACAAGGCATACATACCAACACTCCAACAGCATACATGCACATGCAAGTTCAGGCATACATATACACAAGCAAAAGGGTGCCAACAACTCCAGGCACACACATACCACATAGTCTCATACAACACAAGTACCAAATGGTTCTAGATAGACCATGCAACACAGATACGCAAAATGGGATAAACTAACAACTACGCGCCAACCTATGTGAGAGGGGTAGGGCGCTGGAACCTACTCATCGCCGCTGACGTGAGGGACAACCTCCTTGGGGTCCTCCTCGCTGGGAGTCTCGGGAGCGTAGAAGTCCATGATAGTGTCGCGGTCATCACCTCTATCACTACCATGATCATCATCATCGGTGCTCACGGGCTCCTCGTCGAAGGCTTCCTGGTGGTCGTCATCGCGGCTGGGTACCGCCTCGTTCTCCTTGCAGAGCTTGGCGGTCTCCTCCTCTAGCTCAGACACGTGACTCTCAAGAGAGGCAACCTGGTCCTAAAGGTCACGAACGCGACGCCTAAGGATCCTGTTCCTCTTCGCGATCCTCTTCTTTGCGGCTATGAGGTGGTGGCGGGAGAAGATGGCCGCCTGTAGGTCCTCACGGAGGACAGCCAACTCCAAGCCACTCTCGTCGGCTACCATACGGACATGGTCCAACTGCTCCTGGGAGTGGTGTAGAAGGACCTCCATGTAGGTAAGGTGGTGGCTAAAGGGGGTCAGCAAAGGGGGCTCAACAGGAAAGCCCTCGTCGTCGCACCTCCCGTAGTGCTCGTAGCGTGTACCCGCCAACTCGGCGGCGTGAAGGTGGACAAGGCGTGAGATGGCATGCTGCAGAACACGCATCACACCCTCGCCCCAGGTGCGCTCGATCACCTCGAAGGTGAACTCCTCGGACGTAGGCGGAACCTCCCTCCCGTGGACCTAGTAGACGATACGGTACGCCAGCTCGCGGGTGCCCTCCTCGAAGAGGCGGTAGCCCCTCACCTTGGGACGCGGGCGCCCAAGGTGGGCTGCCAACTCCACTAGGTCACGCTCGAACACAATGATCTCCTCGTGTGTCCCAACCTGTCGGTGTGCCGTGGGAGCATCCATCTACACAAGTTTTAGAGTAGATTTAATTAATGACTTACCCAGGTGTGCAGAATTTTAATACATAAATAGAACTTGAATTAAGATGCAAGTAATTAAAGATGCTTAGAGAATAAGGGAAGAGATGAGACCAATATATATTTACCTTAGATATATACAGCTATCTATTTTAGTTTTAGAAAAATAGTTTTTGGTCCGATCTAACGCCCGTGCTAAACTAGGGTCTCCTAAGGTCAGGATGGCTCTGATACCAACTCTGTGGGGACCCCGGCTTACCACCCGGGATTCCCGTTATGCATACAATTCACGATCCCAGGAAGACCATCGTGAATCCACATAACAGAGTTGACATTACAAATTACATCATCCATTACATGGCGAGTCTTAAAGTCTTACATAGGCCGCTTGGCCGAATATAAATGCCACGCGGGGCGAGTTCAACTGACACACTCATACTTAGTAGATAGCAGTAGGATACACACAGCGTAGCTGACCCAGGTCAGGCCTACTACCCTACAGGCGACTGGCCGGGAAACGATCCTAATTTGCACCGGCATCGTCGTAACCACCATCGTCCACCTCATAGTCATCTTCATTGTCTGGCCAAGTTAATAGCCAGGGACAAAGCCGTGAGTACATTTTGAATTGTACTCGCAAACCATCAAAGAGAAAAGTATTCACATGCTATTTGGTTGTAGCAAGGGTTGGCTTGGTTTGAGGTGGCTCTATGCTATTAAGTTTCTTGTGTCGATATAGCATGTCATACGACATCTCTATATCATAGTTTCTCTTGTCGATATAGCATGTCATACGACATCTCTATATCCTTATTAAAGAAGACTTTTATAAGACAATTTTTGTAAAAGATCTAGGAAAGGGGGAAACTCCTTTTTGTTTGCTCCAAGGCAACCATGGTCAATCATACATGACCAACCTCCATATCCTCGGTAGTACCCTTTGAGTACTCCAAACCATTCCCATGCCACGGCAGTACCCTCCAAGTACCCCGTCTGGCACAAACTTCATTTTTCCGAAAAGATTTTGTAAAACCAAAACTCGACACAGGTTAAGTATGGCCATTCCAACCGTCCATGACCGAGGACTTGGCTATTCGAATAGATTACACTCTGTAGAGGTTGTACACTTTACCCACACCATTCGATAAATCCGCCGGGATACCACCACGGACTGTCATACACAAGTATGCGGGGTTCGGATAATCGATCAAAGCCCTCCATCCATCTACCTTAGCACGGGTGCCTACCCTATAGAGTCTACCTCCCCGGCACGCCCTGGCAGTACCTCCTTCAGAGCGTAACTCCGGCGCCATGGCGGGAGAACCCAAGTGTCTTCCGGTGGCTCGGGATATGCCGTTGTAATGTATTGACCCCCAATAGGCGTCAACCCGGATTCGGGGGTGTCGCACACCACTCTCTGGGGACCACAAACCCTTATATAGTATGAGACTCCCCGCACTAAAGCAGACAGACTTCAGACTAGGCCCTGTCCCATACCGGGGTAATGTGGTTGCACGGGAATAATTGGTTTGGCGAACACTTATACACAATGCAATTTTTTTTATAAAACCACCAACTACTTCATCTCCCATGTTCAACTCCATGTTTATAAAACAATTTGAAAACATTTCAATGGATTAGTGACTACTCCAAGGTTTTCGGAAACATTTTCGAAATCTTTCCAGAGAGTGTTCCCAATCCTAGAGTTTTTGGCTCCACTAGAAGTTTTTCCAAAGACCTTGATGCTAACCATCAAGTCTCAGAGGGGTGTTGAATAGGTCACAAGGGGTGTCATCTCTATGGATGATATCAAGTCGACTTGTGGAGCTAAGTCGCCAACTATTGCTATATAGAGAATAATAGCAATATAGAAAACAATGCATAATAAGATAAACAGTGGTAAAGCAATGCAAGGTGTAATAGTAGCATTCAGATATGCAACAAGTAGATGGCTTGCCTTGAGTGTCTTGTCCCTGATCTCCTTCCTCTTGATACTCAAAGATCTCCCCCTCCTCCGCACACTCGTCGTTCGATTCTATCGCCGAAAAAAGCAACAACACACAATAAGCACACATGCATACATGATTCACACCCAATACATGCAACACACAACTCAAACATTGAGTATCAGAAGCAAACATGTTCAGATATCTGAACCAATAACATTTTCTACAAAGAAAATATTACTCTAATAATAGCAAAGCAATTCCAATTGGCAATTAAACCCTATTCTTAAGCAAACAACTTGCAGGCATCAATATGCATCAAGACATGGCAACCAGCACACATTCAGGTAACTAACAACATTACAGAACCACTCCAATTGGAATTAATCCAAAAGAAGCTTTTGGTGAATTATAATGAATTTCCTACTCACACTTATCACTAAAAAGGCAATTTAATATCCTAAAACTTTCTGTAGCTACTAAAATTCTACCAGAGACCATTTTCGAAAGCTACTGCAATGTAGAACACACTAGAGGTGGAATCATCTGAAAATAATAATCCCACTGTGCACAATAATTAAAACAAGGCAATTCTTGAATAAGACCAAAATAATTACTGCAGGCAATCTATTATACCTAAAATAGCAAAACTAGGTTCTGAAGCTTCACAACATCACAGAGCATCACTGAAAATTGGAAACACATGATTTCATAATACTAAACTCCTATATTGGAATTAACATGGATAACCCTAGATCTACCAATATTAATTCTCAGATAATACCTAAGTTCCTAAAAATCATGCATGCAGCATATCTAGGTAGGTAATAACCTCAGGAGCTCATAGAAATTTGAATCACTAATTTTGGACTCATAGAAATATTTCTACAAATTTTTGAATCTAGCAGGGATTTGCAAAATGATTAATAGGATTGCTAAAAAAAGGGAAATGGGCCGAAGCGGTGGATCTGAGCCAGGCCGGCCCAGATTCGTCAGCCTGCCTGGGCCTGGCTTGGTCGAAGCAGTAAGTCGCCATCTGATTCAGATTAGACGGCGCAGCATCATCTTCCTCGCGGGCGTGCATGTGCGGGAGAGAAGAGAGGGCGCCGGCTAGGGTTTGTGGGCGGCGGAGCTCACCGTGGGTCAGCAGGGCGGTCTCGGCGTGTCATAGGCATAGCGATCGGCGGCAGAGGTGATCGGCTAGGAAGAAGGCGTGCAGGTGGTCTCGGTCGCGGCAGTCTCGGTTAGTTCCTAGCGTCACCGGCGATGGCGATGGCCAGCGATTCCTGCAAGAAACCGAGGGGCGGGTGAGCTAGGATCTCGAGAAGGAGAATGGTTTCAGCGCAGAGAGAGAGGGAAGAGGGTTCCCAGATCGACGGCAACCTTCACCGTTGCCGACGGTCTACTCCGGCTCGGGTGCTCAGCAACGGCGAGAGAAGCTGGTTTCCATGGCGGCGAGGTCCTGCGGTGAGAGAGGGAGTGGAGGGGAAGAAAATGAATTGTGTGAAGTTTTGTATGAAGGAAGTTTTCAAGTGTAGGGAAAGGAGAATGATGAGATGAGATGAAGTATGGACAAAAGCTCAAGCTTGGGGATGCCCATGTCACCCCAAGAAATATTCAAGAAGTACAAGCGTCAAAGCTTGGGGATGCCCCGAGGCACCCCTTCTTCATCGACAAATATCAGGTCACCTTTCAAGACACTATATTTTTATTGCTTCGTACGCTATGTGTTTTTCTTGGAGCGTCTTTATTTTCAGATTTCTTTTGTTTTGTTTGCTACAATAAATGGTTGGATCACATCATGTTTGTTTTGGAGAGAGACATGCTCTGTTTTCATCGCCAAGAACACTCTAGTTTTCACTCTTATTGTTCAACGAGTGTTCTTTTTTTCTAGTATTGCGTTTAGCTTTCATTTTTCGCCTTGATTTTTGTTCAGAACTTGTTATTTCTTTTTAGCAAGGTGTGTTTAGACCTCTGGTCTATGTTGGTTTTCATCTTTAAGAGTTGTTTCAAAAAAGCTGATTGGTGTTGGAAAAGAGAAAAAAGTTTCATGCCTATAGTGGTACAAATGGGAGCTTGTTTAGACTATGGATTAGACTTTTGCTTGTCATGCTTGATGTTATTTTGATTATATGCTTAGTAGTTTTTGTTGTAGCATGACTTGTCTCAAATGACTGAGATTGCTTAATGTGCCTTTGAAAGAATCATGCGTTGTTTTTATTATATGGGAGCATATTATTGTTGTTTTCTCCTTTGATGCTTTATTTGGGTTGACTTGGTGCATGCTTACACCATGTTTGACTTTAACAAGTCACCTCAAGCCTCTATGATCATTTTGTTTTTGACTTGTGATACCACTTTATGCTTTGGTTAATAATGTTTTGTCGTTATGCATGATTATGGCCATTATTGCTCTCTTAGTTGGTCGCTCCAGTCTTTTGCTAGCCTTCATCTGTACTGAGTATGAGCTCTACTCGTGCATCCAACTCCCAAAAACCAAAGTTTTCCAATGTGTCCACCATATCTACCTATTAGCAATTTGTTATTCCAAGTACATTCATCTTGCTTTTATCTATCTTCCAAATTAAACTTTTTGTTATGTGAAAATTAGTTAGTAAAGCTCTCAAGAACCTGACGGCGCATTTACTTTCTTGCACTTAATAAACTTGACCATTGTGGCTTCTTATTTTGATGTTATGCTTGCAAGTTGTAAGTTGGGAGTTAGCTCAGCCATGCTGTCATGGGGCACGCTTTCAACATTGCACTTACTTCTACTTAAGTTGATATTATGATCTTTTGTTTATGGATGCTTATCTGTGTGAAAGGAATTGGAAACTTGTGGAGTTCATGAAGTTTGTATATGTGTTAGAGAAACGCATGGGCCACTAATCTAAGCCATGCATCATTCATGGTGGAAATTTACAGCATGCCCATAGTGGACATTCGACGACGCATCTCAAAATAAAAAGCTATACCAAATGGTAAATAAAAGAGATGTCGAGGTTTCCATTGTCTATTTGTCTTGTCATTTTGATGTGGGCTAGTTTCCATGTCATCGGGCAAGAGGTACCCCGTTGGCATTCCCAATGATACACATATGCTTACAATGACAAAAACTTGCTTGGGACCTAAGTCGATTAGCACTGTTTAAGTACTCGTATTCACGGGACATGAGATTTTCAACTTATGATTTGTCAAGCATATACCTCATATTTGTACTCGCATTTACCGTAACCACTCAAGATGCCTATGATGGGGGCAATGGGAGCTCAAAGCTAGTAAGTACCATAATTTTGGAGGTTTATAAAACTTGCAATCTCTACTTCCCCCTACGAAGGGCCTTTCTTTTACTTTTATGTTGAGTCTTCACCTTCTACCTTTATGCACCGTCTAAGAGAGCATAGTTGTCATTCTGAGTATAATGTGCATGGTCCCAAAATTTATTATTGATTGATTCATGATTATGGTTTTGCTTGTTCTTAAATTATTTGTATCTAGTCACCATCTTAAATTTGAAGGTGTCCTATTGATACGTATCAAACGTATCTATAATTTTTGATGCTCCATGCTTGTTTTTACACCATTTGCTTAGTGTTTTGTTACAGTTCATGGCATTTTTATGCATTTTCTGGAACTAACCTATTAACAAGATGCCACAGTGCCAGTTCCATGTTTTCTGTTGTTTTTGTGTTTCAGAAAAGTTACACAGGAAATATTCTCGGAATTGGACGAAACAAAAGCCGAACATCCAGAAATTTACCGAAGCTTCCAGAGAACCGAAGAGGAGACGGAAAGGAGCCAGAGGGCGGCCTCACCACCAGGGGGCGCGGCCTAGGGCCTGGCCGCGCCGCCCTATGGTGAGGGCCACCTGGTCCACTTCTGACGCTGCCCCTTCACCTATAAAGACCCCCCGATGGGAAAAACCTAAACACCCGATCACTTTTCTAGAAACACATCGCGATCCGCCGCCGTCGTCGACCTGAGATCGGGAGGGTCCAGAAGCTCTTCCCGGCACCCTGCCAGAGAGGGGAATCACCACCAGAGGTCTTCTTCATCGCCATGCTTGCCTCCGACGCGATGAGTGAGTAGTCTACCTTGGACTATGGGTCCATAGCAGTAGCTAGATGGTTGTCTTCTCCACCATGTGCTTCATGTTTAGATCTCGTGAGCTGCCCTACATGATCGAGATCACTGTTATGTAATTCTACATGTTGTGTTTGTTGGGATCCGATGAATATTGGTGTTATGATTGAGTTGATGTGCTGAATATTATCTTATGTTATCTCTATGTTGTTTATGATCTTGCATGCTGACAAGGGTTAACTCGACAAATGTCCTAAATGAAGGACTTAGGATCGGGGAGATAGGGCGTCAGATGAACTCGAAGGTAAAGTTAGTCGAAACAGGTGTATATCGAAAGTAAACTTGGGTGTTTAACCTAGCTTGCTTTCAATCTGGCCTACACCGTCCCCTCCTGGCCCCTATATGTAGGTGGCTAGGTCTCGAGGATCGGGTAGGGTTCGATACAGATTACAACATTCACATACGGTAAGAACTCATATTTCGACTATCATTATAATTGGGCCTAGCTTAACGGGCCTCAGGGGTACTCAACTAGCGGGCTCTATTAGCTATACCCTTGTCAGTAGCCCCTGAGATTCTACCAGAATTGCAGATTCGGGTTGAATCTCTAATCTTTTAAGTCTTCGACTTTGATCAATTCTTTGACTTCTTCACATCTTCAAATCTTCGACTTGGTCTTTCGACTTATTTTCATGATAACATTTTGCAAGGGGTTTTGATGAACAAGCCTGACAACTCTGATGGATCAAGAGGTCAGTTAACTGCCGGAACAGATTCTTGCCACCTACTTCAAATTCAATCCCCTTGGACTTGAATTCGGGATACCGGTCAAACCCATTCTTTTGCCACATTTAGGACTTATAAAGAATGAGTCCCAGTGGTTCTCAGGGTACCCAGTGCGTCCACCAGGATTTTCTTTGCATCGTAGACACAGATACATACCAGCAGAGCGCATCCATGTGCATATACCAGGCCACACAGGACAGATCCCAGGGTCTTACCTTCATGATAAATCACGGCATTCGAGTTTAGTTGCGATAACGCAACTCGAGAATCTCATGTCGCAGTCTTATTTGACTGAAAATATTCGGGTTATACAACCATAAAAAACTTGCTCCCGATGGGAGTAACGATGTTTCATCGCATATTCCTTCGCTTTCCATGCTCCAGTGCTCGTTAATAAACATCGTCGGGTGCGCGCTCAGCGCTCCCGATGGGAGTAGCCCCCGAGGCTATAGTCGAATAAAACTGTGTTTCGAGTATAGGCTCAAATATAGTGTTCTCCATCATCATACTTCAACTCGACATAGTTTATTGATAATTTCATTGGGTGCGCGCTCAGTGCTCCCGATGGTAGTAGCCCCCGAGGCTATAGTCAAATGTTTTTGGATATAGTCTCGTCAATTAATTTTTGCATTGTCGGTGCCAACCTTGTGTCTTCTTTGATGTCATCCTTTATTTGGAAATCGCCATATTCGATACTCGTCGAGTATATGCATCTGTCGAATTTGATCTTTAATTTTTCGTCTTCTTTGTGACGTCAGTGGCCAAATTAAGCTATACGTCACTTTGATTGAGCGTGAACCGTTTCGTGGGTAGCACGGTAATTTCGTATTTTCCTGCCCGTTAGTGGGCTACCGCTTCCGCTCCTTTCGCCACGTCTCAGCCCACGTTCCTTCACCGAGAAGGTATATAAAGGGATAGTGGGGATTTGTACTATTTACCAGCTCTTTCTCTCCGCCGCCACCGCCATTATCGATCTCTGCATCCTGCTCCTCTCGTGCATAGCCCCCAGGCGCAGATTTGTAGATGCGCGTGAAGCACCTCGCGATGAAGAACAACATGGCCAAGGGAAAGGCAACGAATTCTGCGACTAGCTGGGTGCCCTCTGCCATCGTGCAGAAGGAGGTGGAGAAGGCCAGGACGGACGGCCTCATCTCCAGCAGTGACTCCATCAAGTTCCCAAGCACCGAGTGGATCCCTCAGCCCCCGAGCGGTTATCAGGTGATGTTCCTCTCCTTCCTCTTGCGCGGACTGTCTCTTCCTGCCCACGAGTTTCTTCGTGGGCTTCTTTTTGTTTATGGTGTGCAGCTTCACCAGCTCACACCTAACTCCATCCTCCATATCGCTTGCTTCGTGACTCTTTGTGAGTCATTCCTGGGGATTGAGCCCCACTTTCTTCTTTGGAGATCTATCTTCCGGCTCCGCCCCAGCGTTGCTTTAGCCAACAAACCCGAACTGGGTGGTGTTGTCGTCTCTGTGCGCGCCGAAGCTCAGTACTTTGATTTTTGTATGTCTGCATCAGTCCAAGGTTGGAGGACCAAGTGGTTTTACATAAAAGACTATAAGGCCTCCTCCGAGGACGAGTATGGCCTAGCTCCCTTTGATGCCTCCAAGGAGCTGAAGAAATTGGTATCGTGGGATTCGCCTCCCACAGATGCTGAGATGGAGCAGATTGCTCCGTTGTTGACCCGCATCCAAACTCTGAAAGGAGGTAAAGGAGGTGCTTTGTCAGGTATGCAACTCATGGCGTTCATTGTACAACGTCGATTTCAACCCCTGCAACATCGCCTTTCCAAACTTTGGAACTATTCTGGCTTGGTGGATCCTTCTCGCATCTCTGGAGATCTAATGGAGAAGCAGGAAGTCGACAAGCGAGTTAGGAGCCTCACCAAGATGACCAAGGATCACACGGTTGCAGAATTGGCCACTGATTATTTTGACTCTGTGCATCCCCTTCCCAAGGTACGTACTTGTTTACTATGTATACTTGTTGTCGAATTCATCGGCTTCCAGCTGTGTTTATCCTTGTATCGATTACTTTTCTGACTTATTCGTTTGTAGGACCACCAATTCCTTTTTTCATGCCCTCCTCTCCCAGAGGAAGGGCCTCTTCTGGCTGATCTGGCTTCTGCTGTTTCTGAAGCCCCCGAGGCTGAAGACAATTAGGACGGAGATGAAGCCGAAGAATCGGAAGAAGATACCAGCTCGACGACATCGCCTCCTCCTGCTCTTTCTGAAGACACGGGAGCGGACAAGAAGAGGAAGCGTGTTGATGATCTTACTTCATCGAGTACCTCCGTGCAGAGAACTACGGCTAATGAAGCCCCTGTTCTAGAAGAAGGTGTTGAATTCTTCGACCTCATGGCATCGTAAGTGTTCTGCGAGTTCTATGATATCGTTGTACTTGCTTTCTTTCTTTCGGGTTGTATAAAACATGTTTCCTCTTGCAGTGATGACGAGGAGCCGCAAAGGGATGCTGCGGCTGCTCCTTCTGCTCAAGCTGTCATTGCTGATGAGCCTTCTGCGCAAGAGACTGAGCCGGCTGTGCAGGCGCCGAGGGCCACCAGGGCTTCTGTCAAGAAGGTTCCTATGACCCGAAGCACCAAGCGGTCGAAAAAATCCAAGGAAGCCGACGTTTCTCTTGAAGCCCATGAATCCGCAGTCTCCCCTGATGATGTGAGTAAATGTCCCTGACTTACTTTCCTTGCGTAATCTATACTCTTACGTGTCCTTCTTTTGCCAGGCATTGATGAAGAAATTTATCGCCTTGGGCACTGAATGTGCTGAGTATCTAAAGGTTGCTAAAGCTTCCGAAGGTGAATTCTTTATCCTGTCTTTGCTTGTCCTGTATGCTTCTCTTTGCTATTTGTTTGACTTCTCCTTTCCTTTCTCTGCTGGACTGCAGATGCTCTAGCATCAGCCAATGCTCGCATTGCATCGCTGGAAGCTGAGCTCAGTGCTTCGCGGAAAGCCTTTGATGTTGCGACCGCTACCAAAGCGAGTGCTGAGAAGTCGCATAAGTCGGCACTGGCTAAGGCGAAGAAAGCAGAGAAGGCCTTGGCCGATGCTAACAAAGAGCATCTCCAGCGAGAGCAAGCCGTGGCTGAGCGGCTTCACACGATGTCTGCTGCTGCTGGAGGTACATACTCGTCTTGTCCTTTTCTTCGACTGTTGTTCCTTTCTTGCACTTGCTAATATTTTCCTTTCCTTCTTTTTTCCTGTCCCCTTTGTTGTACAGGATTTACCAAGGTGTCTTTGTTGACTCTGCAACCGGGCGATGATCCT
Source organism: Dactylis glomerata (assembly GCA_007115705.1). Lineage (NCBI taxonomy): Eukaryota > Viridiplantae > Streptophyta > Magnoliopsida > Poales > Poaceae > Dactylis > Dactylis glomerata. The sequence goes on from QXEO01000624.1 coordinate 534,021, forward strand.
CTGATGACCGCGGTTAACTTACTCGAAGCAAACTGGATATCTATCCAGGAGATCTTTGAGTTGGTGAGCCGCATTCTTACGCGGATGTTCATCGGGTTGTGTCCCAAGCAAAAGGCGGAGGTTCCGAACAATGACTTGAAGAAACTTGCCGAAGCCTTCAATACTACTGACGACCCCATCCTCCAGCTAAAGGGGCTTTCTTTGAAGCGAGGTGCTGAGGGTGCTATCGCACTTTCTTATGCACATGGTGCAGATTTCGACTGGGAGAAGGTTAGCTCTCCTCATGGCCGCACCCGCTTAGAGTTAAAGGCCTTCTTCGAGAAGGCGAAGAAGCTTGCGCCCGCCATAGTGTCGATTATTTCTCCTTCAACGGCTTCTGTGGCTTCTTTTACGCCAACTTCCTCGACTCCAGCGACGGCTGATTCCACACCTCTTTCAACTGCTGGCACTGATTTTGCCATGCCCTCCTCTGCCATGGAGCAAAATGCTGAGGTGGCGTAGACTCGGCCTCTTGTTGTAATTTTCCATTTCTACTTTTGATGTAAAAACCTTTAGTTGTGTGCAACCCAAGAACTTTAGTCAAAGGGTTTGCATCTATGTAAATATACTTCTTTTCTATGACATATCGTGTTAGCTTCTAAAATGCTTCTCCTTTCTTTTTCTTTTGGCTTCCAGTCTACGCATATTGGTGATCCTTCAAGTCGCGACCAGGCTCCCTCTTCTACCGGTGTTTTTGATTCCAAAGTTTCGTCGCCTCCTCGCCGCTGCCGCCAATGCGCTGAGTATTCTTCAAGGATTTCGGATCTTGAGAATTGCTTAACTTTAGCCAAACGCCAAGCGCAGATGACTATGGACAAAGCTAGCAAAGCTTGTGATTTGATGAAGCGGATATCTATTCTTGATGATGAGGTGTCTAGTCTGATGGCGAAGGTTGTCCACCATGAAGAATGCGAATCTTTTGTCATTGGCATTATCGAATCTGCTTGCGAGATGCTGCAATATAAGGTTCCTTGAAACTTCTCTTTTTCCCTTTTGTTCCATTACTGCTTTGTGATGTCCTTTGTTCTCTTAGGCACTTGTTTGGATTTTGCTGCTGAGGCTCGCCGGGTTGCCGAGCGAAATACGGCTCTGGAAAAACCGTCAGAGGGTATTGATAGTTTGTGGTCTGATCCTCGACGCCGCCGTGCTATCGTTTTGCTTCAGGACCGTGCCCAGCATATCGGAGAGTCAGTCGATGGTTGCCGAAGAGCTCTCATAACCATGCACTTTGTCATGCTTCCTCGCAATCCTCTGCCTGGAAGTTTTCCGTTGCTACTCGACGCTTTTAGATCCAGTCAGTGTATTCATCGGTTGATAGAACTGAACTTAGTGGCAGGTGCCAACTTTGCTCTTGGGTGGATGCGTAAGTGGCACCCAAGACTCAATTATAGTTCTATGTCGCTGAGCTATCCCTCGGGTGGAGCTAGTCTTCGAGTACATCTGGAGAATACCTTGCAGCCTGCTCGAAGGATTATAGCTAGGCTGTTGCGGGAGGATGCCGCGTTTTTCTGCGAGTATCACTATTTAGATCCTTTAGGTGTAGATGATTCTGACAACCCGATGCTGTAATACTCGTGTATATGTGGAACGCGAGAGTTTCTTATTTCGCGACTATATGTTTGAAACTTGTTCACAGAGCATTTTGTATGATTCGTGCGTTTGCCGCATTTTTCTTTTGAGAGACTCGTAAACTCGAATATGAGGAACGTTTTGTCTTTATTATACTCGTAATATAAGATACATGGGGTGACCCAAGAGATCCGGCCTATGACCTGTGTTCTGGATCTAGAGGGCATTGCCCTGGGATAACTCGTGGCTTTTACAGCCTTATTCTTCTACTCTACTTTGTTGTTCTTGCTACTTATGCCGTCGTGGCCTTCTCTTCTTCTTCCATAGTTTTGTCTTCTCCTGATGCTTCTACTCGTGGTTTCTTCATCTCTGGATCCGCAGTACGTCCTTCGGGTAGCTTGTCGCCTTCCGTAGTCGTGCTTTTCGCCTTCTCTGTATAGTTGGCTATCATGCCAAAGTTTTGCGCCATCTTGTGGAACTCCTTGTCGCATAGGTCTGAAACCTCGAAGCTTCCCTTTACTATGATGATCCCCTTTGGTCCTGGCATCTTGAGTACTAGATACGTATAGTGAGGTACTGCCATGAATCGCGAAAATGTGGGTCGCCCGAGGATCGCATGATACTGAGATGGCCAGTCCATGACTTCAAAGTTGAGCTTTTCTCTTCTGTAGTTTTGTCGGTTGCCGAAGCAAACGTTGAGTGCTATCCGACCTAGTGGATAATTGGCGCTTCCTGGTACAATCCCGTGGAAGGAACAGTCTGTTGGCTTTAGGAACTCTAGTGATATATGCATTGCTCTGAGTGTTTTCGCATATATCAAATTGATTCCACTTCCCGTGTCAATGAATATTCTGTCGACATCATACGTGCCAATTTGAGCTTTGAGTACCAGAGGCACGTTTCCTGGCCGAGGTACTATTATGGGGTGATCTTCTCTGCTGAAATCGATTGGTTGTTCTGACCAGTGTAGATACTCCGTTGTAGCTGGAGGCGAAGTAACTGCTAGATTGACTTGTCTGGTAATGCTTTTTTCTTCTTTGTTCGACTTGGGCACGGGTTGTATCATTGCTGTAATGTGCCCCTTAGATGGAATGTATCCTCCGTCATCGTCGTGTCCCTGGCTTGGCTGGTCTTGTCCTTGAGGAGCTCCATTGTTCCCTTGTTGACTTGTGGGAGGTTTGTTGTTTCCTTCGTATCCTTGTCGCTTTGCTTTGGTTTGCTTGCTTAGTGCTGCTTCTTGTAGTTTCAGGAATGTTGTGCAATCTTTCATTGCGTGCCTGGACACTCGCTTTCCATCGACGAATGTTGAGTGTATATGGCAAGGCCCGTTTAACATGTCTTCTAGCGATGGGTTGTACTCTCTGGATTCTCTTGTGGGAAATTTTTTGTAGTCCTCTTTTCCGTAGCTTTGATATCCTGAGCTTCTGCGATCACTTCCTTGGTAGCTGTTGTCCTTATATCCCGCGGCTACTTGGCTGTGGGAGCCGTAGTTGTCATAATTGCGGGATCTTATTCTTTGGCTTCCATATCTGTTTCTTCTATCGTCCTCTGGCGATCGCGTCCGCTTGTTGTTGCATGCGTCTTCTCCATCTGCAAACCTGTTTGCTACGTCCATGAGGTCTGACACTGTTTTTGGCTTGATTCTGCCCATCTCTTCGACTAGGTCCCCTCGCCTTAATCCTATTATAAACGCATATATTGCTCTTTCGTCTAAAACTTCAACTGCTGAGTTTTTGATAAGACTCCATCTTTGGATGTACGCCCTTAGTGTTTCTCTGCATTGTTGCACGCATGCTTTGACTTCTTCTATCGATGCCGGCCGCTTATATGTCGACCTGAAGTTGCTTGTAAATTGCTTCGTGAGATCTTCCCAACTTCCAATAGTTTCTTTCTCTAATTTGCTCAGCCATGACCTTGCTGCGCCGGTGAGGTGTAGTTGCAAACTTTGCATAGCTGTTTCTTTGGTTCCTCCCAATATTTGCACTGCTTATAGATAGTCTGAGAGCCATGACTGTGATTCCTGTGATCTGTCGTACTTTTGTTGATCATGAGGTAGTTTAAACCCCTTGGGTACTGGCGTAGTGCGAACCCTATGGGTAAAGCATGATGCTCCCATCTCTTTTTCATCGTCTTCATATCCGTGCCTTCTATTTGGAGATCGAGATTTTCGAGTTCCTCCATGCTTTGGGCTCCCATGCTGTTTTGGTGATGGCGATCGAGATCGTCGACTACTGCTTCTGCGCCGAGGACTATTGTGACGGCGAGGTGATCTTGGCTTGTGCGTTTCCTTCTTGTGATATGCCTCCTCTTCTTTTGCTGATAGCTTATTACCCTCCATCTTCAGTCCGTTCAACGCTGCTCTGTGCATATGTTCTCTCGGGTCTCCTGGACTTGGTCAAGTTGTAAATAGATACGCTTGAGCTGCCACCAGTGCTGCTTTAGGAGTTTTTGGTATGATGTTTCCCTGCTCGTCGACCGATAGGAAGGACAAGTCAAGATTTTTGGAGATGCTTTGCCTTTCTGAGTACTCAAGGTTTTCGTACCTTGAACCATGTCGACGATTCCTTTTTGCATTAGTATGTGATGCGTCGCTTCATGCTCTGCGAGCGGCATTGCTAGCTGCAATGGCTGATTCTTTTCTTTGTTGTATCTCTATTTTCTCCTTTGCTAATTGTTTTGCCTGCTGTCTTAGGGCATAGTGAAACCCCAGGAGCATATTCTTGCTGGAATTTGATGGTATCGGCGTGCCGTGCTCTACGGCTGCCCTTATAACTCTCCATTCATCGGCTGATAGTCAAATTTTTTCCCTGGTTGTGAGGGACTCTGCTGTTTGCCCTTCTGCTAGATGATTTGCTCCTCTATCGATATTTGCTAGGTTTAGCACTGGATTGTTGTTTTTGTCAAATTCTTCTGAATTGTCTCCTATGATGGCGAGCACCTGGCATTGTTTGCCGATTTCGTTATTAAAGCTTGAGAAGATCGAGTCATCATCTTCAGAAAGCTCTAACCCTGTCTTCCACGTATCTGTTGATTTGTCTGAGATATCGTCGTGGCAAATCACGAGATCTTCGAGTTGGACCCCTAAGTCAAAATTTTCTATTGTTTCATCGCCTTCTGCGATTTTTCCTTCTTGTACTTCTCCTAAGCTGACTGGCGAGTTTACCTTGCTGGAAGAGCCTTCAGAATATTCCATCATTGCTACTGTTTCAGGCTCACTTGCCGACGGATCTAGTTTCGCCGGATCTGAAAGGCGAGTCGAACCCGAAGGCCCGATGAGGATGCTTAGACTTCCGATTGTCAACTCCATCTCTTGATTTTCGTCGATTCCTGCACTGTTGTTGGCTAATAACGAAAAAGCCATCGAATTCATAACTCCAACGCCCAGAGTCCCCACGGTGGGTGCCAATTGACGAGGGTTAACTCGACAAATGTCCTAAATGAAGGACTTAGGATCAGGGAGATAGGGCGTCAGATGAACTCGAAGGTAAAGTTAGTCGAAATAGGTGTATATCGAAAGTAAACTTGGGTGTTTAACCTGGCTTGCTTTCAATCTGGCCTACACCGTCCCCTCCTGGCCCCTATATATAGGTGGCCAGGTCTCGAGGATCGGGTAGGGTCCAATACAGATTACAACATCGACATACGGTAAGAACTCGTATTTCGACTATCATTATAATTGGGCCTAGCTTAACGGGCCTCAGGGGTACTCAACTAGCGGGCTCTATTAGCAATACCCTTGTCACATGCTCTCCGTTGTTAGTAGCTATCTTGGCCGAGTAGATACTATTGACTCCAAGAGGGGGTATTTATGCTCGATAGTTGGGTTCATGCCTCTATTTAATCTGGGGGAGTGACAGAAACCTCTAAGGTTGTAGATGTGATGTTGCCACTAGGGAGAAAACAACATTCATATCTCCAAGGGCATATGCTTTGTTTACATTACACACTTTGCTTAATGCAGTTATATGTTGTTCGCAACTTAATACTTGTGGAGTTCTCGGATTGATTCGCCACAAGTGGATTATTAGTCATAGATGCAGTTGGATGGCGGACTATGTATCTTGTTGTAATGCCCAGAGTAAATCTCATAGTGATCCTCTCGACATATGCACATTGTCATTATTCTATCAATTGCGCAACTGTAATTTGTTTACCCAGCATGTGTTATTTTATCTTATGGAGAGAAACCACTAGTGAACTGTGGACCCCGGTCCTATTTCCTTTACATTGCTATCACCTGTTTACTTTACTTGCACTGTTTACTTTACTCGCATATTACTATTGCTTTCCACTCGATACGCTCATTCCTTTGTTTACAGCAAACCGGTGAGATTGACAACCTCGTCGTAAGTTGGGAATAAAGTACTTGGTTGTGTTGTGTGCAGGTTCCATGTTGCTACTAGTTGAAGACGCGCTAACAAGATATCGTTAACGGCGCCCTTGTTGGAGTGTCACTAGGCTAGCAAGCATCACCTTCTGGAGTATTGGCTTTTTCCTACTGGATTGATAACCTTGGTTTTATAACTGAGGGAAAACTTGCTGCTATATTCATCAAACCTTCTCTTGGGGTTTCCAACTGGCCGGTCATTTACATCATCAACTACACGGCAACAAGCTCTCTGGCACTATTCAACACCGCGCCATCAACAAGTTTTCTGGCGCCGTTGCCGGGGAAAAAGAAGACTTCTGCAAGGGGAGTTTCGCACGCACATCCTTTACTTTGTTTTAAGTTTTGCTTTACTTTATTTTTACTTGTTTCGTTTTATCAAAAACACACAAAAATTAGTTTCCTTTATAGTTGTTTTGACTTGTCCGCTTTTAGTCTTGTTAGAATGAGTAATCCTGAAGTTGAAGTTCGTACTTTTAAGCAACAAGGGGGAGAGAGTTTAAAAGATGCTTAGTACCGTATTAGCAATTCTCATCATAAGTGTACTAAGAAGCATTCTACCATGATTCTCCTTAGAAATTTTTATGTTGGTATAACTAGTTGGAATAGGTATGTTCTTGATACTCTTGCAGGAGGTAATTTTTTGGGTACTCCTGCTCTTGAAGCATGCACTTTAATTGAAAGTTTAGTGGGAGTACCACCTATTCATGTTGTTAAAACTGAGGTCACTTTGGAGGAAGTTTTAGAAAAGCTTAGCTCTTTAGAAAAAAGTTTGCCAAATATCCTAGATAATGCTAGCCGTGTTAATGAATTGATAGAAAGTATCGGTAAGAGAATCACCGTTTTAGAGGCTAGCACTACTCTTGATAGTCAAAACCTTAGGATTGGGAAACTTGAGGAATCTATGGAAACTTTGAGTTCAATTTTCTCTTCTCTTAAGTTTAAGAAGGAGAAAACTTTTGTTGGAAAAGAGCACAAATTTATGTATGTTCCCAAGGTGTCTGTGCCTAAACCGCAGCATGTTTTTAAGACTGGTAAGACTTTTAGTTCAACTAAGAGTGACTTGCAGGTTCAATCATCTTTGGGAACCTCTAAAGTGCCTAGTGTGGTAAGTGGTGATCTTGAGGAAACAGTTGATCTTAATGCTTCTTTCAAAAATACTTGATTCGCACTTTCTGCGCCTAGCTCAAAGGCGTTAAAGAAAAGCACTCTTGGGAGATAACCCAATGTTTTTACTTTCAGTTCTTTTTCTTTTATTTGAGTCTTGGAAGTTATTACTACTATAATGACCTCTCCTTATCATTTTTATTTCATTTTTGTGCCAAGAGAAGCCTCTAATTTGAGTGAGGTAAGATTTGGGGATGTTGCTGTCCTAAAACAGATTTTGGTGCTGCACCATAAAAATTCGTGAAAATTCTCTGTATATCTTTTGGACCTGCGATTTCTTGTGCGTATGCCCCAGGTTATATCCAAACTTTCATTAGTTTAACACTTTTTGATTTGAGCAACAAAAAACCCTCTAAAAATTCGATCTTTGTCAGCTGTTCTGTCTTGACAGATTTCTGCCAATATTTGTGTTTGCCGCTCGATCGCTTTCTTTTTGAGTTCTTTTGATCATGGAACTTTTGGGGAAGTTGCTACAGTAGTATATGCTTTATATTTGGTGGTTTTGAGTTGAAAACTGAAGCAAAAAGGGGTTGATTCAATGTTATGCTTACACTAATGTTGCTAATAGAATTGTGTTGAGTTTTGTATGAAGGGAGTTTTCAAGTGTAGGGATTGGAGAATGATGAGATGAGTTGAAGAACGGACAAAAGCTCAAGCTTGGGGTTGCCCATGCACCCCAAGAAATATCCAAGAGGTACAAGCGTCAAAGATTGGGGATGCCCCCGAGGCACCCCTTCTTCATCGGCAAAAATCAGGTCACCTTTCAACACACTATATTTGTATTGCTTCATGCACTATGCATTTTTCTTGGAGCGTCAGTTTTTTTAGTTTTCAGTTTTTTAGTTTTGTTTGCTGCAATAAATGGTTGGACCCCAACAAATTTCTTTTGGATAAGTTGCCTTGCCTTTCATTTGCCAGGAATACTCCGTTTTTCACTCTTATCGTTTCAACGAGTGTTCTCTTTTTCTGCTACTGTGTTTAGCTTTCGATTTTCGCCTTGATTTGTGTTCAGATCTTGTTATATCTTTGCATCAAGGTGTATTATGACCTCTGGTCCATGTTGGTTTTCATCAAAAGAGTTGTTTCAAAGAAGTTCAAATGGTGTTGGAAAAGAGAAAAAGCTTTATGCAAAAAAGTGGTACAAGAAGGAGCTTGTGTAGACTGTGGCCTAGGCTTTTGCATGTCGTGCTTGATGTCTTTTTGATAGTATTGCTGTAGCATGACTTCTCTCAAATGACTGAGATTGCTTAATGAGCCTTTGAAAAAATCATGCGTTGTTTTAATTATTTGGAAGCATTATTTTAGTTTTCTCCTTGATGCTTTATTTGGGTTGACTTTGCGCATGCTCACACATGTTAGACTCATACAAAGTCGCCATTGCCTCTATGATCATTTAGTTTTTGACTTTTGATGCCATCTTATGCTTCTTTTAATGTTGTTTTGTCGCTTTGCATGATTATGGCCGTTATTGCTCTCTTAGTTGGTCGCTCCCAGTCTTTTGCTAGCCCTCATTTTGTACTGAGTATGAGCTCTACTCGTGCATCCAACTCCTAGAAACCAAGTTGTTCCAAAGTGTCCACCATACATACCTATTAGCAATTTGCTATTCCAAAGTACATTTGACTTGCTTTTATCTATCCTTCAAATTAAACTCTTTTTGGTGTTATGCGAAAATTGGTCAGTAAAGCTCTCACGAACCTGATGGCACACTTTACTTTTCTTGTTTTAAAATTTGACATTGTGGCTCTCTTATGTTGAGTTGTTATGCTTGAAAGTTGTAAGTTGGAAATTAGCCCAGCCATGCCGTCATGGGGCAAGCTTTCAACATTGCACTATCTTTCATTTGAGTTGATATCGTGATCTTTTGTTTATGGATACTCGTGATGTGAAATAAGCTGGGAATCTTGTGGGATCATGGAGTTTTTATATGTGTTAGGAAAACGCCTGGGCCGCTAATCTAAGCCATGCATCATTCATGGTGGAAATTTACAGCATGCCCATAGTGGACATTCGACGACGCATCTCAAAATAAAAAGCTATACCAATGGTAAATAAAAGAGATGTCGAGGTGTTCATTGTCTGTTTGTCTTGTCATTTTGATGTGGGCTTGTTCCATGTCATCGGGCAGGAGGTACTCCGTTGGCGGTTCTCGATGATACACATATATTTACAATGACAAGAGCCTGCTTGGGACTCTAAGTCGAGTAGCATGAGGTTTGGGTATTCGTACTTCACGGGACACAAGGTATTCAACTTATGATTTGTCAAGCATATGCTTCATAATTGTACTCGCATTAACTCTAACCATTCAAGATGCTTATGATGGGGGCAATGAGAGCTCAAAGCTAGTAAGTACCATAATTTTTGAAGGTTTATAGAACTCGCAATCACTGCTTCCCTCCGCGAAGGGGCTTTCTTTTACTTTTATGTTGAGTCACCACCTTCTACCTTTATGCACCGTCTAAGAGAGCATAGTTGTCATTCTGAGTATAATGTGCATTGTCCCAAAGTTTTCATTGATTGATTTATGATGTTGGTTTCACTTGTTCTTAAATTACTTGTATCTAGTCGCCCTCTTAAACTTGAAGGTGTCCTATGCATTTATGTTTTGCTCTCTCATGAAGGACAAGCTAAAAACCATTTGTATGTTTTTCCATATGATTCGAACACACGTTTGACTTTCGTTGTTTCATTTTCATGATCTTTTGTTTGTGTTCTTTCTCATGTTATAACATGGTTGCTAAGATTCTTCTACCAAGATTATATCTGGCATACCCATGTTTTAAGTTCTTTTGATCCCAGCGCACAATGCTTACATACATGGTCAAGATTATGTAGGTGCATGTCACCTCAAAAATTATTTCTTTTGTTATCACTTACCTACTCGAGGACGAGCAGGAGTTAAGCTTGGGGATGCTGATACGTCTCAAACGTATCTATAATTTTTTATGCTCCATGCTTGTTTTTACACCATTTGCTTAGTGTTTCGTTACACTTCGTGGCGTTTTTATGCATTTTCCGGAACTAACCTATTAACAAGATGCCATAGTGCCAGTTCCCTGTTTTCTGCTATTTTTGTGTTTCAGAAAAGTTACACAGGAAATATTCTTAGAATTGGACAAAACAAAAGCCGAACATCCAGAAATTTACCGAAGCTTCCAGAGAACCAAAGAGGAGACGGAAAGGAGCCAGAGGGCGGCCTCACCACCAGGGGGCGCGGCCCAGGGCCTGGCCACACCGCCCTATGGTGAGGGCCACCTGGTCCACTTCTGACGCTGCCCCTTCGCCTATAAAGACCCCCCGATGGGAAAACCTAAACATCCGATCACTTTTCCAGAAACACATTGCGATCCGCCGCCGTCGTCGACCCGAGATCGGGAGGGTCCAGAAGCTCTTCCCGGCACCCTGCCGGAGAGGGGAATCGCCACCGGAGGTCTTCTTCATCGCCATGATTGCCTCCGGCGCGATGAGTGAGTAGTCTACCTTGGACTATGGGTCCATAGCAGTAGCTAGATGGTTGTCTTCTCCACCATGTGCTTCATGTTTAGATCTCGTGAGCTGCCCTACATGATCGAGATCACCGTTATGTAATTCTACATGTTGTGTTTGTTGGGATCCGATGAATATTGGTGTTATGATTGAGTTGATGTACTGAATATTATCTTATGTTATCTCTATGTTGTTTATGATCTTGCATGCTATCCGTTGTTAGTAGCTATCTTGGCCGAGTAGATACTAGTGACTCCAAGAGGGGGTATTTATGCTCGATTCATGCCTCTATTTAATCTGGGGGAGTGACAGAAACCTCTAAGGTTGTAGATGTGATGTTGCCACTAGGGAGAAAACAACATTCATATGTCCAAGGGCATATATTTGTTTACATTACACACTTTGCTTAATGCAGTTATCTGTTGTTCATAACTTAATACTTGTGGAGTTCTTGGATTGATTCGCCACAAGTGGATTATTAGTCATAGATGCAGTTGGATGGCAGTCTATGTATCTTGTTGTAATGCCCAGAGTAAATCTCATAGTGATCCTCTCGACATATGCACGTTGTCTTTATTCTATCAATTGCCCAACTGTAATTTGTGTACCCAGCATGTGTTATTTTATCTTATGGAGAGATACCACTAGTGAACTGTGGACCCCGGTCCTATTTCCTTTACATTGCTATCACCTGTTTACTTTACTCGCACTATTTACTTTACTCGCATATTACTATTGCTTTCCACTCGATACGCTCATTCCTTTGTTTACAGCAAACCGGTGAGATTGACAACCTCATCATAAGTTGGGAACAAAGTACTTGGTTGTGTTGTGTGCAGGTTCCACGTTGCTACTAGTTGAAGATGCGCTAACAAGATATCGTTAACGGCGCCCTTGTTGGAGTGTCACTAGGCTAGCAAGCATCACCTTTTGGAGTATTGGCTTTTTCCTACTGGATTGATAACCTTGGTTTCATAACTGAGGGAAAATTTGCTGCTATATTCATCAAACCTTCTCTTGGGGTTTCCAACTGGCCGGTCATTTACATCATCAACTACACGCCAACAAGCTCTCTGGCACTATTCAACACCGCACCATCACCTATGCATTTATGTTTTGCTTCTCCATGAGGAACAAGCTGAATACCACTTTGCTATGTTTTTCTATATACTTGAAACACACACTTGACTTTCAATGCATTATTACTCATGATCTTTTGTTTGTGTTACTTTTCATGTTAACATGGTTGCTAAGTTTTATTGTCAAGATTATGCCATTTATGCCCCTGTTTAGAGTACTTTGATCTCATCACTCAATGCTTTACATCGTTTGATCAAGATTGCATTGGTGCACGTCACCTTAAAAATTATTGTTTTGTTATCACTTACCTACTTGAGGACGAGCAGGAGTTAAGCTTGGGGATGCTTGATACGTCTCCAACGTATCTATAATTTTTGATGCCCCATGCTTGTTTATGCACCATTTGCTTTGTGTTTTGTTACACTTCGTGGTGTTTTTATGCATTTTCCAGAACTAACCTATTAACGAGATGCCACAGTGCCAGTTTCCTATTTTCTGCTGTTTTTGTGTTTCAGAAAAGTTACACAGGAAATATTCTCGGAATTGGATGAAACGAAGCCCAAACCTCCTATTTTTCCCGACGCGAGACGAAGTCCGAAGGAGAGCTGAAGGGGGGCCAGTGACCAGCCACACCCTAGGGTGGTGCCCTTCCCCCCTTGGCCACGCCGGGGTGTGGTGTGGGCCCCTTGGTCCACCTCTGACACCGCCCTTCCACCTATAAGATCCCTCCGATGCGAAAACCCTAAGGGAATTGGTGTTTCTCCCAGTAAAGTTCCACAGCGCCGCCGCCATCGAAGACCAATTTTGGGGGACAGAAGTCTCTATTCCGGCACCCTGCCGGGATGGGGAAGTGCCCTTGGAGCCATCTCCATCGACTCCATCGACTTCACCGCCATCTCCATCGACGTTGTTGTCTCCCATGATGAGGAGGGAGTAGTTCTCCCCCGGGGCTGAGGGCTCTACCGGTAGCTATGTGGTTCACCTCTCTCTCCCATGATGTGGTCTATATGTGATCATGAGCTTTGTATCTAGTTGAATTGGTAGATGTTGTTCTTCATATATTATGCTACTCCAGTGCTTTACTATTGTAATCTCCGGAGACACCTTGTACCATGATGTGAAGTTGACAGTGTGCGCATTATGTGTGTCTCTTTGGCTAGTGTCTCTATGAATTGTTGGTGTTTGTTGGAACCATGTAGTGCGCTCAAGGTGATAGTGTGGGGCAATCTAGTTTGGGGAAATACAAACTTTGAGGAGTGCTTCGTAGAACTACACATGATTAGTGTTCGTTATCCATTGGAGAATAGTTTAGAGTAGCATAGTGAAGATAGTTATTTATATGTTCAATTATGTTATCTTTGTTGAGAGTGTCCACTAGTGAAAGTATGATCCCTAGGCCTTGTTTCTAAGCATTGAAATGCCGTTTACATTCAGTTCTGTTACATGTTTGCTCGCAGCGATATTTATTTTAGATTGCATTTACTACTTATAATCATTCATATTACTTGTATTCCACTATCTCTTCGCCGAACTAGTGCACCTATACATCTGACAAGTGTATTGGGTGTGTTGGGGACACAAGAGACTTCTTGTATCGTAATTGCAGGGTTGTTTGAGAGGAATTCCTTTGACCTCTTCCTCCCTGAGTTCGATAAACCTTGGGTGATCCACTTAAGGGAAACTTGTTGTTGTTCTACAAACCTCTGCACTTGGAGGCCCAACACTGGCGCTCGTAGATATCAGGCCTCGAGCAGCAATCCTAACCTTTGATCTCCTACATCTAGTGGTTAAAATAGTTGGATTCGCTATGAGCAATAGATAGCATTAGCCTCTACATTCTTCTAGAACCATCGCATCGGTCTTGATCCAAAAAAAAATTCATGAGTAGTGTCTCGTGAGTGGAAGATGTATTCAACATGTAGGAGTACAATGGGAATGAAAAATAAACATTGACATGTGTTGGTCCTTGTATCATATAAAGTTCTTCGATTTCTTTTTAAATTTCTTTTACATGTCACTTAAAAAATAAGGATGGATTACTAATTCTTACTTTTTCTTGAACGTAAAATATCTGCACTAAACTAACATAGACAATATTCCTTTCTTCATAACTACTATATAAGCAATTCTATTATATTTTCTGTTACCAAAAATTACTCCATGATGTTGGGATGTGCATTTGCACATGTACATGTACTGGTCCTATATAATGTACAAGTTTTCTAGGCCTGGAGCAGCAATCCTAACCGGTGTTCTCCTACATCCAACGGTTTAGAATAGCTAGATCCGCTGTGAACAGTACATAACACTAGCCTCTACATTCTTCTAGACTAGAGCCAGCGGATCGCACTTAACAAAAAAACACTCATGAGTGATGTGTTGTGAGTGGAAGATATGTATTCAGCCTTTAGGAGTAGAATGGGAAAGGAAAATAAACAATGGCATATCTTCAACATCTTTTTTATATTTCTTTTTAGTGTCACAAAAGGGATAAATTACTAATTCCTAGTTTTCTTAAACATATATTTGCACTAATCTGACATATACAACATTCCTTTTCCTCAGAGCTACTATATCAGCAACTTGATAATTTTTTCTGTTGCTAAAATTACTCCTTGATATTGGGATGTGCAATTACACATGTACACATACTAGTAGTATATAATGGGACAATATATATTGTTGCGGCGGCATGGGTACTAGGCTAAAGAAGTATTATTCCAACATTTGGTATAGCCGGCAACACTTATAGTGTTGTTGTTGATAGGACTTGGCAGCCCATGGTCAGAGGCGCTGCTACTCTATCGAGCGGTGTTATCAGGTAACGGGTTACGAAGATGCAATATAGAAGTTTCAGTTCAATTTGACTTTTTGCCAAACAGTATGCCAACATATGATGTACTATCTCTTCAAATTGTGCGTCCCAACAATATGCATCCATTCTGCGAATAAAGTGAAACTAGTTATCAAAACGAAATTCGTAAATGTATGTAACCTAACAAAGCACGTATTGAAGTACTAGAGCATACTGGATATCATGAGGAGTACAAGGAAAAAAACATGGCACTGTAACCAATTAAATTGGGTGATCATATGAAACTAATTAAATAACGAACCGTAGTAAAGAATAAATAAATGAACAAAACACAGCTAACTCTCAAAATGGCAAGAAATTATCATAATATACTAAATTAACATGAAAAATTATATACTTATATAACCATAGCATACTCATAAAACCATCACTCAAAAATAGCAATAATGTATGAACAACATGATTAAGAAAACAAAGGAATTAGACTAATATATAGTATGCAGGAACACTTTTGTATATGTATATGATCATAAGTCAAATATAGTACTTCCTCCGACCACTATTACTTATCGCAAATTTGGATGCATCTAGACACATTTTAGTGTCTAGAAACACCCATACTAGTGACAGGTAATAGTGGTTGGAGGGAGTACAAAAGAACAATTTGTATGTGTAACAGGACTAATCCCATACAGACCATAACAACATCATTAACAGCCACGCCACAACTTATTCACCAATTGTGCCAGGACACAACACCTGGATATTCCAGGAATGCAATAATTAGGAAACAATACACAGCAGAAAGGCGACTGATCAACATTGAGAACATAATAAGATTTATCAATTGAACTCAACAAAATCATCTGTTCACCAAGTAAATGAATCTTAACAGAATAGTACTAGAAATCATGAATATGTACTGAAGCTAAAATGTGAAACTGAAGTTATAACCCTTTGTAACTGTACAACATGATCATTTACACCTATAGAAAATATTAGTAACAGATCAATTCATCAGCCAACAGTACAACTCTGAAGTAAAAATATACTATGAGCGAATCCTATGGTGGATCTATGGTTCACAGAGCATGTTAAGAGTTGTGAGCCCCTCTACTAATTAGCTCACAATACGATTCATGAATCCTACTAGAAATCAAAGTAAAATAAGCTATGGCAGAATTGTATTTCATATTTAGGGTTTGCAGGGATTTGAGGATTAGGGTTCAGATGGGATCTCTAAATTAGGGTTCATGCCCCATGTCCAGTCGCCGAGCCACGCGGAAGGTAGAGGAAAGGATTATCATGGCCCTCAAGTGAGAGGAGATAGGGATGAGAATGGCAGGAGGAACTCACCAGTGGTGTGGCTGACCAGTCCCTGCGTGGTCGGATCTGGACTACAGGGTGAGTCTGGTGGCAGTGGTGGTCGAGGGGACGAACTCGGCATACCTAATGGAGAAGAGCATGGTGCCCGCGTGCGGCGTTAGCGGCACGGGGGTGCGGACCGACCGATGTAGGGCATGGAGGCGTGGCTCTAGCTGGGGTTTTGGGGGAGGGAATGGGAGAGGAGAATAGATTTGGCAGCAAAGTCACATACATATAGGCAAATTAACAATGACGCGCAAGAAATGCTCGTCATTGCTCTCAACCAAACTGTGTGGGACCCAAGCCCATCACTGATATGTCCGAACCCCAAATCTGAGATCCCTAAACTGATGTATGATCTTGCTCATGGATTTCATCAGATCGGCTGATTTATTTCTAATTCAACATAAAAAATTAAATTGGGAACACATAATTGGTAACTAGATAAATTTTCATTCATTGATAACTAGCAGGATTGTTACAGAACACATGAGATGATTACTTTGTTCACTCCTTAGCTCAAGTTGCCGATCCTGCCCCCTGCTGGTTCGACACCTACTGCTGCTACACGAAGCCTAGCAGGTGGATGCGGTGGCCTATGGGAAAGAAGTCATCATAGTTGGTGAAGATATTTGCTCAAGTGAAGGCGACCATCTCGCATCCGCAGTGGTAGGCCCGCCCATACAACAGACAGGCATCGAGGGGGTTGACGAAGCACACAAGCATGGCGCGGCTGTACGCCACCGCCTGCAGGTAGTACATGGGGTGCGCCTCTGAGTGAAGACAATTGTATCCCGTGTAGAGGAAGGTGCATGCATTCAACCATACGCTTCTCCTCAGGGAAGAGGCCCAAATGCGAAGAGTCTCATCCCCTCGTCCACTCCGGGCTGGTAGAGCAGCTCCTCTATGGTGGCGGAAGAACGAAGCTTGCCATGGGAGCGAGTGGAGGGGAAGAGGAATTTTCTTCTTTTAGAGGGGATGAAGTTGAAGAACAGTAAGGTGTTGCGCCGAGTTATAAAGGCACTAATGGATTCTGATGAGGACATCCCTGTTACTACACCACTATCTCCTACTCCTATTGAAGATGAAGATGTTACAAAGAAGTCTAATGAAGTTAGAATTGGACCAGTTACAAGAGCTCGTGCAAAGCTATTTGAACAATAGATGAACTCACTCCTAATTGAACCTGATCTTTTATTTAATGAGATTTTATACTGCCTATGTCTATGCATCTATGTATGATTAGGTTTGTTGATAACACAAGCATTGCACGAGAAGGAGAAGAATTGCAGCAAGGAGAGGACTTGATGATCAAGTGCGCATGGGAGGAGAGGGGGCAGGCGCACAACCATCATGAGAAGATCAGGTCCACACATGACAGTCTATGATGGCGCACCAGGACAGCCTATGACACGATGTCTAGGGCGCGCCACACATACTGGACATGTCTGCCATAGAGCCAAACCCTTAATGGGTAGGTTGTATCCGTTTGAGTCGAACTAGAGTCAAGTTTGAGTTCCCTTAGGCCTGGGCGCCCAACCACCTATAAGTACCCCTAGTTGTCCGTCCCTAGTGCTTAGACCATGTTTAAAGATTTAAACCCTAGTTCCAGACTTAATTCGCTGCAAGCATTCACCTGAAATTATCAGCACCAATTTATATCGATCTGTTGTGTTGTTCTACTGAAGTTTGAGTGTTATCTATTGTTCCATTGGGAATTAGTAGTTATAGGGCAAAATATGTCAATCTTTTGATGAGATGTAGATAACATTGATTTGGTGGAGAGTGGACTTAACGATTCGACTACACGTGCAGAGTACGTGTGCCAATGCAATCGCTAGATCAATCTCACTAAGGTTACTGATCTTGCAGATGCACGATCAGCCTGACCACGAAGGTCTTAATTCCTACCTAAAATCGAGAACAAGAAACAAAATTGCAATCAAGATATTGCGGATGAAGATGAAATTTATTGAAATGTGGGATTTTGATAGCGGTGGATGTTGGCCTCAAATCATATACACAAAGTTGCAACAATTGGCTAACTTTTAATCCAAACAAAATCCGAGTTCTAGCTAGGAGGAGGAATATATGGGAGAAGGCCAGTGATTTTCGTACAGCCCTAATGGGCCAGCCAAAAATAGCCCTAGATGGGCCCTTCTCTATGCAAACAGCCTCTAAAAACACAACTTCCAGACGGTTAGCCCAGCAGTTACACTCAGTTCATCAGCTTCATACAGGATGCGTAATACACAGCAGACAAAGAAAGCCTATATGTACACTGTTTTGATATAAATGATTTGCAATTTTGCACCAATTTGGCCTATGCGAACTCCACATCGAATTACTCTGGCAAGGGGTGGATAGAAAGACATACTTCTACAACAAAACCTGTGTAACTAAGGCATGAACACCAGAGGACATTTGAACCCAAAAAAAACTCAGAACCTTATAACATTCTTGTTTCTGGGTATCTGGCAATAAGGAACGGGGGAAGAAATACTACTCTCTTTTGTCCTCCTCAGCCTCGTCATCGTCCAAGCTGAAAGCACTACCAACCCCAGCATTTCTGTCTTTGTCAATTTTTACCATCCCTACATCACCATCAGACACCTTTGTCAGAGACTGAGCCTCCTCATCATTATCGTCCGCAGCTTCACCTGAATAAGCATATCTGGACATAGAAATGGTGTGTTAATTTCAGAGTGGTACCTAGTCAACCGTGTTCTCAGAGCCTATTAAACAAACTTAGATTATGCCTCTTATCGGTAGCAAGCACCTAGATTATGCTTCTTACAAGGCTCCGGACCACTGAAAATGCAAAATATTTACCGTTGCGAGCTTTGGGACGGTGCCCACAGATAACATATAACAACAAGCAAAACAAAGGCAAGAACATCCCAGAATGCTGTTATGATCCAGGCACTCTGCCATCTCTCACTGAAGGGGTCTGTCGCTTTGAAATAAACCTGCAAGGAACCCATGATAAGACAACAGGTGCTAAAACTCAAGACTCCCAAGAAAAAAGAATCGCGAGTGAGCAGTGAGGACAGCTGACATGCTTGCAAGCAAAGTACGAGTATAATGCAAGTTCTGTATGTCCAGATCATGATAATATTTGGCACAAAATGCTGAAAAATGGTGCATGGAAATGAGGCCCATTGTGCATGTTCAGCTAGTCTATCAGCCCATGAACCACATGCACGTGTTGGATCAAGTCTGCATGGTGTTCACAGATCTACATTTCATGTCATGCTTTTGGGAGTGGTAGTGATAAGCATACACGAAAGAAAGCTCATTCTTTGAAAAGATCAACAAATAAAGTAACATCACTGTATTGCCAAGGAGACGTGTTGACATACTATACTTATCACAATCTCGCACTAGTTATGTATTATCACAATCTCGCACTAGTTATGTTTGTATCACAATTTATCTAGTTCTCAAAAGATTAATGTGATCCTTGCACACATTTGTAACTTCTTAAACATACAGTTGTTAGAAATTTTGACAGATAGTTCGGATATGGAATCTGTGTGTTGTGAGAGGGATAATGAAAACTTTCCACAGAAGATGTTGTATCAAGAGGGATATGGCAATCAATCGTGACAAAGGCAAGTTGGCGGCAATATTTCCTAAGAATGACAAATGCACTTATGGGGTAAATATTTAAACGAATTACATAGAACAATTTGTCTGGAAAATGATGAAAACATAACAACCACATATGTGTCTGCACGTGAATAAATAGGAGCCTAATTCCATGGATGAGTATTTGGGGTACTATGACGGGAATTTATGAACCTTACGCTGACAACGGGGAACTTGGAAGTTAATAGATCTCATGGATACATAAGGAATCTAAAATGAGCAAATTGTATCAAGTGCAGTAGAGCACATTGTTCTATAAAGGCACAATTTTCATTACGGATGTATATGGTGAAATTACACACCTCATAACCAATCCAGACAACTGAAGCTATCACCGAAACCGCCAGCGCATTTGTAAATTTCCTGTATATATCCAATTTCACAGAACTCCTCCTTGCCTGACAAATGAGAAAAGCGGCAAGTTTCAGTAACAGTAAAGATACACAACTCTTATCAATCAGGATCCTATCAAAATTCTAACCACTTACAGCTATCCTACTTGTCCTCTTTCTGAGCACACAATACACCAGTGCAACATCAGTTAAAGGATATCTAGCATTACTAATCACTCATAGATCAAAGTCATATATTCTCCTGAAGGAATCGAGTCCCCAACCAACACCTCTACTACTGGCAGTACTACATTTGCCACAAACCAAAAGGTAAAGATGAGATAATATCACTTTATGACAAAAGCGAATGTTAATACTTTAAACGTGGCACTGAATGTTGCTTACCTGTAGCTTCTCAAGAGTGCGGGAAAGAGAAGTGAAAATCCAAAGTATGAGAAAAGCGTCCAAAAATGCATCAGGGAGGACAAGGAAAAGCTTTGCTTTGCCTGAGATGTCATTAATTGTTCCAACATTTTCTGCTATATCCAGCAATTCAGAAGCCAGGAAATATGTAAGCCCAAGGAGTAGAACTTTGGATGTGAGCCCTCCCAGAGTTGGGCGAACAACACCATATCCCATTGAAATAGAAAGGATCAGTAGGCGGGAAATTGTTTTTCTGATGGCGCCAACAGTTACCACCCAGGTTGTGATTCCAACTGGACGTACACCGCTGCTGTTGAAGTTTAAGTATTCGAAGTACCATAGTGTCATCTCAAATAGGCCAAGTGCAATGACTAAAGTGATCCAGTTCTGGATTGGCAATATATCCCTCCAAAACCTTATGTACTGGCTAAACCAGACAACCATGACTAACAGATATGCTAGTGACATGAAAACATAGAATGTCATCAGAGGTGCCATCCGTCCAGGTAGGTACCCACCAGGATTCCTCCAGACACTCTTCCCACTCATAGCAAGGCCCCTCAGTTTTGGATCGCAAGAAATGAAGAACAGGTTGTACATGCCTGTCTTTGTAATGCGAACTTCCTCATCTTCCAACTTCACTGAAAGGTGATTAGCACTGAAGTGTGTATCTACCACAACAGGCCAATCCGGATCATCAGAGGAGGGCCTCCTGATTACTTCCCCTTGTTTGCAGCCCTCTAGTTTAGCAAGGTCAGGGGTACAACAAATCGACCTTTGTCCACCATAGGCAGATCCCCCGATGTTATCCCTGTCAGCTGCTTCAAATAAAATAGCCTGCACCAGACCTGTACTGTGTGCCATTTTTGCATGTGATTCTGCCGATTCTGCGGTCCTCCAGAAAGTAACATTCACGAACCTGAAAGCAATTTCCAGTCATCTGGTTAACGCTAAATTGTGAAGCACCCACATAAGTTTATGGGGAACATAACTCAGGTGATTAGTGAACTCACACCTACAGAACCGAGAACAGTTTATAAGCCTATCTGTATAAAAAGAACAGTGAAGGAATTCACAGATACAGGGTAAAGCTATAAGTGAAACATGTCTAGCTTCATCAGGTTCCTGTCAGTGAACTGATCTCAAATATAGCACTGCCACGAAAGAAGGTTCTCGGATTCTGTGGCTAATGCCAATGAAAATGATAGTCCTAACTCATGCACATGTAATACTGTGGCGCCACTGCAATCGCTATCAGAACAAGAAATTAAACGCAAACATAAAAGGACTGTGTCGATATGCACGAATGGTCTCATGGCGATAAGAATTTAGGTTGCCGCTTGCAGCTATTAGCATTCCAAATTTTCCTACCGGCCAGGCGGCACTGGAGCAAGCCGAGATATCTGAATACACATCCATGGCGACAAGTAAAAAAATGGGTTCCAGCAACGTCGATGCCTCACTCTCCACGAATTCGAACCGAACAGCTCATGCAAACGAAGTGTCACACAATGCAGTGGGCGCTCTCCGCAACAGTGTCCAGAAACAATAGCCACTGCCCAGTGGGGTCTCCAAGCACAGGACAAGGGGGAGTGGCCTTGGACTTACTTGATGAAGGACGAGGCGGGTGCGGCGGGGTCGGACCCGTCAGCCACGATTCCCTCGCTGCCGCCGGAGAGGAGGAAGGCGTTGCCCACCTCGCGGAAGGGCTCGCGGCCGTAGGTGTGGATCGACGCCTCCGCGCCACCCCACCACCCGGCGGCGGCGGCAAGCACGAGGGCAGCCACGAGCGCGGCGAGGCGGAGGCGAAGGGGATCCATGAGAAGCGGGGGAGATCTCGAGTGGAGCGTGAGCGCGAGCGGCGTGCGGGTGCGTGGTGGGGGCGGGGCGGTGGTGGTTGATGGTGGTAGATCGGTCACTCCGTTGTAGCTGCTGCACTGCTACTTCTCACCGGAAGCGGGGAGGGGACGCGGCGTCGGGCCCGCCACGCAGTGGCTGACTGGCTGGTGCAGTGACGGGGCAAAGGAAGGGCCGATGAAGGAGAAAGGGCCAAAAAAAACCAATTTCTAATTCATCAAAATATAGCCGCATGCTACCCCTGCTCTCAGGCCATCTGAGGTTTCAGCCGTTCGATCAAGTTTTTGATCGATCCTGGCCGTCCGTTTCAACAACTGTTTGGCTTAAAAATTCCGTAAAAATTCTACCCGCCCTGGGAACGAATCTAGCCACGGTCGCTGATCAGTGGGGCCGGCTTCATCCATGGCCCGCTTGTCAGTGAAGCTGGCATCGTGGCTTGCTGTGTGCGTCCAAACGAGAGGACAGAGACGCGGTGGCTGTACATGTGTTTTCGCTGAGTAGCCGGGGGCAAAACCGTCTTTCCATGTCTCATTCTGCTCAGGCGACTGTGGAGAGTGTTGTAGTATGAAGTAAAGAGACAAAGGAAGAGACACAAATGAGACTCTTATATTATTGCATTGTGGGAGACCCACTTATATACAGGGGTGAAGGGGTGTGTTGGGGAGACACCTTTTCCCCAACAGACACCTCCTGGGAGGCATCCCTCCCATACAATTGATCACATGTTTTATTTCTCAACACTCCCCCTTGATCAATTCGTCATCTGTATATTGCAATCCAAAAACTCCTCCTAAAAACCCTGTGGGAAAAATTAAGGAGAAATATTATAACAATATGCCATCGAAAACTCCTTCAAAAACCCAGTGGGAAAAATATAAGGAGAAACCATATGACATATGTCCGCACTTGTATTTGTATTGTCTCATTAAAAACCTTATATGAGAAACCTTAGGGAAAACTCATAAAGGGAAAAAGAGTACAATATCAGTGATCGGGAGATCATCAACGAGTTATAACTTGGGATTTTACTCCCCCTGAACATTGCAAACCTCAATGTTATCCCATACCAATTCCACGAATCTAATTCTGGAATATAAACGTTGGTAGAGATATTGTGAATGCCACAATAGGTTGTTTGCAAATTATCCTCTTACATTTCTGTAATTCATGAGGATGAATACAACTCGTAAGCAATACAAGTGACATTATCTCGGTAGACAATGATAACCTCCACATGATTTCACATGTGACCAATCATTCTGCAAAGCCATGCACATCTTGTGATGCTTTAAATAAATACCGCAGAGTGATCATTGGAAGGACTCATTTAGAGTCTATTCAAAAGAATTTCTTCCGAATACTCTTCCAGTAAATCCAGTCTTTGATATGGCAGCGTTGGGATCACATAATTAGCCACTATCGTATATCACACCATGGTCCAATCTTGATTTTTCATGATAGAATTAATCAAGACATTTTGTGCCTTGGACATATCTAAGAATATTCCATGCACAAATCTTATACCCTTTGGGGAATTGCACTCTCAATAACTTGCCAACAACTATAATGTCAGGCCTGACGTATTCTGCAAGATAATTGAGTGCTCCGATGGTGTTTAGATATGGAACTTCATGTCCAGCTATCATGCCACCATTTCCCCTACCTATAAAAGGATTTGTATCCCAATATTAGGTATAATACGACCTTATGTGTCACTGATGTCATATATCCATATTGGACATCTCTAATATTTCTAGATATATGAAGACTGATAGACATCTATTCCTGGGGGAATATGCTTCAAGTTACAAACTTAAGCAAAATTTGGTTTGACCCAAATCTCCGTCTTAAAGTGATTGTATGTATTCATATGTCGTTTAGACATCGATGATAAGATCATCAACACCACACATGTGATGTAGAATCCAATTAAGGATTTCTTCGTGAATACACATCAACAATCATCAATATTAGAGTTATCCTTATCAAGGAAGAACTCACTTAGTCGGTCGTACCACACAATTATCCGACTACTTTATGTCATAAAATGACTTCAGAAGTTCCACACATTCATGTTGCAATTTTGTCTGAATTCAGAATATTGAGTCCTTCAGCGACTCCAATATGCATATTCGAACTTACTGTCTCATGTGAGTATGTAGCTACTACACACATCAACCACATGGATCTGTACTGCCAATAACATTCTTTTATCGAAACATAATTCCACTCATACCTTAGAAAGTATGCAACATCGTAATCGATGCCAGGTCTCTGCGGAAACCCTTATGCTACAAGTCTCGCTTTTCTCACCACCTCATTTATTTTCGTTTCCAAACGAAAAATCAATTCTCTTCCCTACGGAAGATACTTATGAGGAGAAGGTTTTACAATTGTAAACACCTCTCTTTTTATTAGCGAGCTCTACTCTTCTTCAATTGCTTCCTTTCATTTGAACCAATATAAGTGCAACAACACTTTCCATGGATTTTGGTTCAGGGCCCAAAAGGATTTTAGCAATTCTTCAAGAAGAAATATATGTCGACATATGTAGACTTTATCATATACGATTCTCATGAATCAATATCCTTTGTGGAATTCTATAACCTCTTAACTCCTTGTGATTTCCCACAACAACAGAGTAAGGTGTTCCGATCTCCCAACACTTAAACTTTTGTGCACATTTGTGTTGGGCTATGGATGATACACATCCATCTTTTGTCACTCAACTCGAAGTTGACTCAAATTTACTGACTAAGGAGACCATCTGCTTTGTTTCAACAGAAACAAATGAGAACTTAGTCTCAAGTGACCAGAATTCTCCCCCTCTTGCTCTCATTTGGGGGATGAGTGGTTTATTAGGTACCTCCACTCATTCTAGTACTTGACCAAGGTTACACATTTGTCATCAGTAAATAATTTGACATATTATTTGCAATATTCTGCAAATTTCTTATAACCTGAACCTCTAGTTCAGATTCTTAAGTACGTGGACAAAATGTCTATGACATTTCTTATCCATTCAATGGCATTCTTTGTGGTACTCATCTCCCCCTAATGCCAGAGAATGTCCTTATTGCAAATAGTAATCAGCATACGGGCTATAATAACTCCCTTGTTCGGGTTAAGGTATTTGACGGATTAACAATTATACCACAGTTATTCCTCACATAGATCCCAAATATATGTGAAGCCCCATAATGTACGCTGGGGTGGTGATATCGGTATGCAACCGAATTACCGCAGATGGGAAATACTTCACTGATTTCCACGTACAAACTGCAAGGGGATGCAGTATTATATGCATTTGATCTCAATTAGACCAAATATGCGGCGTGTGAAACCGCATATTACCACCAACAAAATGTTGGCAAATCACAATTTTGCAACATTGGCCATGCAATTTTAACCCTCTTTCATAAGAGATCTAGCCAGACAATTTTGGGTATGTACACATACTGAATTTAACCATTGAATGGTTGTGAATAAAATTCAGCAACAGTTCCATCCCATGGCATTATCCCATGTTAGGATACTTTGCTCTAAATTCGTCAATTTGAGCACTCTATTCAGTAAACACATGATTTTGTGTGAATGATACACACCTAAGACCATCTTATAGATGTGTCTAGTAAAACCATGAAGTACCAACATAACCCATACATGGCTGAGTAATCCACATATATTCTTGAAAGCTTTCAAGAATAATACCTGGCTCATTCCAAATTTTAAGGTGAGAGTGCCTTAAAATTAATTCCCCTATGGCACATGCAGTGCTCATAAATCTCATGATCAATGGGAATATTGCAACTTTTAAGTTGTGGCCAATGGAATTGTCAATAATTTCCATGTGTCATAATGACAAAGGATGGCAAATTATTGTGTACGCAACAAGATTGAGTATGAACTGATTCATACACTCAATTTTCTCAACGATCATGTCTGAGGGACAAGATGTTGCAAATTATACTACATGTAGTAGTACAATTATAGGCTCATGATATTATGGGATAACCAGGAGACTACAAGAGTCCTCCAACATATCTTGGGAATAACCATCCACAAGCATATCATCAATGTAGAGGATTCATTTTCCATCTACATACCAAAATAATTTCTAGTTGTTTCTTTTGAAGTTGAACTTCAAAACTTTCCCATTTAAATCATCTGCCTTGCCAATGACTCGGTGGTATGATTCAACCCAATACATGACAGATTGGTAATCATTGGTACAATACTTTGTACAACCACCCCTTTGTCATTGCGATCATTTTTATCTAAATGATCCCTTCCCTTTTGAGATACATACGCCATGGTATATTTGCCATTTTATTTTCTCTTTATGTTTAACTCCTCGTGGTTCTCTAACCACTCAATCGCTTAGTACTAAAAGCACCAGCATGAATTTTAGGCAATGATGTCACACCCACTGGGCGAAACTGATGAATCTTCATAAGAAGTTCATCATATTTTTAGCCTAAAATAAAGATGGTATTTCTATTTACCATCATAGGAGAACATAAAGTTCAATAAGGATTTACAATCAGATTTGCATCCGAAATTACCTTATCAGGTAATCTAAACTTGGTGTTCATTTATAGGCAATAGAATAACAAGCCTCAACAGACTTGAAGTCCAGACTACGAATGAATTGTCATTCGAGTTGCGCTTATAACAACATATCTCTCTGCAAGGGAGTCCCCCAAAGGGCATATGGATATTCATTATCCACTAAATACTCAATTTGATTGCGATGCTACATACATGCAAAAATGCATTTTCTTTTAGCTATATTAGAAATAGTCATGACATTCTCTACAGGTGGAGTTTCTATGGCGACAAGGCCAAAAGTCGACATAATATGTCCACGAACCATGTTAAAAATTCTCCAACCTAATGTCATCGCATCGCATTCCCTTCCAAAGGAAGGTCGGCCATATGCTGCATGAAATGCTCATGTATTAATTTACTTTTAGCAAATTAAGTAGGATGAAAATGCTATGGCTAAACATAATCATTGTCATGGTGATTTAGTGACCCATAGGGCAAACCTTCCATGAAAATATAATCACCACAGTCTGGTATATATCTTTAAATTAAAGGTAATCACCTCAAAAGGGATAAACCTTAAATTTCCTTAAAACACATAGAGGCGTCAACAACCTAGTGGCCCCTCACACTTATGGATAGTTCTCATCGATCATAGCCCCCATAACCTTATGTTATTCATAACACATGAAGGTAATCACCCTGAAGTGGTGTAAACCTCTCAGTTATGCATGAAATTTAATTCATAGCTATGATGACGTCTCATAAGTTGTGTATGCATGGAAGGTAATCACCAAAATATGCAAGTATTTTGCATAATTCTCTTCATAGCATAACCTGCGATGTTGTCATCGCCAATTCCACGGATTCCACTCCTGATGGAATATGTGACACCAAAGTCATAACAAATGACAAATGCTATGAAGTTGTCATATATTTGAAAAACATCATGAAGGTAGTCACCAACGATGTAGACATCAAAGGTGAGAACAAAAATTATTCCGTTGCTATGATACCATGCCATAACTATTGCGCCTTCATTTTGCTTTAAACACATGGAGGTAATCACTAGTAAGTAGTGTAGACCTCTCTCTTATGGAGCTTATCACAACCTTGTGTTAACTAAAACACATTGAAGGTAATCACCACATGGTGGTGTAGACCTCGCAGTTGTGAACGAAATTCGTTGCCATAATCAAATCCATAAGTTGTGTGCAGAATTGAAGATAGTCATTGTGTCAGAATGACATGTAGACCTCACGGTAATGGTGCATAATCTACAATTAAGTAGTAGATGCTATCTATCCATTACTTTGTGATTCGTCAATATAAATTTGACATAGTCAGGCAAGTGTCATACACCTTGTTATCTTATGTTTTTCAAACTTGCAAGCAAATTCCATATTCTTGATGGATTCAACATATTGCTTTGCAATTGTATTACTCACGTAATACATATGTTCATTTTACATTACGTAAAATAATGCATAATAAATTATTATGCAATTACCATATTTGCTCTGAAGCCTGGGGCATAGAATGCAAATAACAATAACCATATGGTTAAAGTGCTAAAAACAACAAGCCCCGAAAGCTAAACTGCCAAGTCCAACAAGCCAAATGGCTCCATTATAATTTTCAGTAAGCCCAACGCTCAACTAAAAATTACATGAACTTATACAGGATTATTCCAGTGGCTGATTTGCAAAATCGTGCGGTTACCAATTCCCCATAGGAATAACCGCCGGTGACAGTCTGGAAATCGAGGCCGCGCTGGGCCGAACGGAACCGTTCGTCGACGCCCACTTCTACACCGGAGCGCACACGCCGCAAGCCGGTGCCGCGTGCTGGCCTCTGTTTTTCCCTGCACAGGGTGCCGCCCGCCGCGAAGAGCCGCAGTATCGGCCACCGCGCGAAGAGATGCCTCCGCGCCGGCAATAGCGATCTCTGACAACCGAGCGTCGCCGTTGTCAGGCTCCATCGCTGGTCACGACTCGCCTCGAGCCCTGCTCTTGCCGCGCGGCGCCTGCGTCTCTGCTGATCCGAGGGCCGCGCATTGCTGAGGAAGCCGCCTCCGCTGCCGCGCTGCGGGAGGGTCGTGGCCGCGAGCGCAGGCACCGCCCGGTGTGGAGCGCGCGCGTGCCGCCGTCTGTTGGTCCGCCGTGACCTTGAACGCTGCGTCGCTGTTTCATCTTTTCGTGAAGTATGGCGACGTCCACATGCTAATTCATCTGTTCAATCGATGCGTGTAAAGTAACAACAGAATTGATTAGCATAGTTGTTTAATCAAAGTAAGAATGAACAAGCAATATCGTATATTGCTCCATTGATTTCTTATGAACGGATGCATATCCATGGATGACTTGGTCTGCCGTGCACATCGAATCTTTGGCTAATCAATCCATGGAGATCCTTGTTCTATGGCGTATCTGCTCATGTTCAGCGGAGTCGCCGTCCGTGGTGCCTCGTCGATCGGCAAGGCCTTAATTCGGAGTCACCTATCTCTCTATCGGAGAGGCATGTGCTGATAACGTGTTGTAGTATGAAGTAAAGAGACAAAGGAAGAGACACAAATGAGACTCTTATATTATTGCATTGTGGGAGACCCACTTATATACAGGGGTGAAGGGGTGTGTTGGGGAGACACCTTTTCCCCAACAGACACCTCCTGGGAGGCATCCTCCCATACAATTGATCACATGTTTTATTTCTCAACTGAGAGGACGGCCGTGGCGAACTCCTCTTCGTCGCCGGGTACGGGGCATTCCGGTCACGGCTGAACCCCTCGGAGAGAGGCCAGGGTCGGTACTTTCTCTCTTCCCCTCGGGCAGTCCCACTCCCAACTCCCAAGCTTCAAAACCCTAGCCGCCGCTCACGAGAGGAAGCAAAGGCGAGGTCCAAGGACGACAGCCCCTGTCCGGTCGCGGCGGCGGCGACCTCCTCTACCCAGCCTCGACACCAACCGGCCGACCTCGAGCGTCGCGGCGGCAGTGGGGGCCTCTCCCTCTACCCCGACTCTGAGCGCCCCGGCCTTAACAGAGACCACCAACCCAGAGCGCGAGGCAGCCTCCTCCTCTATCCCGTCCCCATGAGCGCGGTGGCGGCGGATCCGCCCAGATCCAGGGCGTTTTTGCAGGGATCTTTGTCGCCTGCTAGATCTTCGAGGGTGCCAGCATCTTTCTTCGCTTCTTGTTGGGTATGTGATAGGCTTTGATGATAGATCTGCTGCAATTTTGTCTCTTGGTTAGTTTCTGTGGAAGAACCTGCCTTCTTTTAGTATCCTGTTAGGCAAGTTTTTCTTCCATGTATTGGTTCGTGTTATTTAGCTTGTAGCTTTTCGCTCAAATGCAGTAAAATGTGACGATATTATGGAGCATTGGTTGACAAGTTCATGGTAAATTTGTTCTTTAGCTTGATTGTCCAGTGCTTGTCTGCACTAAAAAATGGCTCATTCGGTTAAGGTCACTTATTTATGTATCTTGGTTAGCCTTGTGTTTGGCTCAGAGTGTAGATCTAGGTATGGCAAGAAAGAATTTACTGGTATATTGGGTTATAATGTTTTCTAGATAAAGGGGCTAAGTGAAAAGATGGAGAATATAGTGGATTATAATGTTTTCTAGATATAGGGGCTAAGTGAAAAGATGGAAAATATTAGATAGGGTGGTTCCTACATCCAAAGTAGGGTTATACATGAGCAGGCTTTGTTCTTTGCGAGTCTGAAAATAATAGTAGGATTAAATAGTTGGGTTATTGTGGAGTATATTGCTAATTGGCTTCAGAAATAGTTGTGTTATGGACTTCTGGTAAATAGCAGTAGTGCATGTTGTTTAGACAAAATTCATGTGTAATTACTGAACTTGCTTTTGATACACTTGATTTTTAACCCTGGTGCAAGCAGTCACATTTTGGTAACTGCCTAATCATGTGAAATTGGTTCAGTTGCTGCAGTCAAATATTGGACTCCCAGATTGTGTGTGAATGGCATTTGTACTTCAGAGACTATAGCACTCCAAGTACCGGATTAAACTTGTGAAGATAGAGATGGGTTCGCCAAGAAAATCCGATAAGAAGACTCCCTTAGACTTGGCAGCATGGAATTTCAGTGTTACCTCATCCTTTGGGATCATCATGGTCAATAAAGTGCTAATGGCTACACATGGATTCGGTTTTGGTATGTTTGTGCTTTATTGGTTATCTCTGTAGTTAAACATAGACATCGCTAATTCATCCTTTTGACATCTTCACCTTTAACTTGCGAGCAGCCAGTATTACGTTATTCAGTATTTTGTTCTGTATCATTTCATTTCTGGCAGGCCTTGAGTTTACTATTGCAGGCTTGTTTCTTGTTCTGAAATGTGTGTCAGTATTGCTTTATATATTTTAATGCACATAGGGACAACTGATCTTATTTAAACTTTTAGTTATTCCAAAAAACAATCTTTGACCAACAATTAATCTGATAATATATGGGTTATGTAAAGCAAAATTAGTAGCATTGGATTCATATTAAAAATATCTTCTTATTCTTGGGTTCTTCGACCATCAAAGTGGCATTTGATTTTTGAATGTCCTTTGCTTCCCAAATCTGTTTTTGAATGTCCTTTGCTTACCAAATCTGTCACGCTACAACATGTAGTCAAACATGTTTTCTCGATTTATTTAATTTTGTTTCAAAGTTGAAGTTGCATGATTCTACTTGTTCGGAATCTTATCAAGCAAAGAGTTGCTAAAGGAAATGTTAAATCTGTTAGGAATAGACAAGTTGTATTCTCTGGGGGCCAAAGGCCACAACATATAGTTACATGTACAGATGAGAATATGCAGGAAACCCCCTAACAGGTGGGGAAAATACACATATACAAATATACATCTAACACCCCCCCCCTCAAACTCATGGTGGATCCACAACACTGAGTTTGGAGAGTAAGAAGTCATGCTGCGCTCTAGTTTGTGCCTTTGTAAAGAAATCCACCAACTGCAAATCTGAAGGCACATACTGAAGCGCAACAACCTGAGCCTGCACCTGAGCACGTGTATAAAAAGCATCAACACCAATATGCTTGGTAAGCTCATGCTTGACCGGATCACGTGCAATACTGATAGCACCTGTACTGTCAGACAAAAGTGGAGTGGGTGTCGTAACAGAGACCCCAAAATCTGCAAGCAACCACCGTAACCATGTCACCTCAGCAATCAACAAGGCCATAGCTCGCAACTCAGCCTCTACACTCGAACGGGAAACTGCAACCTGTTTCTTCGTCTTCCAAGCAACAAGCGAACCACCAAGAAACACACAGTAAGCAGAAAGAGAACGACGATCCGTAGGATCACTCGCCCATGTAGCATCTGAGTAGCACTAGAGCTGGAGAGAGCTGGAACGAGGAAAGAAAAGGCGACGAGTGATCGTGCCACGAAGATAACGAAGAACACGAAGGAGATGACTATAGTGAATAGTGGTAGGAGCTGAGACAAACTGACTCAGAATATGAACAGGATAAGATATATCAGGACGAGTGACAGCAAGATAAACAAGACTCCCAACAAGATGGCGATAACGCGTCGGATCAGGAAGAGGATCACCATCAGTAGAACGAAGCTTAACATTAAGCTTCATAGGAGTCTCAACAGTGCGCTCATCCCCAAGAGCAGCACGAGCAAGAAGGTCCTGAATATACGTTTCTTGAGAGATAGAAAAGCCATCAGAAGTGGAAGAGACCTCGATCCCAAGAAAGTAGCGGAGAGGACCAAGATCAGTCATAAGAAACTGATCACGAAGACGAGCCTTAACAAAGGTAATATACTCAGGATCATCACCAGTAATGATCATATCATCAACATAGAGAAGGAGAAGAGTGCATCCACGAGGAGAAGTGTAAACGAACAACGCTGGATCATGAGCGCTGGGAGAGAAACCAGCAGCAGTCACCACAGAGGCAAAACGCTCAAACCAGGCACGAGGGGCCTGTTTCAGGCCATAAAGAGAACGCCGAAGGCGACAGACCATCCCATCAGGGACAGAATACCCGGGAGGAGGCTGCATGTAAACCTCCTCACTCAACTCGCCATTAAGAAAAGCGTTCTGAACATCAAGCTGAGACACAGACCAGTGTCGAACAGAAGCGACAGCAAGAAGAGTACGCATAGTGGTCATATGAGCCACAGGGGCAAAAGTCTCATCATAGTCACGGTCGTGCTCCTGCTGAAAGCCACGAGCCACAAGACGCGCTTTGTAGCGCTCAAGAGATCCATCAGAGCGGGTCTTAATTTTATAGACCCACTTACACGTGATAGGACGAACACCGGGAGGGGGAGAGACAAGATCCCAGGTGCCAGTGCACTCAAGCGCAGCAATCTCCTCAGCCATAGCAAGCTGACATTCAGGATGATGCTCAGCATCCCGATAAGAAGTCGGCTCGGAGGCAACAGAAAGACCATACTCACTAGGAGAGTAACGGTCTGGAGCACGACGCAGATGAGTCGCCGGAAGAGGAGAGGGAAGCTCGTCAGAAGAAGAAGAAGACATATCGGAAGAAGAAGAAGAAGAAGGGACATCAGGAGGAGGATCTGGAACATGAGAGCGATGAGAATAATGAAAGGGAAAAGGAGACAACGGTGAGGTGGGCGGAGGATCAGAAGAAGAAAGAGGAGAACTAGGTGGGGAGGAGGACAACGGAGTCGAAGAGGATGGCGCCAGGGACGAAGAGGGCACATCAGAACAAGGTCCAGGAGGAGGGACAATAGGGACAGAAGGAGGCGCATCAGGAAACAGAAGAAAGGAGATATCATCCACCGGGTAGGTACCAGAGGTGGGGCGAGGGTAGAAGGGACGCGTCTCATCAAATGTGACATCACGAGAGATGCGCATCCGATGACCAACAGGGTCCCAACAGCGATAGCCCTTATGCTCATCACTGTAGCCGAGAAAAACACACTCAACAGACTGAGCGGTCAGTTTGGTGCGTTCACGAGGAGGGAGAAGAACATAGCAAACGCAACCAAACAAACGAAGAGTCGAGTAGTCTGGAGAACCACCAGAGAGACGCTCGAGAGGAATACCACCTTGGAGGGCAGCAGAAGGCTGGATGTTAATGAGGTAAGTCGACGTAGCGACAGCCTCAGCCCAGAAATGCGGCGGAAGAGAAGAAGCAATCATCATAACACGGGTGGTCTCAAGAATATGACGATGCTTACGCTCAGCGACACCATTTTGAGCATGCGCACCGGGACAAGAAAACTGAGCAAGGGTGCCCTGCTCAGCAAGAACACCACGCAGGTGCTAAGAGATATACTCACCAGCAGAATCAGCACGGAACACACGAATGGGCGAGGAATACTGAGTGCGGACCATGGCCGCAAAGCGCTGATAAATAGAGAGCACCTCACTGCAAGAGCGCATAAAAAACAACCAGGTGTACCGTGAAAAATCATCAATGAATAAAATATAGTAGCGATGGCCCCCTTTTGAACCAAAGGGAGCCGGACCCCAAACATCTGAATGAACTAAATCAAAAGGTCGCTGAGATACAGACACACTGGTAGGATAGGGAAGCTGGATCTGTTTGCCTAACCTACAACCCTGACAGTTCAAAGACACATCTCCTGAGACAGACCCCAGAAGACCACGACGGACTAAAGATGATAAACGGGAGCCACAAAGGTGACCCAGCCCATGATGCCACTGCTGGAAAGAGCCAGTGACGGAAGCAGCGACCGCAGGAGAACTGGCCGATGAAGAGGCAGCGGATGGAACACGAAGCCAGTCTAACTCCCAGAGCCCTGGAGACTCACGGCTGCGAGGGCCAGCTCCAACCAGGGCCTGTGTGCGGCGGTCCTGAACAGCACAAGAATCAGCGTCAAGAATGACGCGACAACCAGAATCAGTAAGCTGACTAGCAGAAAAAAGATTCATCTTAAGGCTAGGAACATGAGAAACATCAGGAACAGAGAAAGAGGACGTAGAGAGGGTGCCTCGACTGGAAACAGGAAGAGATGTACCATCAGCCGTGATAACACGGACAGGAGAAACGAGAGAACGAAGAGCAGAAAGAATAGAGGACGCAGAAGTCATATGAAAGGAAGCTCCAGAATCCAAATACCACGGGGATATACCTGACTATGCAGAAGGTGGTGGTCGCGCGGTGGCAGAAGAGGTAGACACAAGACCAGCAGTGCCTGACGAGGAAGAGCCTGGAGTAGCGAGCA
The DNA here is from genome assembly GCA_007115705.1 of Dactylis glomerata. NCBI lineage: Eukaryota > Viridiplantae > Streptophyta > Magnoliopsida > Poales > Poaceae > Dactylis > Dactylis glomerata. Next base: position 568,945 of record QXEO01000624.1, read on the forward strand.
GGCTACGAATACCCCGAAGAATATCCTGCTCAGAGAGTGCAACTGCAGAAGATCCTGAAGAACCAGCCTGCTGACGAGCGTGGAACTGCTGACGTAAACTGGGATCCCTCCTCCAGCAGCTAGAGAAATCGTGGCCAGGCTTGCCACAGTAGGAGCAGGGAGGACGAGGATGGCGGTTCTGACCGCGAGGCTGCTGAGGCTGACTCTGGCCCTGGACCAGAGGAGTAGAGAGTATCGGCGGCACTGGAGACCGCAACGGAACCGACGGCACAGGAGGACCACGAGCAGCAAGTACAGAGGAAACCTCAAGAAGACCAGCACCACGAAGACGAGTCTCCTCAGCACGAAGCTCAGACAGCACCTCAGAGAGCGGGACACGACCACGAGCAAGTAGCTGGGCGTGATGAGGCTCGAACTCCTTGCGGAGCCGAGACAAGAACTCATATACACGCTGAAACTCCAGATCAGCGCGCACAGTCAGACAGCAGGGACAAGTGACACACACAACTGTACGAAGAGAATCAAGCTGGCGCCAGATAGCAGCACTCTGAGTGTAGAACTCATCAATAGTAGAATCACCCTGCTGAAGAGCATGCTCCTGGCGAACCACAGACAGGTAAAGAGCATCCCCAGACGGCTGATAGCGCTAACGAAGAAAGGCCCACTGAGCAGCAACAGTGGGAAGACCCATGAACTCAGCAGCATACTGAGGCAGAACACTGGAAGTAAGAACAACAGCAGCATGAGCATCCTCATCTATCCACTGAGTGTGGTCAGTCAGATCCAGCCGGTAGGTCACAAGAGCGTCAGAATACTCCTGGACATGCCGGTCATACTCAGCCAGAGCAGTAGCATCAGCACTCTTGGCTGCATCCTTGGCCTCCTGAGTAGCATCGGGGGCAAGGGCAATAGGCATCGGTGGAATAGGCGCCGTAGGAGCAGTGGGGCGCGGCGAACAGGGGACCTCGCCGGAAAGCACACCCCAAAGACGAAGACCGCGCATGTGGACGCGCATAAAGGCAGCGAAATCAGGGTAATTCGCGCCATCAAAGATCACCGGGCAGCGAGGAATCGCAAGGTAGCCCGACGACGACGAAGAAGAAGACATAGTTTTTTTTCCAGATCAGATCGAGATTAGAGACACTCTGCAGCGGCAGTCGGCTGCCAAATTCGCCCAATTAACTGCAGATTCCGGCGAAACAAAGACCGCCGACGGTCAATTCCGGTTTGCCTGGACCAATTCTAGACCAATTCTGGCGAAACCGAGCGGGGACTCCTTGGTGAGCTGGGAGCGAGGACGAGTCCCTGGGAGCAAGCAGCGAGCGAGGACGGAGGCCGACAGGTGAGCGACGACGAGGCCCTGGCGATGGACGGATCGGGGGCAAGGCCGGTGGAAGACAAGGCCGGATCGACCTGGAGGCGAACGTCGAGGAGCGAGGATCGGGGGCGGATCCCTGGAGGCGAGCGTCCAGGAGCAGGGACCGTGCGGATCGGGGGTGAGGCCGGCGTGGATCGAAGACTAGGCCGGGCCGGATCGAAGATGAGGCCGGCGTGTGCGATCGGGAGAGGCAGCTTGGCCAGTCAACAGTGGCCGAAGTAAGATCCAGGGGCGGATCGATCTCGATCCAGAAAACAGCGGCCAGTTCGGGAACCGGCAACGGAGACCGGGGCAAGGTGGCGGCTGCGACGAGGAGAGGAGAGGAGCTAAACCTATAGCTCTGATACCATGTTAGGAATAGACAAGTTGTATTCCCTGGGGGCCAAAGGCCACAACATATAGTTACATGTACATGTGAGAATATGCAGGAAACCCCCTAACAGGTGGGAAAAATACACATATACAAATATACATCTAATAAAATCACTATAATCTTTTCCTGGATAAGAAGCAGATCTGAATAACGGGGCAGTTGTAACCAAGGCGCAGTTCTGAAAATTATGCCTGATCTTGGTTGAAACAACCTTTTGTTAGTGGCCTTCTTCTGGGCATGCTATTGGTGCAGGCTTTCACAAAATGATGCTCATTTATGCCCCTCCTCCTCTTAGGAACATTGCTTATGCATGGTTATGAGCTATAACTAGGTGTTAGATTTGAATTCGATCACTACTGCTGTCATATATGTGGCATTTTTATCACCTGTATATGGAACTAAAATTAATTTGCATTTCATCTTATTAAATTATGCCAACCAGACATTTCTTGGATTATAGTGTTACTCTTCATTCGCCTTCCACCATTTTGGGAAGGGTCTTTAACAATGAGTCTGTTCACATCCATAGATGAGAACTGGAATATGTGGTTCAGCTAGGCCGATGATTTTGCAGAGCAGCATACATGGGCATTACATGGAGAAAAGTGCACCACAAGCTTGTCCTAATTATTTAACCTTGGGTTAGTGTTAAAAGCACAAGATAAATATGCTTCCTTTATTAACGTTCATTTTATCATCTCGAGGATGCCGCCGTCCCTAATGATTTTCTCACTCACTGAAATTTTTGGATATACAGGTTATAGGATGTGTTCTCTGCTCCATTGCCTATGTCCACTGGCTACATCTTGCGGATGCCGCGTCCTTGCTCAGGTTGTTGAGATGGAAGCGACGAGAATGGACGTGGTTGAGGTGAGTTTGGTCATGCTCATCTACTTACATGTCACTAATTGTTGGTTGTTTATCCAACTATTTTCGTCACCAGTGACCCTTTGAATTGATATTTAGGTTTTTCATGGACTACCAAGTTCTTTTATTTGAAGTTGGTCTGCAATGTATTGGTTGTTAGTAGCCAGCACATGAGAAGGTGAGATTTACTTTCTACACCAAAAAATCATGCACATCAGTCTATGCACATTACTTATGTTAGTTCTTTTTTCTGTCCTTTGCATGTGCCTATTTTCAAGATTTAGCGCTTGCTTGCTGCGGTGGAGTGGAGGCCTTTCTTGGCTTCAGAGAGATAGGATTGTTGTTGCCTGCTTGTTCTTTGATGGAGACTAGATCTTTCTAACCTTCCTGTTAGGTAGGTTGCTAGAATGTTACAGTGGATCCATTGTAGTTCTTTACTTCTGTCAGTTTATTTTTCTATCATTTGCAAGTGCCTATTTTTAGGATTTAGCGTTTGCTTGCTGCGGTGGAGTGGAGGCCTTTCTTGGCTTCAGAGAGATAGGATTAGTTATATTAAATGTTTATGATCCTTTGTCTTTACATGTGTTAGTTTGTTCTATGCTAGAGTAGAGGTGTTAGTTTCTTTTATATTACATTCAGGCATTCAACTTGAAAAGAATAGCTTAGATGGTCTACATAAGTACCGAGATTAAATTACCTCAAGTAATCCTCTTAAAACTGATATTTTGTCGAAGCATTGGATGAGTGAGGAGATGAACAATGCTAGAAAGCATGGTTTCTACACTCAAAAGTTACTCATCAAGAAATATATTTTGTTTTTTAGGAGGAGTGGGTAGACGAGAAAACGAGGAATTCTAGAAATTTTGGTTTTCTTGTTTCTTTCCTGTGTAGGTGCCTGCTTTCAGGCTTTGTAGTGCTTGTTTGCTGCGGTGAAGTGGAAGCCTTTCTTGGCTTCAGAGAGATATGATTTATTAGATTAAATGTTTATGCTTCTTTGTCTTTTCCCCATGTTTGTGTTATGCTAGATTAGAGATTCACTGATTGATTCATGGGAGTGTTCTTTTTCAAGCCTGTATAAATTGTACACTTAGTTTTACATGGATTTGTTCACTGCACAGGGGGTCTTAGTGATTATTGTTGTTAATTGGATAATTAAAGCTGGTTGCACAGTTCAAGTTTTCGGCAGACTGGCTGGCATAATACTGAGGGTATTTTCCAGTCAATTTGGTGGAAGTTTGCTTCCAGTGTTTGGATATAGAATCTTGCATGTTCAACATTAAAAACTACTACTGAAGCACACTTAACCACTGTATATATTTTAGTTCAACCAAGGCGGGAAAATCTGAAGGCGAAAGCGACTAGGTGGTGGGTTTAGATGCTAATAATATGTTCTGCATTATATGCAAATCCCCAGAGAGTTTTTCACAGAGTATGCTTTGCTTCTCTGTTTAACAAGTTTTCCTCTTTGTCTAAGTTCTTAAGTTTGTCTCTTAGGAGCTAGAAGATGTCCAGAAGATGCGGAATTCAAATCTTTCTGTTAGTTATTGATGTTTTTCTGCTCTTTAACGCGTGTTTTCTTGATCTTAGGAGATGCCCAAGCCTGTTCTAACAATATTTGAGCTGACATTTCAACTTGCATCGTTTGAGCTTGGAGCCAATAATTTTGAAAATGAGTTCATCACAAGGAAGCTGCATCTCTCACAGGTAACTCATGATTCTTTCTCGAACTAAAGATCAGTGTCTGTGCTATGGTTGTTTAAGCATTCCTGTTCATCTCAGGTCCAAATGATAATAGAAAAATTGCTCTTTTGGGTTTGGACACAACTGCATATGAAGATGAGGCAGTCGATATAGAGTCTGCACTTGACTGGTGCATCCTGAAACTCATCTCTAACTACTGCAATGGTATACATACTGAACTACTCCGTACAGAAATTCTTGAGTCACTGTTACATGGTTCTTTCTCTTAAATTGCTTTCTTAAATTGTTATTGAGCTTGTGAAGTTACTGACATTGGAGAAATCAATCAAGGGAGCATTGCCATTTAGATGTTATTATATTATTTGGTATTTTTTCGAGAAAATGTAAAAGACTTTTGCGTTTCTGTTCATTTAAAAGAAATGAGTTTGTCACAGGCCTCCGAGGAGGTGAATTACAGGATGTTTACAGAGAGTTAGTGCACATCCCAGGTGGATGGCAGGATTACACGCAACCCCATGGCCCCTGCTTCTTTGCGTATCTCTGAGAGTAGAAGGTTGGTGGAGGGGTTCTCGCCTTCGAACACACCAGTGTTGCGTTGTTTCCATAGCATCTAGGCAATAAGGAACATCATGGAAGCAAGGCCCTTGCGCAAAGGCTTTGGTGTGGCTTGCTTGGCGGTCTGCTGTTATAAAAGCGATAGGCAATAACGAAGAACGAAAAAGAAATCACGGCGGGGAACACAAGATTTTAACGTGGAAAACCCTCTCCAACAAAGAGAGGTAAAAACCACGGGCGCCAGCCAGCAAAACTTCACTATATCTGGAGTGTTTACAAACGCTGTGGGTAACCTTAATGATGCGATTAACCCTAGCCGGCGGCTTACAAGGAGTATATATAGGCGGAAGCAATGATCCATATCGCAGGGGGCTGTCTCCGCTCCACTCGGCCCAAGCTTCCGGCGACGGGCCTCGCTCCGCTCGTCAGAAGTTGGCCTTTACTTTATAGAATTTAGATCAACATATAACACACCAGTCTTTGGTCTTTACAGTGTATTGATATGCAAACCTATATTTAGTGGAGATAAATATTACACAGTATGATAATTTAGGATGCAAAATTTTCAAAATATACAACAATCGATGCTACTTCATGGTATTTTAAAAACAAACTGAAAGAGGAATACTAGAACTAAATTTCTGTTCGATCATACTTAGGTTGGTCTAGACTAGAATGAGCCAATTTTTATCATAACACGTGATTTATCAATTCTCGCAACAACTAGCTGTTCTTAATGAAGCCCCACTTATCTTTAGCTATCCAAACTATCCTATTTTAGATAATATATTTTCTTTGGCAGCAGTTTTACATGTTCATGGCTTGATCCATGCTGAAGTAACTTCCAGTTTGCTGAGTTTGATATTCATTTTTTGTCCATGTCTACTCTCTCTTACTGACTCGGTGCAATCATTAGTTAGAAAAGATTATGTCAGGCTTCTGCTCTTTTTTGCCTATTCGAATTGTGTTGGCAAGTTACTACAGAGTGCATGTGTAAAAACTCTTGCTGAACATGAACTTGAGCGTGTCTATGCGTCAATTGAGAGTGAGTCCTGCACGGTTGTTCATTCAATAGAGATGCAGACACACATGATCTTATAACTTTAATTGCTTCTGAGAAGTACTTAGTAACCTATGAATTATTTTGCACCTCATTGTCACTTGATGATAGTATAAATTATATTTGACCTTCTATCTCTATAATTAGCTTTTCCACTTGTAGGTTGTCCGAACTAATAAGTTCAGATTGAAAAAATTGGTTAATTAGTTCCTCTTGTTTCATCTACCCCAGGTTGTGGGTACTATGTCTAAATCTAGATAGTGCCCTTGCCATACCGACTGCAAATATACAAATGAAAAGGTTTACCTTATTTCGGGGTCAAAGGTTAGCAAACCAAATATGTATTCTCGCTAGAATTTTGCAGTGTGCTGATACCAAATTCACAGTGCTAATTTAAAGTTGGATTTTCACTTTTATACATGATGTAACTATTGGCGTGTTACATGGGTGAGAGAGTCTGATGCAGGATTATCACCAGTTACATGCATCCAAAGTTTCCTCTTTAATTATAGTGAGCTTATGCTAATTTGATTTGGGGTTAGATAAATTATTTGTTTTCATATGGTTGTGGATATCTGCAGGCAATGTCTAGCTGCTAAAGTAATTGCTAAATCAAATCTCCTCTGCCCCGAGCGTGTTGGTGGTGTGGTGCGCAACCCTGAGCATGGTGGGGTGCTCCTCCCCAACTACGACTGCCCGACGATGGTGGTCGCCTTCTCCTCCCTCCTCACGCTGCCGACAAGGTATGGCTGCTCTTCATCTTCTTTTGTCTGTCCGCTGAACAGAGAAGATGGCAACAAGGGGTAACATCACCAATATGCATCCATACGAGCTACCTGAGTATTTTCACCAGTATGTCCTCTCATGGCTGTCTAAATCTTGGATTTGAGAAATAGGAACACAAAAGTAGTAATAGTAACCATATTATTTATTAATGTTCAGTTTGGCTTCATATCTCCATAGGCGTTGTTTACTGTTATAAGCTGCAATGCTGTAAATATAGAAAAAGACGGATTATGAATTTATGATGGATATTATTAATCGCCCTGTCACTTGACATAGTCCTTCCTATTATTTATTAATGTTCAGTTTGCCCGCATGGTATTCAACAGAAACATGCGACACAGGTGGTACCTTTTATAAACTAAACTTGCCTTGAGGTAATTGTCATCTTCGTATCTTCCTTTATGCTCACTCTGTTCATATGATTGTTGACTATCCATGATGGCTCTTCTACAGTACTTGCTTTTCTTGGAACAAATTTCTTTGCTAGGAAAATGTTAGGCTTGTGTGAGAGGTTTCTAATGTGTGTGTCTTTTTTATTTCTCTTGCCAGCCGGCAAACTGTCGTTACAACATAACAGAAGCAATGCAGCTCCGGGTCTGTAATGCGAAATGCTATAGGAACACAATGTGTATGCTACGGCCCTGCCCATTTTTTTCTAAGTTTTCTCTCTGTATAATAACATGTTTTTAGTCCTTCCAAAATGTAATGTGTATACTACAGGTGTGTTTCTTCTATTTTAGTTTTTCCTTTATATACTATTACACTTTTTAGTTCGTTTGGAAATAAAGCAACCAAGTGAATTTGTTGGAGTTTTTAGATTGACTACATCCTAGAGATGGAGATAGCATGTAAATTGACTTGCCACCCTAACAATTGTGCCAATTCTATATTTATCGTTTATTCATATTTGATTGGCCGCCGTAGGCGGGCAAGCGCGCGGCAAGCCGCGCCTTCCTACCTAGTTACTAGATGACCCGCTGCGCCGCTGGCGCAAGTGATGCAATCGGAGTCAAACTCAAGTCACAGGTTGTATATTTTAGTGTCAATGCATGTTGCTATACGGCGGTATCGATAGTAAAAGCAGACACAATACTAAGCGCAATTTGATAAAAATAGATAGAACATGTAATTGTTTTGTCTATCCGTGTAAATAACACAACAGTGTGTGTTGACCTCCAGAAAACAGCAACCTACCTTATGAAGAAAGCAAAAGTTAATGAGAAGACCACAAAAATAAGCAAAAGGTTCACACATCACAAATGCAAACAAAAGTATTCACTTTTTAAAAAAGGAAACCAAAGATTGTCATTTCATTAAATTTGGAAGACAGCAGTTACAAGATTGATTACAAGCCACCTCCACTGAATTATAATCCTGACTACTCACACCTGTCTACCATTTATTTTGGCCACCTCCCACAGCCAATTCGTGCAAGGCCACATGCAATCTTGTTGAAAAGTTGCACTCTTACTGTCAAAAGTCCTTGCGTTTCTTTTTAACAACAATTTCCTCATTCCCAGAATTGCCATTGCTGCCACGTCTTTGTGTTTTACTGTTGGGCATCCAGTCCGATACCAACATTCCCGCCCGGTATCCTTGTTTGTAGGCTCCAAACCACTGCATCACTTCGCTTGACACAGCCTGGACTGAAACTCAAGTGATAAAGTGCATTACATGATCAAGTTATTCAGATCTTCCATAGCTTGATCGAGAAAGCGCACCGTGGACTGAAGGGCAATCCTCTCTTCCGTAATCAATCTTATCACATAAAATGCAAGCAAAAGTATTGGCAGACAATTAATAGAGAAGAAATAGAGCTCGACAAAATAAAAGATAATATGTCAAATACTGAACACATGGATGTGGCATGTTGCAAACCTGATTCAAATTATTGATTAGGAGGACAGAGAGGTAAGTGGGGTCGTGTACAAGAAGGGGGGAGTAGACAGATAATGTGGCCAATTGAACTAAGGGGACGACGAGAAAGGTGATACTTCTGAGGGTCATGATCATGATCACCTGCTGATCAGGCGCTGGCAGGAGGAGCATGCCATTCAAACCATAGCTTGATGGACGACTAAATACTGGACAGTACACAGGACTGCCACATCTTTCCTGTCTAGCTTGACCACGGCAACCGTAAGCCACACATACTTTTGAACATGTCTGACTTCACCACCCGGCACAGCTATTGGTCGACCGCGAAGAGAACAAAGAAAATGGATGGCATCTAAAAGAAATAGGTCTGTATAAATTCATTTTATCATCATCCACGTGAAGTGAAAACCCATGCTGGACATACTGAACGACACTTCAGATAAAGGCAAAAATTTAACTTTTTGAACATTAATTTGGCAATTAAGGAAATGTCAATGGTAGCCAAAACCACTTATTTTAATACCCTACCAAGCATTTAGTATACTACACAGTAGCCAAAATATTACTGCCAGATTATAGCGGCGCCAAAAAAACTCGCCCTTTTGCGGCGGCACACAGCTGCAAAAGTGACAAGGTTTTCATAATGATCCAGCACTTAAGTTTGAGCAAAAAAATATTTACCGCCATTGTAAAATGGGCTAACTACAGCAATTCCTACTCAGGAAACACGAACAGTCAAAGGTATTAGGAAATGCATCACGAAGAAATCAAAGGGAATAGTTTATTCACCTGTAGCTTGTGGGATCAGTGGAAGGAAGTGCGTTGATGAAATGATAACATCCACGCATAAGTAAATCGACAATTTCATATTTCTTCGAAGGAGTTTCTTATCATCGCTGGATAGTCACTGCCAGACGTAGTTTACATGATTGAATGACCATAGTATTTCAAGATTAAGTAGGGTAGTCATAATGCATTGTATGTCAAACTGCACAAAATTAATTAAAAAACAAAAAATGCAGTGAATCACTCAATCTTTTGAGAGCTAGCTTAAAAAATGCAGTGAATCACTCAATCTCCTAGAACGCATGCACAATGGAAACATGACTCACTATTGAAGGTCAAATTTGTTGGAGACTAACATGCCATGTAGGGACCTCTCACATATCCACAATGGTTTTTATCCTTGTCCTTGATGCACTGAGGTAAATAGGTAATCATCTTTGCTACACTTGTGTTTTCCTGCAAGGAAAGTCAGCATTAGCAATGACTACCTCCAAGCTTGCCAAAACAGAAGTATGTCATTGCAAGATTAGAGATTTATAGAGTAAAAAGAAGAAACCGTAGTACAAAGTATGCTTGTACGGGAGTCAGTGCGGGGAATAGATAATCACATATGGATGACATAATCAAAATATATGTGCAGTTAAATATAAAATAAATAAACTCAAAAGGGGGGAGTCAAAGATGCCATATTTCAATGACAATGTACATTAGACTGGACAAAGTGATTCTCCATACTGCTATTCGAAATTAGTTCCACTCAGTCGTAATAACTGTAAAATATAATTGAATAGATAAGATACAATAAATTTGTCAAACACTAACAGAAGGATGAACTACTTACATTGGCTGGTAATATTGTCGGACTTAATGGCGAGCATATCTATGGTTGGATCATGTAAACCTGATTTGAAGGGCTAGCCTGAAAGAATAGTAGAAAGGTAGTGAAAATGAGAAATACCTCAAAGCTCTAGGACAACATGAATGCCCATGGCTTCTAATTTTGAATATTGATCAGAAAGAATGTACTTAAAGGTAAATACAAAGTAATGTACAACAGTACAGCCAAAGATTAGTACATTGTTTTCGCTGCAATAACAAATCAACTATGTAAAAGAAGGGAAAACTGCTACCTAAGACATTGTCAGATTACTAATAAAGGATGAAGGTGACTCAAAAATATCAAAAGATCAAAATAAGAAGAAATTGTGTATCTCGCTCATGCCAAGTCATAGCTCATACTAACACAAACAACTAACTCCATTGTTTATGGCCTATTAGCTAGTAAATAATAATCCACATCGTAGATGGATGTGCATTATCACATTTATTTACGGTCTGAATCAAATCTGAATGACAATTATGTGTGTTATGGTAATGAAAAAGTGAGAGAACCTAACCAAGCGACATAAATTAACACATCAACATGTAGCCTATCATTTACTACCAGGAAGGTGGAGGTGTCGATTATGCGAATGGAGACATATCGGGTTGCGAATATGAATTTCAGTTAGCATTGTTTTGCAGTCAGCTTTACATAAGCACTGTTGGATCTAGCTAAAGCCTGTAACGAGCCTGCAGGCAGCATTAAGACATGAAGATGTAAACATGACGTTCCATCGATTGCCATGTTTCAAATAGCAGTTAACATGCTATATTTCCTACCATTTTTATAGATAATTACAAATGGCCGGATGCTTCAGATTCCGACAATGCAAAGAAGAATAGCTAGCAGAACATTATAACAGGGAGTGCAGATGCAAACAAGTAGTGATGCAACCGGTTCATGTAAGAAAGAATAAGAATGATCTACTAATTCCTTCTCATCAAAAATAAATAAATTGATAAACCCTGACATCAATCTCTAGAACAGGATAGATACTTTCTTGTTATTGGGACTACCCTTAGCAGTATGATTAGATGCTGACAAATGATAAATGACATGGCTGCTGTTTCCCAATAATATTTTTTCGAGCAACAAAACACAAATTCTTGATTGAGAAAAAATAACTCCATTTAGCATATAATCCAAATATATTATAAAATTAAAATTTTCATTATTTGCATCACAATATCTAATATTGACGATATACTTTATCAATCACCACAGAAACAAATTAATCTAGAAACACTGCCTATTTCTTTACTAAAATGCAGTTAGATCAGAAACTACTTGTTTACTCAAGAAAAGATACCAATGGAAATAATGATAAAGCAATCTCCATCGATGAAAGCTCAAACGTGTAGAACGTAAAGGAATAATCAAGTATTCAAATCCTTCTTACCCGTTCTCAGTAATCAGCACCATATCATCGAGATGTCCACAGAGATTAGTATACCTATGAAGTTAAAGCGTCAAGAATTAACAACTACATATAGAGTGGCCCAATTACAGCTAGGAATATCCAGGCCAGATTAATTACATTCGGTAAATCAGAATCAGAAGTATGATTCACAACAGTAGATCCCATAGATTAATGGCAAATACCTGACTATGGATTCCACCATTCTTCTTCAACATTGCAACCTTTAGGATAGTACCAAAAGAAGTGAACACTTCAATCACCTTATACTGGAAAAAAGGAAGACAATAAGACACTCGTACAGCATGTCAAATACCCATAAGGAACTGATGTTAAAATACATTTTGCAAAAGGATATACCGACGGGATAAGGGGACGTGCTGATTGACTACCTTGCTGGGAGAAGCCCAAGAGAGCACATACCGACGGGACCAGGCAACCAGAGGGCACGACTGCCCCCCGCTTGCTTGCCGGTCAGGTCTGGCCTCGAGATGTCGCTGCCACGTTTGGGAGGCCGAGCTGTTGCTGCCCTGTAGGGCGCGGAAGAGAAGGTCACCGCCGCATCGGGGAGGCCGACCCGCTGCTGCCGATGGAGAGCGCAGAAGAGGAGGCGCGACGGCCACGCTGCTGGTGCTGGCTGTGCCCTCCACGGCGCTGGCGGTGGGGGCCGTGGAGGAGCAGGCGACGGCGGCCAGAGAGGAGGCGCTGGTAGCCATGTAGGAGGCGCTGGCGGCGGCTGGTGGCGGCCATGGAGGTGTGGGCGGCGGTCATGGAGGCGCTGGCGATGACGGGGAGAGAGAGCACGGGAGGGAGAGGAGAGAACGAGCGGTAGATATTTTGCAATCTAGGTTTTTGTTCAGACCAATAAATCTAGCGATGTGTCACACCAGATGTAGAGAAGTGGCTGCCCAACGCATATGGACCCAGTTGTTATTGACCTAGTAATCAAGTTAAGAAGTGCAAAACGGAATAACAGCATCCAACGACAGAGGTAAAAAGTGGGATCGATTTTTTACCGTAGCTCGTCCATCCAACGAACGAGAGCAGCGTGGCACGCGCAGATAGCCTAGTTAGCTGGTAGGCTAGCGCCTTTTAGGTTTTAGAATTGCATGGTCTCGTTTTAGTCTTACACGGTGTTCATCTCCCGGACGCGTCGGATCGCTATTAAACGGCTGGAATGAAACAGCACTGGAGTCAAAGCAAAAACAACAACTCTCGTTCACTTTCATTGACTGCTATGGAGAAGGATACAGGGATGGAAGGAAAGAATGCTCTCTAAAATGGGGAAGGATATTCTGATCAAAGCTATTGCACAAGCTATACCAACTTTTGCAATGTCCAGTTTTGATCTTACGAAGACAATGTGTGATCAAATGAGTTCAATGATTTGTAGGTGAAGCGACCGGACCTGGTAGGTGTCAAGCCTCTGTGCTTATTTATGCTAGTCCCTGGATCGACTCGCTAGCACACACAGTTTAAGATGCAATACCAAGATACAAAGGTCATAATTATATTACATCGAATGATCCAGAAATTAAAATAGTGCGATACAACTTGCATAGCCAATAAGCAGACTAGCTCAACACAAATAAAGTTCAACAGCGGAAAGCAAATAACATAAAGGGCTCCATTCAGTGCCACAGGCGAATACAAGTTGAGTGGAGACTCGCGACCCTATCATCGTACCTCACTCATAACCCGAGTAACCTGCAACATGAAAAGTTGCAGCCACGAATGGTCAATATATTTGGAATTGTATTGGCAAGATTCACTTTTTGGTGAAATAAATAATTGGAACCTATCTGGTACATGCACATTTGGTTTGGTGGAGTTTAGGCTAATTTTGCAGAAAGCAATATTTCATCCTATCTTTTCCAAATCATTTTCATTCTTTGAAAACATCTTTCTGGACACTTGGATAGACACCCAAAGTGCTCCTACCCATGTTCAACCATCAAATTTTAATTAAGAAATTGGGATGAGGAGATCTTCCAAACAGTTTCAGGCCTAGTTGCTCAAATTGTCCATAACCGGGGACACGGTTAAGTACTTAGTTTTGACACTCTCGAGAGGTTGTACAATTTTCTCCACATGACTCAGTCAGCCCCATAGTTCCATTACACGCAAGTGTGCAATGGTCGGAAGAAGACCAAGACAAGACCTTTCAGAACTAGTTCCCCATACCACCTACACATTCTACATCTACTAGTCACGTCGGGCCGGGTTCATACAACTTACTTAATCAAGACAGAGCCCATATGACATGTGGTTGTACGGTAAGCCACTAAACTAGAACTTGTCCAATCTCTATAGTCCTGGGTGCTTTCTGCGGGTGTGTGATGACCCACAAGTATAGGGGGTGTATCGTAGTACTTTCAATAAATAAGAGTGTCGAACCCAACGAGGAGCAGAAGGTGTTGACAAGCGGTTTTGATCAAGGATTCACCGTAAATACTAGCAAACGGGTTTTCAGGGGTATTTGGTAATCAAATAAATAAAGTACGAGTAAATAAAAGACAGTAATAACAATTGCTGCAAGTGGCCCAATCCTTTCTAGAGCAAAGGACAAGCCGGTTGTGTAACTTATGATTAACAAACGTTCCTAAGGACACACGGGAGTTTCTGTCGAGAGCTTTCGCTTCATGCTGCTAAGTAATCTTCATTGGTTTGATGAGTGTTATGGGGGTGAACCTGTGCTAGCGTACTACCCTTACTAGGACTAATACACACTTGTGATTATACCACCTGCAAGCATCCACAAATACAAGAAAGTAATTAAGATAAATCTAACCACGGCCTTAAACTCTGAGATCCTACGCTCCCTGGTGCAATGGTTTCCTAATGGGGGTTTAGGTTTCTGTCGCTCCAGCAACCCCACAATTAGTAGCCAAATACACAATGCATTCCACTAGGCCCATAAATGGTGAAGTATCATGTAGTCGACGTTCACATGACACCACTAGTAGAATAACATGACAACATAAATATCAAACCATTAAATATTACTCAACATAGTTTCACTACTAACATCTCGACTTCTCCCATGTCCTCGAGAACTAAACGAACTACTCACAAGACATCATATGGATCACGACCAGAGGTGAAATAATGGTAAATAACAATCTGAACATAAACCTTAATTCAACGGTTTCACTCAATAGCATCAACTACAAGAGTAATTAACACCGGGAAAGTTTCTCCTAAGAATTTGACAAGATTCAACCCAAGATGTTACAGCGGGATGGCGTGGTGATGGTGGAGATGAAGGTGCTGATGATGATGATGACGGTGATGATGATCCCGATGAAGTCCAGCGCGATGATGATGATGATGGCGACGATCTCCCCTCTCTAGGAAGGAATTTCCCCGACAGATTTCTCCCTGCCAGAGAGCTTTTCTCTCTCGGTGTTTTTTGCCCCGCAGAGGCGGCAGTGTCTATCTTTGATGCCCCCCTTGACTTAGGTTTTCGAGGACGACAATATACGCGAGGGGGCGATGGTAGTAGTGGGCCAGGGGGGCCTCACCACAGGGCAGCGCGGCCAGGGGTGGGCCCGCGCCACCTGGTGGTGAGCCCACCCTGCTGCTCCTCTCGCCTCCTCCTTCTAGCTACTTTCTTCTTCTGATATTATATGAATTTTTAGGTATTTCTCTGGAATTGTTGATCTTCAAAAATATGGTATCTTGACGGTCCTTTTTCCAGCAGAATCCTGACTCCGACAGCAAATTCTCTAATGATCATCAAACATGTAAAAACAGAGAAAACAACATAAGTATCATCTCTAAATATGAAATATATCAATGAATAACAGTAAATTATGATACAAAATAGTGATGCAAAATGGACGTATCAACCCCTCCAAGCTTAGACCTCGGTTGTCCCCAAGCAAAAACTGAACTCGGTAAACATGACCACAGGTTTATGGAGTGAAGTGTCGATAAACAAAATACGGACAAGAAACATCACATTTACCAAGGCACAAGTTATAATAGACAGCAACTTCCCTTCATATAATATAGACTTGCAATAAGCAAAGGAAATCACAATAAAGATGCACAAGGTAAAACATGATTGGTGATGGCAAACCTTTGTTCTTGGTCAGAGAACAATGAACAAACTATACTTATTTTTGAACGGGGCCTTTTATAACAGAGCTAATATAGCAAAAACCATATGCTCAACGAAACAAACTTTTTACAATCATAGAAAGCCTTCAAAGATATATTCCTTTAGATAAAAGCATCGTACTAAACAAAGGAAGATAGTGAACATGATTGAACAGATCAACATATGGATGAATGAAACATAACAACTCAAATGCTTGCTTGAGATAGAAGGGAATAGGTTGACTCAACATAAAAGTAAAAGATAGGCCCTTTGCAGAGGGAAGCAGGGATTAAACATGTGCTAGAGCTTTTCATTTGTAAAACAGGTGGTTGCTTTTGTCAACGACTAGCAACGGAGTTCTTGATATCTTCCATACTAAACAAGTGAGAGCGGTTCCGAGATATTGATTAATTGGCACAATTGTGCTCTTTTATAGCTTGGCACTCCTCCCCACCTTTTCCTTTCTCAAACCATGGCTAACCGATTTCATCGGGTGCCCACCAACTTTCACATACCATGGAGGAGTGCCTTTTTTTCTTTTCTCTCTTTTTTTAGATTACAATAGTCTGACCAGCTCCCTTGCAAAATTAATGATGAGCAGATGAAGCATGCAAGTCGAGGGGTACTCAATTTAGTATGGAAGATAACAAACCCAACCACTACGTCCTCATGAGCTAAAAACAGTGGCACAAAATGAGAAGTAGTTGAAAGTTTTTGAAAGGTAGCACATGAAAATTTACTTGAAATGGCTTGAAATACCATGCATAGGAATTTATAGTGGACTCTTTGGAAGTAACTTGGCTTTAGGGGATTGGATGCACGAGAAGTATTCCCTCTTAGTACAGTTTTTTGGTTACAAGGCTGGGTAGCAAGCATAAGAGTTGCATGAAACAAACAAACATACATATGATAGAAAACAATCATGCAAATTTTCCTTGAAAGCACAAACAATTTTAACTTGAGAATACTAATGCTTATAAGCCAATCATGAAGGAAAACTGAAACGATGTATCTACTAACACTTCCTTCTTTTTCTACTCAAACCTCAAGGTAATGTTGCTAATGACCAAGCTAAGTTTGCCAAAACCAACTAGATTTACTCATGCTCCCAAAGTGATACCAATACTAATCAACAAGACTAATCATATAAGAAAGATTGCAAACTAAAATAAAGTGCGCGGAAAGTAAATGATAAAACTTCTCATTAATATTTCTCAACCGCAACTCACACCAAAGGATACATAGATAACCAACTAAAGGAGGATACTTCCAAACTGCAAACTATTCTATAGGATAACTTCTCTATTCATGATATGACTCTACTTGAAAAGTAAATGGGTAAAAGATAATGATGTGATACCGCGGCAATCCCCCAAGCTTGGAACAAACCAAGGGGATGCCTATACCAATGATGAATTACACCTTCGGTGATTGTGGTAAGTCTTTATCATCATTAGACTTCCAAGGCAAAGGTTCCCCATCAAGAAAAGATGACTTTGTCTCCAATATCCTGAAACTGGCAGCAACACTCATTTGTTTAAACCTAGCCTCATACTCACAGTTTTGGTTTTGCAAGTCATAGAGTTGTGCTTGTAATTTGTTGGTGGTCTCATGGAGTGACAAGATGTCATCCCAAAGCTCTATGGTCTCCTTCTTGTGCTTGGCGATGAGTTCTTGATTTATCCAATGGATGATGTCCACCTCGCGTTTCGCCATCTTCTTGTATTTAAAGACTTCTTGCTCCGACGCTTCCATCCTAGCTTCAAGACTTCCCTCTCCTGTAGGGCCCTGAACATCTTCTATCTGCAACTTCCCATCCTTGAGCGACAACTCCTTTGGATGCATCTTCAGCTCCCTCATGTACGGATTAATGGTGTCCGCAAGAGAGTTCTCCTCGGATGAACCAGGCGAAGACATGGCAGCTCCAAAGCTGGGAACAACTCGTGACATAAACAGATCGAAACAAAAACACGACGAGAACACGATATACAGACCTCGGGCAATCCGGGGGGTTATATAGGCGAAAATTAAACATCAAAACAAAATCACAGGAGGAAACCGGGACGGAAATGAGTTCCGGGGTGGTCTCACCATAGGGTGGCGCGGCCAGGAGGGGGCCCACGCCACCAGGTGGTGAGGATCCACCAGACTCCGTTTCCAACCCGTTTTCGTCTCGTGATTTTTCATATTTAATAAAAATGACAAAAATATAAGTAGAAAAGTTTAACGCAAACTTTTTCTGACTATAACTGTTACCTGTTCGGAAACTGACTCTGCAGTTTCCTGCATATGCTCTTTGATGAATTCTTTCAGAGTAATCATTTGAATAACATTGACATCTTCATTATAAGAATCTCCAGAAATATAATGCTTGAGTCTCTGCCCATTCACCACTTGCGTAGTGTTATCTTTAAGCGAAGCAATCTTTACCGCACCTGAATGATACACCTCTTCAATAACAAAGGGTCCTTCCCATTTCGAGAGTATTTTTCCTGCAAAAAATCTGAGACGAGACCTATACAATAGAACTTTCTCACCAACATGAAACTCTCTCTTAAGAATTCTCCTATCATGCCATTGTTTGACTTTCTCTTTGAAAAGTCTGGCATTCTCATAAGCTTCGTTTCTCCACTCATCTAAAGAACTCAAATCAAGCAACCATTTCTTACCGGCAAGTTTAAAATCCCTATTAAGCTCTCTCACTGCCCAAAAAGCTTTGTGTTCTAATTCTAAACGCAAGTGACACGCTTTTTCATAAACCATTTTGTAAGGAGACATGCCCATGGGGTTCTTATAAGCAGTTCTATAAGCCCATAAAGCATTGTTCAACTTGCTAGCCCAATTTTTCCTAGATCTATTAACAGTCTTCTGCAAGATAGACTTGATCTCCCTATTTGATAGCTCTACTTGCCCACTAGTTTGGGGATCATAAGCAGAAGCAATTCTATGATTAACATCATATCTAGCAAGAGTTTTCCTAAAACCGCCATGAATAAAATGAGAACCTCTGTCAGTCATAAGATATCTAGGCACACCAAACCTAGGAAAAATAACATCCTTAAGCATTTTTTAACGAGGTCTCACCATCGGCACTTTTCGTAGGTTTAGCTTCTACCCACTTAGTAACATAATCAACAGCTACGAGTATATGAGTATAACCTTCTGAAGGAGGAAAAGGACCCATAAAGTCAAATCCCCAACAATCAAATGGTTCAATAACAAGAGAATAATTGATAGGCATTTCATTGCGTCTAGAAATATTACAACTCGTTGGCATTCATCACAAGATAAAACAAACTTTCTAGCATCTTTAAAAAGGGTAGGCCAATAAAAACCTGATTGTAGAACTTTTTGTGTAGTTCTGTCTCCAGCATGATGCCCACCATAGGGACTACCATGGCATTTTCTCAATATCTCTTGTTGTTCATATTCTGGAACACATCTTCGCATAATACCATCCACTCCTGCAAATACTTGGAAACAATAAAGTTAGCATAATCATCATACCAAGGTATTTCTCGCGAAGTTACCTTTATTGAAGCTAACTATTCATTTGGAAAACTATCATTAACAAGAATATGATCAAAAGAAATGTTTTCCAATATAGACAAATTATCAGCAACAGGATTTTCAGCACCTTTCCTATCTACAATATGCAAATCAAACTCTTGTAAAAGCAACACCCATCTAATAAGCCTAGGCTTAGCATCCTTCTTTGACATAAGATATCTAATAGCAGCATGATCGGTATGAATAGTAAATTTTTAATCTATGATATAAGGTCTAAACTTATCACATGCAAAAACAACACCAAGAAACTCTTTCTCAGTAGTAGCATAATTCTTCTGAGCAGCATCGAGAGTCTTGCTAGCATAATGAATAACATTCAACTTCTTATCTACGCGCTGTCCAAGAATAGCACCTACAGCAAAATCACTAGCATCACACATAATTTCAAAGGGTAAATTCCAATCAGGTGGTTGAACAATAGAGCAGTAGTTAAAGCCTTCTTAAGAGTTTCAAAAGCTTCCTTACAATCATCATCAAAAACAAATGGTACATCTTTTTGAAGAAGATTAGTAAGAGGCTTCGAAATATTAGAGAAATCTTTAATAAACCTCCTATAGAAACCAGCATGACCAAGAATACTACGAATACCTTTAACATCCCTGGGACAGGGCATTTTCTCAATTGCTTCAACCTTTGCTCTGTCAACTTCAATACCTCTTTCGGAGATTTTATGTCCAAGAACAATTCCTTCATTCACCATAAAGTGGCATTTTTTCCAACTAAGAACAAGATTAGTTTCTTCACATCTCTGCAAAACTTTATCAAGATTGTGCAAACAATTATCAAAAGAAGTTCCATAGACAGAGAAATCGTCCATGAATACCTCCACAATTTCTTCACAAAAACCATGAAAAATAGCAGACATGCATCTTTGAAAAGTAGCAGGAGCATTGCACAAACCAAAAGGCATACGTCTATAAGCATAAGTTCCATAAGGACAAGTAAAAGTGGTTTTCTCTTAATCTTGCTTTTTAACAGCAATCTGAGAGAAACCAGAATAACCATCAAGAAAACAAAAATGAGTTTTCTTAGACAACCTCTCTAGCATTTGATCTATAAACGGTAAAGGATAATGATCTTTCTTAGTAACTCTGTTTACCTTTCTAAAATCAATGCACATCCTATAACCAACTACTACCCTTTGAGGAATAAGCTCGTTATTCTCATTAGGCACAACAGTGATACCTCCTTTCTTACACAATGAACAGGACTAACCCATCTACTATCAGCAATAGAATAAATAATACCAGCATCAAGGAACTTCAATACCTCATTTCTTACCACTTCCTTCATCTTAGGAATTAAACGGCGTTGATGTTCAACAACTGGCTTTGCATCTGGCTCCATGTTAATAGCATGCTGACATATAGTAGGAGAAATCCCTTTTAAATCATCAAGAGTATATCCCATAGCTCCTCGGTGTTTCCTCAATATTTCCAATAACCTTTCTTCTTCCTTTCCTGAAAGTTTAGAACTAATAATAATAGGATATATTTTCTTATCATCAATATAAGCATATTTAAGATCATCAGGTAAAGGCTTTAATTCAAAAACAGGATCTTCCTTAGGTGGCAAAGTGGTACCCAAATCCTCTATAGGTAAATTGTGTTTAATCAGCGCTGGTTGACGAAGAAGAATATCGTCAATCTCTTCTCTTTCTTCCCTGAAGATCTCACTTTCATGATCCTCCATAAATTGCTGCAAAGCATTATTAGGAGCAAGAGCAATAGAAGCAAGCTGTTCAACTCGAAAATTCAGGCAATTCATTTTCATAAGGAGCTTTAGTAAACTTAGAAAAATTAAAGTCATAAGATTCTCCATCAAACTTAGTCAAAATTTTCTCCTTCTTACAATCTATAACAGCGCCACAAGTGTTCAAAAAGGGTCTACCAAAAATAATAGGACAATTTTTACTAGCTTCAGTACCAAGTATTAGAAAATCAGTAGGATATTTAGTCTTACCGCATAAAACTTCCACATCTCTAACAATACCAATTGGCAAGACAATCTCTCTATTAGCAAGCTGAATAACCACAACAATTTCTTCAAGTTCGCAAGGGGCAATTTCATGCATGATTTCTCTATAAAGCTCATAAGGAATAGCACTTGCACTTGCACCAATGTCACATAAACCATAATAGCAATGATCACCAATCCTGACAGAAAGCACATGAACACTTGTTTTCCTAGATCTACTAGGATATGAAACAATGTTAGAAGCATCCTCACAAAAGACAATATGTTCATCTCCTACATTTTTAGTAACAAGGTCCTTCACTATAGCTACAGGAGACTTAATAATAATTTACTTATCAGGTTCTACAGCTTTCTTTGCACTTTTCTTAAGTACACTAATTAAAGTAGAATGCTCCTTTACCTTAGCAGGGAAAAGTGTTTTCTCCAAATAAGGCTCAGGCAAAATGTGATCAACAGTACAAACTTCAGTAGTTCTAGCAGGAATACAACTAACAGTATCTTTATAAGGCTCATGGTATTTGTTCCAATCCTTCTTTGGAACATCAAGATAAGAGGCAAATGCCTTAAAATAGTTAGCAAGTATTTGGGAATCAAGACCATAAACAACACTAACATTAAGAAAGTCATCGGTTTCCATAAAAGCTTTAATGCATTCATAATCATAATTTATACCTGACTTTCTACCTTTGTCATTCTCCCATCCTTCAGTATTTTCTTGAATACGGTTTAGAAGATCCCATTTAGCTTCTCCTTTCATATGTGTAAATGATCCAAAGCAAGAAGCATCCAATAATAAATATGATTACGATCTTTATGAATCTCACTTGGAGGATATAATTTAGAATAAAAGAGAGGTACAATTTCCTCCCAGCCAATAGATGGACCATCCTTTAGCAGCCTATACCACTCTGCAGCTCTGCCCTTCAGTGATAAAGAGAATAGCTTCCTCTTAACCTGGCTTGATGAAATACCCACACACTTGAACAACTCGCATAATTCATGTATAAAGAGTAAATGATCACCCGGATGGACAGTTCCATCTCCCGAATAGCAGTTATTCATAACACATTCAACAATTTTCATAGGTATTTTAAAAGGATCTAACTGAGCAGGCGGTGGTTCATCCTCTACCGTAACAGAGGTAGTATTGTTCCCAAATAGGGAACCAAATGGAGAATTCTCCATAGCAAGATAAAATAAAAGACAAAAACAAAAATAAAAACAATACTCAAAGCAAAGGTTACCTTTACCAATTCCACTCTTCAATAGCGCTTCACTCCCCGGCAACGGCGCCAGAAAATTGTCTTGATGACCCACAAGTATAGGGGGTGTATCGTAGTACTTTCGATAAATAAGAGTGTTGAACCAAACGAGGAGCAGAAGGTGTTGACAAGCGGTTTTGATCAAGGATTCACTGTAAATACTAGCAAACGGGTTTTCAGGGGTATTTGGTAATGCAAATAAATAAAGTACGAGTAAATAAAAGACAGTAATAACAATTGCTGCAAGTGGCCCAATCCTTTCTAGAGCAAAGGACTAGCCGATTGTGTAACTTATGATTAACAAACATTCCTGAGGACACACGAGAGTTTCTGTCGAGAGCTTTCGCTTCATGCTGCTAAGTAATCTTCATTAGTTTGATAAGTGTTATGGGGGTGAACCTGTGCTAGCGTACTACCCTTACTAGGACTAATACACACTTGTGATTATACCACCTACAAGCATCCACAAATACAAGAAAGTAATTAAGATAAATCTAACCACGGCCTTAAACTCTGAGATCCTACGCTCCCTGGTGCAATGGTTTCCTAACGGGGGTTTAGGTTTCTGTCGCTCCGGCAACCCCACAATTAGTAGCCAAATACACAATGCATTCCACTAGGCCCATAAATGGTGAAGTATCATGTAGTCGACGTTCACATGACACCACTAGTAGAATAACACCACAACATAAATATCAAACCATTAAATATTACTCAACATAGTTTCACTACTAACATCTCGACTTCTCCCATGTCCTCAAGAACTAAACGAACTACTCACAAGACATCATATGGATCATGACCAGAGGTGAAATAATGGTAAATAACAATCTGAACATAAACCTTAATTCAACGGTTCCACTCAATAGTATCAACTACAAGAGTAATTAACACCAGGAAAGTTTCCCCTAAGAATTTGACAATATTCAATCCAAGATGTTACAGCGGGATGGCGTGGTGATGGAGATGAAGGTGCTGCTGATGATGATGATGGTGATGATGATCCCGATGAAGTCTAGCGCGATGATGATGACGATGGCGATGATCTCCCCTCTTCGAGAAGGAATTTCCCCGATAGATTTCTCCCTGCCGGAGAGCTTTTCTCTCTTGGTGTTTTTTTGCCCCGCAGAGGTGCCGGTTTCTATCTCTGATGCCCCCCCTTGACTTAGGTTTTCGGGGACGACAATATACGTGAGGGGGCGATGGCAGTAGTGGGCCAGGGTGGCCTCACCACAGGGTGGCGTGGCCAGTGAAGGAAATATGCCCTAGAGGCAATACTAATATTGTTATTATCATATTTCTTGTTCATGATAATGTTTATACTCCATGCTATAATTGTATTAAGTGGAAACATTAATACTTGTGTGGTTTGTGAACAACACCGTGTCCCTAGTACGCCTCTATGGACTAGCTCATTGATTAATGATGGTTAAGGTTTCCTAACCATAGACATGAGTTGTCAATTAATAATGAGATCATATCATTAGGAGAATGATGTGATGGACAGACCCAAATAAAGCAGAGCAATTAGATCGTGTCATTGTGTTCATCTTTGCGAAGCTTTTTCCTATGTCAAGTATTGTGTTCCTTAGACCATGAGATAATACAACTCCCTGGTATCGGAAGAAAGCTTTGAGGTCATCAAACGTCATCCTATGTGAGGGTGATCATAAAGGTGTCTCTCAGGTGATCGGAAAGTACTTGTTGGGTTGTATGTATCGAGATGGAATTTGTCCCTCCCGAGTCAGAGAGATATACTTCGGGCCCACTCGGTAATCGATATCAACACCGCTTGCAAGCATGTGGTTAAGGAGTTAATCACAAAGTGATATCGGATTACGGAACGAGTAAAGTACTTGCTGTGAACAAGATTGAACTAGGTATGCCGATACCGATGATCGAATCTCGGGCAAGTAAAATATCGCGAGACGAAGGGAATACATATACGGGATTAATTGAATCCTGGCATCGTGGTTCATCTGATATGATCATCGATGAATATGTGGGAGTCAATATGGGTTTCCAGATCCCGCTATTGATTATTGATAGAAGATCATGTCTGCATATTCTCGAACCCGTAGGGTCACACACTTAACGTGCATCGACGCTAGGATAGAATGGATAATTGGTTATTGAGTTTTTTGTTTGGAGTCTCGGATGAGATCCCGGACATCACAAGAGGTTCCGGAATGGTCCGAAGAATAAGATTCATATAATGGAAAGCAGTTTTTGGGTTTTGGAAAAGTTCTGGACTTTTTCGGTAGAGTACCGGAATGTTCTAGAAAGTTTCGAAGGGCTCCATGGTGGGGCCCACATGCCCCAAAGGGTCCACTTGGACCAAAGGGTCCACTTGGACCAAAGGGTGATGCCTACATGGGACTGGTCGTCCATGCCCACTTGTCCTATGAGGCCAAGGGCAAAACCCTAGGGTTTTCTTATGGGCCAAGGCAAAGGAAACTTAGGGGGCAAGTTTTCTCCCTGGGGCCACCGGCATGACTTGGAGGCTAAGGCAGCCCCCTTGGCCGCCCCCCTTGACCTATTTAAAGGGTAGGGGAGGGCTGGGCGTGCTCAACTCCAACCCTAGCCGCCGGCCAACTGCTGCCCCTCCACCTCTCTCTCTCGCGACTGTGCGTAGGCGAAGCCCTGCCGCAGAAACTCTCCACCATAAGCACCACGCCGTCATGCTGCAGATCCAATCTATCTCTCCACCATACTTGCTGGACCAAGGAAGGAGGAGACGTTGCTGCACCGTACATGTGCATCTCTCGGAGGTGCCGCCACTTGCGGCGTAGGATCGGATCGGATCGCGGGGAGGAGACGGCTAGTACGACTACATCATCCACGTTCTGTTGAACGTTTCCGCTGTGCGATTTCTTCAAAGGTATGAAGATCTCATCTACCTCTCTCATTGATTACATCTCCTAGATTAGATCTTGGCTTTCTTGTTCGCATCCGTAGGAAATTTTTTGATTTACTATGCTGCGAAACCCTTCAGTGGTATCAGAGCTAGATCTATGCGTAGATGTGTTTCACGAGTAGAACGCAACATGCTTGTTGCGGGCGTTGATGTTTTCTGTTGCAAACCTCTTTGTTTTGTATTTCTTATGGTGCGGCATAGTGAGATCGAAGCGGTCCAGGCCAACTTTACACGACCTCGTTCGCGAGACCGGCTCCGCACTTGACGTGTGGCTTGTTCCATACATGCGGCTGGTGGATGCCAGTTTCTCTCACTATAGTAGTCATGAGATTTACAACGGATGTTAGCAACCATAATATCACCGTTGTGGCTTTCTGTAGGTAAGAATCGTTCTTAACTTGTAA
Source organism: Dactylis glomerata (assembly GCA_007115705.1). Taxonomy (NCBI): domain Eukaryota; kingdom Viridiplantae; phylum Streptophyta; class Magnoliopsida; order Poales; family Poaceae; genus Dactylis; species Dactylis glomerata. The sequence continues at coordinate 594,864 of QXEO01000624.1, forward strand.
CTCCCATAAGCCACATAAAACATGCAACAACAAAGTAGAGGCGTCTAACTTGTTTTTGCAGGGAGTGTTTTGTGATATGGTATGGCCACAAGATGTGATGTGATATATGTGATGTATGCAATGATCATGTTTTGTAATCTTTCACGACTTGCATGTCGATGAGTTCACAACCGGCAGGAGCCATATGGTTGTCTTTATAATTGTGTATGACCTGCATGTCAACTTCTTATACGCCATGTAATAGCTTTACTTTATCGCTAAGTAGTTAGCAATAGTTGTAGTTGCTATTCGTGGTGGAGGCAATCATGGTGGACTGATGGAGATCATGCCGGTGCGCACAAGATGGAGATCATTGCGTGGAGATTGGCTATACCATGTCACATAAAATTATATGCATGTGATGTTTATCTTTTTATGTATCTTATTATGCTTTGATCGCGACGGTAGCATTATAAGATGATTCCTCACTTAAAGATCAAGATAAAATTGTGTTCTCCCCTCGTATGCGCCGTTGCGAAAGTTCGTCGTGTTCAAGCATCTCGTGATGATCGGGTGCTATAAACTCTACGTTCACATACAACGGGTGCAAGCCAGTATTTGCACATGCGGAGATACTTGGGTTTGACTTGATGAGCCTAGCATGTACAGACATGGCCTCGGAACACACGGACCGAAAGGTCAAGCATGAGTCATATGGATGATATGATCAACATGTTGATGTTCACCATTAAAGCTACATCATTCACGTGATGATCGGTCTCGGTGTAGTGAATTTGGATCATGCTTCACTAAACAACTTTGAGGGATGTTGAATTTAGTGGGAGTTCATTAGTAATTTGATTAACTTGAACTAATTATCATGAACTAAATCTTAGCGTATTTGCATAAGTCGTTGTAGTCTTTGGCAACCATTTTCCACCGACACTTAGTTTTAATTGAGTTAAAAGAACTATAGAATTCTGGATAATCACCTTTCGGACTAGTGCCGTTTAGATAAAATATCAAGATCAAAGATTAAGTCTTATTGCAAACTTTAGCAAACCTCACTTGCTCCATGCGATTTAATAAGTTGTATTAATCTAAGAGCAATGATTCAAGTTTAGCATCTAAGATCATGTTTGCCTCCATGAGAAATTGATCTTCAAAATTGTTTGAGAATCAAAGTGATCTTGGAGCTGAAAGAATTGTTTCAGAAACTAACAAGAAGTGAAAGATATTTGATATCTAAAACTTTGATTGTTTGCAAAATGATTAAGTATAATTTAGTAAAAGAACATATGCTCATATTGTATGAATATATGCGAAGATTGAAGATGCTAGGCATCCCGATCACCCAAAAGTTTGGGAACTTATATTATACTTGCATTCATCCTTATAAGCTATAGTAGTTTCATCATGAAAGTTGTCATGATAAGATGAATGAAAGGATATTGGCTAAACTGTTTTTGCTATACCAAAAGATTGCTAAAGAATAGAGTCTGGAAGAATACCAATTATATGATGATGGTGATCCACCTCAATGTGCAAAGTCCAGGGCTATTAGTATTTGACTAATATCCTTTGGACCATGTGTCAAATGATTGACCCCACTATTGATGTTGATATATTCTTCTAAATAGAGAGGAAATGCTAAATAGGATCTGCAAAATATTTGGCAGAAAAGTAAAAGACTGGAAATGTCCAGCACATGTATATAAATGATATACATGTTATAGATGTATTCTTTGCTAGTACATAATGTAATTCTTGGGTATTGGATACTAGATTGTTGGTATGATATGTCATACAAAGCAATAATACAAGAACTACGATGGCCTAAGTAACTAACAAAAGAATGTGGTAACAATGCGCATCGAGAAACAAATAAATGTGTTATTGTGTTTTTGTTGGCATAAAACCTAGCCTTCTAGATTTGTTAAGAACTTAATAATTGTTATTTTGTTCTGGTATTATGAGAGCAATGGCTGTTCAAATTATTACCGTCTTCCATAATCGATGGATAGATTATTATTATCTTGTTGGTGAAATAGACATTTATAACACTAATGCTAAAGGTCGCAAGACAAAACGAATTTCACTTATATATGACACCGCCGTTTAAGTCATATTGGAAACAAAACATGAAAGAAATTCTATATTGATAGAATTTCGAGTCATTTGATTTTGAATTGATTGATGCTTGTGAGACTTTTCCTAAAGATGATTAAACTCCGTTCATGGGCCATGGACAGAACAAGTGACTAACTAAATGGAGATCGTACATGTTGATGTATGTAGTCCATGGTGTGAAGTCGATCATGGTGTATTTTCTATTTCATCAATGACTCGAATAGATGTATGGTATATCTGCTTGATGAGATAGAAGTATGAAACAATTGAAATTGTTCAATTTATGAAGTGGAAATTGTTGTAACAAGAAAAATTCAAGTTTTTATGATTGGATCATAAAGAAGAATATTTGAGTTACAAGTTTAGCAAACATCTAAGAGTTAGAGGAATTGTTCCACAAACTTGCATCGTGATAAACACCATAGTAGTATGGAGTTTTCGATGGATGTAATCAAACCTTGTTTGACATGGTTAGATCAATGATGAAATAAAACTACCAATATAATTTGTGGATTATGCTTTAGAGACTACCGCTTTTCACTGAATAGAGCACCATCATAATCCGCTGAAATGACACCGTACAAGTTATAGTTGTCTTTTCTTAAATTTTGGTATGCATGGCATATGTAAAATGTTTACAACCAAAATTGGATTAGTAAGTCTTTGTAGGTCATCCCAAAGAATGTCGATGGGTATTCCTTCTACTATGAACCCAAACACATAGTGATTGTCACTTAAAAGTGAATTTCTTATGAAGGAGTTTTCTCGCGAAAGGTTTAAGTGGGAGGAAAATAGAACTTGATGAGGTTATTGAACCTGAGCAAGATGAGCAAAGTAGCGCAGCACGAAAAATGTTCTGGAAGCGGCAACTGCATTCATGGCTCCCGCACCTACAATATGTTGTAGTCATGGACATCAAAGTTCCTATTTAACCAAGTTGGTCGTAATCAAATAGTAAGATTTGAGGACGAGATATTATTAGATAATAGTAACCAACAATATACAAAGAAGCGATGATGGGCCCTGACTTCGTCATATGAATTATTCTAGCAACAATTACATATTGAGATATGATAGTTGAATAAATGACATGACCCAATGGGTTTTGTTGATTCAAAGGTTGCTAGATATGTATGCAAACTTCTATGGTAGAAGTAAGCATAGCGAAGTTGAAATCTTCAATGATGAAAATGTTAAAGTGTTAATTTCATCAAGATATTTGAAGATGCTTGTATTACAAGAAAGTAAGTGGGAGCGCTAAGACATATTTCTAATGCTTTATGTAAGTGACATATCGTTTATTAGAAATAATGTGTTTTTTTCTTGATATTGTTAAGTTTTCATTAAAATTAGTTTTTGATGAAAGACTTAGGTAAAACCAGAATATTAAGCATCAATGTCTATGCAGATAGATTGAGGCACTAATATAGTTTTGCCAGAATACATAGATGAAATATTGAATTTGTTCAATATGGAAACAATAAGAACGGTTCTTGTTGCATGGAAGAGGTTGGAGCAAGAATCAATTGTTTTGACACTTGATGAGTGAAACCACAAGAATGATTTTATCAATTTTGTATACCATGATATGTAGATCCAGATGTGTCCAATGCTCTAAAGGTTATAGCATTCATATGATGATCGTTGGACAATAGTAAAGATATTCTTATGCACGTTCGAAGAAGTAAGAATATGTTCTGTATGCAGAAGTGACAAATGGTTCATTGCAATGAGTTACATTGGCTTTGTCACACATACAAGTAAAATTTTATCTCAATTTTAAGCCATTTGTTTTGAGTTAGAAGGTGGCATAATAAGATGGAAGAAAGTTCCATGATGTCTTGGATGAGTTCCAATGTTAATATTGTGGCGGACACTGCAACGAGGGCTAAGTATATAATCGCTTTAGAAGCGGCATAAAAGATGCAAAGTGGATAGTGATAATCCAACTTATTTGTGGCACTGTCGTCCAGGTCATATTGGCATAAAATGCATAAAGAAACTCCATTCTGATGGACTTTTGGAGTCTCTTGATTTTGAATCATTTGACACGTGCAAGCCATGCCTCATAGGCAAGATGATAAAAAACCCGTTCTCTGGAATAATGGAGCGAGCAACGAACTTATTGGAAATCATACATACCGATGTGCGCGGACCAAGATGAGTAATGCGTGCTGACACAAAAGAATATGCAAATACAAACGGACCTGAAAGTGTCAGACCCGTAGATAAGGTTTACCACATGCAACGCGTATGAATAACAACGGAATGCCATAAGTGTTAAAGGCGCAAGTATTAACTAGATTATTGACTCTAGTGCAAGTGGGAGACTGAAGGAAATATGCCCTAGAGGCAATAATAATATTGTTATTATCATATTTCTTGTTCATGATAATGTTTATACTCCATGCTATAATTGTATTAAGCGGAAACATTAATACTTGTGTGGTTTGTGAACAACACCGTGTCCCTAGTACGCCTCTATGGACTAGCTCATTGATTAATGATGGTTAAGGTTTCCTAACCATAGACGTGAGTTGTCAATTAATAATGAGATCATATCATTAGGAGAATGATGTGATGGACAGACCCAAATAAAGCAGAGCAATTAGATCGTGTCATTGTGTTCATCTTTGCGAAGTTTTTCCTATGTCAAGTATTGTGTTCCTTAGACCATGAGATAATACAACTCCCTGGTATCGGAAGAAAGCTTTGAGGTCATCAAACGTCATCCTATGTGAGGGTGATCATAAAGGTGTCTCTCAGGTGATCGGAAAGTACTTGTTGGGTTGTATGTATCGAGATGGAATTTGTCCCTCCCGAGTCGGAGAGATATACTTCGGGCCCACTCGGTAATCGATATCAACACCGCTTGCAAGCATGTGGTTAAGGAGTTAATCACAAAGTGATATCGGATTACGGAACGAGTAAAGTACTTGCTATGAACGAGATTGAACTAGGTATGCCGATACCGACGATCGAATCTCGGGCAAGTAAAATATCGCGAGACGAAGGGAATACATATACGGGATTAATTGAATCCTGGCATCGTGGTTCATCCGATATGATCATCGATGAATATGTGGGAGTCAATATGGGTTTCCAGATCCTGCTATTGATTATTGATAGAAGATCATGTCTGCATATTCTCGAACCCGTAGGGTCACACACTTAACGTGCATCGACTCTAGGATATAATGGATAATTGGTTATTGAGTTTTTCGTTCGGAGTCTCGGATGAGATCCCGGACATCACGAGAGGTTCCAGAATGGTCCGGAGAATAAGATTCATATAATGGAAAGCAGTTTTTGGGTTTCGGAAAAGTTCTGGACTTTTTCGGTAGAGTACCGGAATGTTCTAGAAAGTTCCGAAGGGCTCCATGGTGGGGCCTACATGCCCCAAAGGGTCCACTTGGACCAAAGGGTGATGCCTACATGGGACTGGTCGTCCATGCCCACTTGTCCTATGAGGCCAAGGGCAAAACCCTAGGGTTTTCTTATGGGCCAAGGCAAAGGAAACTTAGGGGGCAAGTTTTCTCCCTGGGGCCACCGGCTTGACTTGGAGGCTAAGGCAGCCCCCTTGGCCGCCCCCCCTTGACCTATTTAAAGGGGAGGGGAGGGCTGGGGCGTGCTCAACTCCAACCCTAGCCGCCGGCCAACTGCTGCCCCTCCACCTCTCTCTCTCACGACTGTGCGTAGGCGAAGCCCTACCGCGGAAACTCTCCACCATAAGCACCACGCCGTCATGCTGCAGATCCAATCTATCTCTCCACCATACTTGCTAGACCAAGGAAGGAGTAGACGTTGCTGCACCGTACGTGTGCATCTCTCGGAGGCGCCGCCACTTGCGGCGTAGGATCGGATCGGATCGCGGGGAGGAGACGGCTAGTACGACTACATCATCCACGTTCTGTTGAACGTTTCCGCTGTGCGATTTCTTCAAGGGTATGAAGATCTCATCTACCTCTCTCATTGATTACATCTCCTAGATTAGATCTTGGCTTTCTTGTTCGCATCCGTAGGAAATTTTTTGATTTACTATGCCGCGAAACCCTTCAGCTAGGGGTGGGCCTGCGCCACCTGGTGGTGAGCCCACCCTGCTGCTCCTCTCGCCTCCTCCTTCTGGCTACTTTCATCTTCTGATATTATATGAATTTCTGGGTATTTCTCTGGAATTGTTGATCTTTAGAAATATGGTATCTTGACGGTCCTTTTCCAGCAGAATCCCGACTCTGGCAGCAAATTCTCCAATGATTATCAAACATGTAAAAACAGAGGAAACAACATAAGTATCATCTCTAAATATGAAATATTTCAATGAATAACAGTAAATTATGATACAAAATAGTGATGCAAAATGGACGTATCAGTGTGCATAAGACAGGTGCAGACTGATGGTGCGGTGTTGATGTAGGAGTTTTATATATGACCGCCCAGTTGGAAACCCCAAGAGAAGGTTATGATGAGAACAACAGCAAGTCTTCCCTCAGTATGAGACCGAGGTTTATTGAACCAGTAGGAGAAAGAACCAACTTCCAAAGGTTGATGCTCGCTAGCTTTGCGACAGCTTCAGACAATGTATGTATGGCGCCTTGTCCAGGGCGTAGCTTTGCACCAGCAGCAACGTGGAGCCTGCACACAACACAACCAAGTACTTTGTTCCAACTTACAGTGAGGTTGTCAATCTCACCGGTTTGCTGTGAACAAAGGGTTAAGCGTATCGAGTGGTAAAAGATAGTAGTTTGCAAGAATGTAAATAAAGCGAGTAAATGGTAAACGGTAATAACAGTGTAAAAGAATGGACCGGGGTCTAGAGTTCACTAGTGGTGTCTCTCCATAAAGTAAATAACATGCTGGGTAAACAAATTACAGTTGGGCAATTGATAGAATAAAGCAAGCATACAAATGTCATGAGGATCACTATGAGATTCACTTGGGCATTACAACATAATACGTAGACCGTAATCCAACTGCATCTATGACTAATAATCCACCCTCCGGATGTCATCAGAGCAACCATTGGGTATTAAGTTGCAAGCAACAGATTATCGCCTTAAGCAAAGTGGGTAATATAAACAATACAAATGTCCTTGAACACAAGATTGTTGTTTTCTCCCTAGAAGCAACAACACATCTACAACCTTAGATGTTTCTGTCACTCCCCCAGATTACTAGAGGCATGAACCCACTATCGAGCATAAATACTCTCTCTTGGAGTCACTAGCATCTACTCGGCCAAGATATCTACTTGCAAAGGAGAGCATGCAAGATCATAAACAACATAGAGATAACATAAAGATAATAATTCAGCAAATCAACTTGACATAGTATCAAATTTCATCGGATCCCAAAAAACACAACATGTAGAATTATACAACGATGATCTTGATCATGATAGGCAGCTCACAAGATCTAAACATGAAGCACATGGAGGAGATGACAACCATCTAGCTACTGCTATGGACCTGTAGTCCAAGATAGACTACTCACGCATCACTTTGGAGGCAGACATGGTGATGAAGAAGGCCTTCGGCGGTGATTCCCCTCTCCGGCAGGGTGCCGGGAAGAGCTTCTGGACCCTCCCGATCTCGCGTCGACAACGGCGGTGGCTTGCAGTATGTTTCGTGGAAATTGATCGGGGGCTTTTAGGTTTTCCCGTCGAGGGGAATATATAGGCGGAAGGGCGGCATCAGGAAGTGGACCAGGGGCCCACACCTGCCCCTGGCATGGCCTGGGGGTGGCCCGCGCCATGGGGTGGCGTGGCCACCTCCTGGCTCCCTTCTGTCTCATCTTTGGACTCTGTCACGCTTCGGGAAAAATAGGAACTTTGGCTTTTGTTTCGTCCAATTCCGAGAATATTTCCTGTGTAGCTTTTCTGAAACACAAAACAACAGAAAACAGGGAACTGGCACTATGGCATCTTGTTAGTAGGTTAGTTCTAGAAAATGCATAAAAACGCCATGAAGTGTAACAAAACACAAAGCAAATGGTGTATAAACAAGCATGGAGCATCAAAAATTATATATACGTTTGAGAGGTATCAAGCATCCCCCAAGCTTAACTCCTGCTCATCCTCGAGTAGGTAAGTGATAACAAAGCAATAATTTTTGAGGTGACATGCACCATCAGAATCTTGATCAACTATGTAAAGCATTGAGTGCTAAGATCAAAGTACTTAAAATATGGGCATAAGAGACATAATCTTGACAATAAAACTTAGCAACCATGTTATAACATGAAAAGTAACACAAACAAAAGATCATGAGTAATGAAGCAATGAAAGTCAAGTGTGTGTTTCAACCATATAGAAAAACATAGTAGAGTGGTTTTCAGCTTGTCCTTCATGGGGTAGCAAAACATAAATGCATAGGACACCTTCAAGTTTAAGAGGGCGACTAGATACAAATAATTTAAGAACAAGCAAAACCATAATCATGAATCGATACATGATAAATTTTGGGACTATGCACATTAAACTCAGAATGACAACTATGCTCTCTTAGATGGTGCATAAAGGTAGAAGGTGGAGACTCAACATAAAAGTAAAAGAAAGGCCCTTCTCAGAGGGAAGCAGGGATTAAACATGTGCTAGAGCTTTTCATTTGTAAAACAGAGAGATAAAAATTTGTTTTGAGAGGTGGTTGTTCTTGTCAACGACTGGCAATGGGGTTCTTACTATCTTCCATGCTAAGTTTTTGAGAGAGAGATTGGCACTTTGGTGCTCTTTTATAAAGCTTGGCACTCCTCCCCACTTTTCCTTTCACAAACCATGGCTAACCGATTCCATCGGGTGCCCACCAACTTTCACATACCATGGAGGAGTGCCTTTTTTCTTTTCTTTTTTCTTTATTTATTTATTTTTTGGAATAAAACAATATGGAAGATAGAAAATCCGACCACTATGTCCCCATGAGCTGAAAACAGTGTCACAAAATGAGAAGTATTTTGAAGGTTTTTCGAAAGGTAGCACATGAAAATTTACTTGGAATGGCTTGCAAATACCATGCATAGTAATTTATGGTGGACTCATTGGAAAACTTGGTTTTTGGGAGTTGGATGCATGAGAAGTATTCCCTCTCAGTACAAAATGAAGGCTAGCAAAAGACTGGGAGCGACCAACTAAGAGAGCAATAACAGCCATAATCATGCATAGCGACAAAACATCATTAACCGAAGCATAAATTGGTATCACAAGTCAAAAACCAAATGATCATAGAGGCTTATGGCGACTTGTTAGAGTCAAACATGTTGTAAGCCTGCGCCAAGTCAACCCAAATAAAGCATCAAAGGAGAAAACCACAATAACATGCTCCCATATAACAAAAACAACGCATGATTTTTTCAAAGGCTCATTAAGCAATATCAGTTATTTGAGACAAGTCATGCTACAACAAAAACTACTAAGCATACTATCAAAATGACATCAAGCATGACATGCAAAAGTCTAAGCCACAGTCTAAACAAGCTCCCATTTGTACCACTATAGGCATGAAACTTTTTTCTCTTTTCAAACACCATTCAAACCTTTTTGAAACAACTCTTTTGAGATGAAAACCAACATAGACCAGTGGTCTAAATACACCTTGATGCAAAGATATAACAGGATCTGAACAAAAATCAAGGCGAAAAATGAAAGCTAAACGCAGTTCTAGAAAAAGAGAACACTCGTTGAACGATAAGAGTGAAAACTAGAGTGTTCTTGGCAATGAAAAATAGAGTGTGTCCTCTCCAAAAGAAATTTGTTGGGGTCCAACCATTTATTGTAGCAAACAAAACAAAAGGAAAACTGAAAGCGAAAATAAAGACGCTCCAAGAAATACGCATAGTACATGAAGCAATAAAAATATAGTGTCTTGAAAGGTGACATGATTTTTGCCGATGAAGACGGGGTGCCTCGGGGGCATCCCCAAGATTTGACACTTGTACCTCTTGGATATTTCTTGGGGTGACGTGGGCATTCCCAAGCTTGAGCTTTTGTCCATACTTCATCTTGATGGTGCAGTGTTGATGTAGGAGTTTTATAGATGACCGCCCAGTTGGAAACCCCAAGAGAAGGTTATGATGAGCACAACAGCAAGTCTTCCCTCAATATGAGACCGAGGTTTATCGAACCAGTAGGAGAAAGAAACAACTTCTGAAGGTTGATGCTCACTAGCTTCGTGATAGCTCCGGACAATGTATGTATGGCGCCTTGTCCAGGGCGTAGCTTTGCACCAGCAGCAACGTGGAACCTGCACACAACACAACCAAGTACTTTGTCCCAACTTACAGTGAGGTTGTCAATCTCACCTATTTGTTGTAAACAAAGGATTAAGCGTATCAAGTGGTAAAAGATAGTAGTCTGCAAGAATGTAAATAAAGCAAGTAAATGGTAAACGGTAATAACAATTTAAAAGAATGGACCGGGGTCCATAGTTCACTAGTGGTGTCTCTCCATAAAGTAAATAACATGCTGGGTAAACAAATTATAGTTGGGCAATTGATAGAATAAAGCAAGCATACAAATGTCATGAGGATCACTATGAGATTCACTTGGGCATTACAACATATACATAGACCGTAATCCAACTGCATCTATGACTAATAATCCACCCTTCGGATGTTGTCCGAGCAACCATTGGGTATTAAGTTGCTAGCAACAGATTATCGCCTTAAGCAAAGGGCGTAATGTAAACAATACAAATGTCCTTGAACACAAGATCATTGTTTTCTCCCTAGTAGCAACAACACATTTATAACCTTAGAGGTTTTTGTCACTCCCCCAGATTACTAGAGGCATGAACCCACTATCGAGCATAAATACTCCCTCTTGGAGTCACTAGCATCTACTCGGCCAAGATATCTACTAGAAACGGAGAGCATGCAAGATCATAAACAACATAGAGATAACATAAAGATAATAATTCAGCAATTCAACTTGACATAGTATCAATATTCTTCGGATCCCAACAAACACAACATGTAGAATTACACAACGATGATCTTGATCATGATAGGCAGCTCATAAGATCTAATCATGAAACACATGGAGGAGATGACAACCATCTAGCTACTGCTATGGACCTGTAGTCCAAGGTAGACTACTCACGCATCACTCCGGTGATGAAGAAGGCCTATGGCAGTGATTCCCCTCTCTGGTACGGTGCCGGGAAGAGCTTCTGGACCCTCTCGATCTTGCGTCGACGACGGCGGCGGCTTGCAGTATGTTTTGTCAAAATTGATTAGGGGCTTTTAGGTTTTCTCGTCGAGGGGAATATATAGGCGGAATGTAACATCCCAAGTTTTTATCAAAATTTGGAACAATTTTTTTTTGTTTCTATTGATTTAAAAATCCCTGGGAATTAAAACTTTTTGAGTTTAACTAAATGCTTTTCCCTAAAGTTTTAGTAAACCATCAATTCAAACCATTTCACTTCCAAGGTTTCCTTTTTATAAAAAGAGTTTCCTATAAATATCCCATATTCAAAAGTCTGTTAGAAAAACCATTTCAAATTTTGTATCAAGCTTTGAAAGACTCCGTTGAGGAAATAGAATTTCCAAATACTACTTTGAAATTATATGAAACCAATGCAAGCTTATTTGCAAAGGAAAATGTTTGCAAAATGTTTATAATAAAATAAAGGTTATAATTTCAAAATTGGTGCTAAAAATAATTTCAGAGATTATTTTAAAGATATTATTTTACTAAGTTCAAAGACTTTACCTTTAAAACTCAAACCCTATTTTGCTTTATGCAATAAACTCCTAGGTTTCAATTTATAAAGTTTTATTAAAAATCTTATTTATTTATGAAATTATGTTGCTCAATAAACTCCTAGGAATTGGTTTGACCTTGTTTGAAGCTTTTATGCAAAAGATACAAAGGATTTAAGAAATCAGAAAAGAATAAAAGAAAGAAAGAAAAAAAAAGTAAGAGAAAAGAAGTTTCGGACCAGAGCAAATCCAGTCCGGCCCAGTACCAAAAAACGGCTCGGCCCACCTCTCTCCCGAAACGGTAACTCTCTCTCACATTCCCTAATGAGTGGAGCCCACCTGACAAGCCGACCCCACCGGTCAGATCCATCATCAACCCCCGGACGTTTCTTCTCCATGATCACCGCGCCCGTTCCCACTCCTCTCCCTCTCCCCTCGATGCCGAACGGCCTCCCCATCTACACCTCGTCACTCCCCACTATCCCCTCTTCGTTTCCCCTCCATTTCCCCTCAAAATTCTGCGCCAGGTAATCGCAATCGACCGCTGGAGCTCCGCCCTCCGCTCGGCCACCGATGACGAATTTGTCAGGTACAGAGAGCCCCGCGCCCTCCTTCTGGCCTCAAACTCTCTCCCTCTCTCCCGTGCATCCGCTCATGCCCTTTCCCTGTTCAATATCGTAGCAAATCGAGCACATCGTTGACACCCAAAGCCGCCGCCGCCTCCAGCCGCCCCTCGGCCTCGCCACGGGAAGCAATTGATGTAGCTGATCAAACTTTCGAGCTCTTCACCCTCTTCTGCATCTCGTTCGTGACTTTATTACCGTCGCCGATCACCGGAGGTTCGCCGTCGACGACCATCAGGACGCCCTCGCCGAAAAACCAGTCGCCGGTGAGTCTTCCCCTTCCCCATCTTCCCCATCCCTTCTCTGTCCATCCGATCGGGATCCCACGGCAGAGATTAGAATTAGAACACCGAAATGGTATCGCCCAATAGATGGCTACCATGTAGCAGGACCAGTCAACCCGAGTCAAATTCGAATCAAATTTGATTTTCAAACATCAGATTCAGTAGTGAAACTTGTAAATTGCCTATAAAATAATTCACTTGGCCAAATTTTGTAAACTTGATATCCTTGTAATCCTTGCAATGTGTAGAACCCAATCATGCAGTAATATCATGGTGTTACTGTACAAAGTTTTGAAATGAATTTCAAATGGGAAAAAGTGCCTGTTTGCACCAAATAAATCACAAAAAATGTTCTGTACATCCAATTTCTACAACTTTGTAGTCTATGGATTCCTCAGAACATGTAGAACACTCTGGAACCAAAAAATTTCAAATTTGAAACATGCACACACTTGCTATCTTCAAATTTAACCAAATCACCTTTTTGGCCATCATTTGATTTCTGAAAATGTTTTCATAGTGAAACCACTTGCAGTAGCTTTGTGTTACTGTCTCCAATCCATTAGCATCACTATCCAAAATTATTGAAACCCTTTGCAAATATTCAAATTCAAATATGAGGAATTGAGTATTTTCACTATAGAATTAATTCTATATTTCTTTTCAATATGGTCCCTCCTACAAAAGTGAATCTTAAGATTTTACCCATTTATCACTACCATGCTTTCTCTTGATCATCACTCAATATCATGCCATCTTACTCTTATGAGATTAATTCATAATATTAAATTACACCTGAGTAATTGATTAAATTGTGAATGTATCTCAAATTGTTTTTCCTTTGCCAATGTGGTGATAAACCCTACCCTATATTCACACAAGTCCTAAATCATCCAAATCCATTATCAACCTTGATCCAAAACCAAAACTAGTTGGATGATTCAAATAAGAACTTAAAATTTGACATAGCCATATCTTCAAAAATCAACCCTAGTTAAATTTAATCCTTTGGTCCAAGAAAATCTTGTGGACAAGAAGTCACCATCTTTCTAAATAACTTTCATACCTATTCAACCCCATGCCAACTTGACCATATTGGTTTATATTGAACTATTCAATTTACAGAAAAGTTAATTGAGTAATTCAATGTACCACCAATATATACCCAAGCTTTGTGTAACATGTACTATTTTGAGTAAGTGTTATCACACTTTATTCAGTAGTGTTATGTTGTATTATTCTATACTCATATGAATCTGTTCACATGACTTATCTCTAAACTCTATCCATGCTTATGCCAAGCACAAGATTGTTGCCTTTACATTGTATCTTGAAAGATCATTGCTTGCTAATCTTTAGACCTTGCCATTCAAACTCTCAATCCATATCTTGTAAGCCAAGCTTCAAGCCATATCTCTCCCATCATAGAAATCATAAGAAATTAAAATGTTAAACCACTCCTTTTCATTGCTTGTCTTGCTTGATTTGTTGTTTGGGTGTGATGTGTTTATGTTGTGTTACACATATTTTATAGATTGGTTTGGAGAGCCATACATTCTGTTGAGAGAAGAGAAAGGAGTTTAAGCTTCCAAAGGCAAGTGACACACATCCTTCTACCTATCTTTATTATATGCATTAGTGTTTTCAGTACCATGCATGATATGAGATTTTCAAAGAAGTTTGTGAAATGCTTAGCTCCCAGTAGTGTGTAGCTATCCCTTAAACCCAACTTGTTAGGATTTCAAACTACTATGGAAAAATGATGCCATGCTTTGTTTTGAACTGGTATGAAAATTTAACTTCAACCTAATGAAACACCTCGGTGGATTGATTTGATGAGGGAGGCGATGTTGAGTGGCTACCCAGGGCTACACACCTGGCTTTCAACCCAGGATTTGTGTAGTTGTCTTCGCCTGGGCGCTCACTTGTGGATGGCCACCCAGGAACAAAGAGACTACCATGTCTTCCTTGCTTTAGTGAGCTTTCAGTGCAACCTTATGACAATATGGGCTCTGTCTTGATTGAGTACATTGTGAGGGTTCATCCATGGGTACTGACAGAGGGTGGTATTTTGGGCACGGTCAGATTCGGATGGTTGAATGCTCCTTCTGAAAGGTCTTGTCTCATTTTATGTATGGGCGTAAAATGAGTCTTAAGGTGAAAGTGCACAACCCCTGCAGGGTGTAAAACTAATTGATTAGCCGTGTCCCCGGTTATGGACAATTTGAGTTCCTAGACCTAGATGTATGGAAGAGTCTCATCATCATTTCTAAATAAAATAAAATTGTTTAGAAACACTCAGGATAGGGACTACTCAGGGCTACACACCTGGCTATCAACCCAGGATTTGTGTGGTGGTTTTCACCGGAGGGTTATGCTGGTTTTGTTGAGTAACTACTCAGGGCTGCACACCTGGCTATCAACCCAGGATTTGTGTGGTGGTTTTCACCTGAGGGTTATTCTGGTTTTGTTGAGTAACTACTCAAGGCTGCACACCTGGCTATCAACCCAGGATTTGTGTGGTGGTTTTCACCTGAGGGTTATTATGGTTTTGTTGAGTAACTACTCAGGGCCACAGACCCTGCAAGTGTGTGGTTGTCTTCGCCTGGGGGTTATCTTGACCTTAAAAGTTTTCAATGATTAAAAAAGTTTTGATTTGAAAATGATAGGATAAAATTTGCTTTGAGCAAATCAGCCATAAGCTCCACCAGCCAAATATCATATAGATAGTTCTTTCACAACAGCCACCAAATAAGTGTCATTTCCCAGTACATCATTGTACTGACCCCCATTTGTGGGGCTGTATATTCAAATGTGCAGGTTTTTTCAGAGAAGGAGTAAGTTGATAGGATCTCGAGTCTACATTCCAACATGACTGCCTATGGCGCATGGTGAAGATGGAGGCTCACTGCTACCTTAGTTTCCGCTGTGTTTGTGATGTGTTGAACTCTGTCCCTTGAGCTAGTCCATGTGACTAAGCTGGTTTGTAAGTTTTGAAGACTTATGTATCTGGATCCACGTTGTAATCTTGATACTATGCAATGAATACTTTATTTTGTTCTGTGGTGCTATCAGTGATCTAGGGAATAGTGATACGTCTCCAACGTATCCATAATTTTTGATGCTCCATGCTTGTTTTTACACCATTTGCCTAATGTTTCGTTACACTTCGTGGCACTTTTATGCATTTTCCGGAACTAACCTATTAACAAGTCGCCACAGTGCTAGTTCCCTATTTTTTGCTATTTTTTGTTTTAGAAAAGCTACACAGGAAATATTCTCGGAATTGGACAAAACAAGTTCCTGAAGTCTTATTTTTCCCGGAAGCTTCCAGAGATCCGAAGAGGAGACGGAGAGGGGCCACATGCCACCCTCACACCAGGGCGGCACGGCCTGGCCCCTGGCTGTGTCCCCTATGTGTGAGGCCGCCTTGGCCCACTTCTGACGCTGCCCCTTCGCCTATAAAGACCCCCCGATGGGAAAAACCTAAGTACCCGATCAATTTTCCAGAAACACATCGTGATCCACCGTCGTCGTCGACCCGAGATCGGGAGGGTCCAGAAGGTCTTCCCGGCACCCTGCCGGAGAGGGGAATCGCCACCGGAGGTCTTCTTCATCGCCATGCTTGCCTCTGGAGCGATGAGTGAGTAGTCTACCTTGGACTATGGGTCCATAGCTGTAGCTAGATGGTTGTCTCCTCCACCATGTGCTTCATGTTTAGATCTGATGAGCTGCCCTACATGATTGAGATCACCGTTATGTAATTCTACATGTTTGGTTTGTTGGGATCCGATGAATATTGGTGTTATGATTGAGTTGCTATACTGAAATATATCTTATGTTATCTCTATGTTGTTTATGATCTTGTATGCTCTCCGTTGTTAGTAGCTATCTTGGCCGAGTAGTTGCTAGTGACTCCAAGAGGGGGTATTTATGCTCGATAGTGGGTTCATGCCTCTATTTAACCTGGGGGAGTGACAGAAACCTCTAAGGTTGTAGATGTGCTATTGCTACTAGGGAGAAAACAACATTCATATGCTCAAGGGCATATGCTTTGTTTACATTACACACTTTGCTTAATGCAATTATCTGTTGTTCGCAACTTAATACTCATGGGGTGTTCAGACGATATCCCCGTGGGTGGATTATTAGTCATAGATGCAGTTGGATGGCGGTCTATGTATTTTGTTGTAATGCCCAGAGTAAATCGCATAGTGATCTTCTTGACATATCACGTTTATCTTTATTCTATCAATTGCCCAACTGTAATTTGTTTACCCAGCATGTGTTATTTTATCTTATGGAGAGGCACCACTAGTGAACTGTGGACCCCGGTCCTATTTCCATCATATTGCTATCACCTGTTTACTTTACTCGCACTGTTTACTTTACTCACATACTATTATCACTTTCCACTCGATACGCTCATACCCTTTGTTTCAAGCAATCCGGTGAGATTGACAACCTCATCGCAAGTTGGGAACAAAGTATTTGGTTGTGTGTGTGCAGGTTCCACGTTGCTGCTCGCAAAGCAAAGCTTGGACAAGGCGCCATATAAATTGTCCGGAGCTGTCGTGAAGCTTGCAAGCATCACCTTCAGTCGTTTGTCTCTCCTCTCCTGATCGACATACCTTGGTTTCTTAACTGAGGGAAAACCTTGCTGCTATATTCATCACACCTTCCTCTTGGGGTTCCCAACGGGCTGGTCATCAACCAGGCATCAAGCTCTTTTCTGGCGCCGTTGCCGGGGAGGAAGTAGAAGACTTCTGCGAGGGGAGTTTTACGCACGCACATCCTTTACTTTGTTTTATTGTTTTGCTTTACTTTATTTATTTTTTACCTGCATCGTTTTATCAAAAACCCAAAAAAATTTAGAATCCTTGGTAGTTGTTATTTCTTTACTTTAGTTCATCATGTTGTTCCCTAAGTATGTTTTGGAGGACCTCTCAGTAGGTAGTGGTTCAATTATTGGGAAAGATAACATTGAGGAGTTCTTTAATCACATTAGTATGCATAAAGAAGTTGAGGAAAAGTCTTTGGTTGAGCTAGCTCCTAGTTACGAAGTTGCTTCCGCTTGTTTAGTTCACATGTTAGAAGCTAGGTTTGCTAATCTTAATCCCTTTTTGCAATACATGTTCCTTAAGCTCCATGAAATTGAAGATCCTAAAAAGAAAGCTTTCATTTTGGAAACTATGCGCTTAGAATTTAAAGATGTTGCCAATGAGGCTAGAAAAGTTTTTAAGAAATTCAATAAGCTTGGCTCACCTGTAACGGTTGTTGGCACACCCAATGAAGATTTTAGAGTGCCAATACCTTATAAACTTTCAGGAATACATGATGTTTGGGAAAATAATTCTAGTTGGATTTGTCCTGAAAATCCTTTCGATGAAAGCAGTGTACCAAAGCGTGATCATAAAGGATCTTCAAAAACTCATTTGGACATAATTCCTTTCATTGTTGAAAAGACTCCTATTGTGGATCCCGATGCTTCTTTTATAATTACTTCATCTCTTGATGTTACTTGATTTGCAATTTTCGGCGCCTAGCTCAAAGGCGTTAAAGAAAAGCACTCTTGGGAGATAACCCAATGTTTTATTTTCAGTACTTTTTCTTTTATTTGAGTCTTGGAAGTCATTACTACTGTAATGACTGCTCCTTATCCTTTTTATTTCATTGTTGTGCCAAGAGAAGCCTCTAATTTGAGTGAGGTAAGATTTGGGGATGTTGCTGTCCTGAAACTGTTTTCGGTGCTGCACCGTAAAAATTTGTAAAAATTCTCTGTATATCTTTTGGACCTGCGATTTATTTTGCATATGATCTAGGTTATATCCAAACTTTCATTAGTTTAACACTTTTTGATTTGAGCAACAGAAAAGCCCTTAAAAATTCGACCTTTGTCAGCTGTTCTGTTTTGACACATTTCTGCCAATATTTGTGTTTGCCGCTTAATTGCTTTCTTTTGAGTTCTTTTGATCACGGAACTTTTGGGGAAGTTGCTACAGTAGTATATGCTAGATATGTGGTGGTTTTAGGTTGAAACCTGAAGCAAAAAGAGGTTGATTATATGTTATGCTACACTAATGTTGCTAATAGATTTGTGTTTAGTTTTGTATGAAGGAAGTTTTCAAGTGTAGGGATCAGAGAGTGATGAGATGAGTTGAAGAATGGACAAAAGCTCAAGCTTGGGGATGCCCATGCATCACCCCAAGAAATATCCAAGAAGTACAAGCGTCAAAGCTTAGGGATGCCCCCGAGGCACCCCTTCTTCATCGGCAAAAATTAGGTCACCTTTCAAGACACTATATTTTTATTGCTTCATGCACTATGTGTTTTTCTTGGAGCGTAAGTTGTTTTAGTTTTCTTTATTAGTTTTGTTTTTTTTGCTGCAATAAATGGTTGGACCCCAAAAAATTTCTTTTGGAGAAATTGCCTTGCTTTTCATTTGCCAAGAACGCTCCAGTTTTCACTCTTATCAAAAAACTGAGAGTTCTTCTTTTTCTGCTACTGCTTTTGGTTTTCATTTTCGCCTTGATTTGTGTTCAGATCTTCTTATATTTATTCATCAAGGTGTATTTTTGCCTCCGATCTTTATTGGTTTTCATCAAAAGAGGTGTTTATAAAAAGTTCGAATGGTGTTGGAAAAGAGAAAAAGCTTTATGCAAAAAAGTGGTACAAGAAGGAGCTTGTGTAGACTGCGGCCTAGGCTTTTTCATGTGATGCTTGATGTCTTTTTGATAGTATGCTTAGTGGTTTTGCTGTAGCATGACTTTTCTCAAATAACTAAGATTGCTTAATGAGCCTTTGAAAAAAATCATGCGTTGTTTTTATCGTTTGGAAGCATTATTTTGGTTTTCTCCTTGATGCTTTATTTGGGTTGACTTGGCGCATGCTCACACTTGTTAGACTCTTACAAAGTCGCCAATAGCCTCTATGATCATTTAGTTTTTGACTTTTGATGCCATCTTATGCTTCTTTTAATGTCGCTTTGTCGCTTTGCATGATTATGGCCATTATTGCTCTCTTAGTTGGTCGCTCCCAGTCTTTTGCTAGCCCTCGCCTTGTACTGAGTATGAGCTCTACTCGTGCATCCAACTCCTAAAAACCAAGTTTGCCAAAGTGTCCACCATACATACCTACTAGCAATTTGCTATTCCAAGTAAATTTGACTTGCTTTTATTTTCTCTTCAAATTAAACTCTTACCAGTGTTATGTGAAAATTGGTCAGTAAAGCTCTCATGAACCGAAAGGCACACTTTACTTTATCTCGTTCTTAAAAATTTGACATTGTGGTCTCTTATGTTGAGTTGTCATGCTTGCAAGTTGTAAGTTCGAGACTAGCCCAGCCATGCAGTCATGGGCAAGCTTTCAACATTGCACTTCTCTTTTGAGTTGATATCCTGATCTTTTGTTTATGGATGCCCGCGGTGTGAAATAAATTGGGAATCTTGTGGGGATCATGGAGTTTGTATATGTGTTAGGGAAACGCCTGGGCCGCCAATCTAAGCCATGCATAATTCATGGTGGAAATTTGTAGCATACCCATAGTGGACATTCGACGATGCATCTCAAAATAAAAAGCTAAACAAATGGTAAATAAAAGAGATGTCGAGGTGTTCATTGTCTGCTTGTCCTGTCATTTTGATGTGGGCTTGTTCCATGTCATCGGGCACGGAGGTACCCCGTTGGTGGTTCTCGATGATCCATATATACTTACAATGACAAGAGCCTTGCTTGGGACTCTAAGTAAAGTAGCATGAGGTTTGGGTACTTGTATTCACGGGACACGAGGTTTTCAACTTATGATTTGTCAAGCATATGCATCATAATTGTTCTCGCATTAACTTTAACCATTCAAGATGCTTATGATGGGGGCAATGAGAGCTCAAAGTTGGTAAGTAACATAATTTTTGAAGGTTATAAAACTTCAATCACTGCTTCCCTCCGCGAAGGGCCTTTCTTTTACTTTTATGTTGAGTCACCACCTTCTACCTTTATGCACCATTAAGAGAGCATAGTTGTCATTCTTAGTATAATGTGCATTGTCCCAAAGTTTTCATTGATTGATTCATATTGATTGGTTTCACTTGTTCTTAAATTATTTGTATCTAGTCGCCCTCTTAAACTTGAAGGTGTCCTATGCATTTAAGTTTTGCTCTCTATGAAGGACAAGCTGAAAACCATTTGTATGTTTTTCCTTATGATTTGAACACACATTTGACTTTCATTGTTTCATTTTCATGATCTTTTGTTTGTGTTCATTTGCATGTTATAACATGGTTGCTAAGTTGTTATTGTCAAGATTATATCTTTCGTGCCCATGTTTTAAGTTCTCATGATCCCAGCTCACAAATGCTTACATATATGATCAAGATTGTGTAGGTGCATGTCACCTCAAAAATTATTTCTTTTGTTATCACTTACCTACTCGAGGACGAGCAGGAGTTAAGCTTGCGGATGCTGATACGTCTCCAACGTATCCATAATTTTTGATGCTCCATGCTTGTTTTTACACCATTTGCCTAATGTTTCATTACACTTCGTGGCACTTTTATGCATTTTCCGGAACTAACCTATTAACAAGTCGCCACAGTGCCAGTTCCCTGTTTTCTGCTATTTTTGTGTTTCAGAAAAGCTACACAGGAAATATTCTCGGAATTGGACGAAACAAGTTCCTAAAGTCTTATTTTTCCCGGAAGCTTCCAGAGATCCGAAGAGGAGACGGAGAGGGGCCACAGGCCACCCTCACACCAGGGTGGCGCGGTCTAGCCCCTTTCCGCGCCCCCTACATGTGAGGCCGCCTCGGTCCACTTCTGACGCTACCCTTTCGCCTATAAAGACCCCCCGATGGGAAAAACCTAAGTACCCGATCAATTTTCCAGAAACACATCGCGATCCGCCGTCGTCGTCGACCCGAGATCGGGAGGGTCCAGAAGCTCTTCCCGGCACCCTGTCGGAGAGGGGATTCGCCACCGGAGGTCTTCTTCATCGCCATGCTTACCTCCGGAGCGATGAGTGAGTAGTCTACCTTGGACTATGGGTCCATAGCAGTAGCTAGATGGTTGTCTCCTCCACCATGTGCTTCCTGTTTAGATCTCATGAGCTGCCCTACATGATTGAGATCACCGTTATGAAATTCTACATGTTTGGTTTGTTGGGATCCGATGAATATTGGTGTTATGATTGAGTTGCTATACTGAAATATATCTTATGTTATCTCTATGTTGTTTATGATCTTGCATGCTCTCCGTTGTTAGTAGCTATCTTGGCCGAGTAGTTGCTAGTGACTCCAAGAGAGGGTATTTATGCTCGATAGTGGGTTCATGCCTCTATTTAACCTGGGGGAGTGACAGAAACCTCTAAGGTTGTAGATGTGCTGTTGCTACTAGGGAGAAAACAACATTCATATGCTCAAGGGCATATGCTTTGTTTACATTACACACTTTGCTTAATGCAATTATCTGTTGTTTGCAACTTAATACTCATGGGGTGTTCGGACGATATCCCCGTGGGTGGATTATTAGTCATAGATGCAGTTGGATGGCGGTCTATGTATTTTGTTGTAATGCCTAGAGTAAATCGCATAGTGATCTTCTTGATATATCACATTTATCTTTATTCTATCAATTGCCCAACTGTAATTTGTTTACCCAGCATGTGTTATTTTATCTTATGGAGAGACACCACTAGTGAACTGTGGACCCCGGTCCTATTTCCATCATATTGCTATCACCTTTTTACTTTACTCGCACTGTTTACTTTACTCGCATACTATTATCACTTTCCACTCGATACGCTCATACCCTTTGTTTCAAGCAAACCGGTGAGATTGACAACCTCATCGCAAGTTGGGAACAAAGTATTTGGTTGTGTGTGTGCAGGTTCCACGTTGCTGCTTGCAAAGCAAAGCTTGGACGAGGTGCCATATAAATTGTCCAGAGTTGTCGCGAAGCTTGCAAGCATCACCTTCAGTCGTTTGTCTCTCCTCTCCTGATCGACATACCTTGGTTTCTTAACTGAGGGAAAACCTTGCTGCTATATTCATCACACCTTCCTCTTGGGGTTCCCAACGGGCTGGTCATCAACTAGGCATCAATTAGCAATTAACACAGGTGTTCCACTTTAATCCAAAGGTGGGGCGTTACAAAATGATATCAGAGCATAGTGTTGCCTGTAGGATCGAGACCCTAGGTTTGGAATTAGAAACAGGAAGACCCTAGAAAAAAATATCTCATCTTGTTTCTATTTATATATATATATATAAGAGTTTGCATTTTGAACTCCTTGTATTCTCTCCTACTTCCTCTTCAAATGTTTCCTTTTGCTATAGATGACCCTACCCTAAAATCTTCAACAAAGGATAGAAGATCACAATGTGCCAGAAGTGCGAGACTGATCCTCCATATATTTTCCTTGACTCAACATGAAGAACTACATTGAAGGCCAAACGAAGAACTTGGAGAAAGACTCAAATGCAGCTTGCACAACTCGAGAAGATGAATCAAGGAAGTAGAGAAGAAACTTGAAGTCCACAAGCAAGTAATAGACAAGACCCCCAATAATTCTAGTTTATAGAACCAACGATGTTGTGATAACCTAATGATCATACCAAATTGGGGTATGACCATACTAGATTATTAGTGTTTGACCTAGTTTGCCTGATGTGATGAATGTTTGTTAGATGTTTTTAAGGTGAATTGCCTTGGTCTGCTGAGTTTGGGTAGGAATCTTCTTTAGATCCATTCTATCTATTTCTCAACTATGCTAAGACCTAAACCTGCCCTAAACCCCAAACAGATGCACCCTCAGATGGAGATAGCAATGCAGCAGATGGTTGAAGTGCATACTAAAATGATGAGAGTGTTAACTCAGAATATGGTCAACCACGACAGCAACGAGATACCTCCAGGAATGCAACAAGTACTGGATAATCATACTCGAATAATACAAATGATGTCCCAGATTGTGGCTAGTACCAATAATAGTCTGCCACAAAATGATCATGGTGGAAAGACAACAAGAGGTGATGTTGAGACGACTCTGCGAGCTTGCAAGAGATGTGGAGAAATAGGACACTCGTCTAAGGAATGTCTTGAACAGTGCCCTTATTGTGTTACAAACCACCCAGTTGGAGAGTGTCCCATGACCTAGGTCACTTATTTTCTATGCGAAGGAATCAATCATGTACCTGTTGAATGCAACCTTTATTCCACTGTGCAACGAATGAATCAACAAGCCCAGGATGGACCATGCCAGTTGCTTGGGAAGACCCAAGAAGAAGGAAAAGAACACTTATCTAGAAATTGCTCAAGGAAACGAGAAAGATTTCCCATAGCTATAGTGGAATATGGAGAAAAGGAAGTAAGAGAGCTCCTAGCCTTAGAGAGACCTCAAAAGAAGAAGGAAAACAGCAAGCTGATGTGTTTCAATTGCAAGGAGCTAGGACATTATGCGAACAAATGTCCAGAAAAGGACAACAAAGCAAACAGTCCAGGTAGTGTGAAGAAGAACCTCAACCATATCACTTGTTACACATGCAAGCAACAAGGACACTATTCATATCAATGCACAGAGGAAAGTACTTCAAGACCTCAGTGAAATGGGATAAATGAAGGATGCCACAAATACAAGGAGAAGACACAACAAAGTGTGGCCAACTTAGAAGTAATTGTATTTGGTTACTACCTGTAATAAATGATGAATAGACATGTAAGATCAATGAGTGACTTTATTGTATGGATACTATTTCCCCATAAAATGGCAAACTGAAGGATTGTAACTCAAGAGTTAATGCCATACGACAGAGTTTACGCAAAACCCTAGCTAAGGAATGATAGATTAGTTTTCAAAAATTAGAATTGGAACATTGGCTTTCATTTAAAGAATTTTTTTTTGTCAAAGCAAGTGAGGTGGACCAAGAGTTAGAATACGAGGTTTAACAAACCATGTATGAGGTAATGATTTGGGTGCAGGATGGATTGATCACCATTCCTACTACTCTTATTATTCGCTCTCATAATGTTGGCTTTACAAACCTAGAGAGACATACCTACATGCGAGACGACGTTGTTAAACCTTAACCTTAGGAGGATAAGATGTTACACCCCTTATAGTGAGCCAGTGTGACCAAAACGTAGGATTTCAGTGAGTATGAATCACAAGCTTACCGTTGAAGAAGACACGTGATGGAAGGAGTCCTATCAATCTGAAGAACTCCGTTTGACCCCAAAAGTGCTCACCAAGGAAGCAACCATAAGTTAAAAGAACTTCAAGGATGTCTGCGAAGAGGATGAAGTGAAGACAGAGGATCACTTTAACATGGTCCTCTGATTGACCCAAAGAGTGACCCTTCAGTGTCCAAAGTAGTTAACAAACTACATTACTGGATGGAAGCTCCACAATGAAGCAAAGTTATACTCAAGCCTATTTGGGAAATACTGGAAACCCAAGTTGCGAATAGACACCCACCTATTGGAAATGAAGACAGAAGCTTACTATGGAATCAAAAGATAACCCAGTGCCAAGTCAATTTCTAGGTGTGCTTACTTTGAACCAAAGACCTAGACCACCTACAAAAATTTCTTTTAAGGGTGGCAGCCACCTAAGTACCCCAAAACCCTTCTACCTTTCTAGCCTCTTCAAATCTCGGGGACGAGATTTCTTTTAAGGGTGGTAGTCTATAACATCCCAAGTTTTTATCAAAATTTGGAACAAAAAAAATTTGTTTTGTTTCTATTGATTTAAAAATCCCAGGGAATTAAAACTTTTTGAGTTTAATAAAATGCTTTTCCCTAAAGTTTTAGTAAACCCTCAATTCAAACCATTTCACTTCCAAGGTTTCCTTTTTATAAAAAGAGTTTCCTATAAATATCCCATATTCAAAAGTCTGTTAGAAAAACCATTTCAAATTTTGTATCAAGCTTTGAAAGACTCCTTTGAGGAAATAGAATTTCCAAATACTACTTTGAAATTATATGAAACCAATGCAAGCTTATTTGCAAAGGAAAATGTTTGCAAAATGTTTAAAATCAAATAAAGGTTATAATTTCAAAATTGGTGCTGAAAATAATTTTAGAGATTATTTTAAAGATATTATTTTACTAAGTTCGAAGACTTTACCTTTAAAACTCAAACCCTATTTTGCTTTATGCAATAAAGTCCTAGGTTTCAATTTATAAAGTTTTATTAAAAATCTTATTTATTTATGAAATTATGTTGCTAGTATTTTGTAATGTTCTTTTGAATTTTAGAAAATTTTAGGAATTGGTTTGACCTTGTTTGAAGCTTTTATGCAAAAGATACAAAGGATTTAAGAAATCAGAAAAGAATAAAAGAAAGAAAGAAAAAAAGAAAGAGAAAAGAAGTTTCGGACCAGAGCAAATCCAGTCCAGCCCAGTACCGAAAAAACTGGCTTAGCCTACCTCTCTCCTGAAATGGTAACTCTCTCTCTCTCACTTTCCCTGACGGGTGGAGCCCACCTGACAAGCCGACCCCACCAGTCAGATCCATCATCAACCCCCGGCCGTTTCTTCTCCGTGATCACCGCGCCCGTTCCCACTCCTCTCCCTCTCCCCTCAATGCCGAACGGCCTCCCCATCTACACCCCGTCACTCCCCACTGCCCCCTCTCCGTTTCCCCTCCATTCCCCCCTCGAAATTCTGCGCCAGGTAACCACAATCGACCGCCGGAGCTCCGCCCTCCGCTCGGCTACCGATGATGAATTTGTCGGGTACAAAGAGCCCCGCGCCCTTCTTCTGGCCTCAAACTCTCTCCCTCTCTCCCGTGCATCTGCTCATGCCCTTTCCCTATTCAATATCGCAGCGAATCGAGCACATCGTCGACACCCGAAGCCGCCGCCGCCTCCAGCCGCCCCTCGGCCTCGCCAGGGGAAGCAATCGACGTAGCCGATCAGACTTTCGAGCTCTTCACCCTCTTCTGCATCTCGTCCGTGACTTTATTGCCGTCACCGATCATCGGTGGTTCGCCGTCGACGACCATCAGGACGCCCTCGCCAGAAAACCAGTCGCCAGTGAGTCTTCCCCTTTCCCATCTTCCCCATCCCTTCTCTGTCCATCCGATCGGGATCCCACGGCAGAGATTAGAATTAGAACACTGAAACGGTATCGCCCAATAGATGGCTACCACGTAGCAGGACCAGTCAACCCGAGTCAAATTTGAATCAAATTTGATTTTCAAACATCAGATTCAGTACTGAAACTTGTAAATTGCCTAGAAAATAATTCACTTGGCCAAATTTTGTAAACTTGATATCCCTGTAATCCTTGCAATGTGTAGAATCCATCATGCAGTAATATCATGGTGTTACTGTACAAAGTTTTGAAATGAATTTCAAATGGGAAAAAGTGCCTGTTTGCACCAAATAAATCACAAAAAATGTTCTGTACATCCAATTTCTACAAATTTGTAGTCTATGGATTCCTCAGAACATATAGAACACTTTGGAACCAAAAAATTTCAAATTTGAAACATGCACACACTTGCTATCTTCAAATTTAACCAAATCACCTTTTTGGCCATCATTTGATTTCTGAAAATGTTTTTGGAGTGAAACCACTTGCAGTAGCTTTGTGTTACTGTCTCCAATCCATTAGCATCACTATCCAAAATTATTGAAACCCTTTGAAATATTCAAATTCAAATATGAGGAATTGAGTATTTTCACTATAGAATTAATTCTATATTTCTTTTCAATATGGTCCCTCCTACAAAAGTGAATCTTAAGATTTTACCCATTTATCACTACCATGCTTACTCTTGATCATCACTCAATATCATGCCATCTTACTCTTATGAGGTTAATTCATAATATTCAAATTACACCTGAGTAATTGAGTAAATTGTGAATGTATCTCAAATTGTTTTTCCTTTGCCAATGTGGTGATAAACCCTACCCTATATTCACACAAGTCCTAAATCATCCAAATCCATTATCAACCTTGATCCAAAACCAAAACTAGTTGGATGATTCAAATAAGAACTTAAAATTTGACATAGCCATATCTTCAAAAATCAACCGTAGTTAAACTTAATCCTTTGGTCCAAGAAAATCTTGTGGACAAGAAGTCACCATCTTTCTCAATAACTTTCATACCTATTCAACCCCATGCCAACTTGACCATATTGGTTTATATTGAATTATTCAATTTACAAAAAAGTTAATTGAGTAATTCAATGTACCACCAATATATACCCAAGCTTTGTGTAACATGTACTATTTTGAGTAAGTGTTATCACACTTTATTCAGTAGTGTTATGTTGTATTATTCTATACTCATATGAATCTATTCACATGACTTATCTCTAAACTCTATCCATGCTTATGCCAAGCACAAGATTGTTGCCTTTAGATTGTATCTTAAAAGATCATTGCTTTCTAATCTTTAGACCTTGCCATCCAAACTCTCAATCCATATCTTGTAAGCCAAGCTTCAAGCCATATCTCTCCCATCACAGAAATCATAAGAAATTAAAATTTGAAACCAATCCTTTTCATTGCTTGTCTTGCTTGATTTGTTGTTTTGGTGTGATGTGTTTATGTTGTGTTACACCTATTTTATAGATTGGTTTGGAGAGCCATACATTCTGTTGAGAGAAGAGAAAGGAGTTTAAGATTCCAAAGGCAAGTGACACACATGCTTCTACCAATCTTTATTATATGCATTAGTGTTTTCAGTACCATGCATGATATGAGATTTTCAAAGAAGTTTGTGAAATGCTTAGCTCCCAGTAGTGTGTAGCTATCACTTAAACCCCACTTGTTAGGATTTCAAACTACTATGGAAAAATGATGCCATGCTTTGTTTTGAACTGGTATGAAAATTTAACTTCAACCCAATGAAACACCTAGGTGGATTGGTTTGATGATGGAGGCGATGTTGAGTGGCTACCCAGGGCTACACACCTGGCTTTCAACCCAGGATTTGTGTAGTTGTCTTCGCCTGGGCGCTCACTTGTGGACGGCCACCCAAGAACAAAGAGACTACCATGTCTTCCTTGCTTTAGTGAGCTTCCAGTGCAGCCTTATGACAATATGGGCTCTGTCTTGATTGAGTATGTTGTGAGGGTTCATCCATGGGTACTGACAGAGGGTGGTATTTTGGGCACGGTCAGATCTGGATGGTTGAATGCTCCTTCTGAAAGGTCTTGTCTCATTTTATGTATGGGCGTAAAATGAGTCTTAAGGTGAAAGTGCACAACCCCTGCAGGGTGTAAAACTAATCGATTAGCCGTGTCCCCGGTTATGGACAATTTGAGTTCCTAGACATGGATGTACGGAAGAGTCTCATCATCATTTCTAAATAAAATAAAATTGTTTAGAAACACTCAGGACAGGGACTACTCAGGGCTACACACCTGGCTATCAACCTAGGATTTTTGTGGTGGTTTTCACCTGAGGGTTATCCTGGTTTTGTTGAGTAACTATTCAGGGCTGCACACCTGGCTATCAACCCAGGATTTGTGTGGTGGTTTTCACGTGAGGGCTATTCTGGTTTTGTTGAGTAACTACTCAGGGCTGCACACCTGTCTATCAACCCAGGATTTGTGTGGTTGTTTTCACCTGAGGGTTATTCTGGTTTTGTTGAGTAACTACTCAGGGCCACATACCCTACAAGTGTGTGGTTGTCTTCGCCTGGGGGTTATCTTGACCTTAAAAGTTTTCAATGATTAAAAAAGTTTTGATTTGAAAATGATAGGATAAAATTTGCTTTGAGCAAATCAGCCATAAGCTCCACCAGCCAAATATCATGTAGATAGTTCTTTCACAACAGCCACCAAATAAGTGTCATTTGCTAGTACATCATTGTACTGACCCCCATTCATGGGGCTGCATCTTCAAATGTGCAGGTTTTTCAGAGAAGGAGTAAGTTGATAGGATCTCGAGTCCACATTCCAACATGACTGTCTGTGGCGCATGGTGAAGACGGAGGCTCACTGCTACCTTAGTTTCCGCTATGTTTGTGATGTGTTGAACTCTGTCCCTTGAGCTAGTCCATGTGACTAAGCTAGTTTGTAAGTTTTGAAGACTTATGTATCTGGATCCACGTTGTAATCTTGATACTATGCAATGAATACTTTATTTTGTTCTGTGGTGCTATCAGTGATCCAGGGAATAGCACTTAACATAGGTGTTCCACCTTAATCCAAAGGTGGGGCGTTACACGGAAGGGCGGCGTCAGGAAGTGGACCAAGGGCCCACACCTGCCCCTGGCATGGCCTGGGGGTGGCCTGCACCATGGGGTGGCGTGGCCGCCTCCTGGCTCCCTTCCGTCTCATCTTTGAACTCTGTCACGCTTCAGGAAAAATAGGAACTTTGGCTTTTGTTTCGTCCAATTCCAAGAATATTTCCTGTGTAGCTTTTTTGAAACACAAAAATAGCAGAAAACAGGGATCTGGCACTGTGGCATCTCGTTAGTAGGTTAGTTCTAGAAAATGCATAAAAACGCCCCGAAGTGTAACAAAACACAAAGAAAATGGTGTATAAACAAGCATGGAGCATCAAAAATTATAGATATGTTTGATACGTATCAAGCATCCCCAAGCTTAACTCCTGCTCGTCCTCGAGTAGGTAAGTGATCATAAAACAATAATTTTTTAGGTGACATGCACCATCACAATCTTGATCAATAATGTAAAGCATTGAGTGCTGAGATCAAAGTACTTAAAACATGGGCATAAGAGACATAATCTTGACAATAAAACTTAGCAACCATGTTATAACATGAAAAGTAACACAAACAAAACATCATGAGTAATGAAGCAATGAAAGTCAAGTGTGTGTTTCAACCATATAGAAAAACATAGTAGAGTGGTTTTCAGCTTGTCCTTCATGGAGTAGCAAAACATAAATGCATAGGACACCTTCAAGTTTAAGAGGGCGACTAGATACAAATAATTTAAGAACAAGCAAAACCATAATCATGAATCAATCAATGATAAATTTTGGGACTATGCACATTAAACTCAGAATGACAACTATGCTCTATTAGATGGTGCATAAAGGTAGAAGGTGGAGACTCAACATAAAAGTAAAAGAAAGGCCCTTCACAGAGGGAAGCAGGGATTAAACATGTGTTAGAGCTTTTCATTTGTAAAACAAAGAGATAAAACATTTGTTTTGACAGGTGGTTGTTCTTGTCAACGACTAGCAATGGGGTTCTTACTATCTTCCATACTAAGCAAGTTTTTGAGAGAGAGATTGGCACTTTGGTGCTCTTTTATAGAGCTTGGCACTCCTCCCCACTTTTCCTTTCACAAACCATGGCTAACCGATTCCATCGGGTGCCCACGAACTTTCACAAACCATAGAGGAGTGCCTTTTTTCCCTTTTTATTTATTTTTTAGAATAAAACAATATGGAAGATAGCAAATCCGACCACTACGTCCCCATGAGCTGAAAACTGTGTCACAAAATGAGAAGTATTTTGAAGGTTTTTTGAAAGGTAGCACATGAAAATTTACTTGGAATAGCTTGCAAATACCATGCATAGGAATTTATGGTGGACTCATTGGAAAACTTGGTTTTTGGGAGTTGGATGCATGAGAAGTATTCCCTCAGTACAAAATGAAGGCTAGCAAAAGACTGGGAGCGAACAACTACGAGAGCAATAACGGCCATAATCATGCATAGCGACAAAACATCATTAACCGAAGCATAAAGTGGTATCACAAGTAAAAAACCAAATGATCATAGAGGCTTATGGCGACTTGTTAGAGTCAAACATGTTGTAAGCATGCGCCAAGTCAACCCAAATAAAGCATCAAAGGAGAAAACCACAATAACATGCTCCCATATAATAAAAACAACACATGATTTTTTCAAAGGCTCATTAAGCAATCTCAGTCATTTGAGACAAGTCATGCTACAACAAAAACTACTAAGCATACTATCAAAACGACATCAAATATGACATGCAAAAGTCTAAGCCACAGTATAAACAAGCTCCCATTTGTACCACTATAGGCATGAAACTTTTTCTCTTTTCCAACACCATTAAAACCATTTTGAAACAACTCTTTTGATGAAAACCAACGTAGACCAGTGGTCTAAATACACCTTAATGCAAAGATATAACAAGATCTGAACAAAAATCAAGGTGAAAAGCAAAAGTTAAACGCAGTTCTGGAAAAAGAGAACACTCGTTGAACGTTAAGAGTGAAAACTAGAGTGTTCATGGCAATAAAAAACAGAGTGTGTCTTCTCCAAAAGAAATTTGTTGGGGTCCAACCATTTATTGCAGCAAACAAAACAAAAGAAAAATGAAAGCGAAAGTAAAGACGCTCCAAGAAAAACGCATAGTACATGAAGCAATAAAAATATAGTGTCTTGAAAGGTGACCTGATTTTTGCCGATGAAGAAGGGGTGCCTCGGGGGCATCCCCAAGCTTTGACGCTTGTACCTCTTGGATATTTCTTGGGGTGACATGGACATCCCCAAGCTTGAGCTTTTGTCCATACTTCATCTCATCTCATCACTCTCCATTCCCTACACTTGAAAACTTCCTTTATACAAAACTTCACACAATTATATTAGCAACATTAGTATAAGCATGATAATAAATCTACTCTTTTGGTTCAGTTTCTAATACATCTCAAATGTATCTATAATTTTTGATGCTCCATGGTTATTTATACACCATTTGCTTTGAGTTTTGTTACACTTCGTGGCATTTTTATGCATTTTCCGGAACTAACCTATTAACAAGATGCTATAGTGCCAGTTCCTGTTTTCTGTTGTTTTTGTGTTTCAAAAAAGTTACACAGGAAATATTATCGGAATTGGAAAAAACAAAAGCCGAACCTCCTATTTTTACCAAAGCTTCACGAAGATCGAAGATGAGACAGAGGGGAGCCAGGAGCCAGGCTCACCACAGGGGGGCGCGGCCCAGCCCTTGGTCGCGCCACTCCATGGTGAGGCCAGCTGGCCCCACCTCTAACGATGCCCTTTCGCCTATAAAGTCCCCTCGATGGGAAAAACCTAAGGGACAGATCTCTTTTCCACAAAACATACTGCAAGCTGCCGCCGTCGACGTCGCGAGATCGGGAGGATCCAGGAGCTCTTCCCAGCACCCTTCCAAAGAGGGGAATCCCTGCCGGAGGCCTTCTACACCACCATGGTCGCCTCCGGAGTGATGTGTGAGTAGTCTACCTTGGACTACGGGTCCATAGCAGTAGCTAGATGGTTGTCTCCTCCACCATGTGCTTCATGTTTAGATCTTGTAAGCTGCCCTACATGATCAGGATCATCTTTATGTAATCATACATGTTGTGTTTGTTGGGATCCAATGAGTATTGGTACTATGTTTAGTTGATGTGCTGAATTATATATCTTATGTTATCTCTATGATGTTTATGATCTTGCATGCTTTCCGTTGCTAGTAGCTATCTTGGCCGAGTAGATGCTAGTAACTCCAAGAGGGAGTATTTATGCTCGATAGTTGGGTCATGCCTCTATTTAATCTGGGGGAGTGATAGAAACCTCTAAGGTTGTAGATGTGCTGTTGCCACTAGGGAGTGATACGTCTCCAACGTATCTATAATTTTTGATGCTCCATGCTTGTTTTTACACCATTTGCCTATTGTTTCGTTACACTTCGTGGCACTTTTATGCATTTTCCGAAACTAACCTATTAACGAGTTGCCACAGTGCCAGTTTCCCGTTTTCTGCTATTTTTGTGTTTCAGAAGTGATACACAGGAAATATTCTCGGAATTGGACGAAACAAGTTCCTGAAGTCTTATTTTACCCGAAAGCTTCCAGAGATCCGAAGGAGAGTAGGAGGGGGGCCACCAGGGCCCCACACGCAGGGGTGGTGCGGCCAGGCCCCTGGCCGCGCGGGCCCCGCGTGAGGGCGCCTGGCTCCTCCTCTGACGACGCCCCTTCGCCTATAAAGACCCCCCGACAGAAAAAAAACCTAAGTACCCGATCAGATTTCCAGAACACATCGCGATCCGTCGCCGCCATCGCCGACGAATTTCGGGGGACAGAAGTCTCTGTTCTGGCACCCTGCCGGGACGAGGAAGTGCCCCCGGAGCCATCTCCATCGGTCTCCATCGCCGTCTCCGCCGTCTCCATCGACCTCACCGCCATCTCCATCAACCTTGCTGTCTCCTATGATGAGGAGGGAGTAGTTCATCCCCGGGGCTAAGGGCTCTACCGGTAGCTATGTGGTTCACCTCTCTCTCCCATGATGTGATCTTTATGTGATCATGATTGTATCATGTTGAACAAGTAGACGTTATTATTCAGATATTATGTGTACTCTAGTGATGTTATTAAAGTAATCTATTCCTCCTGCCATGGTGTAACGGTGACAGTGCGTGCATCATGGTGGTACTTGGTTTAGGCTATGATTGTGATCTCTTGTGGATTATGAGAGTAATTATTACTATGATAGTATTGAAGTGATCTATTCCTCCTTTCATGGTGTAATGTTGACAGTGTGTGCACCGTGTTAGTACTTGGTCTAAGTTGCAATAATATCTATCTTGAGTTGTGCTTTGATTTGGATATCTCTATGAGTGGTGTTTGTCAAGTACTTGATGAACTTTAAGGGGTGCTTCTGTAGCCACTACACAATGATTAGTGTTATTCAATAGGAGAGTAATTTAGAGTACCATAGTGGAGAGAAGTTGTTTATTTGTTCAATCTTGTTATATTGTTGGGAGTGTGTCCACTAGTGAAAGTATGATCCCTAGGCCTTGTTTCCAAGCATTGCACACCGTTTACTTGCTGTTTTGTTACATGTTTGCTCGCAGCGATATTTATTTCAAATCACATTTGCTACTTATAATCATCACTACTACTTGTATTTCACTATCTCTTCGCCGAACTAGTGCACCTATACATCTGACAAGTGTATTGGGTGTGTTGGGGACACAAGAGACTTTCTGTATCGTAATTGCAGGGTTGCTTGAGAGGGATAGCTTTGACCTCTTCCTCCCTGAGTTCGATAAACCTTGGGTGATCCACTTAAGGGAAACTTGCTGCTGTTCTACAAACCTCTGCACTTGGAGGCCCAACAAGTGTCTACAAGAATAGAAGTGTGTAGACATCAAGCTCTTTTCTGGCGCCGTTGCCGGGGAGGTAAGGTAAAAGGTACTCGCATCCTCCTGTGTGAGTGCTTGGAGTTATTTCCTTTAGATTATGCAATTACATCTTTTTGTTTCTTGTTTTTATTTTCACTAGTTAGGCTTAATGGAAAACAAAGAGTTCTTTAGTCTTTTTCCTGATTTTAGATTTGAAGAGAAAATTGAAAATCCTTTGGAGCTTATTTCGCATAACAATGTTATTAGTACGGATGCTTTGAATACTGTTAATGCTAATGCTATAGAAAAGTCTAAGCTTGGGGAAGCTGGTTTTGTTAAGTATGATATTTTTAGTCCCCCAGCTTTAGTGGAGAAAGTTTGCTCTGATGATATTTTATCTCCCATATGTAATGTTTCTAATGATGCTTGTGCTCCTCATCCTTTTAAAATAGCTATGAAAATTGTTGATCATGTTAAGAATAACTGCTATTTAGGAGATGGAATTGTCCATCCTGGTGATCATTTGCTTTTTATACATGAATTATGCGAGTTGTTCCAGTGTGCAGGTATTTCAATGAACCAAGTTAAGAAGAAGCTATTCTCTTTGTCACTGAAAGGCAGAGCTGAGGAATGGTATCGGCTGCTTGAAGATGGTCCATCTATTGCATGGGAGGAAATTGTGTCTCTCTTTTATTCCAAGTTTTATCCTCCAAGTGAAATTCATAAAGATCGTAATCGGATATATAACTTTTGGCCTCATGAGGGAGAAAGCATTGCCCAAGCGTGGGGAAGATTGAAGTTACTAATGCATAAATGTCCTATTCATGATCTTCCCCGTAATATTATTATTAATAATTTTTATGCAAGGCTTTTAGGACATTACAAGGACTATCTAGATGCATGCTTTGATGGGTCTTTCACAAGCAAGGATGTCGAAACCAAGTGGGGTCTGCTTGAAACAATTCAAAACAATATTGAAGGTTGGGATAGCGACAAAGGTAAAGGATCAGGTATGAATTACGAGTTTGATTGCATTAAGTCTTTCGCTGAAACTGCTAATTTTCAAGAGCTTAGTGCTAAGTATGGTCTTGATCCTCAAATTATGGTTGATTGCTTTAAAGCCTTTGCTTCCCATATAAATGTTCCTAAAGGAAATGGGGACGTGTATCATGAACCTTTTAAGGATACTTGCATAGAAAGTGATATTGTTATTGATGATTGCAATAAACATGCTCAAACTTCTAAAAGTACTATTTCTTATAAGCATGTTAATTTTTGTGGAATACATAGACCTTGTGAACAGAGTTACAACAAGGAAGATTATTGCATCACCCACGCAAATGAAGAAACCAACATGTGGCTCAAGGATCTAGATGTGCTTGGTGAATGGGTTTGTGAGCTTTATCCTTTTCTTTGTGAATTTTGCGATGAAAAGGGGCACTTTAATTTTCAATGCCCAATTAATAGAACGAGTACCGCAAATTTGTATTGTGATGATAAGATTACTTTCAATCAGTATGATGAGCTTACTTTGTTTTTGAATTGTGAAGAGATATCTAGAAAGATTGCTTTGGTAGACATGAATGATGTTGATCTTAATAGCACCCTTCGTGGTTCTCATCTCTATTGTGCTAAAGATTGCCTCGCAAATACTTACTTACAAGATCTTATTAAACATGATGTTTTGCCAAGCTATGATAGGACTAATAGATGTTTCGATCTTATTAATAGAGAGGAGGAATCCTCCAAAGTTTCTTCTGTTGTTTGTGTCAGCAAGCCAGATTATGTGGAAAAGATGCCCTTCAAGTCTCTCCCTCCTAAAGGAGAGAGTAAGAAGAAGAAGAAGAAGAGGAGTAAGAGGCGAGAGGACACGGTATCTTCCCCTAAGTGTTATGATCCTGCTATAGATTATGATAATTCTGATTGGGATGATGTTCCTATGCCTGTTACCTATGTTAGTGATCATGATTGGGAAAAGCACTCTACTTTTGATATTGAAAATCTTTTTGGTACCAATTCTAAGGTTAATAATTGTTGTACCATTAGTGCTATCCATGTTCCTTCTTATGATGATATGTTTGATGAGTATGCTTTGTGACATAGTAGTTCTCTAGCTTGTGATGATGGGTATAATATTTTCAGTTCACCTACTTTTGAGGAGAAAATTAGTTATGATTACAATATGCCTCCTGTTTTTGATGATTATGGTGATGAGAATAATTATTCTGTTGAATCTGCTCCTACTACTATTGTTCATGTAGGGAGTATTAATCCTTTTATGCATGTGGCTCATGATAGGGATGCTTTATGTGATAGTTATATTGTTAGTTCTATTCATGATGCTACTGAAAGTTACTATGAGAGAGGGAAACATGGTTTGATGGATCTCAACAATATTGAGTTTCCCCTCTTTATGTTGCAATTCTTGAAGTTGTACTTGTTTTGCCTTCCTATGCTTTTTGCTTTGCACTTTTATGACTTGTCTCTTTACAAGACTATTTTTCATAGGAAGTGGTTTAGATTTAAATGTGTTCCATACTTGCTTTTTGATGCTCTCTATTGCTTTAAGTTCCTATATGGCGCATTTGCCTCAAGCTCTTATATGGCGCCCACATGAGCATCTTTGCAAATTACTGCGCCTAGCTCAAAGGCGTTAAAGAAAAGCACTCTTGGCAGATAACCCATTGTTTATTTTTCAGTACTTTTTCTTTTATTTGAGTATTGGAAGTTATTACTACTGTAATAACCTCTCCTTATCCTTTTTATTTCGTTTTTGTGCCAAGAGAAGCCTCTAATTTGAGTGAGGTGAGATTTGGGGATGTTGCTGTCCTGAAACTGTTTTCGGTGCTGCACCGTAAAAATTCGTATAAATTCTCTGTATATCTTTCGGACCTGCGATTTCTTATGCATATGACCCAGGTTATATCCAAACTTTTGTTAGTTGAACACTTTTTGATTTGAGCAACAGAAAACCCCTAAAAAATTCGACCTTTGTCAGCTGTTCAGTTTTGACAGATTTCTGCCAATATTTGTGTTTGCCACTTTATCGCTTTCTTTTGAGTTCTTTTGATCATGGAACTTTTAGAGAAGTTGCTACAGTAGTATTTGCTATATATGTGGTGGTTTTGAGTTGAAACCTGAAGCAAAAAGAGATTGATTATATGTTATGCTTACACTAATGTTGCTAATAGATTTGTGTTTAGTTTTGTATGAAGGAAGTTTTCAAGTGTAGGGATCGGAGAATGATGAGATGAGTTGAAGAATGGAAAAAAGCTCAAGCTTGGGGATGCCCATGCATCACCCCAAGAAATATCCAAGAAGTACAAGCGTCAAAGCTTGGGGATGCCCCCGAGGCACCCCTTCTTCATTGGCAAAAATCAGGTCACCTTTCAAGACACTATATTTTTATTGCTTCATGCACTATGTGTTTTTCTTGGAGCGTCAGTTGTTTTAGTTTTTAGTTTAGTTTTGTTTGCTGCAATAAATGGTTTGATCACATCATGTTATTTTGGAGGGAGATGAACTCCGTTTTTCATTTGCC
Source organism: Dactylis glomerata (assembly GCA_007115705.1). Classification (NCBI taxonomy): domain Eukaryota; kingdom Viridiplantae; phylum Streptophyta; class Magnoliopsida; order Poales; family Poaceae; genus Dactylis; species Dactylis glomerata. Next base: position 633,157 of record QXEO01000624.1, read on the forward strand.
AAGAACACTCTGTTTTTCACTCTTATCGTTTCAATGAGTGTTCTCTTTTTCTGCTACTGCTTTTGGTTTTCATTTTCGCCTTGATTTGCGTTCAGATCTTCTTATATTTATTTATCAAGGTGTATTTTTGTCTCTGGACCATGTTGGTTTTCCTCAAAAGAGTTGGATTTAAAAAGTTTGAATGGTGTTGGAAAAGAGAAAAAGCTTTATGTAAAAACGTGGTACAAGAAGGAGCTTGTGTAGACTGCGGCCTAGGCTTTTGCATGTCGTGCTTGATGTCTTTGTGATAGTATGCTTAGTGGTTTTGCTGTAGCATGACTTGTCTCAAATAACTGAGATTGCTTAATGAGCCTTTGAAAAAATCATGCGTTGTTTTTATCGTTTGGAAGCATTATTTTGGTTTTCTCCTTGATGCTTTATTTGGGTTGACTTGGCGCATGCTCACACATGTTAAATCTTACAAAGTCGCCAATAGCCTCTATGATCATTTAGTTTTTGACTTTTGATGCCATCTTATGCTTCTTTTAATGTCGCTTTGTCGCTTTGCATGATTATGGCCGTTATTGCTCTCTTAGTTGGTTGCTCCCAGTCTTTTGCTAGCCCTCATTTTGTACTGAGTATGAGCTCTACTCGTGCATCCAACTCCCAAAAACCAAGTTTGCCATTGTGTCCACTATAAATTCCTATGCATGGTATTTGTAAGCCATTCAAAGTAAATTTTCATGTGCTACCTTTCAAAAACCTTCAAAACACTTCTCGTTTTGTGACACTGTTTTCAGCTCATGGGGACGTAGTGGTCGGATTTGCTATCTTCCATATTGCTTATTCCAAAAAGAAAAAAAAAAGAGAAAAAAAGAAAGAAAAAAGGCACTCCTCCATGGAATGTGAATGTTGGTGGGCACCCGATGGAATCGGTTAGCCATGGTTTGTGAAAGGAAAAAAGATGGGGAGGAGTGCCAAGCTTTATAAAAGAGCACAAAAGTGCTAATCTCTCTCTCAAAAACTTGCTTCATTTTTGTATGGAAGATAGTAAGAACCCCATTGCCAGTCGTTGACAAAGACAACCACCTCTCAAAACCAATTTTCATCTCTCTGTTTTACAAATGAAAAGCTCTAGCACATGTTTAATCACTGCTTCCCTCTACGAAGGGCCTTTCTTTTACTTTTATGTTGAGTCACCACCTTCTTTCTTTATGCACCATTAAGAGAGCATAGTTGTCATTCTTAGTATAATGTGCATTGTCCCAAAGTTTTCATTGATTGATTCATAACTATGGTTTCACTTGTTCTTAAATTATTTGTATCTAGTCGCCCTCTTAAACTTGAAGGTGTCCTATGCATTTATGTTTTGCTCTCCATGAAGGACAAGCTGAAAACCATTTGTTATGTTTTTCCTTATGATTTGAACACACGTTTGACTTTCATTGTTTCATTTTCATGATCTTTTGTTTGTGCTCATTTGCATGTTATAACATGGTTGCTAAGTTTATATTGTCAAGATTATATCTTTCATGCCCATGTTTTAAGTTCCTTTGATCTCAGCTCACAATGCTTACATACATGATCAAGATTGTGTAGGTGCATGTCACCTCAAAAATTATTCTTTTGTTATCACTTACCTACTCGAGGACGAGCAGGAGTTAAGCTTGGGGATGCTTGATACGTCTCCAACGTATCTATAATTTTTGATGCTCCATGCTTGTTTTTACACAATTTGCCTATTGTTTCGTTACACTTCGTGGCACTTTTATGCATTTTCCGGAACTAACCTATTAACGAGTTGCCACAGTGCCAGTTTCCCGTTTTCTGCTATTTTTGTGTTTCAGAAGTGATACACAGGAAATATTCTCGGAATTGGACGAAACAAGTTCCCGAAGTCTTATTTTACCCGGAAGCTTCCAGAGATCCGAAGGAGAGTAGGAGGGGGGCCACCAGGGCCCCACATGCAGGGGTGGCGTGGCCAGGTCCCTGGCCGCGCGGGCCCCGCATGAGGGCGCCTGGCTCCTCCTCTGACGACGCCCCTTCGCCTATAAAGACCCCTTCGACGGAAAAAAACCTAAGTACCCGATCAGATTTCCAGAACACATCGCGATCCGCCGCCGCCATCGCCGACGAATTTCGGGGGACAGAAGTCTATGTTCTGGCACCCTGCCGGGACGGGGAAGTGCCCCCGGAGCCATCTCCATCGGTCTCCATCGCCGTCTCCGCCGTCTCCATCGACCTCACCGCCATCTCCATCAACCTTGCTGTCTCCTATGATGAGGAGGGAGTAGTTCATCCCCGGGGCTAAGGGCTCTACCGGTAGCTATGTGGTTCACCTCTCTCTCCCATGATGTGATCTTTATGTGATCGTGATTGTATCATGTTGAACAAGTAGACGTTATTATTCAGATATTATGTGTACTCTAGTGATGTTATTAAAGTAATCTATTCCTCCTGCCATGGTGTAACGGTGACAGTGCGTGCATCATGGTGGTACTTGGTTTAGGCTATGATTGTGATCTCTTGTGGATTATGAGAGTAATTATTACTATGATAGTATTGAAGTGATCTATTCCTCCTTTCATGGTGTAATGTTGACAGTGTGTGCACCGTGTTAGTACTTGGTCTAAGTTGCAATAATATCTATCTTGAGTTGTGCTTTGATTTGGATATCTCTATGAGTGGTGTTTGTCAAGTACTTGATGAACTTTAAGGGGTGCTTCTGTAGCCACTACACAATGATTAGTGTTATTCAATAGGAGAGTAATTTAGAGTACCATAGTGGAGAGAAGTTGTTTATTTGTTCAATCTTGTTATATTGTTGGGAGTGTGTCCACTAGTGAAAGTATGATCCCTAGGCCTTGTTTCCAAGCATTGCACACCGTTTACTTGCTGTTTTGTTACATGTTTGCTCGCAGCGATATTTATTTCAAATCACATTTGCTACTTATAATCATCACTACTACTTGTATTTCACTATCTCTTCGCCGAACTAGTGCACCTATACATCTGACAAGTGTATTGGGTGTGTTGGGGACACAAGAGACTTTCTGTATCGTAATTGCAGGGTTGCTTGAGAGGGATAGCTTTGACCTCTTCCTCCCTGAGTTCGATAAACCTTGGGTGATTCACTTAAGGGAAACTTGCTGCTGTTCTACAAACCTCTGCACTTGGAGGCCCAACAAGTGTCTACAAGAATAGAAGTGCGTAGACATCAGGGAGAAAACAACATTCTTGTGTCCAAGGACATTTGCTTTTTTTACATTACGCACTTTGCTTAATGCAATTATCTGTTGTTCGCAACTTAATACTCACGGGGTTCTCGGATGACTCCCTGCGAGTGGATTTTTATTCATAGATGCAGTTGAAATACGGTCTATGTATTTTGTCATAATGCCCAGAGTGAATCTCATAGTGATCCTCATGACATATGTACGTTATCTTTATTCTATCAATTGCCCAACTGTAATTTGTTTACCCAGCATGTGTTATTTATCTTATGGAGAGACACCACTAGTGAACTATGGACCCCGGTCCAATTTCCTTTACATTGTTACACCGTTTTACTTTTACTCGCACTGTTTACTTTCTTGCATACTGACAAGGGTATAGATAATAGAGCCCGTCAGTTGAGTACCCCTGAGGCCCGTTAAGCTAGGTCCAATTGTAACGCTAGTCGAAATACGAGTTCATGTCATATGTCGATATTGTAATATGTATCGGATCCCTCCCGATCCTTGAGACCTGGCCACCTATATATAGGGGACAAGAGAGGACGGTGAGGGACAGATTGGGAGTACGCCAAAGTTCACCCTACGTTTACTTTTGACACACACCTTATTTGACTGATTTTACCTTTGAGTTCATCCGACGCCCTACTTCCCCGATCCTAAGTCCTTCATCAAGGAAATTTGTCGAGTTAACCCTCATCAATTGGCGCCGACCGTGGGGACTCTAGGCATTGGAATCATGAATTCGACAGCTTTTTCGCTTTTAGCCAACAGCAATCCGAAAGTTGACAAAATCCAGATACCCTTCGGAACCGTCGATTTTCAACCTCACCAGTCAAGTTTCACGCAAGTACTTGAGAGCATGGATCAAGATATGGATTTGACGATCGAAAGTCTAAACTTTCGCGTTGGATCACTAGGTTCGATTCGCCTTTCAGATCCGGTGAAACCGGGTCCGTCGGCAAATGAATCCAAGACAATAGTAATGTCGGAATCATCAGAAGGCTCTTCCACCGAGGTAAACTCGCCGGTCAGCTTCACAGAAGAAGAAGAAGGAAAAAATCACAGGAGGCGACGAAACCATGGAGAATTTCAACTTAGAAGTCCAACTCGAAGATCTCATGATCTGCCATGAGGATACTTCAGACGAATCAGCAGACACCTGGAAGACAGGATTAGAGCTTCATAAAGATGACAGTTTGATCTTCTCAAGCTTCAACAGTAAGTTTGACAATCGATACCAAGTACTCGCCATTATAGGAGACAACTCAGAAGAACTCGACGAAAACAACAATCTAGTGCTCAACCCAGCAAACGTCAATAGAGGAGCGAATTATTTAGCAGAAGGAGAAACTACAGATTCCCTTGCAACTAGGGAGAAAGTTCGACTATCAGTCGACGAGTGGAGAACAATCTAGACAGCCGTGGAGCACGGCATGCCAATACCAACAAACGCCAGCAAGAATATGCTTTTAGGGTATCACTATGCCTTAAGACAATAATCAAAGTAACTAGCAAAAGAGAGGATTGAAATACAGAAGAGAAAAAACTTAGCCATTACAGCAAGCGACGCTGCTCGCAGAGCACGTAGCGACGCATCATACACAAACGGCAAAAGGCATCACCGGCACGGATCAAGGTTCAAAAACCTCGAGTATTCAGAAAGGCAAAGCCTCTCCAAAAACCTCGACTCCTCCTTCCTATTGGTCGATGAGGAAGGAAACATTATACCAAAGACTCCTGAAGCAGCACTGGTGGCAGCTCAAGCATACCTACATACAACACGACCAAATCTAGGAGACCCAAGGGAACATATGCACCGGGCAACACTAAATGGATTGAAGATGGTAGGCAACAAATTATCAGCGAAAGAAGAGGAGGCATATCGCAACAAAGGAACCCATAAACCAAGATCACCACGCTGTCACAACAGTCCTCGGCACAGAAGCGGCAGTCGACAATCTAGAACACCATCACCAAACCGATACAGAAGCCCGAAGCATGGAGGAACCCAAAGATCCAGGACTCCAAACAAAACATACGATTACGAAGACGATGAAAAGGAGATGGGGGCATCATGCTTTACCCACAGGGTTCGCACCACGCTAGTACCCAAAGGTTTCAAACTACCCCATGATCAGCAAAAAATACGATGGATCCCAGGAGCCACAGTAATGGCTCTCGGATTATCTACAAGCAGTAAAAATATTGGGAGGAACCAAGGAAACAGCTATGAAAAGTTTGCAATTACACCTCACCGGCGCGACAAGGTCATGGTTGAGCAAATTAGAAAAATAAACAATTGGAAGCTGGGAAGAGCTCACAAAGCAATTCATGAGTAACTTCAAGTCAACATATAAGCGGCCAGCGTCCATAGAAGAAGTCAAAGCCTGTGTACAACAAAGCAATGAGACATTAAGGGCGTATATCCAAAGATGGAGCATCATCAAAAATTCGGCAGTCAAAGTTTCAGACGAAAGAGCAATAGATGCATTCACACTCGGGTTGAGGCGAGGAGACCTAGTCGAAGAGATGGGCAGAATCAAGCCGAAAATAGTATCAGATTTAATGGATATAGCAAACAGATTTGCAGATGGAGAAGATGCGTGCAACAACAAACGGACATGATCGCCAGAGGATGATAGAGGAAACAAATATGGAGGCCAAAGGAGGAGATCCCGCAATTACGATAACTACGGCTCTCATAGCCAAGTAGCTGCAGGGTACAAGGATAATAGCTACCAAGGGAACGGCCGTAGAAGCTCGGGATATCGTAGCTACGGAAAAGAAGACTACAAAAAGCTTCAGACAAGAGAATCCAGAGAGTACAACCTATCACCAAAAGATATGCTAAACGGACCATGTCACATACACTCCGCGTTTGTCGATGGGAAACGAGTATCCAGGAACACGATGAAAGATTGCACAACGTTCTTGAAACTACAGGAAGCAGCACTAAACAAGCAAGCCGAAGCAAAACAGCAAGGATACGAAGGAAACACAAGCAACGCGCCTGCAAATCAACAAGGAAACAATGGAGTTCCTCAAAGTCAAGACCAGCCGAACCAGGGACGCGATGATGACGGAGGATATGTTCCATCTAAAGGGCACATCACATCAATGATACAGCCTGTGCCAAAGTCGAACAAAGAGGAAAAAAGCATAACTCGCCAAGTTAACCTAGCAGTAACCTCGCTGCCAGCAACAACGAAATATTTACACTGGTCGGAGCAACCCATAGAATTTAGCAGAGATGATCACCCCATAACAGTACCTCGGCTAGGAAACGCGCCTCTGGTACTCAAAGCCCAAATTGGGACATACGATGTCGACAGAGTATTCATGGATACAGGAAGCGGCATAAATCTTATATATGCGAAGACCCTATGAGCAATGCACATTTCATTGGAGTTCCTAAAACCAATTGACTGTTCCTTTCACGAAATTGTCCCAGGGAGCGCTAACTATCCACTTGGTCGAATAGCACTCAGCGTTTTCTTCAGAAATTGGCAAAATTACAGAAGAGAGAAGCTCGACTTCGAAGTCATAGACTGGCCATCACAATATCACGCGATCCTCAGGCGACCCGCGTTTTCGCAATTCATGGCAGTACCTCACTATAGGTACCTGGTACTCAAAATGCCAGGGCCCAAAGGAATCATCACAGTAAAAGGAAGCTTCGAACTCTCAGATTTATGCGACAAGGAATTTCACAAGATGGCGCAAAACTTTGGCATGATGGCAAACTACGGGGAACCCAAAGGCAAAGCAAAAATAGTTACTACAGGAGCCGCACAACAACTTGAAGAGCACCCAGCAGAGCCGGAGGTGAAAAAACCGCGGGTACAACCTTCAGACCAAGACAAAACTACAGGAGAAGAATAGAAGACCTCGACGGTGTAGGCGACAAAGTAGGCCAAAAAAGTAGAATAGAAAAATAAGGCTGTAAAAGCCACGAGCTATTCCAGGGCAATGCCCTCTATATCCAGAACACAGGTCATCGGCCGGATCTCTTGGGACACCCCATGTAACTTACATTATAGGGATTTCTATTTTCGTGCCCTCGGGTCCTTAGTTGTACTCAGTTTTCCCCAGCTCCTTAGTTTTTCCTTAGTTTTGTCCAAGCCCTTGTCTGAAACCGTCACCAGTGCTGGAACGGCCGGTTGCCCGACGGTTCAACACCTTTGATCATTAACTGCTGACTACTGGGGCCACGTAGAGCCTGCAAAGACACGTCAGAGCATCCATCTTTGTTTGACCGTAAGCATAGCCGTATCCCTGACCAAAACGCGGACGAGTGGGGCTTCGGTATATCGAATGACAAGTGGGGCCATGACGCTAATACAAGGGGCAATACACGGGTAGGATTAGATTTTTAAACGGAGTTCTACAGTGATGGCACGGAGGAGGTGGCCTGCGGGGTGCCGAGATGAGATCGACGTCCACAAAGAACTGCATGAGGCAAGACCAGACGCATTAGATAGATATGAACTAGACGCGTTTAACCATGCAAAGAAGAGAAGAAATGGTCGAGGACATCGACGACGACCTCAACACTTTGACTGACGGTGTCGGACACGAACGCGAGCAATGTAGAGAAAACTAGTGTCTCTCCTTTCTGGCATGTATAGATGGGTGCTAGGGGAGTGTGGTGGCGAAGGGAAAGACCTCGCGGTGGTCTGTGGCATCCAGCATAGTGGAGCGGCGTGGCCGTGCCCACAGCGGCGTGCATGTTCGGCATTGGCATCAGCAAGTACATTCGTCATTGGCCTCGGCGGTATCTCTGGTGTGTCAGTGATCGAATGAGGGGACGGGATTGAGGGTGCATCCCGACGGTGACCTAGTAGTGGCGGCGAGCATGCATAGCCGTTCTGACGATGCCGATATCGGCATCGGCATCGTTTGGAGGCTGTGGTGCTCGAATCATGGTGGAAATTGCGATTCCCTATTATTTTTACATGCATAATATATAGAAAATAGCTAGATCTCTAAATCGATGCATATGAAGCTACATATATATTCTTGGTCATAATCCCCTTATCTAAAGGGGATGGATGCATGGCTTCACGTCGTCGTCGCTTTCATCATCAGTATCTTCGTCGTCCGTGTAGTAGTACTTCCTGCACAATGTTACGTCGAGCACCTTCACTGTGAGCACATCATCGCCTTCATATTTGAAGTGTAGGATGTAGCCGAAATCCACACCGTGCACGATGGCGAAATTCTCCCAGCCCTTGTCGAGGTACATCCGGCCTTGTCCGTCAAATAGGACCTCCACGGTCCAGAGACGAGGACCGCAGTCAGCTGCTCGCAGATACACCTTTGCGGGCTCCTGGCCGTCAAGATAGTCCGCAAACTTTTGTGGGAGTGCCTGCAAAGAGATCGAGCGCCGATCATTTGAAATTAAAGCCTTTTTGGAACATGCACATAATTAATCACATGCATCATATATGTGGGAACGCGTACGTACCTTCTTGGCCAAAGGGTCTTCATAGATGACGATTAAGAACTCCTCTATGATCAATGGTAGTGTTGACGGTGGTTGTGGCAATGATGATGATCCACCACCCAGGCCGCCCCTTCCCCTTCCCCTTCCCCTTCCCCTTCCCCTTTCGGTCAGCGTCCGAGATGTGGAAGCCATGGCAATGGATCAAGTGTATGTGAACAAATAAGAGAGAGGCAGAAACGAAGAAGAGAGAGGCAGAACCTATTGACATGAGGGATGGCCATTGTGGGGGTTTATAAGGGCGAGATGACCGTTGTGGGGTTTACATAATAAATTAAGGAGGAGATGACCGTTGTGGGTGTTTATATCTCAACAAAAAAGTAATGCCTAAAAGAAATGGAAATTCGTGATAGTTTATTATTTTACCGTGAAAAGTAATGCCTAAAGGAAATTCGTGATAGTTTATCATTTCACCGTGAAAAGTAATGCCTAAAGGAAATTCGTGAAAACTAATGCCTAAATGGAAATTCGTGATAGTTTATTATTTTACCGTGAAAAGTAATGCCTAAAGGAAATTTGTGATAGTTTATCATTTCACCATTAAAAGTAAAGCCTAAAGGAAATTCGTGATAGTTTATTATTTTACCGTGAAAAGTAATGCCTAAATGGAAATTCGTGATAGTTTATCATTTTACCGTGAAAAGTAATGCTTACAAGAAGTGGAAATTTGTGATTACCAAACTTGTTGAATCCGGTGGCCAACTCGTTATTTAGCATACATAGAGGGGTAGTAGTTTGCCACCGACAGATAGAGAGAGGGTGGCACGATCCTGCCCGTTAGATCATAGGATCGACGGTAGGTGGGCACGATCCGTGTGACAACAGCTCGACCAATCCGGCCAAGTTTGGGCTTCTGTGAGAAGGGAGAGGGTAAAACTGAGTAGTATCAAGGATACAAGGGCAAGTAAATAGTAAACAGGCTAAGGAATTCAAATAAGAGATTTAGAAAAAGAAAAACACATGTTTTGTACAATGAAACCCAGGTTGGCCTACCTCAAAGTATTAGCAATTCAAATATACATGAGTGTAAAAATTATGGCCTCATTCAGACAAACTATGTTTTGGGTATAGATGTTTTGAGAAGGGGTTTGAGTGGAAAGCCATGAACCTTCATAGCTACTAGTGATTTTAGAAGTGGCCATTTGTGTGAAAACTTGATTTATATATGATTGTTATGGTTTCCTACATGGCAGGTCGCGTAACAAGACTCCATGAGTAGGAGGCACTATGATTTTATTTTTTTGAATTTTTGTGTGCATGAAATGACTCAATTAGATGGCTTAATCCCATCCGTTGACTCTCTGTTGACCAGCCACTTGAGGGTAAAACTGAGTATATTGCACTAGCCAGTATTAGTACTTGAGGGGAAAACTGAGTACAGATATTTTTCCAGTGTAAGACTCGAGGGTAGAACTGAGTACACGTAACGGTGCTGACGTGCAGTCCCATGGACGCGTGTCACGGTAAGCAGCGGTTAGCTGTGCGGTGCGCGTGTTGAGACCAAACGTCAACTGCTGAGATGAACCGTCACTTTGCCAGTACAGAGCCCCTCTCTCCCTCCCTCTGCACACAGTCTCATTATAACTCACACACGTAACCACGCCTCTCATGTCCCATCACCTTCTCCAAATCCAAAAAACCCCAACCGCCCTACGCGCACTCCCCTGTCGGCGATGGAGAAGAAGAATGCACCGGCAGCCATCTTCCCTGAGCCCGTCGCCTCCGAGCCCGTCGCCTCCGAGCCCATTGCCTCTGAGCCCGTCGCATCCGAGCCCATCGCCGCCGAGCCCATCGCATCCGAGGGTGGCGCATCCAAGCACGGCGCCTCCTTGAACTGGGCCTCTCTTAAGGGTGACGGACCACTTCACAAGATCGGCAACTGCTTACTGGCGAACGAGGAGTACGTGGACACCTACGCTGCTTTGAGGCAAGTTTGTACAAATTGGCGCTCAGATCTACCTGAGCCCGACATGCACCTGCATGAATGGATCGTGGTAGAACACGCCCTTCCATGCGCCGCTGAGTTCTCCTTCCTCAACCTCTGCACATCCCGCTATGTCACCATCGATCTAACGGAAGTTCATGCAAGGTTCAAATTCCTCCATATCTATAGAGTTAATCTATTTTTATTTTCAATCGTAAACATCTTAGTGCTGAATGTTATCTTCATCAACTCCCTTTTAGATACTACTTCGTCGGCTTTTACCGTGGCATCATTGTGCTTGCCCAGAGGAACCAGCCGCACAAGATACGGCTTCTGAACCCACTCACAAAGACTTTGAACGCTACGTTTGAGGCGCAGATGCCATCTATGATTGTGTAGTCAGTTGCTGTAATGAAGTCCCCGACTATGGTCTTCATTTGCACAGGTTACCCCAATGAAATTGCTTGGGTCGATAAGAGCTCTCCAACTAAGGATATAGATGTACATGATTGGGAAGAAGGAAGATTTATGATCGAGGACCATTCTCTGCGTTGCATTACCCCATTCAATGGTGAATTGTATGCAATAACTGTGAATGAGTTCGGAAGAATAGTGTGCACCAACAATGTCCAGTTGGAGCAGCGCGCGAGCACTGTCAGCATGAAGACACTATTTTCATTTCCAGAACTTGGAAATGATTATGATTCCAAGTTCTACCTTGTGGAGTCGGATGGTGATCTGCTGCTTGTGTTGTTGGGCGGCAGCACTAACGACAATAGGCATTTGGAGGAAGGTCAACCATTGGTGTACCGTCTGGACACTGAGAGCCGCTCTCTCCATGCCGTCAGTAATATTGGCAGTCGTGCCCTCTTCATCAATTTTATCCGGTGTAGTTCCGTCGACACCAGAGTGCACCCGACAGTTCGACCTGGCCGCATCTACTACGCGGATTTGGGTTATATCAGAGAGTATGATGATGATAGAAAGGCCTGGGATGAGTGGCCACGACGTGCGGATAGAATAGGATATGGTCCAAAAAATGAACAAAGGCCATACCGTTTGGAGGATGTATTTGCTGCACACTGCAGACGGAGGGAGTTCAGTGAATATTTCTTTCATCTCATGAATTGTAGCGACAATGAAATATATGATACAGAATGAAGAACATTGTTATTGGCTGCTTTTGGCTGCTGTATACAGTTTATGTATTATACTTAGTTTTCTGGATTTATTATGCTGCTGTGAATTTATCCTATACTAGCTTCTAGATTTGTTACCATATTGGGCAAAAAACGAGGGCCAAAAGGAAACAATCATTGAAGAAAGACAGAAATAGAAGCTTCTCTAGATCTGATACTAATTTGGTGAAAAGAGAGAGAACTGTTACAGAGAGAGGGGAAAAAGGCGCTTTGAAAAGGCGGTCTGAAAAGGCAATGCCAATTTGGCCCGAGAGAGACAGAACCGAGCTCTCACGTACAACCAAACGTGGTCTCGTCCTATCCCACGCGGTCCCTTTCTACCAGCCCCACGCGACGCGGCCCCACATGACGCGGCCCCACACGTCAGCACGGAAACGATCAACTAAACGGGAATCCTCCCGTCTGAGCTCCTTCTGAGGGTTTCAGACAACGGCTTGGGGAAAACTGAGGAAAAACTAACGAGCTGGGGAAAACTGAGTACAACTAAGGACCTGACGGCACGAAAATAGAAATCCCTACATTATAAGCATAAATAAAGACAAAGTTCCTCCTATTCGAGTTTACATGTCTTCAAACAAAAATTGCGGCAAATGCACCAAAACTCACAATATAAAACACTCTGAGAATAAAACTTTCTAACAAAAGAAGTTAGAAAACAGAAACTCTCACGTTCCATACACAAAGTACATACATGAGCATCATAACATTGGGTTATCAGAATCATCTACTCCCAGGGGGTCTAAGTAATGATGCTCGCGGAAAAACGCGGCATCCTCTCGAAGCAACCTAGCTATGATCCTTCTTGCTGGTTGAAGGGTAGCCTCCAGATGAACTCGCAAACTAGCTCCCCCTGAAGGAAAACTCAGTAACATAGAACTATAATTGAGCCTTGGATGCCACTTACATGTCCACCCAAGAGCAAAATTGGCGCCAGCCACCAAGTTGAGCTCTATCAGCCGATGAATTCACTGACTAGATCTAAAAACGTCGAGTAGGTGCAGAAAGCTCCCAGGCAGAGGATTGCGAGGGAGCATGATAGAATACATGGTCGTCAAAGATCTTTGACAACCATCAACTGCTTCTCCAATGTGCTGAGCACGATCTTGAAGAAGCACAATGGCACGACGGCGTCGGGGATTAGACCACAAACTGTCGATTCCCTCTGATGATTTCTCAAGAGCCACAATTCGTTCAGAAACCTGACGTGTCTCACCAACAAAGTCCAGGCAAGTACCTGAGATAACAAAAAGGTATTAGCCAACAATAGTGGAATAAAAGGAAAAAGAGAAAGGCTACAAGGAACCTTACATCGCAACATCTCACAGACGGACTCGACTATACCAATAAGAAAGGTGTCGCATTCTTCGAGATGCATGATTTTGGCCATCAGACCCGACACCTTATCCTCAAGTATGGATATCTGCTTTATAAAGCCACAAGATTTGCTAGCCTTGTCCAAAGCAAGCTTTGCCTGGCATTTCATCAAAGATAAATGACCTTCAAGGTCCGAAATCCTCAACGAATATTCCATACATCGACAAGAAGGACGAGGAGGCGAAGAAGCTCCGGAGTCAAACATATTGGCAGGAGATGAAGCTCGATCACAACCCGACGATCCACCAACATGTGCAGGCTGGAAGCCAATAGAAAGAAAAAGACAACATCTCAGAAACTCAATCCAAGCCCGACATTTCATAAAAGAAAAGTATTTACAACGAGTACAAGTCCCTTGATTGACTCTCGGGCAAAATATAAATAAAGTTTACTACATCAAAAGAAATGAAGGCTATGAAGGAATACTAAAGTCTAAGCCACCTCAGCATCAGGCTCCATGGCAGAAGTAGGCGCAGAAGAGGTAGCACCAGCGTTGGGAGGAGGCATCGATCCACTTGTCGCCAGAGTCGAAGAAACCGGCGTAGCAGAGGTCGAAGAAGCCGCTGAAGGAGAAATAATCGATGCGATGCCTAGCGCGTACTTCTTCGCCTTCTCAAAGAAACCCCACAACTCCAAAAGAGGTTGACCACGAGAAGAGCTCACCTTCTCCTAGTTAATCTCCTCGCCATGCGCATAAGTAAGCGCAATGGCCCCCTCCGCACCTCGCTTCATGGAGCGCCCCTTCATCAGAAGGATAGGATCTTCGGGGGTGTCAAACGCCTTTGCAAGCTTCTTCAAACCAGCTTCTGGCACATCCGCTTTTTGCTTGGGCCATAACCCGACGAAAATCCGCGTTAACACGCGACTAGCCAGCTCAAAGATCTCCTGGATAGATATCCAGTTCGACTCCAGCAAGTTAACCACGGCCAATAGAGGATCATCGTCCGGCTGCAAGGGCGCCATAGACACCCCAGTATGTTCTAAAGAACAAAGGGGACAAAGATAGAAAATAAGAAAGCATATGTCAGTAAGTATGAGAATGGGCAAACCAACGAAGAAGGGACAAAGCATGGTATTTACCTCCAGCAAGAGCCGAAATTTTATTGAGGCATTCAGTTATGGCTTGCTCCCTCTGGATACGACCCTGATTAGCATCAGCAAGTGCTTTCTTCGCTTTCTTCGCCTTAGCCAATGCCGACTTAGTGGATTTCTCAGTAGTGGTTTTGGCAGCGGCAGCAGCATCAAAAGCTTTTCTAGAAGCTTCAAGTTCAGCTTCCAGTGACGATATGCGAGCATTAGCCACTGACAAAGCATCTGCAGCACAAGAAGGGAAAAGAAAGTCGAATAAAGAAACAGATAAAGGCACTCGAGACAGGAAAAACACAGGAAAGAAGGTTACCCTGAGAAGCTCTAGTAGTTTTCAAATATTTGACACATTCAGTGCCCAAAGAGACGAGCTTCCTCATCAAGATCTGTCCAGAAAAAGACATGAGTAGGAAGTTCACGCAAAGGACAAAGCAAAAATACCAGGACCAATACACACATCGTCAGAAGAGCTCGTGGACCGATGGGTGTCGAGGGAGGCACCGGCATCTGTCGACTTCTTCAAACGCTTGGAACCACGAGTAGAGGCGACCCTCTTAACAGGAGCCTTTGGAGACTTCATCGCCGGAGCAGCTTCTTGCAAAGAAGGTTCATCGGTAGCCGTAGCCTCAACAGAAGGAGCAGTGGCAGCATCTTTCTTTGGGTTCTCGTTTTCACTGAGACGGAAACAAAAGGCAGAGACCTCACATAAGTCAAAAGAAAGGGAGCAAGTAAAAGATAAAATTTCGAATCAGTAGAAACTCACGAGTCCAAGGCATCGAAAAGCTCTTCTTCATCCTCTAGAGCAGAGGCCCGCCCGACCACATTCTTGTGGGCGGAGGCACTCAAAGAAGCGAACTCCTCGACGCATTTCCTCTTCTTGTCGAGGCCAAGATCTTCGGAAAGTGCAGGCGGAGGTGACGTAGTCGAGCTGGTTCTTTCCAGCGAATCTTCGGCTTCACCTTCATCTTGGCTATCCTCAGCCTCGGGGGCTTCAGACGCAGCAGAGATAGGAACATCCAAAATAGGTCCTCCCTCTTGAAGAGGAGGGCGAGAAACAAGGAATTAATTATCCTGGAAGAAAAATAAGTCAAAAGTGATAAGAAAAATAGTGATAAGGTAAAAGAAGACGAATAAATGAAGACAGTGCATATACCGCAGGCAAGTGATGCTCGACGTCAAAGTAACCAGCGGCCAAAGCTGGAATTTCATCTTCTTTCATGAGAGTAGTCAGAGCTCTCACTCGCTTGTCGAGATCCTTCTTCTCCATAAGATCATCAGATACTCGAGAAGAATCTCCCAAGCCAGAAAACAACCAAAGATTAGAAATACGATGCTGAAGAGGCTGAACTCGATGTTGTAGAAAAGCGCCATCAGTTGAGTCCCTGACAGCGCACCTCCGCTACTACTCTTCAGAGCCTAGATGTGAGCTAGCAATGGCTTGATATCCTCCATCTCAGCTTCCGTGGGAGGCGAATCCCACGAGGTCAATTTCCTCAGATTTTTAGCGGCATCAAAAGGGGCAATGATGTACTAGTCAGAGGAAGAGACTTTTTGGTCTTTTATGTAAAACCACTTCTTCCTCCAACCTTGCACTAAGGCAGCCATGGAAAATTCCAAGTACTGAGACTCGGCACGGACAGAAACAACAGCCCTGCCCAGTTCAGGCTTTTTTGATAAAGCAACACTGGGACGGAGGCGAAAGAGATATTTCCAGAGGAGAAAATGGGGTTCGATCCCCAAGAACGACTCGCAAAGAGTAATGAAACAGGCGATGTGCAGAATCGAGTTTGGTGTGAGCTGGTGAAGCTGCATACCATATACAAAGAGAAGCCCACAAAGGAACTCGTGGGCAGGGAAAGAGAGACCACATAAGAGAAAGGCAAGAAACATCACCCGAAAGCCGCTCGGGGGCTTGGGGATGCGCTTGGTGCTGGGGAAGATAACCTGGTCACCGTCAGCGATGAGGCCATCAGCTTGGGCCTTGGTGAGATCCGATTGTTTGAACTCAGTGGGCACCCAGTTGGTTGATGCATTGGTGGTATTGCTCTTCCCCATCTCGTTCTTTTGAGCGCGGGTGTAACATCCCAAGATTTTATCAAATTTTGGGGGAAATTTTTTTGCTTTTATTTTGCTAGTATTGATAGAATATTCACAGGGATTTAAATTTTTTTGAGTTTATTTAAAGACTTTATGAGAAAACTATTCTAAACTCCCTAATATTTCTTGAAAGAATCTCTTTGAGAAAACCAAGTATCAAAATACTATTTTCTATCTTTTATTCATAACCTATGCAAGCTTTGCTTGCAAAGGAATGATTTATAAAAGGAATTGTGTTTATTAAAAGATTGCATTTTCAAAACTAAGTTTGAAAGTTATTTCAAACATTATTTTTATAAAGTATTTTTTCCCTAATTCTGAAAAGAATTATTTTACTAAACCCTAATTCTATTTATGTTATGCAAGCAAAAACCTTTATGCTATGCACATAAATTTTTATAGAAAATTCCCTTTTATTTTGAAAACTTGTCTTATTACTGGTTTAAAACTTAGTGTTGAACATTAGAAAAATGTAGAAATTTGTTTGGATTGAATTGAATGAGTTATGCAAAATTATATGAAACAAATCAAAAAAACAGAAAAGAAAAGGAAAATAATAAAGAGAAATAGAAAAGGCCGCGGGGACCGATTCGGCCCAGCCTCGAAATCAGCCTCGGCCCATCTCGGAACAAAACCCGAAAGGGTATCCTCTCCCTCCCTCAGCCGCTGACGCCCTGGCCCCACCTGTCAGCGCCCTCTTCTTCCTCAGGGTAGAGACCCCGGCGAGCCCGACGCCCCTGCACCGTCCATTGCCCCGCCCCGATCGAACCCTAGCTTTTTGCCCAAGATAAGACCGCCTATATAAAGCCCAGGAGACCCTCCCTCGCCCCCTTTTCTTCCCCCTCATAGAAACCATATCAAGCTGACAGAATTTCTCGTCGGATCTCCGCACGTCTGCGGGCATCACCGACCGATTCTGGCGCCACCTGGTGAAGCCGCCGCCTCCTTCTGGTCTCCCTCCACCTTCTCTTCTTCTAGCGCTCCTCCCTGATCTCTTGGTTTGATCCAATGTGCAGGGAATCGAGCTCATCGTCCAGCTCCCGAAGCTCCCTACCGCATGTGCCTCTCCAGCCACGCCCCTCTCCTTCACCTGGACACAATCGAAGACCTAGACCAAACAATCGAGACCACCTCGACCTCCTGAAGCCCGTCGTAGCTTCGCCGACGTCCAAGCATCACCGAAGCACCACCGGAGTTAGCCACCTGCTGGCCCTCACCGTAGATTGCTCGCTGGAGACCTAACCCTAGCAGGTAACCCTCTCCCTTTTGATCCCGACCGTCGGATCTCCATCATACGGCCCCGAAAGATCCACTTAAGTGAACCGGTATGGAGCAATCCGATGCGTTCAATTCCACTTAGATCTAACGGCCCCTAATCATTATCCACGCAAACAGGTACCGGCGAATTAGAGCTCGCCACGTTGCGAAGCCCTTTTCCCTGTTAATTTTGATTTTGTTTAAAATAGTCAGAAAATAAGCAGATTTTGTAAAATTCATATCTTTTGTTCTATGCATCCAAAAATTGCAAATAATATGTCCCTCAACTCCTAAATTGTGTAGAACCCAATTATGTAATAAAATTTGACTTTTGAACTATTTAAAAACATTCAAATTTAAATATGAGAGTTTGAGTGTTTTTTATATAATTCAAATTCTATAAATCCTTTTCAGTTGATTCTTTTTGCATTAGGATCATATTGTTATCCTCTGTCCAGTAGAACCACTGCACAAATTATTTGGGCAAATTTTCTCAAGTATTCAAATTCAAATGAGAATTTGAGTATTTCCTCTCTAGATTTAATACTATAATTATTTTGGGCATAATTCCTTTTGCAAAATTGAATATCTTGATAATAGAAAACCACCAGAATACTTCACACACATTTTTCACACTATTCCAAGAGTCAACTCCATTAGTTCATCTTTTTGCAAAATATAGTTGTGTTATATGAACACCTTGCAAATATCAAGTCCCAATTTCCTATCATGCACTTTGTGCTATTTGACTTTGTTCCACTTTGCAAATGGTGTGAATTTATCCTAAGTCCTAATGACCACATCAAACCTACCATGACTTAGTAAAAATCTACTCTCTATCCTTTGCCAAGTGCAAAAACTATCAACTCCATCTCATCTAAATTCTTCTAAGTATTTTGACTACCCCCTCCAACACTATGACATAGAAGTTTCCCCATATCAAGACCATGAAGAAGAAGTTGAAGAGAAGACAAAGAGTTGAAGGCAAACAAGAAGTTGAAGAGAAGACAAGGAGTTGATGGCAAAACAAGAAGTAGAAGAGAAGACAAGGAGTTGAAGTCAAAAGAAGAAGAGAAGAGAGCCCCAAGTCAAGAAGATGAAAGTGTTAGACCTCATGACTTAGAATTTATTCATCCATCTTCTCAAACCAAGCCTAAGGTATCCCTTAAGCTATTTTTCTAAGTGTTTGACACTTCTTAAACAAATTAGAAAACCCCATCAATCTTTAAGTCCTTGACTTAGCCATTCTCTCCATCCATATCAAGTCAACCTCATGCCCCAATCTTTTGTCCAATTATCACTAAGACTTTGAAGACTAAGCTAAAACAAATAAACACTTTTGTTGTCTTGTTCGATTATATTGCTTGAAAGGTGTGTTTATGTTGTGTTACTTTCTATCTTATAGTTGTACAGAGAGCCACGTGTGTTGATTAAGAGAAGTACGATCTTTAGAAATTTCTAAGGCAAGTGTCACTCTTGTTCATAAAATTCCCAATGATGTTTTACTATACATGTAGTGTTTCTCTTCTTTTAATAATATGCATGTGTAGATTGTTAGGCTTGCTATCTCCTATTTAGGATATCCCTGATTACCCTGTTAGAAGAAACACCGTAAGTGTAGATTGCTTAGTTGTGCTATAGAATTCGTGATTGGGATTCCACATGTTCTTTTATTAAGTTTTGAAAACTATGTGTTGCAAAAACTAAGAAAACAACTAAGTTAATGAAATACCTGGGTGGAAATTGGTAAGATGGATTTATGTTGAGTGGTTACACCAGAGCCATCTCTATGGCGGTCGTGTGTATCTCACTTGTGGACGCCCACCCAGGAACAAAGAGATTGGAGACGTTCAAGTCGTGAAGCTTCTAGTGCAACCACGGGTCATATGGGCTCTGTCTTGACTAACTAAGTTGCGAGAACTCAGCCAGACGGACAGAGGGTGGTAGTGATTTGTAGGATGGAACGCGTCCGGGTTGGTCTGAGGGATTGCTTCTAAAAAGTCTCATCTTAGTCTTCACTTGGCCATTTGAGCAAAATGAGCATCATGGCAAAAGAGGTTGACTGAGTCTTGTGGGAAAAGTGCACCACCTCTGCAGAGGGTTAAAAACTAAGTACTTAGCCATGTCCCCGGTTACGGACAATTTTGAGCGACATGATTTTGAAGCTGTTCAAGGATCTCCTCATCCCAACTTCCTTAAATTAAAACTTGAGTGGTTAACAGGGGATTGTTGTGTGATCATAATTATGTACACCTGGTGGATTCCTGTGTGTGCATAATTAACTAGGAGCACCTGGTGGATTCCAGTGTGTCCAATAGTGCTTTAAAAGAAAAATGAGATCTTTTGAAAAGTAGGATAAAATTGCTTTTCTGCAAGCTCAGCCTGAAGATCCACTTAGCCAAATATTCATTTAAGTGTTAGGTTCCATTTGTGTCCACCAAAAGTGACATCTTGCCAATACAATTCAAATGTATTGACCCTTTGTGGCTGCAACCTTTCATGTTGCAGGTTTTGACAATAAGAAAGGTACGACAGGGTTACGAGTCTATCCGCAGCATATTCGCCTGTAGCACATGAAGAAGAAGGACTCCATGCTATTTTTGATTTCGTTGTAAACTCTGAAAGCTTTATGCTATGAGCATTGTAAGGTTTCTTTATGTAATTGCTAGATCATGCGATATAATAAAATGATCTTTGTTTCTTGATATTACATCTTAAACTGTGTGTGCTAGCATTGATCCAGGAACTAGCACTAAAAAGTACAGGGATCGTCATCTTTAAAAGGTGAGGTCACTACAGATGGTATCAGAGCATTGTGTTGCCCTTAGGTTCGTGACCCTAGGATTGGACAAAGACCCCTTAGAAATATAGGAGTTGCTTTATTTCTAAGTTAAAAATTTACACACTCAATACGTCGTAAACTCTTCCCTTGGTCATTTTTGTCTCTACTCCTCTTCATTTTCAACTCAACGATGAAGAGCTTCAACTTCAACACCTCAAAGGACTTCAAGATCCACCCACCTCTATCATCAAAGGAAGCCAATTGAAGAAGTCTAGAAGAAAGAGTCTATGCATTAATAGTTCTAGGACTTAGAAACTCTTACAAAGGATCTTGATAATAATAGGACCAACGAACTGCTTAGCAAATGACGAGCTACTTTCCCAACTGAAGGATACGACATTCTAGGAGCAAGAAGATACATTCATGTTCAAGAGAATCACAAGAAGATGAGAGAGATGAAAGACCCTAGGATGAAAAATCTAACTATTTTAGTTTTTATTAAAGGGGTGTTTGCAATTTTAACTTCTTCCATTCCCATCTACTTCATCTTCGAAAATATTCCCCTTTCTTTAGAGTTCATATCCCATAAGAACATAAAGAAGAGACTGATGCTCCATATATTATTCCTCGACTCTGCAAGAAGCATTGCATGGAAGCTATCAAAGAGCTTGGAGGAAGACTCAAGTATAGACTGCACAATACCTAGAAGGACCGCAAAGATGAAAAGAGTAGACTACTACTTGGAAGACATCCAAGAAACCCTAGTTGGACCTCCATTTAAGATCTATGTAAGAATGACATCGTAATACGTTATGATCATATCAAATTGTGGTATGACCATACTAGTTGTTTGTGGTTGAACCATGTTGCTTGATTTGATGAATGCTTGTTAGATCTTGATTGTAAGGTGAATTGCCTTCAAAATTTTGTGTGTGGGTAGGGTTCCTCTTTAGACTCTTTCTATCTATTCTCATCTTTATTCAAACCCAAACGAGTGTTTTGTTGACAAGCCACCTTGAAGACAACAACATTGAACAGCTCCAGCTAAGATGCTCAGTATCAAGAAGAATATGCATAGCACAAGAGATGGCAAACCGAAGGATCTGCAAGCTAAGAGATTTTTTTTACTATGAGAGTTTACACAAACCACTAGCTAAGGATCGATAGATTTGTTTTCTAAAAAAATTCTTAACAAGAATTGAAACATGGATTCAATATCCATAGAATCTTTTGTCAAAACTAGTGAGGATGACCAAGAGTTAGAATGCGAGATGCACCAAACCAAATACAAGGTAATGATTGGGTGTGATATGGATTGGCCCCATGATGATCACTCATATTGTTCGCTCTTGTTATGAGGAATGGTAAATCCTAAGTGACATACCTACAAGAGAGACAACGTTGTTAAGCCTAAACCTTATGAGGATATGATATTATACCCTTACAATAGGCAAGTGTTGCCAAGCATAGGAATACGATAAGGCTGAAGCACAAGCTTACCGTTGAAGAAGACTTGCAACGGATATAATCCTACCAACATGGAGAGCTCCACTTGAATCAAAAATGCTCATAAAGGAAGGAACCATAAGATGAAGGACCTCCAAGGATGTCGACTAAGAGGATGAAATGAAGACAGGAGACCCCCTTAGCTTGGTCTTCTGATTGACCGAAAGAGTGACTTTTCAGTGTCCAAAGTAGTTCAACAACTACCCTTTTGGATAGAAGCTCTACAAGGGAGCAAGGTTATCCATAAGCAACCCTTGAGGAAGGTTGACGCTCAAGTTTGTGAACAGACACCCACCTATTGGAAATGAAGAATAGAATCTAACCATAGATTCAAAAGATGACCCAGTGCCAAGTCAAAACCAAGGTGTATCTGGTTGAACCCAAGGGCCTAGACTACCTACAAAAGTTTCTTCTAAGGGTGGTAGCCACCTAGGTAACCTAAAACCCTACTTTCTTTCAAGCCTCTCCAATCTCGGGGATGAGATTTCTTTTAAGGGTGGTAGTCTGTAACATCCCAAGATTTTATCAAATTTTGGGGGAATTTTTTTGCTTTTGTTTTGCTAGTATTGATAGAAAATTCACAGGGATTTAAAACTTTTTGAGTTTATTTAAAGACTTTATGATAAAACTATTCTAAACTCCCTAATATTTCTTGAAAGAATCTCTTTGAGAAAACTAAGTATCAAAATACTATTTTCTATCTTTTATTCATAACCTATGCAAGCTTCGCTTGCAAAGGAATGATTTATAAAAGGTATTGTGTTTATTAAAAGATTGCATTTTCAAAACTAAGTTTGAAAGTTATTTCAAACATTATTTTTATAAAGTATTTTTCCCTAATTGTGAAAAGAATTATTTTATTAAACCCTAATTCTATTTATGTTATGCAAGCAAAAACCTTTATGCTATGCACATAAATTTTTATAGAAAATTCCCTTTTATTTTGAAAACTTGTCTTATTACTGGTTTAAAACTTAGTGTTGAACATTAGAAAAATTTAGAAATTTGTTTGGATTGAATTGAATGAGTTATGCAAAATTATATGGAACAAATCAGAAAATTAGAAAAGAAAAGGAAAAGAATAAAGAGAAATAGAAAAGGCCGCGGGGACCGATTCGGCCCAGCCTCGAAATTAGCCTCGGCCCATCTTGGAACAAAACCCGAAAGGGTATCCTCTCCCTCCCTCAGCTGCTGACACCCTGGCCCTACCTGTCGGTGCCCTCTTCTTCCTCTGGGCAGAGCCCTAGGCGAGCCCGACGCCCCTGCACCGTCCATTGCCCCGCCCCGATCGAACCCCAGCTTTTTGCCCAACATAAGACCGCCTATATAAAGCCCAGGAGACCCTCCCTCGCCCCCTTTTCTTCCCCCTCACAGAAACCATCTCAAGCTGACGGAATTTCTCGTCGGATCTCCGCACGTCTGCGGGCATCACCGATCCATTCCGGCGCCACCTGGTGAAGCCGCCGCCTCCTTCTGGTCTCCCTCCACCTTCTCTTCTTCCAGCGCTCCTCCCTAATCTCTTGGTTTGATCGAATGTGCAGGGAATCGAGCTCATCATCCAGCTCCCGAAGTCCCTGCCGCCTGCGCCTCTCTAGCCACGCCCCTCTCCTTCGCCTGGACACAATCGAAGACCTAGACCAAACAATCGAGACTGCCTCGACCTCCTGAAGCCCGCCGTAGCTTTGCCGACGTCCAAGCATCACCGGAGTTAGCCA
The DNA here is from genome assembly GCA_007115705.1 of Dactylis glomerata. Taxonomy (NCBI): domain Eukaryota; kingdom Viridiplantae; phylum Streptophyta; class Magnoliopsida; order Poales; family Poaceae; genus Dactylis; species Dactylis glomerata. Next base: position 656,815 of record QXEO01000624.1, read on the forward strand.
CCTGCACGCCCTCGCCAGAGATTGCTCGCCGGAGACCTAACCCTAGCAGGTAACCCTCTCCCTTTTGATCCCGACCATCGGATCTCCATCATACGGCCCCGAAAGATCCACTTAAGTGAACCGGTATGGAGCAATCCGATGCGTTCAATTCCACTTAGATCTAATGGCCCCTAATCATTATCCACGCGAACAGGTACCGGCGAATCAGAGCTCGCCACGTTGCGAAGCCCTTTTCCCTGTTAATTTCGATTTTGTTTAAAATAGTCAGAAAATAAGCAGATTTTGTAAAATTCATATCTTTTGTTCTATGCATCCAAAAATTGCAAATAATATGTCCCTGAACTCCTAAAATTGTGTAGAACCCAATTATGTAATAAAATTTGACTTTTGAACTAGTTAAAAACATTCAAATTTAAATATGAGAGTTTGAGTGTTTTTTATATAATTCAAATTCTATAAATCCTTTTTAGTTGATTCTTTTTACATTAGGATCATATTGTTATCCTCTGTCCAGTAGAATCACTGCACAAATTATTTGGGCAAATTTTCTCAAGTATTCAAATTCAAATGAGAATTTGAGTATTTCCTCTCTAGATTTAATCCTATAATTATTTTGGGCATAATTCCTTTTGCAAAATTGAATATCTTGATAATAGGAAACCACCAGAATACTTCACACACATTTTTCACACTATTCCAAGAGTCAACTCCATTAGTTCATCTTTTTGCAAAATATAGTGGTGTTATATGAGCACCTTGCAAATATCAATTCCCAATTTCCTATCATGCACTTTGTGCTATTTGACTTTGTTCCACTTTGCAAATGGTGTGAATTTATCCTAAGTCCTAATGACCACATCAAACCTACCATGACTTAGTAAAAATATACTCTCTATCCTTTGCCAAGTGCAAAAACTATCAACTCCATCTCATCTAAATTCTTCTAAGTATTTTGACTACCCCCTCCAACACTATGACATAGAAGTTTCCCCATATCAAGACCATGAAGAAGAAGTTGAAGAGAAGACAAAGAGTTGAAGGCAAACAAGAAGTTGAAGAGAAGACAAGGAGTTGAAGGCAAAACAAGAAGTTGAAGAGAAGACAAGGAGTTGAAGTCAAAAGAAGAAGAGAAGAGAGCCCCAAGTCAAGAAGATGAAAGTGTTAGACCTCATGACTTAGAATTTATTCATCCATCTTCTCAAACCAAGCCTAAGATATCCCTTAAGCTATTTTTCTAAGTGTTTGACACTTCTTAAACAAATTAGAAAACCCCATCAATCTTTAAGTCCTTGACTTAGCCATTCTCTCCATCCATATCAAGTCAACCTCATGCCCCAATCTTTTGTCCAATTATCACTAAGACTTTGAAGACTAAGCTAAAACAAATAAACACTTTTGTTGTCTTGTTTGATTATATTGTTTGAAAGGTGTGTTTATGTTGTGTTACTTTCTATCTTATCATTGTACGGAGAGCCACGTGTGTTGATTAAGAGAAGTACGATCTTCAGAAATTTCTAAGGCAAGTGTCACTCTTGTTCATAAAATTCCCAATGATGTTTTACTATGCATGTAGTGTCTCTCTTCTTTTAATAATATGCATGTGTAGATTGTTAGGCTTGCTATCTCCTATTTAGGATATCCTTGATTACCCTGTTAGAAGAAACACTGTAAGTGTAGATTGCTTAGTTGTGCTATAGAATTCATGGTTGGGATTCCACATGTTCTTTTATTAAGTTTTGAAAACTATGTGTTACAAAAACTAAGAAAACAACTAAGTTAATGAAATACCTGGGTGGAAATTGGTAAGCTGGATTTATGTTGAGTGGTTACACCGGAGCCATCTCTATGGCGGTCGTGTGTATCTCACTTGTGGACGGCCACCCAGGAACAAAGAGATTGGAGACATTCAAGTCGTGAAGCTTCCAGTGCAACCACGGGTCATATGGGCTCTGTCTTGACTAACTAAGTTGCGAGAACTCAGCCAGACGGACAGAGGGTGGTAGTGATTTGTAGGATGGAACGCGTCCGAGTGGTCTGAGGGATTGCTTCTAAAAAGTCTCGTCTTAGTCTTCACTTGGCCATTTGAGCAAAATGAGCATCATGGCAAAAGAGGTTGACTGAGTCTTGTGGGAAAAGTGCACCACCTCTGTAGAGGGTTAAAAACTAAGTACTTAGCCATGTCCCCGGTTATAGACAATTTTGAATGACATGATTTTGAAGCTGTTCAAGGATCTCCTCATCCCAACTTCCTTAAATTAAAACTTGAGTGGTTAACAGGGGATTGTTGTGTGATCATAATTATGTACACCTGGTGGATTCCTGTGTGTGCATAATTAACTAGGAGCACCTGGTGGATTCCAGTGTGTCCAATAGTGCTTTAAAAGAAAAATGAGATCTTTTGAAAAGTAGGATAAACAATTGCTTTTCTGCAAGCTCAGCCTGAAGATCCACTTAGCCAAATATTCATTTTAGTGTTAGGTTCCATTTGTGTCCACCAAAAAGTGACATATTGCCAATACAATTCAAATGTATTGACCCTTTGTGGCTGCAACATTTCATGTTGCAGGTTTTGACGATAAGAAAGGTATGACAGGGTTACGAGTCTATCCGCATCATGTTCGCCTGTGGCACATGAAGAAGAAGGACTACATGCTATTTTTGATTTCGTTGTAAAATCTAAAAGCTTTATGCTATGATCATTGTAAGGTTTCTTTATGCAATTGCTGGATCATGCGATGTAATAAAATGACCTTTGTTTCTTGATATTACATCGTAAACTATGTGTGCTAGCGTTGATCCAGGGACTAGCACTAAAAAGCACAGGGATCGTCATCTTTAAAAGTTGAGGACACTACAGCGGGTGTTGAAGCGCATCTACGAGCCATGCGCGGGGGCTGTGCAGGAGCTCAGAAGCGCGCAAGGTTTGCAGCAATGATGGCGGCAGCAGAAGCGAGGAACTGGTAAACAGTAAAATCCCCACTCTCCCCTTTATATAGCTTCCCGATGAAGGAACGTGGGCTGAGACGTGGCGCAAGGAGCGGAAATGGCAGCGCACTAACGGGCAGGAAAATTGCAAAATTACCACGCTGCCCATGAGCAACGGTCAGCGCCCAGTCAAATCATTTAAAAGAATGACTCTGCTAATGACGTCACGAGAATTTGAGTAACAGGGAAATCAGAATATGATAACTGGTGGACACTAAGTATGGTATGACAGATCTACGTATTGATGATGACCAAGGAAGTTGACGAAAAACTGATATGAAAGATACAGAGGAATCACGGAAGAAAAACTCATTCTTTGAGTCTATACCCGAAAGTATTCGACTATAGCCTTGGGGGCTACTATCATCGGGAGCGCTGAGCGCGCACCCGACGATATTATAAAACAAAGCTATGATCTGATGAGTAAAAGTTGCCACAATGTATTTGAGCCTATACTCAAAATAAGTTTTTCGACTATAGCCTCGGGGGCTACTCCCATCGGGAGTGCTGGGCGCGCACCTGACGATGTTTTTTCATGAATAATGGAGCAAAGAAGGCGAAAGGAGATTTCGAAAGCATCATTACTACCATCGGGAGGGAGTTTATATTAATCAAGGTTGAATAACCTAAATATTTTTAGAATTGAAATAGTCCAACAAGGCAGCGACATATGATTCTCGAGTTGCGTCATCGCGACAAAACTTGAATGCCGTGGTTGAAATATATCATGAAGGTAAGACCCCAGGATCCGTCCTCTGTGGCCCGATATACGCACATGGATGCGCTCTGCTGGAACTTATCCGTGTCTACGACACGAAGAAAATCCTGGTGGATGCACTGGGTACCCTGAGAACCACTGGGATTCATTCTTTGTAAGTCCTAAATGCGGCAAAAGAATGGGTTTGACCGGTTTCCCGAATTCAAGTCCAAGGGGATTGAATTTGAAGTAGGTGAGAAGTATCTGTTCCGGCAGTTAATTGGCCTCTTGATCCGTCAGAGTTGTCAGGCTTGTTCATCAAAACCCCTTGCGAGGCATTATAATAAAAAGATAAGTCGAAAGACCAAGTCGAAGATTTGAAGATACGAAGAAGTCAAGTATAGATCAAGTCAAAGATTTGAAGATCTGAGATTCAACCCAAATCTGCAATTATGGTAGAATCTCGGGGGCTACTGACAAGGGTATAGATAATAGAGCCCATCAGTTGAGTACCCCTGAGGCCCATTAAGCTAGGCCCGATTGTAACGCTAGTTGAAATACGAGTTCATGTCGTATGTCGATATTGTAATATGTATCGGATCCCTCCCGATCCTTGAGACCCAACCACCTATATATAGGGGACATGAGAGGATGGTGAGGGATAGATTGAGAGTACGCCAAAGTTCACCCTACGTTTACTTTTGACACACACCTTATTTGACTGATTTTACCTTTGAGTTCATCTGACGCCCTACTTCCCCGATCCTAAGTCCTTCATCTAGGACATTTGTCGAGTTAACCCTCGTCACATACTATTATCCTTTTACCACTCGATACACTCAATCCTTTGTTTACAGCAAACCGGTGAGATTGACAACCTCATCGTAAGTTGGGAGCAAAGCTCTTGGTTGTGTTGTGTGCAGGTTTCACATTGCTGCTAGGTGAAGACACACCAACAATATTTCTGGCGCTATTGTCCGGAGTGTCACGAAGCTAGCAAGCATCACCTTCTGAAGTTTGGTTCTTTCTCCTACTGGTTTGATAAACCTTCACAACTGAGGGAAGACTTGCTGCTGTGCTCATCATACCTTCTCTTGGGGTTCCCAACTGGTCGGTCATCTACATCAACACCGCACCATCAACAAGTTTTCTGGCGCCGTTGCCAGGGAGAAAGAAGACTTCTGCAAGGGGAGTCTCTCACGCATAATCTTTTACTTTGTTTTTGTTTTGCTTCATTTTATTTTTGCTTGCATCATTTTATAAAAAATACAAAAAATTAGCTTCCTTTATAGTCTTTATTACTCTTAGTTCATTATGTTGTCCCCTAAGTATGTTTTGGAGGACCTCTCATTAGGTAGTGGTTCTATTATTGGGAAAGGTAATATTGAGGAGTACTTTAATCAGATTAGTATGCATAAAGATGTTGAGGATAGATCTTTGGTTGAGCTTGCTCCTAGTTATGAAGTTGCTGCTTCTTATTTAGTTCACATGTTGGAGGCTAGGTTTGTTAACCTTAATCCTTTTATGCAAAAAATGTTTCTTAAGCTTCATGATATCGAAGACTTCGAAAAGAAAGATTTTATTTTGGAGACTTTGCGTAGAGAATTTAGAGATGTTGCTATTGAAGCTAGGAAAGTTTTTGAGCATTTTAATATGCTTGGCTCACCTGTTAATGTTGTTGGTACAACCAAAGAAGATATCAAAGTACCAATTCCTTGCAAACTTGTAGGATTGCATGACGCTTTGGAAAAGAATTTCGATTGGATTTGTCCTGAAAACCATTTTGATGAAAGTAGTGAACCAAAGAGTGTTCATAAGGGATCTTCAAAAACTCATTTGGATATAATTCAGTTCATTGTTGAAAAGACTTCTGCAATTGATCTTAATGCCTCATTTGATAATACTTGATTTGCACCTTTCTGCGCCTAGCTCAAAGGCGTTAAAGAAAAGCACTCTTGGGAGATAACCCATTGTTTTCTTTTCAGTACTTTTTCTTTTATTTGAGTCTTGCAAGTTATTACTACTGTAATAACCACTCCTTATCCTTTTTATTTCGTTGTTGTGCCAAGGAGAACATCTAATTTGAGTGAGGTAAGATTTGGGAAGTTGCTGTCCTGAAACAGATTTTGGTGCTGCACCATAAGAATTCGTGAAAATTCTCATAATATCTTTTTGACCTGTGATTTCTTGTGCATATGCCTCAGTTAACATCCAAACTTTCATTAGTTTTGCACTTTTCGATTTGAGCAATAGAAGTTCCTCTAAAAAATCGACCTTTGTCAGTTGTTCTGTTTTAACAGATTTCTGCCACTATTTGTGTTTGCCTCTTGATCGCTTTCTTTTTGAGTTCTTTTGATCACGGAACTTTTGGGGAAGTTGATACAGTAGTATATGCTTTATATGTGGTGTTTTTGAGTTGAAACCTGAACCAAAAGGGTTGATCTACTACTATGTTTATGATAACGTTGCTAATAGAATTGTGTGAAGTTTTGTATGAAGGAAGTTTTCAAGTGTAGGGATTGGAGAATGATGAGATGAGATGAAGAATGGAAAAAAGCTCAAGATTGGGGATGCCCATGTCACCCCAAGAAATATCCAAGAGGTACAAGCATCAAAGCTTGGGGATGCCCCCGGGGCACCCCTTGTTCATCGGCAAAAATCAGGTCACCTTTCAACACACTATATTTTTATTGCTTCATGCACTATGCATTTTTCTTGGAGCGTCTTTACTTTTGTTTTCAGTTTTATTTTGTTTTGTTTGCTGCAATAAATGGTTGGACCCCAATAAATTTCTTTTGGAGGAGATGTACTCTCTTTTTATTTGCCAAGAACACTCTATTTTTCACTCTTATCGTTCAACGAGTGTTCTCTTTTTCTAGAACTGCGTTTAGCTTTCGTTTTTCATCTTGATTTTTGTTCAGATCTTGTTTTATCTTTGCATCAAGGTGTATTTGGACCTCTGGTCTATGTTGGTATTCATCAAAAGAGTTGTTTCAAAAAGGTTTCAATGGTGTTGGAAAAGAGAAAAAGTTTCATGCAAAAAAGTGGTACAAAAAGGAGCTTGTTTAGACCGCGGCTTAGACTTTTGCATGCCATGCTTGATGTCATTTTGATAGTATGCTTAGTGATTTTTTTTGTAGCATGACTTGTCTCAAATGACTGAGATTGCTTAATGAGCCTTTGAAAAAATCATGCGTTGTTTTTATTATGTGGAATCTTTTATTTGGTTTTCTCCTTGATGCTTTATTTGGGTTGACTTGGTGCATGCTTACAACATGTTTGACTCTAACAATTCGCCATAAGCCTCTATGATCATTTGGTTTTTGACTTGTGATGCCATTTTATGCTTCTTTTTAATGATGTTTTGTCGCTATGCATGATTATGGCCGTCACTACTCTCTTAGTTGGTCGCTCCCAGTCTTTTGCTAGCCCTCATTTTGTACTGAGTAGGAGCTCTACTCGTGCATCAAACTCCTAAAAACCAAGTTATGCCAATGTGTCCACCATACGTACCTATTAGCAATTTGCTATTATAAAGTACATTTGACTTGCTTTTATCTATCCTTCGAATTAAACTCTTTTGGTGTTATGCGAAAATTAGTCAGTAAAGCTCTCACGAACCTGATGGCACACTTTACTTTTCTCACTTTTAAAATTTTGACATTGTGGTTCTCTTATGTTGTCGTTCTGCTTGCAAGTTGTAAGTTGGAAATTAGCCAAACCATGCCGTCATGGGGTAAGCTTTCAATATTGCACTTTCTCTTATTTGAGTTGATATCGTGATCTTTTGTTTATGGATACTCGCGATGTGAAATAAGTTGGGAATCTTGCGAGATCATGGAGTTTGTATATGTGTTAGAGAAATGCCTGGGCCGCTAATCTAAGCCATGCATCATTCATGGTGGAAATTTACAGCATGCCCATAGTGGACATTCGACGACGCATCTCAAAATAAAAAGCTATACCAATGGTAAATAAAAGAGATGCCGAGGTGTTCATTGTCTGTTTGTCCTATCATTTTGATGTGGGCTTGTTCCATGTCATTGGGCAAGGAGGTACCCATTGGCGATTCTCGATGATACGTGTATACTTACAATGACAAGAGCTTGCTTGGGACCCTAAGTCGAGTAGCATGAGGTTTGGGTATTCGTACTTCACGGGACACGAGGTTTTCAACTTATGATTTGTCAAGCATATGCTCATAATTGTTCCCGCATTAACTTTAACCATTCAAGATGCCTATGATGGGGGCAATGAGAGCTCAAAGCTAGTAAGTACCAGAATTTTTGAAGGTTTATAAAACTTGCAATCATTGCTTTCCCTCTGCGAAGGGCCTTTCTTTTACTTTTATGTTGAGTCTCCACCTTCTACCTTTATGCACCGTCTAAGAGAGCATAGTTGCCATTCTGAGTTAAATGTGCATAGTCCCAAAGTTTATCATTGATTGATTCATAATTGTGGTTTTACTTGTTCTTAAATTATTTGTATCTAGTCGCCCTCTTAAACTTGAAGGTGTCCTATGCATTTATGTTCTGCTATTCCATGAAGGACAAGCTGAAAACCATTTGCTATGTTTTTCCATATGATTTGAACACACGTTTGACTTTCATTGTTTCATTATTCATGATCTTTCGTTTGTGTTTCTTTTCATGTAATAACACGGTTGCTAAGTTTTTATTGTCAAGATTATGTCTTTTATGCCCATGTTTTAAGTTCTTCGATCCCAACACTCAATGCTTACATAGATGATCAAGATTGTGATGGTGTATGTCACCTCAAAAATTATTCTTTTATTATCACTTACCTACTCGAGGACGCGTGATACGTCTCCAACGTATCTATAATTTTTGATGCTCCATGCTTGTTTTTACACCATTTTCCTAATGTTTTGTTACACTTCGTGGCACTTTTATGCATTTTCCGGAACTAACCTGTTAACAAGTTGCCACAGTGCCAGTTCCCTGTTTTCTGCTATTTTTGTGTTTCAGAAGTGATACACAGGAAATATTCTCGGAATTGGACGAAACAAGTTCCTGAAGTCTTATTTTACCCGGAAGCTTCCAGAGATCCGAAGGAGAGTAGGAGGGGGGGCCACCAGGGGCCCACACATAGGGGTGGCGCGGCTAGCCCCTGGCCCGCGCCACCATGGTGTGAGGCCACCTGGCCCCTCCTCTGACATCGCCCCTTCGCCTATATAGACCCCCCGACAGAAAAAACCTAAGTACCCGATCACTTTTCCAGAACACATCACGATCCGCCGCCGCCATCGACCCGAAGATCGGGAGGGTCCAGAAGCTCTTCCCGGCACCCTGCCAGAGAGGGGAATCGCCACCGGAGGTCTTCTTCATCGCCATGCTTGCCTCCGGAGCGATGAGTGAGTAGTCTACCTTGGACTATGGGTCCATAGCAGTAGCTAGATGGTTGTCTTCTCCACCATGTGCTTCATGTTTAGATCTCATGAGCTGCCCTACATGATTGAGATCACCGTTATGTAATTCTACATGTTTGGTTTGTTGGGATCCGATGAATATTGGTGTTTATGATTGAGTTGCTGTACTGAATATTATCTTTTGTTATCTCTATGTTGTTTATGATCTTGCATGCTCTCCGTTGTTAGTAGCTATCTTGGCCGAGTAGTTGCCAGTGACTCCAAGAGGGGGTATTTATGCTCGATAGTGGGTTCATGCCTCTATTTAACCTGGGGGAGTGACAGAAACCTCTAAGGTTGTAGATGTGCTATTGCTACTAGGGAGAAAACAACATTCATATGCTCAAGGGCATATGCTTTGTTTACATTACACACTTTGCTTAATGCAATTATCCGTTGTTCGCAACTTAATACTCATGGGGTGTTCGGACGATATCCCCGTGAGTGGATTATTAGTCATAGATGCAGTTGGATGGTGGTCTATGTATTTTGTTGTAATGCCCAGAGTAAATCTCATAGTGATCTTCTTGACAAATCACGTTTATCTTTATTCTATCAATTGCCCAACTATAATTTGTTTACCCAGCATGTGTTATTTATCTTATGGAGAGACACCACTAGTGAACTGTGGACCCCGGTCCTATTTCCATCATATTGCTATCACCTATTTACTTTACTCGCACTGTTTACTTTATTCGCATACTCTATTGTTTTCCACTCGATACGCTCATAACCTTTGTTTCAAGCAAACCGGTGAGATTGACAACCTCATCGCAAGTTATGAACGAAGTACTTGGTTGTGTTGTGTGCAGGTTCCGCGTTGCAGCTAGCAAGCAAAGCTTGGATGAGGCGCCATATATAAATTGTCCGAAGCTGTCGCAAGCTAGCAAACATCACCTTCAGTCGTTTGTCTCTCCTCTCCAAGATCGACATACCTTGGTTTCTTAACTGAGGGAAAACTAGCTGCTATACTCATCACACCTTCCTCTTGGGGTTCCCAACGGGCTGGTTATTCACCACGCACAAGGACCGCCAGCTACACGCCAGCAACGAGCAGGAGTTAAGCTTGGGGATGCTTGATACGTCTCAAACTTATCTATAATTTTTGATGCTCCATGCTTGTTTATACACCATTTGCTTTGAGTTTTGTTACACTTTGTGGCGTTTTTACGCATTTTCCGGAACTAACCTATTAACAAGATGCCACAGTGCCAGTTCTTGTTTTTTGCTGTTTTTGTGTTTCAGAAAAGTTACACAGGAAATATTCTCGGAATTGGACGAAACAAAAGCCGAACCTCCTATTTTTACCGAAGCTTCACGAATACCGAAGATGAGACGGAGGGGAGCCAGGAGCCAGGCTCACCATAGGGGGGCGCGACCCAGCCCCTGGCCGCGCCACCCCATGGTGAGGCTAGCTGGCCCCACCTCTGATGATGCCCTTTTGCCTATAAAGTCCCCTCGACGGGGAAAACCTAAGGGACAGATCTCTTTTCCACGAAACATACTGCAAGCCGCCGCCGTTGCGAGATCGGGAGGATCCAGAAGATCTTCCCGGCACCTAGCTGGAGAGGGGAATCCCTGCCGGAGGCCTTCTACACCACCATGGTCACCTCTGGAGTGATGTGTGAGTAGTCTACCTTGGACTACGGGTCCATAGCAGTAGCTAGATGGTTGTCTCCTCCACCATGTGCTTCATGTTTAGATCTTGTGAGCTGCCCTACATGATCAGGATCATCTTTATGTAATCATACATGTTGTGTTTATTGGGATCCGATGAGTATTGGTACTATATTAAGTTGATGTGCTGAATTACGTATCTTATGTTATCTCTATGATGTTTAGGATCTTGCATGCTTTCCGTTGCTAGTAGCTATCTTGGCCGAGTAGATGCTAGTAACTCCAAGAGGGAGTATTTATGCTCGATAGTTGGGTTCATGCCTCTATTTAATCTGGGGGAGTGACAGAAACCTCTAAGGTTGTAGATATGCTGTTGCCACTAGGGAGAAAATAACATTCTTGTGTCCAAGGACATTTGCTTTGTTTACATTACGCACTTTGCTTAATGCAATTATCTGTTGTTTGCAACTTAATACTCAAGGGGTTCTCGAATGACTCACTGTGAGTGGATTTTTAGTCATAGATACAGTTGGATTATGGTCTATCTATTTTTTCGTAATGCCCAGAGTGAATCTCATAGTGATCCTCATGACATATGTACGTTATCTTTATTCTATCAATTGCCCAACTGTAATTTGTTTACCCATCATGTGTTATTTATCTTATGGAGAGACACCACTAGTGCGGTCCAATTTCCTTTACATTGTTACACCATTTTACTTTTACACGCACTGTTTACTTTCTTGCATACTATTATCCTTTTACCACTCGATACACTCAATCCTTTATTTACAGCAAACCGGTGAGATTGACAACCTCATCGTAAGTTGGTTATGTTGTGTGCAGGTTTCACGTTGCTGCTAGGTGAAGACACACCAACAATATTTCTGGTGCCACTGTCTGGAGTGTCGCGAAGCTAGCAAGCATCACCTTCTGAAGTTTGGTTCTTACTCCTACTAGTTCGATAAACCTTGGTTTCACAACTGAGGGAAGACTTGCTGCTGTGCTCATCATACCTTCTCTTGGGGTTCCCAACTGGTCGGTTATCTACATGAACACCGCACCATAAGTTTCAAACTCAAATATACCATCCATTAAAGCATAAGCTACTGTAGCAACTTCCTCAAAAGTTCCGTGATCAAAAGAACTCAAAAAGAAAGCAATCGAGAGGCAGACACAAATAGTAGCAGAAATCTGTCAAAACAGAACAACTCACAAAGATCGATTTTTCGGAGGACCTTCTGTTGCTCAAATCGAAAAGTGCAAAACTAATAAAAGTTTGGAAATAACCTGGGGCATATGCACAAGAAATCACAGATCAAAAAGATATTCTGAGAATTTTCACGAATGTTTACGGTGCAGCAGAGAAATCTGTTTCAGGACAGCAACTTCCCCAAATCTTACCTTCCTCAAATTAGATGTTCTTCTTGGCACAAAAACGAAATAAAAATGATAAAGAGAGGTCATTACAGTAGTAATAACTTCCAAGACTCAAATAAAAGAAAAAGTACTGAAAAAAATTGGGTTATCTCCCAAGAGTGCTTTTCTTTAACGCCTTTGAGCTAGGAGCAGAAAGTGGAAATCAAGTAATATCAAGTGATGAAGCATCAAGTTCATAATTTGCTCTAAGAATAGACTCAAAAAGTAATTTCTTTCTCTTCCTAGGGAAGTGTTCCATACCTTTCTTGAGTGGGAATTGATATTTAATGGTGCCTTCCTTCATATCAATGATGGCACCAATAGTTCTAAGAAAAGTTCTTCCCAAAATAATAGGACATGAAGCATTGCATTCAGCATCCACAACAAGGAAATCAACGGAAACAAGGTTACTATTAACCATAATAAGAACATCATTAATCCTTCCCAAAGGTTTCTTCTTAGCAACATCAGCAAGAGGAACATCAAAATAACAAGTTTCAAGCGGTGGTAAACCAAGCATATCATAAATCTTTCTAGGCATAATAGAAATGCTTGCACCTAGATCACATAAAGCATGGAAATCAAACTCATTCACATTCATATCAATGATGGGCTCCCAACCATCTTCTAACTTCTTGGGAATAGAAACCTTTTGTTTCAACTTTTCTTCCCTAATTTTCATGGGAGCATTTGTAATATGCTTTGTAAAAGCAACATTCATAGAACTAGCATTAGGACTCAAAGCAAGCTTTTGCAAGAACAAAAAAATAACTTCAGAGATATTGCAACCATCAACATCAAAATCATTAAAATAAGTAGAGCTATCATCTCCCATACTCCAAAAAATTTCAGCACTTTTTGTAGAAAAAGTTTTTGCAGTTTTGGGCTTTTTCGCACAAGAAGTAGGAGTTTTCTCTACACCAATCAAAGTAAGAGGATTGCTAGCATTTGAAGCAACATTAATAGAGGTGGTAATAGTACATACCTTCATATTTCTAGCCATCTCGTCTTCTCTTTCCCACCTAGCATGCAATTCTGCTAACATCCTGACATTTTCATCAATTCTAACTTGGATGGCTGATGACCCACAAGTATAGGGGGTGTATCGTAGTACTTTCGATAAATAAGAGTGTCGAACCCAACTTGGAGCAGAAGGTGTTGATGAGCGGTTTTGATCAAGGAATCACTGTAAATACTAGCAAACAGGTTTTCAGGGGTATTTGGTAATACGAGTAAATAAAGTGCGAGTAAATAAAAGACAGTAGTAATAATTGTAGCAAGTGGCCCAATCCTTTCTTCAGCAAAGGACAAGCTGGTTGTGTACTTATAATAACCAAACGTTCTCGAGGACACACAGGAGTTTCTGTCAAGAGCTTTCGCTTCATAAAGCCAATAGTCTTTATTGGTTTGATAGGTGTTATGGGGGTGAACCTGTGCTAGCGCACTACCCTTACTAGGATAAATACACACTTGTGATTATACACCTTGCAAGCATCCGCAAATACAAGAAAGTAATTAAGATAAATCTAACCACAGCTTTAAACTCTAAGATCCTACGCTCCCTGGTGCAATGGTTTTCCAATGGAGGTTTAGGTTTCAGTCACTCCAGCAACCCCACAATCGGTAGCCAAATACACAATGCATCTCACTAGGCCCATAAATGGTGAAGTATCATGTAGTCGACGTTCACATGACACCACTAGTGCAATAGCACCACAACAATATCAAACCATTAAATATTTCTCAACAATAATTCACTACTAATATCTTGACTTCTCCCATGTCCTCAAGAACTAAATGAACTACTCACAAGACATCATATGGATCATGATCAGAGGTGAAATAATGGTAAATAACAATCTGAACATAAACCTTAATTTAATGGTTCCACTCAATAGCATCAACTACAAGAGTAATCAACACCGGGAATGTTTCCCCTATGAATATAACAAGATCCAACTCAAGATGTTACAGCGGGATGGCATGGTGATGGTGGAGATGAAGGTGCTGGTGATGGGGATGATGATGATGATGATCCCGATGAAGTCCGGTGCGATGGTGATGACGATGGCGATGATCTCCCCTCTCCGGGAAGGAATTTCCCCGGCAGATTTCTGCCTGCCGGAGAGCCTTTCTCTCTCTGGTGTTTTCCGTCCCGCAGAGGCGGCGGTGTCTACCTCTGAGCCTCCCCCTTGACTTAGGTTTTCAGGGATGATGAAGTACATGCAGGGGCGAGACCAGAGGTAGGCCAGGGTGTCCTCACACAGGGCTGGCGCGGCCAGGGGGCAGGCCGCGCCACCCTGGCATGAGGGCCCCTCCTGGCTCCTCTCGACTCCTCCTTCTGGCTTCCTGAGTCTTCTGGGAAAATATAATTTCCTGGTATTTTTCTGGAATTTTCCTGATCTTCAAAATATGGTCTCTTGATGGTCCTTTTTCCAGCAAAATCCTAACTCCGGCAGCAACTCCGCCAAAGATCATCAAACATGTGAAAACAAAGGAAATAACATAAGTATCAACTCTAAATATGAAATATATCAATGAATAACAGTAAATTATGATACAAAATAGTGATGCAAAATGGACGCATCAACCCCCCCCCCCCCAAGCTTAGACCTCGCTTGTCCCCAAGCGAAAACTAAACTCGGTAAACATGACCACAGGTTTATGGAGTGAAGTGTCGATAATCAAAATACGGACAAGAAGCATCACATTCACCAAGGCACAAATTATAATAGACAGCAACTTCCCTTTATAAGATATAGACTTGCAATGGGTAAAAGGGAATCACATGTAAAGATGCACAAGGTAAACTTTAATTGGCAATGTCAAACCTTAGTTCTTGGTCAAAGAATGATGAACAAGCTATTCTTTCTTTTAAACGGAGCCTTTTAAAACAGAGCTAATATAGCAAAGACCATATGCTAAACAAGGTAAACTTTTACATTCATAGAAAGCTTTCAAAGATATATTCCTTCAGACAAAAGCATTATACAAAACAAGGAAGATAGTAAACATGATTAAACGGATCAACACATGGATGAGTGAAACATAACAACTCAAATGCTTGCTTTAGATAGAGGGAAATAGGTTGACTCAACATAAAAGTAAAGATAGGCCCTTCGCAGAGGGAAGCAGGGATTAAACATGTGCTAGAGCTTTTCATTTGCAAAACAGAGGTAAAAAGTTATTTTGAGAGGTGGTTGCTTTTGTCAACGACTAGCAACGGAGTTCTTGATATCTTCCATACTAAACAAGTGAGAGCGGTTCCGAGATGTTTGATTAATTGGCACATTGGTGCTCTTTTATAGCTTTGCACTCCTCCCCACCTTTTTCCTTTCTCAAACCATGGCTAACCGATTCCATCGGGTGCCAACCGACTTTCACATACCATGGAGGAGTGCTTCTTTTTCTTTTCTTTTTTAGATTATAATGGTCTGACCAGCTCCCTTGCAAAATTAATGAGGAGCAGATGAAGTTGCCTAGTCGAGGGGTACTCAATTTAGTATGGAAGATAACAAACCCATCCACTACGTCCTCATGAGCTAAAAACAATGGCACAAAAACGAGAAGTGTTTGAAGGTTTTTGAAAGGTAGCACATGAAAATTTACTTGGAATGGCTTGAAATACCATGCATAGGAATTTATAGTGGACTCTTTGGAAGTGACTTGGCTTTTGGGAATTGGATGCACGAGAAGTGTTTCCTCTCAGTACAGGTTTTTGGCTAGCAAGGCTGGGTAGCAAGCATAAGAGTTGCATGTAACAAACAAACATACATATAATAAGAACAATCATGCAAACTCCCTTGAAGGTACAACGATTTTGACTTCAGGAATAACAATGCTTATAAGCCAAACATAAGGAAAACTGAAGTGATGTAACTACAAGCACTTCTTTATTCTTTTCTACTCAAACCTCAAGGTAAAGTTGCTACTGACCAAGCTAGGTTTGCCAAAACCAACTAAATTTACTCATGCTCCCAAAGTGATACCAATACCAATCAACAAGACTAGTCATACAAGAGAGATTGCAAACTAACATAAAGTGCGCGGAAAGTAAACGATAAAACTTCTCATTAATATTTTATTACCGCAACTCACACCAAGGGATACATAGATAACCAACTAAGGAGGATACTTCCAAACTGCAAACTATTCTATAAGATAACTTCTCTATTCATGATATGACTCTACTTGAAAAGTAAATGAGCAAACGGTAATGATGTGATACCGCAGCACTCCCCCAAGCTTGAAACAAGCCAAGGGGATGCCTTTACCGATGACGAATTACTCCTTTGACGGTGGCGGTGGATAATCTTTAGTAAGCTTCTCGATCAAATCTTTCAGATCATCAATCTTGTACTCGAGGTTACGAATCATCTCAGAATTGTGCTCAACACGGTTCATGAACCTATCAGCAAGAGAATCCCAGCTCTTGGAATTATTTCCCCATCCTTCTTCACTCTTGGAGCTTTCTATCCCTGCATTGTTAGAATGATCTATATCCCAGCCAGAGGGTAATCGTGATTTGGGCACCTTTTGAAACTGACGTTCATGAATTAGAGTATGGAAAGGATTTTGGCTTGACGGAGATGTCCGTGGAGCTAAGGTGTGACACGGCACACCCCCTCCGGTCCTTATGCGAGCACTATTCTTGAACTTGTCATGATCTGTCACCACCCCTATGCTGGCAACCATGGTGTTTGGCCTTGAACTTTGATCTTCCTCCTCGTCTTCACTTTCAACCTCTTCTTTCAGCCGGAAGTCTTTGGTGTCATCTTCCGGAGGTGTCTTCTCCTTGTCATTGCTTGAAAAGGCCATGGCTCCCCCAACCTTAAGATCAACTCCTGACAGAAATAGCTCAAAACAAAACACGACGAGAAAACGATATACAGACCTCGGGGATTTCGGGGGGTTAAATAGACAAAAATTATACATCGAAACGAAATCACAGGAGGAAACCGGGATGGAAACGAGTTCCGGGGTGTTCTCACACCTGGGTGGCGCGGCCAGGGGTGGGCCCGCGCCACCTATGTGTGAGAAGCCCACAGGTTCCTTTTCCTGCCCGTTTTCATCTTGTGATTTTTCATATTTAGTAAAAACATCAAAAATATTAAAGAAAGAGCTTTTCGCGAAAGTTCTCTGACTAGAACTGTTACCTATTCAAAAACAAACTCTGCAGGTACCTGCAATTTGTCTTGGATGAATTCTTCCGGAGAAACTGTTTCAATAACATCAACATCTTCATTATAAGAATCTCCAGAAATATAATGTTTGAGTCTTTGCCCATTCACCACTTGTGTAGAGTCATCTTTCAATGAAGCAATCTTAATAGCACCTGAGCGGGACACTTCCATAATAACATATGGTCCTTCCCATTTAGAGAGTAATTTTCCTGCAAAAAATCTGAGACGAGACCTATACAATAGAACTTTCTCACCAACATGAAACTCTCACTTAAGAATTCTCTTATCATGCTATTGCTTGACTTTCTCTTTAAAAAGCCTAGCATTCTCATACGCTTCGTTTCTCCACTCATCTAGAGAACTCAAATCTAATAACCTTTTCTTACCAGCTAGTTTAAAATCTCTATTAAGCTCTCTCACTGCCCAAAAAGCTTTGTGTTCTAATTCTAAGGGCAAGTGACACACTTTTCCGTAAACCATCTTATAAGGAGACATACCCATGGGGTTCTTATAAGCAGTTCTATAAGCCCATAAAGCATCATTTAACTTACTAGCCCAGTTTTTCCTAGATCTATTGACAGTCTTCTGCAAGATAGACTTGATCTCCCTATTTGAAAGCTCTACCTGCCCACTAGTTTGGGGATGATAAGCAGAAGCAATTCTATGATTGACATCATATTTAGCAAGAGTTTTTCTAAAACCACCGTGAATAAAATGAGAACCTCCGTCAGTCATAAGATATCTAGGCACACCAAACCTAGGAAAAATAATATCCTTAAGCATTTTTAACGAGGTCTCACCATCGGCACTCTTTGTAGGTATGGCTTCTACCCATTTAGTAACATAATCAACAGCAACAAGTATATGGGTATAGCCTTTTGAAGGAGGAAAAGGACCCATAAAGTCAAATCCCCAACAATCAAACGGTTCAATAACAAGAGTGTAACTCATAGGCATTTCATTGCGTCTAGAAATATTACCAACTCTTTGACATTCATCACAAGATAAAAAATACCTTCTGGCATCTTTAAAGAGGGTTGGCCAATAAAAACCTGATTGTAGAACCTTCTGCACGGTTCTATCTCCAGCATGATGCCCTCCATAGGCGCTGCTATGGCATTTTCTTAATATCTCTTGTTGCTCATATTCCGGTATGCATCTTCTCATAATACCATCAACTCCTTCTTTATATAAGTGTGGGTCATCCCAAAAATAATGCCTCAAATCATAGAAGAATTTTCTTCTTTGCTGAGCGGTAAAGGTCGGAGGCATATACTTGGAAACAATAAAGTTAGCATAATCAGCATACCAAGGAAGGTCTCGCGAAGTTACATTTATTGCAGCCAACTTTTCATTTGGAAAACTATCGTTAACAGGAATAGGATCAAAGGAAATGTTTTCCAATCTAGACAAGTTGTCAGCCACAGGATTTTCAGCACCTTTCCTATCTACGATATGCAAATCAAACTCTTGTAAAAGCAACACCCATCTAATAAGCCTAGGCTTAGCATCCTTCTCAGTCATAAGATATCTAATAGCAGTGTGATCAGTATGAATAGTAACTTTAGAATCAACAATGTAAGATCTAAACTTACCACATGCAAAAACAACAGCAAGAAACTCTTTCTCAGTAGTAGCATAATTCTTCTGAGCAGCATCAAGAGTCTTACTAGCATAATGAATAACATTCAACTTATTATCTACGCGTTGTCCAAGAACAGCACCAACAGCAAAATCACTAGCATCACACATAATTTCAAAAGGTAAATTCCAATCAGGTGGTTGAACAATAGGAGCAGTAGTTAAAGCCTTCTTAAGAGTTTCAAAAGCTTCCTTACAATCATCATCAAAGACAAATGGTACATCTTTTTGAAGAAGATTAGTAAGAGGCTTTGAAATCTTAGAGAAATCTTTAATAAACCTCCTATAGAAACCAGCGTGACCAAGAATACTACGAATACCTTTAACATCTCTGGGACAGGGCATTTTCTCAATTGCCTCCACTTTTGCTCTGTCAACTTCAATACCTCTTTCAGAAATTTTATGTCCAAGGACAATTCCTTCATTTACCATAAAGTGGCATTTCTCCCAATTAAGAACAAGGTTAGTTTCTTTGCACCTCTGCAAAACTTTATCAAGGTTGTGCAAACAATTATCAAAAGAAGTTCCATAGACGGAGAAATCGTCTATGAAGACCTCCACAATTTCTTCACAAAAGCCATGAAAAATAGCAGACATGCATCTTTGAAAAGTAGCAGGAGCATTGCATAAACCAAATGGCATACGTCTATAAGCATAAGTTCCATAAGGACAAGTAAAAGTGGTTTTCTCTTGATCATCCTTCTTAACAGCAATTTGAGAAAAACTAGAATAACCATCAAGGAAACAAAAATGAGTCTTCTTAGACAACCTTTCTAACATCTGATCTATAAACGGTAAAGGGTAATGATCTTTCTTTGTAACTTTGTTTACCTTCCTATAATCAATGCACATTCTATAACCAACTACTACCCTTTGAGGAATAAGCTCGTTATTCTCATTAGGCACAACAGTCATACCTCCTTTCTTAGGAACACAATGGACAGGACTAACCCATCTACTATCAGTAATAGGATAAATAATACCAGCATCAAGGAGCTTTAATACCTCATTTCTTACCACATCCTTCATCTTGGGAATTAGGCGGCGTTGATGCTCCATGACTGGCTTTGCGTCTTTCTCCATATTAATGGCATGCTGACATAAAGTGGGAGAAATCCCTTTTAAATCATCAAGAGTATATCCCATAGCTCCTCGGTGTTTCCTCAATATCTCCAATAATCTTTCTTCTTCCTTTCCTGAAAGTTTAGAGCTAATAATAACAGGATATATTTTCTTATCATCTATATAAGCATATTTAAGATTACCAGGCAAAGGATTTAATTCAAACACAGGATCTTCCTTAGGCGGCAAAGTGGTACCAAGATCCTCCACAGGTAGATTATGCATGATTAATGGTGGTTGATGAAGAAGAATATCATCAATCTCTTCTCTTTCCTTACTGAAAACATCACTTTCGTGATCTTCCATGAATTGCTGCAAGGCATTATTAGGAGCAAGAGCAATAGAAGCAAGCTGTTCAACTCAAAAAATTTCATTAGGCGTGTCATTTTCATAAGAAGTCTTAGCAAACTTGGAAAATTAAACTCATAAGACTCGCCATTGAACTTAGTAAAAAAATTCTCCTTCTTATAATCTATCACGGCGCCACAGGTGTTCAAAAATGGTCTACCAAAAATAATAGGACAAGTTTTACTAGCCTCCTTACCAAGTACTAGAAAATCAGTAGGGTATTTAGTCTTACCACAAAGAACTTCCACATCTTGAACAATACCAAGAGGCCAAACAGTCTCTCTCTTAGCAAGCTGAACAACCACATCAATATCTTCAAGTTCACAAGCGCCAATCTCGTGCATGATTTCTTTGTAAAGCTCTAAGGGAATAGCACTTGTACTAGCACCAATATCACATAAACCATAATAGCAATGATCTCCAATCCTGACAGAAATAATAGGAACACTTGTTTTCCTATGCTTTTTAGGATGTGAGAGAATGTTAGAAGCATCTTCACAAAAAAGAAGATATTCATCCCCTACATCTTTAGTAACAAGATCCTTCAATATAGCTACAGGAGACTTAATCGTAATTTGCTCATTAGGTTCTGCAGCTTTCTTAGTACTTTTATTAGACACACTTACCAAAGTAGAATACTTCTTTACCTTAGCAGGGAAAGGTGTCTTCTCAAAATAAGGTTCAGGCATAATGCGATCAACGGTACAAACTTCAGTAGCTGCAGCAGGTATATGACTAATAGAGTCCTTATAAGGTGCATGATATTTGTTCCAATCTTTCTTTGGAACATCAAGATAAGAGGCAAAGGCCTTAAGACAATTAGCAAGTATTTGTGAATTAAGACCATAAGCAGTGCTAACACTAAGGAAGTCATCGGTCCCCATAAAAGATTTAATGCATTCATAATCATAGTTTATACCTGACTTCCTACCTTTGTCGTTTTCCCAACCTTCAGCATTCTCTTGTGTCCGGTCAAGAACTTTCCACTTAGCATCTTTTTTCATATGAGTAAATGATCCAAAGCAAGAAGCATCCAAATAATCCTTATCAGGAAGAGTAAGCCGCGCATAAAAATTATCAATAACAATATTATTGGGGAGCTCATGAATGGGGCATTTGAGCATTAGTAACTTCAATCTCCCCCACGCTTGGGCAATACTCTCTCCATCATGAGGCCAAAAATTATATATCCGGTTACGATCTTTATGAATTTCACTTGGAGGATAAAACTTGGAATAAAAGAGAGGTACAATATCCTCCCATGCCATAGATGGACCATCTTGGAGTAGTCGATACCACTCTTCAGCTCTGCCTTTCAATGATAAAGAGAATAATTTCTTCTTGACTTGGCTTGGTGAAATACCTGCACATCTGAACAGCTTGCATAATTCATGTATAAATAATAAGTGATCACCCGGATGGACAGTTCCATCACCTGAATAGCAGTTATCCATAATACGCCCAACAATTTTCATAGGTATTTTAAAAGGATCAATTTCAGCAGGCGGTGGTGGTGGTGGTTCATCCACATGTGCAGCAGTAGTAGTAGATGTGTTTCCAAATAGGAAACCAAATAGAGAGTTCTCCATAGCAAAGTAAAATAAAAATAAAAGACAAAATAAAAACAATACTCACAGCAACGGTTACCTTTACCAATTCCACTCTTCAATAGCGCTACACTCCCCGGCAACGGCGCCAGAAAATAGTCTTGATGACCCACAAGTATAGGGGGTGTATCATAGTACTTTCGATAAATAAGAGTGTCGAACCCAATGAGGAGCAGAAGGTGTTGATGAGTGGTTTTGATCAAGGAATCACTGTAAATACTAGCAAATAGGTTTTCAGAGGTATTTGGTAATACGAGTAAATAAAGTGCGAGTAAATAAAAGACAGTAGTAACAATTGCAGCAAGTGGCCCAATCCTTTCTTCAGCAAAGGACAAGCCGGTTGTGTACTTATAATAACCAAACGTTCTCGAGGACACACGGGAGTTTCTGTCAAGAGCTTTCGCTTCATAAAGCCAATAGTCTTTATTGGTTTGATAGGTGTTATGAGGGTGAACCTATGCTAGCGCACTACCCTTACTAGGATAAATACACACTTGTGATTATACCCCTTGCAAGCATCCGCAAATACAAGAAAGTAATTAAGATAAATCTAACCACAGCTTTAAACTCTAAGATCCTACGCTATCTGGTGCAATGGTTTTCCAATGGAGGTTTAGGTTTCTGTCACTCCAGCAACCCCACAATCGGTAGCCAAATACACAATGCATCTCACTAGGCCCATAAATGGTGAAGTATCATGTAGTCGACGTTCACATGACACCACTAGTGAAATAGCACCACAACAATATCAAACCATTAAATATTTCTCAATAATAATTCACTACTAACATCTTGACTTCTCCCATGTCCTCAAGAACTAAATGAACTACTCACAAGACATCATATGGATCATGATCAGAGGTGAAATAATGGTAAATAACAATCTGAACATAAACCTTAATTCAATGGTTCCACTCAATAGCATCAACTACAAGAGTAATCAACACCGGGAAAGTTTCCCCTATGAATATAACAAGATCCAACTCAAGATGTTACAGCGGGATGGCGTGGTGATGGTGGAGATGAAGGTGCTGGTGATGGGGATGATGATGATGATGATCCCGATGAAGGCCGGTGCGATGGTGATGACGATGGCGACAATCTCCCCTCTCTGGGAAGGAATTTCCCCGGCAGATTTCTACCTGCCAGAGAGCCTTTCTCTCTCTGGTGTTTTCTGCCCCGCAGAGGCGGCGGTGTCTAACTCTGAGCCTCCCCCTTGACTTAGGTTTTCAGGGACGATGAAGTACGCGCAGGGGCGAGACCAGAGGTGGGCCAAGGTGGCCTCACACAGGGCTGGCGCGACTAGGGGGCAGGCCACGCCACCCAGGCGTGAGGGCCCCTCCTGGCTCCTCTCGACTCCTTCTTCTGGCTTCCTGAGTCTTCTGGGAAAATATAATTTCCTGGTATTTTTCTGGAATTTTCCTGATCTTCAAAATATGGTCTCTTGATGGTCCTTTTTCCAGAAGAATCCTAACTCCGGCAGCAACTCCTCCAAAGATCATCAAACATGTGAAAACAAAGGAAATAACATAAATATCAACTCTAAATATGAAATATATCAATGAATAACAGTAAATTATGATACAAAATAGTGATGCAAAATGGACGTATCAATGCCATTCAAAGTCTTGCTTTATTTCACATCATTAGGCAAAAATTTTAGTTTCAGAAGTTCAACGTCAAGAGCAAACAGCAATGCAGAGACACATAATATTTACAATAGAGAGTTATAAGGTTCAGAAATGATTTTTTTCAAAACCAATGCAAAAGGAGTCATCCAATTTGCATTTATAGAATTTTAAATATAGCAAGAATACACCATTTAGGCATTTTAAATTTGGTCAGTGATACGTCTCAAACGTATCTATAATTTTTGATGCTCCATGCTTGTTTTTACACCATTTGCCTATTGTTTCGTTACACTTAGTGGCATTTTTATACATTTTCCGGAACTAACCTATTAACGAAGTGCCACAGTGCCAGTTTCCTGTTTTCTGCTATTTTTGTGTTTCAGAAGTGATACACAGGAAATATTCTCGGAATTGGACGAAACAAGTTCCTGAAGTCATATTTTACCCGGAAGCTTCCAGACATCCGAAGAAGTGTCGGAGGGGGGCCACCAGGGCCCCACACAAGGGGGCGGCGCGCCCAGGCCCCTGGCCGCGCCAGCCACGTGTGAGGGGGCGTGGGACCCCCTCTGACATCATCCTTTCGCCTATAAGTACCCCCCGACGAGAAAAACCTAAGGGCCCGATCAGTTTTCCAGAATACATCGCGATCCGCCGCCGCCGTCGACCCGAAGATCGGGAGGGTCCAGAAGCTCTTCCCGGCACCCTGCCGGAGAGGGGAATCGCCACCGGAGGTCTTCTTCATCGCCATGCTTGCCTCCGGAGCGATGAGTGAGTAGTCTACCTTGGACTATGGGTCCATAGCAGTAGCTAGATGGTTGTCTTCTCCACCATGTGCTTCATGTTTAGATCGCATGAGCTGCCATACATGATTGAGATCACCGTTATGTAATTCTATGATGTTGGTTTGTTGGGATCTGATGAATATTGGTGTTTATGATTAAGTTGCTGTACTGAATTATATCTTTTGTTATCTCTATGTTGTTTATGATCTTGCATGCTCTCCGTTGTTAGTAGCTATCTTGGCCGAGTAGTTGCTAGTGACTCCAAGAGGGGGTATTTATGCTCGATAGTGGGTTCATGTCTCTATTTCACCTGGGGGAGTGACAGAAACCTCTAAGGTGGTAGATGTGCTATTGCTACTAGGGAGAAAACAACATTCATATGCTCAAGGGCATATGCTTTGTTTACATTACACACTTTGCTTAATGCAATTATCTGTTGTTCGCAACTTAATACTTTCGGGGTGTTCGGATTGATATCCCTGGGGGTGGATTATTAGTCATAGATGCAGTTGGATGGCGGTCTATGTATTTTGTTGTAATGCCCAGAGTGAATCTCATAGTGATCTTCTTGACATATCACGTTATCTTTATTCTATCAATTGCCCAACTGTAATTTGTTTACCCAGCATGTTATTTTATCTATGGAGAGACACCACTAGTGAACTGTGGACCCCGGTCCTATTTAATCATATTGCAATCACCTGTTTACTTTTCCCGCACTGTTTACTTTACTCGCATATTACTACTGTTTTCCACTCGATACACTCATAACCTTTGTTTCAAGCAAACCGGTGAGATTGACAACCTCATCGCAAGTTGGGAACAAAGTATTTGTTTGTGTGTGTGCAGGTTCCACAAACACCTTCAGTCGTCATCGTCTCTCTTCTCCTGATCGATAAACCTTGGTTTCTTAACTGAGGGAAAACTAGCCGCTACACTCATCATACCTTCCTCTTGGGGTTCCCAATGGGCTGGTCATCACCACGCACAAGGACTTACTGCTCCCACATCAACTACACGCCACAGCACTTTTCTGGCGCCGTCACCACACGAGTAGCAGCTTCTTTTCTGGCGCCGTTGCCGGGGAAGAGAGAAGACTTCTGCGAGGGGAGTTCTTTGCACACACATTCTTTACTTTGTTATTTGTTTTGCTTTACTTTATTTATTTTACCTGCATTGCTTTTTACATCAAAAACCCAAAAAAAAATTAGAATCCTTGGTAGCTATTTTTACTTGTTTACTTTAGTTTTGCTGAAATGGGTACTCCTGAAAACACCAAGTTGTGTGACTTTGCTAGCACGAACAATAGTGATTTTATCTGCACTCCTATTGCACCAACTGTTCCTGCTACCACCTTTTATGAGATCAAGCCTGCTTTATTGAACCTTGTTATGAAAGAGCAATTTTCTGGTGCTAGTACTGAAGATGCTGCAACTCATCTCAACAATTTTGTTGAGCTATGTGAGATGCAGAAATATAAGGATGTTGATAGTGATATTATTAAGCTCAAGTTGTTTCCTTTTTCTTTGAGAGGAAAAGCTAATGATTGGTTGCTGTCTTTGACTAAGAATAGTATTGATTCATGGGCTAAGTGTAAGGATGCTTTTATTGCTAGATACTATCCTCCTGCTAAGATTATAGCTTTGCGCAGCAATATTATGAAGTTTACTCAGTTTGATAATGAACATGTTGCTCAAGCTTGGGAAAGAATGAAATCTATGGTAAAGAATTGTCCCACTCATGGAGTGACTACTTGGATGATTATCCAAACTTTTTATGCAGGACTGAATTTTTCTTCAAGGAACCTACTTGATTCAGCTGCTGGAGGCACTTTTATGTCACTTACATTGGGCGCCGCATCAAAGCTACTCGACAACATGATGGTAAATTATTCTGAATGGCACACCGAGAGAGCTCCACAAGGTAAGAAGGTAAATTCTGTTGAGGAAACTTCTTCCTTAAGTGATAAGATTGATACCATTATGGCTATGCTTGCTAATGATAGGACTCATGTTGATCCTAATAATGTTCCTTTGGCCTCTTTGGTTGCTCAAGAAGAGCAAGTTGATGTGAATTTCATTAGAAATAACAATTTTAATAACAATGCTTATAGGAACAATTTTGCTAGTAACAATTATAGGCCGTATCCTTCTACCAATGGTAATGGTTATGGTAACTCTTATGGTAATTCCTACAACAACACTAGGGCCGCGCCCTCCGAGCTTGAGGTAATGCTCAAGGACTTCATCGGTAAGCAAACTGCTTTTAACAAGTCTGTTGAGGAAAAGTTAGGCAAAATTGATATTCTTGCTTCTAAAGTTGATAGCCTTGCTCATGATGTTGAACTTCTGAAATTAAAAGTGTTTCCTACTGATGTGAATGTGAGCAATGTTGTTGCTGCAAGAATGCTACCCTAGTTGGAATTGATGAAAATATTAGATTGTTAGCGGAATTGCATGCCAGGTGGGAAAGAGAAGATGAGATGGCTAGAGAGATGAAGGTATGTACTATTACTACCTCTAATGATGTTGCTCCTACTGATAACAGTCCTCTTACTTTGATTGGTGTAGAGAAAACTCCCACTCCTTGTGTTAAAAAGCCTAAAACTGCCAAAACTTTTTCTCAAAAGAGTGCTGAAATTTTTCGGAGTGTGGGAGATGATAGCTCTATTTCCTTTAATAATTTTGATGTTGATGGCTGCAATATATCTGAAGTTATTTTGTTCTTCCAAAAGCTTGCTTTGACTCCCAATGCTAGTTCTTTAAATATTGCTTTTACCAAGCATATTACCAATGCTCTCATAAAGATTAGGGATGAAAAGTTGAAGCAAAAAGCCTCTGTTCCCAAGAAGTTAGAAGATGGTTGGGAACCCATCATTGATATGCATGTTAATGGTTATGATTGCCATGCTTTATGTGATCTAGGTGCTAGTATTTCTATCATGCCTAGAAAGATTTATGATATGCTTGATTTACCACCGCTTGAAAAATGTTATTTTGATGTTCCTATTGCTGATGTTGCTAAGAAGAAACCTTTGGGAAGGATTAATGATGTTCTTATTGTGGTTAACAATAACCTTGTTCCCGTTGATTTTCTTGTTATGGACGTTGAATGCCATGCTTCATGTCCTATTATTTTGGGAAGACCCTTTCTTCGAACTGTAGGTGCTATTATTGATATGAGGGAAGGCACTATCAAGTATCAATTCCCATTAAGGAAAGGTATGGAACACTTCCCTAGGAAAAGAAGGAAATTACTTCTTGACTCTATTCTTAGAGCAAATTATGAGCTTGATGCTTCATTTATTGATATTACTTGATTCGCAATTTTCTGCGCCTAGCTCAAAGGCGTTAAAGAAAAGCACTCTTGGGAGATAACCCAATGTTTACTTTTCAGTACTTTTTCTTTTATTTGAGTCTTGGAAGTCATTACTACTGTAATGACCGCTCCTTATCTTGTTTATTTCGTTTTTGTGCCAAGAGAAGCCTCTAATTTGAGTGAGGTAAAGATTTGGGGTTATTGCTGTCCTGAAACTGTTTTCGGTGCTGCACCGTAAAAATTCGTGAAAATTCTCTGTATATCTTTTGGACCTACGATTTCTTGTGCATATGCCCCAGGTTATATCCAAACTTTTCTTAGTTGAACACTTTTTGATTTGAGCAACGGAAAATTCCTCAAAAATTCGTCCATTATCAGCTGTTCAGTTTTGACAGATTTCTGCCAATATTTGTTTTTGCCACTTTATCGCTTTCTTTTGAGTTCTTTTTGATCATGGAACTCTTGTGGAAGTTGCTACAGTAGTATATACTTTATATGTGCTGGTTTTGGGTTGAAACCTGAAGCTAAAAGAGGTTGAATATATTTTATGCTTACACTAATGTTGCTAATAGAATTGTGTTTAGTTTTGTATGAAGGAAGTTTTCAAGTGTAGGGATTGGAGAATGATGAGATGAGTTGAAGAATGGACAAAAGCTCAAGCTTGGGGATGCCCATGCATCACCCCAAGAAATATCCAAGAAGTACAAGCGTCAAAGCTTGGGGATGCCCCCGAGGCACCCCTTCTTCATCGGCAAAAATCAGGTCACCTTTCAAAACACTATATTTTTATTGCTTCATGCACTATGTGTTTTTCTTGGAGCGTCAGTTGTTTTAGTTTTCTTAGTTTGTTTAGTTTGTTTGTTTGCTGCAATAAATGGTTGGACCCCAACAAATTTCCTTTGGAGGATATGTACTCGTTTCATTTGCAAAGAACGCTCTAGTTTTCACTCTTATTAAAAATCGAGTGTTCTACTTTTTCTGCTACTGCTTTTGGTTTTCATTTTCGCCTTGATATGCATTCAGATCTTGTCATATCTTTTCATCAAGGTGTATTTTTGCCTCTGAACTTTATTGGTTTTCATCAAAAGAGGTGTTTATAAAAATTTCAAATGGTGTTGGAAAAGAGAAAAAGCTTTGTGCAAAATAGTGGTACAAGAAGGAGCTTGTGTAGACTGCGGCTTAGGCTTTTTCATGTCATGCTTGATGTCTTTTTGATAGTATGCTTAGTGGTTTTGCTGTAGCATGACTTGTCTCAAATAACTGAGATTGCTTAATGAGCCTTTGAAAAAATCATGCGTTGTTTTTATTGTATGGAAGCATTATTTTGGTTTTCTCCTTGATGCTTTATTTGGGTTGACTTGGCGCATGCTCACACATGTTAGACTCTTACAAAGTCGCCATTAGCCTTCATGATCATTTAGTTTTTGACTTTTGATGCCATCGTATGCTTCTTTTAATGTCGCTTTGTCGCTTTGCATGATTATGGCCATTATTGCTCTCTTAGTGGTCGCTCCCAGTCTTTTGCTAGCCCTCACCTTGTACTGAGTATGAGCTCTACTCATGCGTCCAACTCCTAAAAGCCAAAGTTTTCCATTGTGTCCACCATACATACCTACTAGCAATTTGCTATTCCAAGTAAATTTGACTTGCTTTTATTTTCTCTTCAAATTAAACTCTTACCAGTGTTATGCGAAACTCGGTTAGTAAAGCTCTCACGAACCGGAAGGCACACTTTACTTTTTCCTGTTCTTAAAAATTTGACATTGTGGTCTTTTATGCTGAGTTGTTATGCTTGCAAGTTGTAAGTTGGATTCTAGCCCAGCCATGCTGTCATGGGGCAAGCTTTCAACATTGCACTTCTTATTTGAGTTGATATCGAGATCTTTTGTTTATGGATGCCTGCTGTGTGAAATGAATTGGGAATCTTGTGAGGATCATGGAGTTTTTATATGTGTTAGGGAAACACCAGGCCGCCAATCTAAGCCATGCATAATTCATGGTGTTAATTTGCAGCATACCCATGGTGAACATTCGACGACGCATCTCACAATAAAAAGCTAAACAATATAGCAAATAAAAGAGATGTCGAGGTGTTCATTGTCTGCTTGTCCTGTCATTTTGGTGTGGGCTTGTTCCATGTCATCGGGCACAGAGGTACCCCATTGGCGGTTCTCAATGATATGCATATACTTACAATGACAAGAGCCTTGCTTGGGACTCTAAGTAAATTACCATGGTTTGGGTACTCGCATTCACGGGACACGAGGTTTTCAACTTATGATTTGTCAAGCATATGCATCATAATTGTTCTCGCATTAACTTTAACCATTCAAGATGCTTATGATGGGGGCAATGAGAGCTCAAAGCCGGTAAGTACCATAATTTTTGAAGGTTATAAAAGTTGCAATCACTGCTTCCCTCTGCGAAGGGCCTTTCTTTTACTTTTATGTTGAGTCACCACCTTCTTTCTTTATGCACCATTAAGAGAGCATAGTTGTCATTCTTAGTGTGATATGCATTGTCCCAAGGTTCATTGATTGATTCATATTGTTGGTTTCACTTGTTCTTAAATTATTTGTATCTAGTCGCCTTCTTAAACTTTGAGGTGTCCTATGCATTTATGTTTTGCTCTCTTTGAAGGACAAGCTGAAAACCATTTGCATGTTTTCCTTATGATTTGAACACACGTTTGACTTTCATTGTTTCATTATCATGATCTTTTGTTTGTGTTCATTTGCATGTTTACAACATGGTTGCTAAGTTCTTATTGTCATGATTATATCTTTCATGCCCATGTTTTAAGTTCTATTGATCCCAGCTCACCAATGCTTACATATATGATCAAGATTGTGTAGGTGCATGTCACCTCAAAAATTATTCTTTTGTTATCACTTACCTACTCGAGGACGAGCAGGAGTTAAGCTTGGGGATGCTTGATACGTCTCAAACGTATTTATAATTTTAGATGCTCCATGCTTGTTTTTACACCATTTGCCTATTGTTTCGTTACACTTAGTGGCATTTTTATACATTTTCCGGAACTAACCTATTAACGAAGTGCCACAGTGCCAGTTTCCTGTTTTTTGCTGTTTTTGTGTTTCAGAAGTGATACACAGGAAATATTCTCGGAATTGGACGAAACAAGTTCCTGAAGTCATATTTTACCCGGAAGCTTCTAGACATCCGAAGAAGTGTCGGAGGGGGGCCACCAGGGCCCCACACAAGGGGGCGGCGTGGCCAGGCCCCTGGCCGCGCCAGCCACGTGTGAGGGGGCGTGGGACCCCCTCTGACATCGTCCTTTCGCCTATAAGTACCCCCCCGACGAGAAAAACCTAAGGGCCCGATCAGTTTTCCAGAATACATCACGATCCGCCGCCGCCGTCGACCCGAAGATCGGGAGGGTCCAGAAGCTCTTCCCGGCACCCTGCCGGAGAGGGGAATCGCCACCGGAGGTCTTCTTCATCGCCATGCTTGCCTCCGGAGCGATGAGTGAGTAGTCTACCTTGGACTATGGGTCCATAGCAGTAGCTCGATGGTTGTCTTCTCCACCATGTGCTTCATGTTTAGATCTCATCAGCTGCCATACATGATTGAGATCACCGTTATGTAATTCTATGATGTTGGTTTGTTGGGATCTGATGAATATTGGTGTTTATGATTAAGTTGTTGTACTGAATTATATCTTTTGTTATCTCTATGTTGTTTATGATCTTGCATGCTCTCCGTTGTTAGTAGCTATCTTGGCCGAGTAGTTGCTAGTGACTCCAAGAGGGGGTATTTATGCTCGATAGTGGGTTCATGTCTCTATTTCACCTGGGGGAGTGACAGAAACCTCTAAGGTGGTAGATGTGTTGTTGCTACTAGGGAGAAAACAACATTCATATGCTCAAGGGCATATGCTTTGTTTACATTACACACTTTGCTTAATGCAATTATCTGTTGTTCGCAACTTAATACTTTCGGGGTGTTCGGATTGATATCCCTGGGGGTGGATTATTAGTCATAGATGCAGTTGGATGGCGGTCTATGTATTTTGTTGTAATGCCCAGAGTGAATCTCATAGTGATCTTCTTGACATATCACGTTATCTTTATTCTATCAATTGCCCAACTGTAATTTGTTTACCCAGCATGTTATTTTATCTATGGAGAGACACCACTAGTGAACTGTGGACCCCGGTCCTATTTAATCATATTGCAATCACCTATTTACTTTTCCTGCACTATTTACTTTACTCGCATATTACTACTGTTTTCCACTCGATACACTCATAACCTTTGTTTCAAGCAAACCGGTGAGATTGACAACCTCATCGCAAGTTGGGAACAAAGTATTTGTTTGTGTGTGTGCAGGTTCCACAAACACCTTCAGTCGTCATCGTCTCTCTTCTCCTGATCGATAAACCTTGGTTTCTTAACTGAGGGAAAACTAGCCGCTACACTCATCATACCTTCCTCTTGGGGTTCCCAACGGGCTGGTCATCACCACGCACAAGGACTTACTGCTCCCACGTCAACTACACGCCACAGCACTTTTCTGGCGCCGTCACCACACGAGTAGCAGTCAGCATAAAACTTCATTAAAGTTCATATTTTATTATTCCATGGTGTTCCTTATGTTTCAAGGATTCCATAGACATCAAATTTGTAATTTTTGGACTTACAGAACTTAAGTTATGATTTTTGCAAGATTCAGTCTATTCAAAAATACATTTAAACGAAATTCTAAATAGGACGGCCATGTGGCGCTATACTACTGGCTGATACCGGTTCACACGGATTGCCAATATAGGCCGTCGGATCTCAGGCAGATCGGACGGCTGACAGATCATCTGCGGAACTCACCGGCGAAGCTACAGATGGCGGCGGCATGGTCGTTGATGCGTGGTGAATGACCAGCCCGTTGGGAACCCCAAGAGGAAGGTGTGATGAGTATAGCAGCTAGTTCTCCCTCAGTTAAGAAACTAAGGTTATGTCGATCAGGAGAAGAGCAGGTAATACGACTGTAGGTGATGCTTGCTAGTTTGCGACAGCTTTGGACAATTTATATATGGCGCCTCGTCCAAGCTTTGCTTGCTAGCTGCAATGCGGAACCTGCACACAACACAACCAAGTACTTTGCTCCCAACTTGCGATGAGGTTGTCAATCTCACCGGTTTGCTTGAAACAAAGGTTATGAGCGTATCGAGTGGAAAGCAGTAGAAGTATGCGAGTAAAGTAAACAGTGCGAGCAAAGTAAACAGGTGATAGCAATATGTTGGAAATAGGACCGGGGTCCACAGTTCACTAGTGGTGTCTCTCCATAAGATAAATAACACATGCTGGGTAAACAAATTACAGTTGGGCAATTGATAGAATAAAGATAAACTTGATATGTCAAGAAGATCACTATGCGATTTACTCTGGGCATTACAACAAAATACATAGACCGCCATCCAACTGCATCTATGACTAATAATCCACTTGTGGCGAATCAATCCGAGAACTCCACAAGTATTAAGTTGTGAACAACAGATAATTGCATTAAGCAAAGTGTGTAATGTAAACAAAGCATATGCCCTTGAGCTTATGAATGTTGTTTTCTCCCTAGTAGCAATAGCACATCTACAACCTTAGAGGTTTCTGTCACTCCCCCAGATTAAATAGAGGCATGAACCCACTATCGAGCATAAATACCCCCTCTTGGAGTCACTAGCAACTACTCGGCCAAGATAGCTACTAACAACGGAGAGCATGCAAGATCATAAACAACATAGAGATAACATAAGATATATTTCAGTATAGCAACTCAATCATAACACCAATATTCATCGGATCCCAACAAACCAAACATGTAGAATTACATAACGGTGATCTCAATCATGTAGGGCAGCTCATGAGATCTAAACATGAAGCACATGGTGGAGGAGACAACCATCTAGCTACTGCTATGGACCCATAGTCCAAGGTAGACTACTCACTCATCGCTCCGGAGGCAAGCATGGCAATGAAGAAGACCTCCGGTGGCGATTCCCCTCTCCGGCAGGGTGCCGGGAAGAGCTTCTGGACCCTCCCGATCTTCGGATCGACGGCGGTGGCGGATCGCGATGTGTTCTGGAAAATTGATCGGGTACTTAGGTTTTTTCCGTCGGGGGGTCTTTATAAGCGAAGGGGCATCGTCAGAAGTGGACCGAGGCGGTCTCACACGTAGGGGGCGCGGCTAGGGCCTGGGCCATGCCGCCCTGGTGTGTGGCCCCCTCGTGGCCCCACTCCGTCTCCTCTTCGGATCTCTGGAAGCTTCCGGGAAAAATAAGACTTCAGGAACTTGTTTCGTCCAATTCCGAGAATATTTCCTGTGTATCACTTCTGAAACACAAAAACAGCAGAAAACAGGGAACTGGCACTGTGGCGACTTGTTAATAGGTTAGTTCCGGAAAATGCATAAAAGTGCCACGAAGTGTAACGAAACAGTAGGCAAATGGTGTATAAACAAGCATGGAGCATCAAAAATTATAGATACATTGGAGACGTATATGTACCTACACAATCATGATCATATATGTAAGCATTGTGAGCTGGGATCATAAGAACTTAAAACATGGGCATGAAAGATATAATCTTGACAATAAGAACTTAGCAACCATGTTATAAACATGAAAATGAACACAAACAAAAGATCATGAAAATGAAACAATGAAAGTCAAACGTGTGTTCAAATCATAAGGACACCTTCAAGTTTAAGAGGGCGACTAGATACAAATAATTTAAGAACAAGTGAAACCAACAATATGAATCAATCAATGAAAACTTTAGGACAATGCACATTATACTAAGAATGACAACTTTGCTCTCTTATGGTGCATAAAGAAAGAAGGTGGTGACTCAACATAAAAGTAAAAGAAAGACCCTTCGCAGAGGGAAGCAGTGATTGCAAGTTTTATAGACCTTCAAAAATTATGTTACTTACCAGCTTTGAGCTCTCATTGCCCCCATCATAAGCATCTTGAATGGTTAAAGTTAATGCGAGAACAATTATGATGCATATGCTTGACAAATCATAAGTTGAAAACCTCGTGTCCCGTAAATACGAGTACCCAAACCTCATGCTACTTTACTTAGAGTCCCAAGCAAGGCTCTTGTCATTGTAAGTATACACGTATCATCGAGAACCGCCAACGGGGTACCTCTGTGCCCGATGACATGGAACAAGCCCACACCAAAATGACAGGACAAGCAGACAATGAACACCTCGACATCTCTTTTATTTTCCATTTGTTTAGCTTTTTATTGTGAGATGCGTCATCGAATGTCCACCATGGGTATGCTACAAATTTCCACCATGAATTATGCATGGCTTAGATTGGCGGCCCAGGCGTTTCCCTAACACATATACAAACTCCATGATCCCCACAAGATTCCCAATTCATTTCACACCGCGGGCATCCATAAATAAAAGATCACGATATCAACTCAAAAGAGAAGTGCAATGTTGAAAGCTTGCCCATGACTGCATGGCTGGGCTAGTCTCCAACTTACAACTTGCAAGCATAACAACTCAACATAAGAGACCACAATGTCAAAAAAATTAGAACAGGAAAAAGTAAAGTGTGCCTTCCGGTTCGTGAGAGCTTTACTGACCAATTTTTGCATAACACTGGTAAGAGTTTAATTTGAAGAGAAGATAAAAGCAAGTTAAATTTACTTGGAATAGCAAATTGCTAGTAGGTATGTATGGTGGACACTTTGGCAAACTTGGTTTTTAGGAGTTGGATGCACGAGTAGAGCTCATACTCAGTACAAGGCGAGGGCTAGACAAAGACTGGGAGCGACCAACTAAGAGAGCAATAATGGCCATAATCATGCAAAGCGACAAAGCGACATTAAAGGAAGCATAAGATGGCATCAAAAGTCAAAAACTAAATGATCATAGAGGCTATTGGCGACTTTGTAAGAGTCTAACATGTGTGAGCATGCGCCAAGTCAACCCAAATAAAGCATCAAGGAGAACACCAAAATAATGCTTCCATACAATTAAAACAATGCATGATTTTTTCAAAGGCTCATTAAGCAATCTCAGTTATTTGAGACAAGTCATGCTACAGAATAACCACTAAGCATACTATCAAAAAGACATCAAGCACGACATGAAAAAGCCTAAGCCGCAGTCTACACAAGCTCCTTCTTCTACCACTTTTTTGCATAAAGCTTTTTCTCTTTTCCAACACCATTTGAAATTTTTAAAGACACCTCTTTTGATGAAAACCAATAAAGATCAGAGGCAAAAATACACCTTGATAAACAAATATATGAAGATCTGAACGCAAATCAAGGCAAAAACAAAAACCAAAAGCAGTACCAGAAAAAGAAGAACACTCGTTGAACAATAAGAGTGAAAACTAGAGCGTTCTTAGCAAATGAAAAGCAAGACAATTTCCCCAAAAGAAATTTGTTGGGGTCCAACCATTTAGTGCAGCAAACAAAACTAAACTAACTAAGAAAACTAAACAAACTGATGCTCCAAGAAAAACACATAGTGCATGAAGCAATAAAAATATAGGGTTTTGAAAGGTGACCTGATTTTTGTCGATGAAGAAGGCGTGCCTCGGGGGCATCCCCAAGCTTTGACGCTTGCACTTCTTGGATATTTCTTAGGGTGATGTATGGGCATCCCCAAGCTTGAGCTTTTGTCCATTCTTCAACTCATCTCATCATTCTCCAATCCCTACACTTGAAAACTTCCTTCATACAAAACTAAACACAAATCTATTAGCAACATTAGTGTAGCATAACATATAATCAACCTCTTTTTGCTTCAGGTTTCAACCCAAAACCACCACATATAAAGTATATACTACTGTAGCAACTTCCCCAAAAGTTTCGTGATCAAAAGAACTCAAAAGAAAGCGATAAAGCGGCAAACACAAATATTGGCAGAAATCTGTCAAAACAGAACAGCTGACAAATCCCGAATTGTTAAGGGGCATTCTGTTGCTCAAATCAAAAAGTGTTCAACTAACAAAAGTTTAGATATAACCTGGGCAATATGCACAAGAAATCGCAGGTCCAAAAGATATACAGAGAATTTATACGAATTTTTACGGTGCAGCACCGAAAATAGTTTTAGGATAGCAACATCCCCAAATCTTTACCTCACTCAAATTAGAGGCTTCTCTTGGCACAACAATGAAATAAAAAGGATAAGGAGCGGTCATTACAGTAGTAATGACTTCCAGGACTCAAATAAAAAAAGTACTAAAAATAAAACATTGGGTTATCTCCCAAGAGTGCTTTTCTTTAACGCCTTTGAGCTAGGCGCAGAAAATTGCGAATCAAGTAACATCAGAAGGGGCATTAAGATCAACTGCAGAAGTTTTGTCAATAAGGCACTGTATTTCATCCACATAAGTTTTAGAAGCCCCTTTGTGATCACTCTTTGGTTCACTCAAATCACTAAAAAGATTTTGGGGACAGATCCAGTCAAAATTATTTTCGAAAGCTTCACACAATCCCAAGAGCTTGCTAGGTATAGGTATTTCGGCTCCTTCATCGTTTGTACTAATAACCTTTATAGGTGAACCGAGTTTATTAAAACGTTTAAGAAATTTTCTAGCTTCAATAACGACATCTTTAAATTCTAGGCGCAAAGCTTCCAAAATAAAAGCTTTCTTTTCAGGATCTTCAATTTCATGAAGCTTAAGGAACATGTAT
The DNA here is from genome assembly GCA_007115705.1 of Dactylis glomerata. Lineage (NCBI taxonomy): Eukaryota > Viridiplantae > Streptophyta > Magnoliopsida > Poales > Poaceae > Dactylis > Dactylis glomerata. The sequence continues at coordinate 694,279 of QXEO01000624.1, forward strand.
TGCATAAAAGGATTAAGACTAGCAAACCTAGTTTCCAACATGTGAATTAAATAAGCAGAAGCAACTTCAATACTAGGAGCTAACTCAACCAAAGACTTTTCCTCAACTTACTTATGCATACTAATGTGATTAAACAACTCCTCAATGTTATCTTTCCCAATAATTGAACCACAACCTACTGAGAGGTCCTCCAGAACGTACTTAGGGAACAGCATGATGAACTAAAAGTAAAGAAATAACAACTACCAAGGATTCTAATTTTTTTGGGTTTTTGATATAAAAAGATGCAAATAAAAGTAAAGCAAAACTATAAAACAAAGTAAAGGATGTGTGTGCGAAAAACTCCCCTTGCAGAGGTCTTCCACTCTTCTCCGGCAACGGCGCCAGAAAATTTGTTGTTGGCGCGTAGTTGACGTGGGAGCTTATAGTTGATGTGGGAGCTTCTTCTTCTTCGTTCCCCGGCAACGGCGCCAGAAAATTAGCTTGATACGTGGTGAATGACCAGCTCGTTGGGAACCCCAAGAGGAAGGTGTGATGAGTATAGCAGCTAGTTTTCCCTCAGTTAAGAAACCAAGGTTATGTCGATCAGGAGAAGAGCGGGCAATACGACTGTAGGTGATGCTTGCTAGTTTGCGACAGCTTTGGACAATTTATATATGGCGCCTCATCCAAGCTTTGCTTGCTAGCTGCAACGCGGAACTTGCACACAACACAACCAAGTACTTTGCTCCCAACTTGCGATGAGGTTGTCAATCTCACCGGTTTGCTTGAAACAAAGGTTATGAGCATATCGAGTGGAAAGCAGTAGAAGTATGCGAGTAAAGTAAACAGTGCGAGTAAAGTAAATAGGTGATAGCAATATGATAGAAATAGGACCGGGGTCCACAGTTCACTAGTGGTGTCTCTCCATAAGATAAATAACACATGCTGGGTAAACAAATTATAGTTGGGCAATTGATAGAATAAAGATAAACGTGATATGTCAAGAAGATCACTATGCGATTTACTCTGGGCATTACAACAAAATATATAGACCTCCATCCAACTGCATCTATGACTAATAATCCACTTGTGGCGAATCAATCCGAAAACTCCACAAGTATTAAGTTGCGAACAACAGATAATTGCATTAAGCAAAGTGTGTAATGTAAACAAAGCATATGCCCTTGAGCATATGAATGTCGTTTTCTCCCTAGTAGCAATAGAACATCTACAACCTTAGAGGTTTCTGTCACTCCCCCAGATTAAATAGAGGCATGAACCCACTATCGAGCATAAATACCCCCTCTTGGACTCACTAGCATCTACTCGGCCAAGATAGCTACTAACAACGGAGAGCATGCAAGATCATAAACAACATAGAGATAACATAAGATATATTTCAATATAGCAACTCAATCATAACACCAATATTCATCGGATCCCAACAAACCAAACATGTAGAATTACATAACGGCGATCTCAATCATGTAGGGCAGCTCATAAGATCTAAACATGAAGCACATGGTGGAGGAGACAACCATCTAGCTACTGCTATGGACCCATAGTCCAAGGTAGACTACTCACTCATCGCTCCGGAGGCAAGTATGGCGATGAAGAAGACCTCCGGTGGCGATTCCCCTCTCTGGCAGGATGCTGGGAAGAGCTTCTGGACCCTCCCGATCTTTGGGTCAACGGCGGCGGCGGATCGCGATGTGTTCTGGAAAATTGATCGGGTACTTAGGTTTTTTCCGTCGGGGGGTCTTTATAGGCGAAGGGGCATCGTCAGAAGTGGAACAAGGCGGTCTCACACGTAGGGGGCGCGGCCAAGGCCTGGGCCGCGCCGCCCTGGTGTGTGCCCCCCTCGTGGCCCCACTCCGTCTCCTCTTCGGATCTCTTGAAGCTTCCGGGAAAAATAAGACTTCAGGAACTTGTTTCGTCCAATTCCGAGAATATTTCCTGTGTATCACTTCTGAAACACAAAAACAGCAGAAAATAGTAAACTGGCACTGTGGCGACTTGTTAATAGGTTAGTTCCGCAAAATGCATAAAAGTGCCACGAAGTGTAACGAAACAGTAGGCAAATGGTGTATAAACAAGCATGGAGCATCAAAAATTATAGATACATTGGAGACGTATCAGTCGTCGACGGCGAGGTACCCCCGGTGTTCCTGGAAGTCGGGGAGGAGGTGTACGGTGCGCATCAGGGCTCGGTGAGCATGCGTGCTTGATCAACAGGTCTGTGTGTGGACTCGTGCGGTGGCCACAGACGGACGGAGTGCAGCAGACGTCGGTGAGCTCCGGCGAGGAATTGGGGGGGAGGTCCTAGTGCTCTGCGCAAGGGGAAAATATCAAGGGGGGTAGGAGGAGAACGGGGTGCAGATTAGAAGGGAAGAGAGGGGCTCTGAACCTTGGGCTCGAGCTCTACCCGAAGCTTCAACGGTGGCAGCACTGCAGGCTCCGGCAAGGAATCTAGGCGGCCTGGTGGCATCTCCGGTGTGGGGGTTTGAGGGGAAAAGGTGAGGGGGCATGGGGGAAGAGAGGGGAGTGGCGCGATGTCGCTGGGGGGCTCGGGGGAGTGGGGAAAGTGAGCGAGCTTGTGCGGTTCTGGGTGATGACCCAAAAGTATATGGGAACGCAACAGTCTTCGAGGGAAGTAAAACCCAAATTTATTGATTCGACATAAGGGGAGCCAAAGAATATTTATAAGCCTTGACAGATGAGTTGTCAATTCAGCTGCATCTGAAAATAGACTTGCTCGCATCAGTTTATCAGTAGCAACAGTTTTATAGCAGTGGCAAGAGTAAAATAGTAGCAGTAATAGTATAGTAAAGACAGTAACGGTATCAATAGTAAATAGTAGGATTAAATACTATAGGCATAGGGATGGATGAACGGGCGTTGCATGGACAAGATAATTCATGTAGTAATCAAAACATGGGCAATTGCAGATAAATAAAGATAAACCATCCTAGTACTAAGTAACCATAGGCATGTGTTCCGTAAATAGTCGTACGTGCTCGCAATGAGAAACTTGCACGACATCTTCTGTCCTACGATTCCGTTTGCATCGGGGTCTCAAGAGAAACTACTGGTAATTAAGGTACTCCTTTTAATAGAGTACCGGAGCAAATCATTAACACTCCGTGAACACATGTGATCCTCACATCATAGCCATCCCCTTTGGTTATCCCAATTGTTGTCACTTTGGGGCCTCGGGTTCCGGACAATGATATGTGTATACAACTTGCAGGTAAGATCACAAACAACAATTATCACCATGAAACAATAACAATTTCAGATATGAGAACATGACACTCGGGCCCAAAGTGACAAGCATTAAGCACAACAAGTTGCAACAATGTCAAAAGCACTAACAATGGATACTAGGCACCATGCCCTAACAATCTCATAGCAATTACATGAATGATCTCATCCAATCCCTACCATCCCCTTCACCTACAGCGGGAATTACTCACACATGGATGGGGGAATCATGGATGGTTGATGGAGAGGCGTCGGTGATGATGATGGCGATGATCTCCTCCAAATCCCCATCCCGGCAGGGTGCCAGAACAGAGTTTCTGGTTCCGAATCGTGGTTTCTGGTGGTGGCGACGCAGCAGAACTCTATCTGGGAAAAACACCGAACCCCCCAAATGTTTTCAGGTCAGAGGCAATATGTAGGCGAAAGGAGGGGTCGAGGCGATGGCCAAGGCAGCCACACCACCCCTGGCGCGGCCTACCCTGGCCTGCGCCACCAGGTGGTGTGATCCCCTCATGGCTCCTCTCCATCTCGTATTCTGGCTCCATGTGTCTTCTGGTAAAATAGAAACTTTGCGGTATTTTCCGGGATTTTTCCTGAAAGTCGGATTTCTGCACAAAAACGAGACACCAGAGCAATTCTGCTGAAAACAGTGTTAGTCCGTGTTAGTTGTATTCAAAACACACAAATTAGAGGAGAAACAATAGCAAAAGGGTTCGGGAAAGTAGATACGTTTTGGACGTATCAACTCCCCCGAAGCTTAGCTTATTGCTTGTCCTCAAGCAATTCAGTTAACAACTGAGTGCGATAAAAGAAACTTTCACGAACACATTTGCTTCATAAGATATACTCCCTCCATCCCGAATTAAGTGATGCGGCCTACATACAAATTAAATTTTGCAAAAAAGTCCTTCACACATTAAAACCCTTACAAATTATCCCTGAATTTGGAAGTTCAAGCTAGGATCTTCTCCTCCGTTTCTGGCATCCCCACCGTCCGCCGCCCGCTGCCACCAGGAGCTCACTATCGTACCACTGCAACCAGAGCCCCCCCAAGGCCCAGGGCATCCCGCATCGTAGCCGGGAACCCACACGGACCTCTCCAAATCATCGATTGAGGACTCGAGCAAGGCCGCTCCGCTCGCTGACGGAGGTCTCGAGCTAGGCCACTGCCGGAGGGATTGTACTGGTGCCGGGGAGCAAGGATGCACCAATCCCATTCCCGCTCCGGCCTCTTCGCCACGTTCCCGGTTTCGTCCCCGACGGGAGCACGTCATCTGCCACCTCTTCCTCGTCTACCAGGCCGCTGCTGCTGCTCCAGCACCGATGCTCGTCCACCGGAATTGAAGCTCCTCTGCCAGCCGAGCCCCTCTGGCGGACGTCCTCGGTGCTGCCTCACCCAGGCCCCTGCTCCTGCTCCAGCGCGGAGAAGCCCACGATTCCACCTCCGACCTCCGCTCAGCCTCCTGTTGTTTGACTGAAATAGTGCACTTTCAGTTCCACTGTAACAGTTTCAGTTTGAGCTTATTTAGATCTGCAAACAGTAATTTGAATTTAAGCAATCATTGTGAGATCATGTAAACATGCAGCAAATCGATTGATCATGTTGCATTACTTAAGTAATTCAAAGCGGTTTATCTTGAGAATCAGTAGCAGCATTGCTAATTCCAGCACCTTCATCTAACTTCATTGACAAACTTGGGTATGTACTTGTGTCCTCAGTTAAAAGATCATCATCACCCATGACCTCCTTTATGGTGATATCAACAAAATCTGCATAGGGAGTCCCAGTAAATATTGAAACACTAAGGTAGATATTGTCCAAACAGAACTACGAGGATGCAAGGCCTAACCTATTTGATCAGAAAGAAAATAAGAAATCAAAAGGAAGAACAAAATGCCTTTTGCTGAGCAAATGACAATGAAATTAGGGATTCTGGTGGGAAGGCGAGATGGACCGAAGGAAGGCATTTTTTTTGATTTTTCATGGGGGAGACGCCCTGGGGAGCGGCATAAGAGTGCAACAGGTGCACGTCAGCATCCGGAAGGTGCCTTCCACCGGATCAGGAACCTAAGAATATTTAATCAAGCTCTTCTTAGGAGGCAAGCTTGGCAATTGCTTGAATATCCAAATAGCCTCTGTGCTAGAATTCTGAAATCCAAACATTACCCAGCTAGACACCTCAGTGACACTATCTTTACTCAAAATGTCTCAGCATGTTGGAAGGGTATCTCACATGGAACTACAAAGCAAGGACACTCAAACATCAACAAGTGAAAAGCCCAGATGGAGGAAGAAACTTGTGGTAAAACCAGTACAGCTCTAGCCTGCCTGGAGGGAGCACGCACGATGATTCTGATTGCAGTAAAACCAGTACAGCTTGAATCTGACTGCGCTGCTGTTGTTCATGAACTGACTGCTAGCAAAAGCAGTAAATCAGAAATCTCATGCATTATCTCTGAAGTCAAACAGTTGTTGTCTGTCCTACCTGGTTCTAGATTAACAGTTAGCATTGCCGAATATAGAAAAGTTACACAGTAGAAAAGGGGCAGTAATATGAATTGTAAAAGGAAATAACCATAATGGAAGTCCTAAAGTACTCACTCCCCAAGGAATTTGAACTTCTCCACCTGCCGCTGCCCAAAGCGCTCATCCAGGTCTCTAGTAAGAGCAAGGTGAGCATTATCTAAATTTTCTCCCCTGTAACAACGGCAACAAGAATTACAGATGGAATAAGTATATACAGAAACTCATCGACAATTCATATTCCACTACTCACTTCTATCACAGCTCGTTGATCCTGAAGCTGAAGTGGACAGCAAGTTCCTTCTTTTCCCCTTACTCAAACTGACAGTAAGAACCTCTACTGAGAACAATAAGTAAATTGTTAGCATAAACCCTGTCATTGTCATTTAGCTTTAGTTCAGAGTCTGTTTACTGTGTTTAGTTTTTAGAGTTCCATGTAGCGCTCGTCAGTTTAGGTTCAGGTAGCATTGGCCTGGTCGTCGCTTAACGGCCGAGGACCGAGTCATGTGGACACACGATCCCTTTATTCCACCTCACGTGAGTGAGAGTTTGAGAGATATCCTAGACAACATAAATCAGGCAAGAAGTTGATAAGGATCTAGGAAGGGCGATGGGTACCTTGGATGCGGGGTCCTGAGCCTCAACAACAAGGGAGAAGCGGCAACGACGCTTGAAGAAGGAAGGCATGGCGCACAGCTCCTGAACAATAGACTACGAGCTCGTAGATCTTCGGGGCTTGGCAGAGCGGCTCCGGGTTGCAGTTGCCCTCCATGGCCGACCCAAAGAATGAATTTTTAGGGTGTGCTTAGCTAGGGTTTGCCGGTAGAGGGTCCATGCGGCGTCCGCGTGGGACAGGGAGGAGGAGGAGAGCTGCGCGACGCGGTCGATGGCGTGGGCGTGGGTGATAGAGCGGGGGAGCAGGCAGCGACGCCGATTTGGTCATGGTGGAGCTTTGGAACGAAGAAGATAGGGACGCTGGGTTTGGTCGGGAAAAGAATGAGGACTGTTTTGCAAAATGACGGCCACATCACTTAATTCGGGACGGAGGGAGTATATATTATCACCATATGATCAACTACTTAGGCAATTCATAATAAGAAGTATGCAGCTAATGTTACGTCATAGTCATGCAAGCTATGAAAAAGTACCAACGCACCAATAATAAGCAACATGAAACATAAGAAGTTACAGGATTGTAATGCTCATAATAAGATATGATAAAGTGGTATCTCGCTTGCCTTTATTTGTGGGGCAAAACATAAATGCCGAGGCACCTCTGAAGTTCAAGAGAAGACTAGAAGTAGAAATATCAAAGATACAAGCATCAATGTTATACCACAATTAACCGTATTCTGGGACAAGCACATTGCACTGAATGACAACTATGCTCTCAAGAAGGTGCTCAAAGAAAGGATGGTGACTCAACATAAAAGTAAAAGAAAGGCCCTTTGCAGAGGGAAGCAAAGATTAACATGTGCTAGAGCTTTTCATTTGTAAAATAGAGATAAAAATTGTTTTGAGAGGTGGTTGTTTCCTGTCAACGACTGGCAATGGGGTTCTTGCTATCTTCCATACTAAACAAGTTGAGAGCGGTTCCGAGTTCTTTGAAAAATTGGCACATTTGTGCTCTTTTATATAATTTGGCACTCCTCCCCACTTTTCCTTCACAAACCATGGCTAACCGATTCCATCGGGTGCCCACCAACTTTCACATACCATGGAGGAGTGCCTTTTTTTCTCTTTTTGTTAAGGTTACAATGGTCTGACCAGCTCTCTTGCAAAATTAATGACGAGTAGATGAAGCATGCAAGTCGAGGGGTACTTAATTCAATATGGAAGATAGCAAATCCAACCACTACGTCCTCATGAGCTAAAAATAGTGTCACAAAATGAGAAGTATCTGAAGGTTTTGAAAGGTAGCACATGAAAATTTACTTGGAATGGATTGAAATACCATGCATAGGAATTTATAGTGGACTCTTTGGAATAACTTGGTTTTTAGGAGTTGGATGCACGAGAAGTATTCCCTCTCAGTATAGGTGAAGGCTAGCAAAAGACTAGGAAGCGACAATCGAGAGAGCAGTAACTGTCATAATCATGCTTGCGACAAAACAAAATTAATATAGGCATCAAAATGATACAAGAGCTCTGAGGCAAGGTAAATCATCAAGGCTTAATTGACTTTTGTTCCGTCATATGCATGCTTGAGCATGTGCCAAGTCGATTCAAATGAAATATTCATAGGAGGATACCACAATGTCATACCGTTTTTATGAATAGAATAATGCAAGCAAACATCTATATGACATGCTACAAACTATTAGTAAATTGGAACTAATCATATGAGAGCAAGAACTACTAAGCATCCATTAAATAACATACACCTTACACGAACAAACTAAGCAAGCCCACATAAATGAGTATATGAACAAAACTGAAAACAAATAGAGTTCATACCAGCCTCTCACCACATCTCGAATTGTCATAGATTGTCATTATTGCCTTTCACTTGTGTGGCTTGAATAATATAAAGTGATAACCAAGCTCCAACGGAGTCACGGAGACCAATGAACTCTGCAACAACTTTACAAAACCAGAAAAGAACAACAAATATTTTTGGTTTTTCAAATTTTAAAACAAGAACAGAAGGAAACAGCAAATAAAGCAAACTTTTTGGATTTTTCAAATACCTAACCAAAAATAGAAAGTAAAGCAAACCAAAACTAGAAAACTAAAGAAGCAAACAAAGAGAAATAACAGAAATATTTTTGGTCTTTTTGTGTTTGGGAAAGCAGAAAATAAAACAAGAGCAACAAAGAAAAAGGAAGAAAGCGAAACATGGATATACAAAGTACTGACAGAATATGATGTATAGATCAGTGAGTTGTCGGCATACCTCCCCCCAAGCTTAGGCTTTTGCCTAAGTGGAGATCAATCCCAACGCTGATAATCGCCCTAGGCTGGTGGGTCATCATTGGCATGATCGTAATCAGGCTCTCGTGAAGATGAAGCAGAAGGCCCATAATCAAAATAATACTTCTGGTATGGGAACTCCCAAGTGTTGGAGGGCTGGAAAGAATTATCCTCGGTCCCCTAGCAGCTAAACAACGAGCAATGAGAGCACCGAGGTTGTACCTTTTACTAACATCAAGCGTAGTAGCTATAAAAGCTAAATGATAGTTAGAAATATTACTAGTGTTCTCCCTACCAACAATACTAGTGGCAAGATAGTAAGCAAAGTATCTAATAGCTGGGAGTTGAATGTTCCTTATCTTGCCATGCTGGGCTGTGCGGTCATCATCATTGGTTACCCCTCGGTAAAGCTCCAGCAAATCAGCTGGCCGGTTCTGAATCTTCTTTGCTGTCCCAAACATGGCAATATCTAAGATGCTGCAAAATCTCTCCAAAGACATGGTGATAGACTTATCATAAATTTTAAATGCGATAGATGGCTTGAAAGCAGAGTTAGAAAATTTAATGCTCTCAACAAAAATCTTTTTGACAGTAGCATATTGGTCACTCTCATCAAGCATGTATGTAGTCAAACCAACCCTGTCAACAAGGAGTAAGAAATCTTCAAGGATCCCTACATCTCTCAAAAAGTTAGTACAAGGGAAAGTTGATGGATGTGCATCTCCATCATCCCCCTCATCACCAATGCTTGGTGACAGAAGATCTTCATTGTAGGAGGTCCTAAATCGAGTAGTTGATCTTGAAGGCCTTGATGACCTTGGTGCTTCTCTCTCAAAGACTTCTCCATAAGTGTGATTATCCATTTCCCTTTTCTGAATTTTTTAAGCAAACCTCATAAAAATGATTTTGAGACAAACAAATGAAGGAAACTACTATAGGGAGTTGCAAGAGGGCTAACATGCATCAAAACAACTTATCTAATCAATAAAACAAGCATGCAATAAAACAAGCATGCAAACTCATTTACCCTTGTCACCTATAGTGCTAAAATACTCAAGAAATACTCCACTAAACAAAATTCTACTTGGACAATCGAAGGAGTCACATACCGGAGAACAAATGCTCCAAATCTCAGCAGCAAAGATGGGTTGAGCAAGGAGATCGAAAATCATGAGCATGAATAGCAAGAACACGGGTTTGAGCAATGGAGTGGAGATTTTTTGGGAGAGAGAGTGAAGTGGCTGGTAGAGAGGTAAGTGGAGGGCCAGGGGCCCCACACCATGCCATGGCACGGTCCGGCCTGGTCCACGCCACCATGTGGTGTGGTGGCATGGTGGGTCCCCCTAGGGTGTCCCAGGTGCCTCTCTGCCCCATTTTTGAAGTAAAAAATTTAAAATAATTTTCTGGAATTTTTTGAGAAACTTTATTTTCGAGGATTTTTAGAAATTGACAAATGATTAAAAACTCGAGAAAACAAAGATGTAACGATGGAAAACAAAATCAAGCCAAGTGTACAGCAGCTCTAAGATACTCTAATATGCAACTAAACATCGGAAACAAAAGTGAACAAGATGAAAACATGAGTAGACAAAGTAAATGCGGTGAAAACATAGTTTCATTCATTCAAAAGCCGCTTTGTTAACAAGGTTGATCAAGTCTTGTTAGCAAAACAATTTTCTATGAAATAAAACTTTGCATTTCACTAAATAATTATGTTATGTCAACTTTGATAGGCATAGTCCCAACCATAACAATTTCATATTCTTCCTAGGGATTTAGCCTTGAACAATAAATTTCTCCAACTTTAATGGTCTTAATATTTTTGATTGAATTTAGACCATATTTTCTATTAATCTTCTTGGGAAAATAAACTGTGTGCTCCTTGTCATTAACATTAAAAGTCAATTTCCCTTGATTGCAATCAATAACAGCACCTGCAGTGTTAAGAAAAGGTCTTCCAAGAATAATAGACATATTATCATCTTCCGGCATTTCCAACACAACAAGTCAGTTAGAATCAAACAATTATTAGCCACTTGAACATGAACATCCTCACATATACCAATAGGAATAGTAGTGGACTTATCAGCCATTTGCAAAGATATATCAGTTGCTATCAATTTTTCTAGATCAAGTCTCTTATAGAGAGAAAAAGGCATGACACTAACTCCTGCTCCCAAATCACACAAAGCAGTTCTAACATAATTATTTTTAATGGAGCAAGGAATAGTTGGTATACCTGGATCTCCAAGCTTCTCTGGAACCTTGCCATTGAAAGAATAATTAGCAAGCAACGTGGAAATTTCCTCACTAGGAATCTTCCTTTTGTTAGAAACAATATCCTTCATATACTTTGAATAATGAGGCAATTTAATAGCATCAGTCAAGGGAATTTGCAAAAACAAAGGTTTCATCCAATCACAAAACTTATTATAGTGTTCCTCTTCCTTCGATTTAAGTTTCTTACTAGGAAAAGGCATTGGTTTTTGCACCCAAGGTTCTCTCTCACTACCATGTTTATTGGCAATGAAATCTTCCTTGGTGTACTTTGCATTCTTAGCAAGCTTTTCTGGTTCCTCCTCAACTTCTTCTTTATCAGAAGCATTATCGCTTTCAGTTTCAGCATCAGAAATAGAAATACTATTAGGATCCTTACCTGTTTCTGCAACCGTTTTATGCTTCTTCTTCTTTTTCTTGGAAAGAGTACCATTACCTACAGCAGGTTGAGAATCTTGTTCGATCCTCTTAGGATGTCCTTCAGGATATAAAGGATCCTGAGTAGAAGCACCACTTCTAGTGCTTATTTCACAAGCATGTTTCTCTCTAGAAGCATTAACTAGCAAATCTTTTTGCACCTTAGTGAGCGAATTTGGTTTTGAACCATTTGGAAGTGTTTAACAAGCATCTTAACATCATTGGAGGTTCTCTCCACAATATCCTGCAACTTATTAATAGCTGTAGAGTTCTCCAACAGATGATTCTGCACCCTCTTATTAAAGTTATCTTGCTTAACAATAAAATTATCAAACTCATCTAAACATGATCAGGAGGTTTAGAGTAAGGAATATATCTATTATCAAAGCGTTGGAGAGAGTGTACCTCAATAGTGGAGGAGCGAGGGATTGGCTTACATAGTTCTTCTATAGGTGGTAGGTTCTTCACATCTTCAGATTTAATACCCTTCTCCTTAAGAGTTTTCTTGGCTTCTCTCATCACTTCATCATTCAATTCAATCATTCCTCTCTTCTTAGGTGTTGGCGCTGGTGTTGGCTCAGACATAGTCCAATCATCATAATTCCGGCTTATTTTAGCCATTAATTCTTCAGCTTCAGCAGGAGTTCTTTTCCTAAAAACACAACCAGCACAACTATCTAGGTATGTCCTAGATTCAAAATTTAGTCCATTATAAAATATATCAAGGAGTTCATTTTTAGGTAATGGCTCTCCAGGCAGTGCTCTAATTAAAGAACAGAACCTTGCCCATGATTCGGGCAGTTTCTCTCCTTTTACCTGCTCGAAGTCAAAGATTTTCTACAAAGCAGCATGTTGAGCACTAGCAGGGAAATATTTCTGAAAGAAAGCATTAAACAAAGAATAGGACTATCAATAGATCCAGGAGACAAATTATTAAACCAAGCTTTAGCTTCACCTTTCACTGAGAAAGGGAAAATCTTGGCAACAAAGTAAGTGCGCAACTTAGTATCATCAGAAAATAAGTTACTCAAGGAAGAGAGCTCATTCATATGTCCCATAGCACTTTTATTTTCAGTACCACAAAAAGGTTCTTTCTCAACAATAGATATGTAAGATAAATCCAAAGAGAAATCATAATCCTTATCACTAATGGTTATGGGAGACGTAGCAAACTTAGCATTAGGAGACAACTTATATCTAACAGTGCGTCTTGCAAGATGATCTCAAATTGCAGCAGCATCACTAGTAGCATGAAATTCATCAATAAAATCATCATTGAGCTCAATATAAGCCTCCTCAAGATCATCACTAGGACATTCTCTAAACTCAGGTGAACTAACAAGTGTAACAGTGTTTCCCATTTGTTTAGTCCTAGCAATGATAGCATCTAGGAAGGAACCAAACGAACCACTCTCATCAAGCACAGTAGAAGCATCATCAAAATTATCAGAAGCATTTTTAAACTCAGCAGAAGTAGCAGCATGTGCATGTGGTGGTGTAAGCAACTTACTCATCACAGATGGTGAATCAAGAGCAATGATGCGTCTCCGACGTATCCATAATTTTTTATGCTCCATGCTTGTTTTTACACCATTTGCCTAATGTTTCATTACACTTCGTGGCACATTTATGCATTTTCTGGAACTAACCTATTAACAAGTCGCCACAGTGCCAGTTCCCTGTTTTCTGCTATTTTTGTGTTTCAGAAAAGCTACACAGGAAATATTCTCAGAATTGGACGAAACAAGTTCCTGAAGTCTTATTTTTCCTGGAAGCTTCCAGAGATCCGAAGAGGAGACGGAGAGGGGCCACAGGCCACCCTCACACCAGGGCGGCGCGGCCCAGCCCCTGGCCACGCCCCCTATGTGTGAGGATGCCTGGGTCCACTTCTGACGCTGCCCCTTCGCCTATAAAGACCCCCCGACGGGAAAAACCTAAGGACCTGATCAATTTTCCAGAAACACATCGTGATCTGCCGCCGTCATCGACCCGAGATTGGGAGGGTCCAGAAACTCTTCCCGGCACCCTGCCGGAGAGGGGAATCGCCACCAGAGGTCTTCTTCATCGCCATGCTTGCCTCCGGAGCGATGAGTGAGTAGTCTACCTTGGACTATGGGTCCATAGCAGTAGCTAGATGGTTGTCTCCTCCACCATGTGCTTCATGTTTAGATCTCATGAGCTGCCCTACATGATTGAGATCACCGTTATGTAATTCTACATGTTTGGTTTATTGGGATCCGATGAATATTGGTGTTATGATTGAGTTGCTATACTAAAATATATCTTATGTTATCTCTATGTTGTTTATGATCTTGCATGCTCTCCGTTGTTAGTAGCTATCTTGGCCGAGTAGTTGCTACTGACTCCAAGAGGGGGTATTTATGATCGATAGTGGGTTCATGCCTCTATTTAACCTAGGGGAGTGACAGAAACCTCTAAGGTTGTAGATGTGCTATTGCTACTAGGGAGAAAACAACATTCATATGCTCAAGGGCATATGCTTTATTTACATTACACACTTTGCTTAATGCAATTATCTGTTGTTCGCAACTTAATACTCATGGGGTGTTCGGACGATATCCCCATGAGTGGATTATTAGTCATAGATGCAGTTGGATGGCGGTCTATGTATTTTGTTGTAATGCCCAGAGTAAATCGCATAGTGATCTTCTTGACATATCACGTTTATCTTTATTCTATCAATTGCCCAACTGTAATTTGTTTACCCAGCATGTGTTATTTTATCTTATGGAGAGACACCACTAGTGAACTGTGGACCCCGGTCCTATTTCCATCATATTGCTATCACCTGTTTACTTTACTTACACTGTTTACTTTACTCGCATACTATTATCACTTTCCACTCGATACGCTCATACCCTTTGTTTCAAGCAAACCGGTGAGATTGACAACCTCGTCGCAAGTTGGGAACAAAGTATTTGGTTGTGTGTGTGCAGGTTCCACGTTGCTGCTCGCAAAGCAAAGCTTGGATGAGGCGCCATATAAATTGTCCGGAGCTGTCATGAAGCTTGCAAGCATCACCTTCAGTCGTTTGTCTCTCCTCTCCAAGATTGACATACCTTGGTTTCTTAACTGAGGGAAAATCTTGCTGCTATATTCATCACACCTTCCTCTTGGGGTTCCCAACGGGCTGGTCATCAACCACGCATCAAGCTCTTTTTCTGGCGCCGCTGCCGGGGAGAAAGTAGAAGACTTCTGCGAGGGGAGTTTTTCGCACACACATCCTTTACTTTGTTATTGTTTTGTTTTACTTTATTTATTTTTACCTGCATCGTCTTTTATCAAAAACCCAAAAAAATAGAATCCTTGGTAGTTGTTTTTACTTATCTGCTTTTAGTTTTGCTGAAATGGCTAATCCTAAAAACACCAAGATGTGTGACTTTATTAGTACAAACAATGATGGAACCGAAATACCTATACCTATCAAGCTCTTGGGATTGTATGAAGCTTTTGAAAATAATTTTAACTGGATCTGTCCTGAGAATCTTTTTAGTGATTTGAGTGAACCAAAGCGTGATCACAAAGGGTCTTCAAAAACTTATGTGGATGAAATACAATGCCTTATTGACAAGACCTCTGCAGTTGATCTTAATGCTTCTTCTAAAAATACTTGATTTGCAATTTTCTGCGCCTAGCTCAAAGGCGTTAAAGAAAAGCACTCTTGGGAGATAACCCAATGTTTTATTTTCAGTAATTTTTCTTTTATTTGAGTCCTGGAAGTCATTACTACTGTAATGACCGCTCCTTATCCTTTTTATTTCATTGTTGTGCCAAGAGAAGCCTCTAATTTGAGTGAGGTAATATTTGGGGATGTTGCTGTCCTGAAACTGTTTTCAGTGCTGCACCGTAAAAATTCGTATAAATTCTCTGTATATCTTTTGGACCTGCGATTTCTTGTGCATATGCCCCAGGTTATATCCAAACTTTCATTAGTTGAACACGTTTTTATTTGAGCAACAAAAAACCCTTCAAAAAGTCGTCCTTTGTCAGCTGTTCTGTTTTGACAGATTTCTGCCAATATTTGTGTTTGCCGCTTTATCGCTTTCTTTTAAGTTCTTTTGATCACGGAACTTTTGGGGAAGTTGCTACAGTAGTATATGCTATATATGTGGTGGTTTTAGGTTGAAACCTGAAGCAAAAAGAGGTTGATTCTATGTTATGCTACACTAATGTTGCTAATAGATTTGTGTTTAGTTTTGTATGAAGAAAGTTTTCAAGTGTAGGGATTGGAGAATGATGAGATGAGTTGAAGAATGGACAAAAGCTCAAGCTTGGGGATGCCCATGCATCACCCCAAGAAATATCCAAGAAGTACAAGCGTCAAAGCTTGGGGATGCCCCCGAGGCACCCCTTCTTCATCGGCAAAAATTAGGTCACCTTTCAAGACACTATATTTGTATTGCTTCATGCACTATGTGTTTTTCTTGGAGCGTCAGTTGTTTTAGTTTTCTTTATTAGTTTAGTTTGTTTGCTGCAATAAATGGTTGGACCCCAACAAATTTCTTTTGGAGAAGTTGCCTTGCTTTTCATTTGCCAAGAACGCTCCAGTTTTCACTCTTATCAAAAACTGAGTGTTCTTCTTTTTCTGCTACTGCTTTTGGTTTTCATTTTTGCCTTGATTTCCGTTCAGATCTTCTTATATTTATTCATCAAGGTGTATTTTTGCCTCTGATCTTTATTGGTTTTCATCAAAAGTGGTGTTTATAAAAAGTTCGAATGGTGTTGGAAAAGAGAAAAAGCTTTATGCAAAAAAGTGGTACAAGAAGGAGCTTGTGTAGACTGCGGCTTAGGCTTTTTCATGTCATGCTTGATATCTTTTTAATAGTATGCTTAGTGGTTTTGCTGTAGCATGAATTGTCTCAAATAACTGAGATTGCTTAATGAGTCTTTGAAAAAAATCATGCGTTGTTTTAATTATTTGGAAGCATTATTTTGGTTTTCTCCTTGATGCTTTATTTGGGTTGACATGGCGCATGCTCACACATGTTAGATTCATACAAAGTCACCAATAGCCTCTATGATAATTTATTTTTTGACTTTTGATGCCATCTTATGCTTCTTTTAATGTCGCTTTGTTGCTTTCCATGATTATGGTCATTATTGCTCTCTTAGTTGGTCGCTCCGAGTCTTTTGCTAGCCCTTGCCTTGTCCTGAGTATGAGCTCTACTCGTGCATCCAACTCCTAAAAACCAAGTTTGCCAAAGTGTCCACCATACATACCTACTAGCAATTTGCTATTCCAAGTAAATTTGACTTGCTTTTATTTTCTCTTGAAATTAAACTCTTACCAGTGTTATGCGAAAATTGGTCAGTAAAGCTCTCACGAACCGGAAGGCACACTTTACTTTTTCCTGTTCTTAAAAATTTGACATTGTGGTCTCTTATGTTGAGTTGTTATGCTTGCAAGTTGTAAGTTGGAGACTAGCCCAGCCATGCAGTCATGGGCAAGCTTTCAACATTGCACTCCTTATTTGAGTTGATATCGTGATCTTTTGTTTATGGATGCCCGCGGTGTGAAATGAATTGGGAATCTTGTGGGGATCATGGAGTTTGTATATGTGTTAGGGAAACGCCTGGGCCACCAATCTAAGCCATGCATAATTCATGGTGGAAATTTCTAGAACACCCATGGTGGACATTTGACGATGCATCTCAAAATAAAAAGCTAAACAAATGGTAAATAAAAGAGATGTCGAGGTGTTCATTGTCTGCTTGTCCTGTCATTTTGATGTGGGCTTGTTCCATGTCATCGGGCACGGAGGTACCCCGTTGGCGGTTCTCGATGATACGCATATACTTACAATGACAAGAGCCTTGCTTGGGACTCTAAGTAAAGTAGCATGAGGTTTGGGTACTCGTATTCACGGGACACGAGGTTTTCAACTTATGATTTGTCAAGCATATGCATCATAATTGTTCTCGCATTAACTTTAACCATTCAAGATGCTTATGATGGGGGCAATGAGAGCTCAAAGCTGATAAGTAACATAATTTTTGAAGGTTATAAAACTTGCAATCACTACTTCCCTCCGCGAAGGGCATTTCTTTTACTTTTACGTTGAGTCACCACCTTCTATCTTTATGCACCATTAAGAGAGCATAGTTGTCATTCTTAGTATAATGTGCATTGTCCCAAAGTTCTCATTGATTGATTCATATTGTTGGTTTCACTTGTCCTTAAATTATTCGTATCTAGTCGCCCTCTTAAACTTGAAGGTGTCCTATGCATTTATGTTTTGCTCTCTTTGAAGGACAAGTTGAAAACCATTTGTATGTTTTTCCTTATGATTTGAACACACATTTGACTTTCATTGTTTCATTTTCATGATCTTTTGTTTGTGTTCATTTTCATGTTTATAACATGGTTGCTAAGTTCTTATTGTCAAGATTATATCTTTCATGCCCATGTTTTAAGTTCTTTTGATCCCAGCTCCAAATGCTTACATATATGATCAAGATTGTGTAGGTGCATGTCACCTCAAAAATTATTTCTTTTGTTATCACTTACCTACTCGAGGACGAGCAGGAGTTAAGCTTGGGGATGCTAATACGTCTCTGACGTATCCATAATTTTTGATGCTCCATGCCTGTTTTTACACCATTTGCCTAATGTTTCGTTACACTTCATGGCACTTTTATGCATTTTCCAGAACTAACCTATTAACAAGTCACCACAGTGCCAGTTCCCTGTTTTCTGCAGTTTTTGTGTTTCAGAAAAGCTACACAGGAAATATTCTCGGAATTGGACAAAACAAGTTCCTGAAGTCTTATTTTTCCCGGAAGCTTCCAGAGATCCGAAGAGGAGACAGAGAGGGGCCACAGGCCACCCTCACACCAGGGCGGCGCGGCCCAGCCCCTGGCCGCGCCCCCTATGTGTGAGGATGCCTGGGTCCACTTCTGACGCTTCCCCTTCACCTATAAAGACCCCCCGACGGGAAAAACCTAAGGACCCGATCAATTTTCTAGAAACACATCGCGATCCGCCGCCGCCATCGACCCGCAATCAGGAGGGTCCACAAGCTCTTCCCGGCACCCTGCCGGAGAGGGGAATCGCCACCGGAGGTCTTCTTCATCGCCATGCTTGCCTCTGGAGCGATGAGTGAGTAGTCTACCTTGGACTATGGGTCCATAGCAGTAGCTAGATGGTTGTGTCCTCCACCATGTGCTTCATGTTTAGATCTCATGAGCTGCCCTACATGATTGAGATCACCATTATGTAATTCTACATGTTTGGTTTGTTGGGATCCAATGAATATTGGTGTTATGATTGAATTGCTATACTGAAATATATCTTATATTATCTCTATGTTGTTTATGATCTTGCATGCTCTCCGTTGTTAGTAGCTATCTTGGCCGAGTAGTTGCTAGTGACTCCAAGAGGGGGTATTTATGCTCGATAGTGGGTTCATGCCTCTATTTAACCTGGGGAAGTGACAGAAACCTCTAAGGTTGTAGATGTGCTCTTGCTACTAGGGAGAAAACAACATTCATATGCTCAAGGGCATATGCTTTGTTTACTTTACACACTTTGCTTAATGCAATTATCTATTGTTTGCAACTTAATACTCATGGGGTGTTCGGACGATATCCCTGTGAGTGGATTATTAGTCATAGATGCAGTTGGATGGCGGTCTATGTATTTTGTTGTAATGCCCAGAGTAAATCGCATAGTGATCTTCTTGACATATCACGTTATCTTTATTCTATCAATTGCCCAACTGTAATTTGTTTACCTAGCATGTGTTATTTTATCTTATGGAGAGACACCACTAGTGAACTATGGACCCCGGTCCTATTTCCATCATATTGCTATCACATGTTTACTTTACTCGCACTGTTTACTTTACTCGCATACTATTATCACTTTCCACTCGATACGCTCATACCCTTTGTTTCAAGCAAACCGGTGAGATTGACAACCTCATCGCAAGTTGGGAACAAAGTATTTGGTTGTGTGTGTGCAGGTTCCACGTTGCTGCTCGCAAAGCAAAGCTTGGACGAGGCGCCATATAAATTGTCCGGAGCTGTCGCGAAGCTTGCAAGCATCACCTTCAGTCGTTTGTCTCTCCTCTCCAAGATCGACATACCTTGGTTTCTTAACTGAGGGAAAATCTTGCTGCTATATTCATCAGACCTTCCTCTTGGGGTTCCCAACGGGCTGGTCATCAACCACGCATCAAGCAACAGAATTGTTCAGAGTTGTACCTCTTCTTTTAGTGGATGGCAATATAGGAAACTTTCCATCATGAGGTTTACCCATGATGAATGGATTGCAGCGAACAATATGAATTCCAAGTGAACTTACAAATAAAGCTATGCTCCCCGGCAACAGCACCAGAAAATAGTCTTGATGACCCACAAGTATAGGGGATCGCAACAGTCTTCAAGGGAAGTAAAACCCAAATTTATTGATTCGACACAAGGGGAGCCAAAGAATATTTATAGGCCTTGACAGATGAGTTGTCAATTCAGCTGCACCTGGAAACAGACTTGCTTGCAGCAGTTTATCAATAGCAACAGTTTTGTAGCAGTGGCAATAGTAAAATAGTAGCAGTAATAGTATAGTAAAGACAATAACGGTATCAATAGTAAATAGTAGGATTAAATACTGTAGGCATAGGGATGGATGAACGGGCGCTGCATGGACAAGATAATTCATGTAATAATCAAGACATGGGCAATTGCAGATAAATAAAGATAAAGCATCCTAGTACTAAGTAACCATAGGCATGTGTTCCGTAAATAGTCGTACGTGCTCGCAATGAGAAACTTGCACGGCATCTTCTGTCCTACCAGCCCGTTTGCAGCGGGGCCTCAAGGGAAACTACTGGTAATTAAGGTACTCCTTTTAATAGAGTACCGGAGCAAAGCATTAACACTCCGTGAACACATGTGATCCTCACATCACAGCCATTCCCTTTGGTTATCCCAATTGTTGTCACTTTGGGGCCTCGGGTTCCGGACAACGATATGTGTATACAACTTGCAGGTAAGATCACAAACAATAATTATCACCATGGAACAATAACAAGTTCAGATCTGAGATCATGGCACTCAGGCCCAAAGTGACAAGCATTAAGCACAACAAGTTGCAACAATGTCAAATGCACTAACAATGGATACTAGGCACCATGCCCTAACAATCTCATAGCAATTACATGAATGATCTCATCCAATCCCTACCATCCCCTTCGCCTATAGCGGGAATTACTCACACATGGATGGGGGAATCATGGATGGTTGATGGAGAGGCATCAGTGATGATGATGGCGATGATCTCCTCCAAATCCCCATGCTGGCAGGGTGCCAGAACGGAGTTTCTGGTTCCGAATCACGGTTTCTGGTTGGTTGGTGGTGGCGCGGCGGAACTCTATCTGGAAAAAACGCCGAACCCCTAGATGTTTTCAGGTCAGAGGCAGTATGTAGGCGAAAGGAGGGGTCGAGGCGATGGTCGAGGTGGCCACACCACCCCCTGGCATGGCCTGGCCTGGCCCACGCCACCAGGTGGTGTGAGCCCCTCGTGGCTCCTCTCTGTCTCGTATTCTGGCTCCGTGTGTCTTCTGGTAAAATAGGAACTTTGTGGTATTTTCTGGGATTTTTCCTGAAAGTCGGATTTCTGCACAAAAATGAGACACCAGGGCAATTCTGCTGAAAACAGCGTTAGTCCGTGTTAGTTGTATTCAAAACACACAAAATAGAGGAGAAACAATAGCAAAAGGGTTCGGAAAAGTAGATACGTTTTGGATGTATCACTGGGCGTGGACATGCCCTGGGGGAAATTGACGTGAGGTTAGGGACGCCCCTTACAGGCGAGTCCTGCCTGTTGGAAAGAAAGAAAAAATGGAAAGGGGAAGGGGTGCTGCGGGTGGGCTGGCTGGGCTGGTTTTGCCCGGTTGGCCCAGTTAGGTGCTTACCTTTTTTTTAAAACGTTTACTAATTTTCTGTTTTCTACAAAACCTTTCAAACAAGGAAGCAAACTTGCTGGAAAAAAAATCATTTTTTTTGTAAAATTCAAGTGAATCAAAATAGTACTGCAGGAGACATTGAACCAGAAAAATAAAATAAAAGATTTTCGAGGATTAAATTTAGTGCAAGAATAAAATTTGAAAGAAATAGAAAATGCCTGGAAACATGATATGCAAAAGGATGATATGAAAGATGCCCAAAAGTAAAATTGGGATGTTAGAAACCTAACCCCCTTAAGATGAATCTCGCCCTTGAGATTCGGATTGGCTAGCAAAGAGGTGCAAGTGGTCTTCTCGGAGATCTTCTTCACGCTCCCATGTAGCTTCCTCTTCGGTGTGGTGATCCACTGAACCTTGCAGAGTTTGATTGTCTTGGTTCGAGTAAACCTTTCTGCTGTCTCTAAGATTTTAATAGGCTTTTCTTCATAGGTCAGATCATCTCCAAGCTAAATCTCCTCAAGCGGAATTGTATCTCTCAATGGTGTTTCTGCCATCTCTGGGTGACATTTCTTCAGTTGAGACACATGGAATACATCATGCACATTTGACAAGACCTCAGGTAGTTCTAATTGATATGCCACTTCTCCTTTGCATGCCACAATCTTGTATGGACCCACAAAACGCAGTGCTAATTTACCCTTGATTCCAAACCTCTTAACTCCGCGTATTGGTGAAACTCAGAGATATGCTCTATCGCCTATCTCAAGGGTTACTTCTCTTCGCTTGGAGTTGGCATAGCTTTTCTGTCGGGACTGTGCTATCTTAAGTCTGTCTTGAATCAGTCTGAACTTATCTTCAACATCCTTGATCAAATCTGGTCCAAATAGACTGCGCTCTCCTACACCATCCCACAGTACTGGTGTTCTGCACTTCTTCCCATACAACGCTTCAAAAGGAGCCATTTCGATGCTAGACTGGTAACTATTGTTGTACGAGAATTCTGCATACGGTAAATTCTCATCCCAACTAGAACCATAATCTAGGGCACATGCCCTCAGCATATCCTCAAGGATTTGATTTACTCTTTCTGTTTTGTCCATCAGTTTGTGGATGGAATGATGCATTTAACTCTAGTCTTGTACCCAAGGATACATGTAACTTACTCCTAAACTTAGATGTGAATTGGGTTCCTCTATCTGAAACTATTCCCTTAGGAACTCCATGTAAACAAACAATTCTGTTCACGTAGATCTTAGCCAACTGTGCACTTGTATAGGTAGTCTTCATGGGTATGAAGTGGGCAACCTTGGTTAAGTGGTCAACCACTACCCATATAGAATCATATCCGGACCTAGTCCTGGGCAAGCCCGTGATAAAATCCATACCTATTTTGTCCCGCTGGTTTCTAGTGTTCTGCTTTGACTCTATTGCACACATCACATAGAGCAATAAATTCTGCAATCTCTCTTTTCATACCAGTCCACCAAAATCTTTCTTTCAAATCCATGTACATCTTCGTGTTACCAGGGTGAATTGAATATGGTGAATCGTGGGCTTCCTGAAAAATTAATCTCTTAATCTCAAGGTCTCGAGGTACGCAAACACGCTTCTCAAACCAAATGGTTCCTTGATCATCCTCACGAAAACCATCAGCCTTGCCCTTACTCATGTTTTCCTTTATTTCATCAATCTCCGTGTCAACTTTCTGAGCTTCTCTAATCTGGTCCATCAAATTTGGCTTTACTTCTAACACAGCCAAATATCCCTTTGGTACCAATTCTAGTCTAAGATCTTTGAACTGTTCACACAAGTCTGAAGGTAACTCTCCTACTGTAAGGCCATTTACATAGCCCTTGCGTCTTAAAGCATCGTCCACATCAATAGCCTTTCCAGGGTGGTACTGCAAATTTAGGTCATAGTCCTTAATGAGTTCTAACCATCTTCTCTGTTGCAAATTTAGTTCCTTCTGAGTGAAAATATACTTCAAACTCTTGTGATCGGTGAATATATCACAATGCTTTCCCATGAGATAGTGCCTCCATGTTTTGAGTGCATGCACAACTGGTGCTAATTCTAAATCATGAGTGGGATAGTTTCTTTCATGATTCTTAAGCTCACGTGATGCATAAGCCACAACTCGGCCTCCTTGCATTAACACACAACCAAGGCCTTGACGAGATGCGTCACAATACACTTGGAAATCTTGTTGAATATCTGGTAGGCATAGAACCGGTGCGGTCACTAGACGTTTCTTTAATTCCAAAAACTGGCTTCACAACTGTCGCTCCAAACAAACTTATTTTCTTTCTTCAGTAGTTCAGTCATGGGTTTAGCAATTTTTTAGAAGTTCTCAATGAACCTCCTATAGTAGCCAGCAAGTCCCAAGAAGCTACGGATATCTCCGACTGTCTTAGGAGATTCCCATTCGGTCACGGCTGTAACCTTAGCGGGATCCACTATGACTCCTTCTCCTGACACTATGTGTCCAAGAAATCCTACCTTTTCCAACCAAAATTCACACTTGCTGAACTTGGCATAAAGTTTGTGCTCTCTATGCTTCTCCAATATCAAACGTAGGTGTCCTTCATGTTCTTCCTTACTATTGGAGTAGATTAATATATCATCTATGAACACCACCACAAATTTGTCTAAGTACTCCATGAACACCTTGTTCATCATGCTCATGAAATATGTCGGGGCATTGGTCAACCCGAAAGGCATCACGGTGTACTCGTACAATCCATACCTAGTGGTGAAAGCTGTCTTAGGGATATGTTGTTCCCAAATCTTTAGTTGGAAGTATCCTGACCGGAGGTCTATCTTGGAAAATACACATGCTCCCTTCAATTGATCAAACAAGTAATTGATAATAGGCAAGGGGTACTTGTTCTTGATCGTCACCTCATTTAGTGAACGATAATCCATACATAACCTCTGACTCTTGTCCTTCTTCTCCACAAACAACACGGGTGCTCCCCAAGATGAGGAACTTTGGCAAATAAAACCTTTCTCTAGTTGTTCTCCTAGTTGTTTCTTAAGTTCCTTTAGTTCTTCTACATCCATCTTGTATGGTCTCTTGGATATAGGTCCAGCACCAGGCATCAAGTCAATAAGAAATTCAATGTCTCGATCAGGTGGCATTCCCGGCAATTCCTCTGGAAATACATCTGGGTATTCTTTTACTATGTGCACTTCCTCCATGCTAACCCCCTTAAGAGAATTGGCCTTAGAACCTTTAAGTTCAAAAGTTGATTTGAAGCGGATTCTCTTCTTCTCTGGGGTTGTGAGCATAATTGCTCGCTTGGCATTCTATAACCCCCTCATATGTGGTCATCCAATCCATTCCTAGGATTACATCTAGACCTTGAGATTCCAACACAAACAGGCTAGTGGGAAAATTATGTTTCCCAATCTCTAGGTTCAATTGGCGGCATCCATAAGCCGCTACTAATTCTCCCATAGGAGAGTTTACTCTAAGGGGTGTTCTCATGCTCTCGATGGGTAATTTATGTCCATCCACAAATTCCGTTGATATGAATGAATGTGATGCACCAGTATCAAAAAGTACAAGTGTTGGAAAAGTGTTGATCGGAAACATACCAATCACGGCATCAGGCTCATCCATGATATCCTCCTCATCAAGGTGGTTCACATGGCCCTTCTGAAAAGGGTTTGGCTTGCTACCATTGGTGTTCCCGCTATCCTTCTTTGCCTCCGGGCAATCATTTGCATAGTGTCCCAACTTGTTGCAGTTGAAGCACTACACCTGGCTGATATCCCTCGCAGTGAAATTGTTGTTACGATTTCTCCCATTATTGCCGGCCATTGCTGACTCCATGGTTGTGGTTGCCATTGTGGTTCTTGTGGCCATTTCCTCCATGTTGGTTGTGAAATTTCCTCTTGCGATTTTCCATCTGATTGTGCTTGTTCTCCAGAATAGTGGCCTTATCTATCAGCGCCTGATAGTTAGGAGCATAAACCACAGACAGTTGTACTCCTAGCTCATCATCTAGTCCATCTAAGAATCTCTCTCTCCTTTTGGCATCAGTGTCCACATCATCTGGTGCATACCTAGCTAGCTTGTTGAACTCATCAATGTACTCAGCAACAGTGCGGTGTCCTTGATGAAAGTTGCGAAATTCCCTCTTCTTCAAGCTCATGACTCTAGATGAGATATGAGCTGTGTAGAATGCCTCTTGAAACATGTCCCAGTTGACCTCTTCTATTGGGTGAGTTATCTGATAGTTTTCCCACCATGATGCTGTGGGTCCTTCTAGTAGATGAGAAGCAAATCTCACCTTTTCTGCATCAGTGCAGCCAATGGTTACTAGATTCTTGTTCACTGAATGCAGCCAATCATCAGCCACAATTGGTTCGAAAGAGCTGGTGAAAGTGGATGGTCGCAGCCTTAGGAACCTCGTGAGCATATCCACATGGGGTGGTGGTGGCGGTGGTGGTGGCGGTGGGTTGTTGTTGTTGTTATGGACATTGTTGTTATTGTTTTTGTTGTTGTCATCTTCACCCATCCATTGAGTGTGGCCATCCATGAAACCACTCATCAGCAGGTGCTCCAGCAGTTTGCCAAAAAAGGGGTTGAACAAGGTCCTTAGTTTGCATTTTCGGCATGGACACCTTATCTCTTTACGGTTGTTTTGGATCATGTCGTCCGTCGCATGGCTCAAATATCTAATCAAGGTGCTTTCCTTCATCATGACCATTTTCACCTGCACGGTATATATGCAAGAGAATAAGAAGCATATGGGTTGTCATTCAAAATTTTGGCATGACCTTCCTACAAATAAGACCGATGCCGAGAGCCAATTTTTTGTCGAAATGGAAATGAATCAACATTTTGGCAACTCATTTTCAAGTCATCAAGTTTTGATCAAAAACACAATGCAAATTCACATATATATAGAATCAATTACATCGTCGCATGCATGCAACGCACACACAATTTTTTCCACAAATTTCCATATTACAATATATATTTTATGCATCCTCCAAACAAATTATAGTCACATATTAGATAGGTAACCGGATAGAAGCCGATGTCAACCGGGTGGCTTGCCGATGAGCGGAGACTTCTAATTAGTACACCTAGATCTAGATCTAGATGAGGTGTATGGGGAGATCTACATATACACAATCATATATGGGGACAAGGAGGGAGTGATTTTCTAGATAAAATGATAAAATAGTGGTTTAATTGGTTAAAAAGAGTGACATATATGTGAGAAATAGGGTGGAGAGGAAGGAGAGTTCGAGCTAGGAGAGGGGAATAAATGTTGTGGCTGTTTTGGTAGGTGGGAGGGGCTGGCTGGGTTGTAGGTGTAGTGCCAGGTTATCCGTGGCATACAGAAATCTTGTGCGCCTCTGCTACATAAAACACCCGAGGCGTACAGAGCAGCTGTACGCCACGGGTAGAACTAGTGGGACCAGGTGCGACAGGGGCGACAACCACTGGAGGCGTACGCCAAGATGTATGCCACGGCTATAGACTGTATCCAAGGTGTACACATATCTTGTACGCCATGGATAGGTTTGGTGGGCCCAGAAGCCACCAGGACCCATAGCATTGAGGCGTACAGCATTCCTGTACGCCTCTGATGCTATGGCCCGACCAGCCCAACCCAACCTACCAAAGCTCCATGCGTGCATGATTTCTGTACGCCACGGCTACGGCCGTAGCCGTGGTGTACACTATTACTGTACGCCGCCGCTACATAGTCATGGCATACATATTTTGCCGTACGCTGCTGATCCCTTATTGATGTGGAGCAGACTGTCCTTGTGCGTGGTGAATAACCAGCCCGTTGGGAACCCCAAGAGGAAGGTATGATGAGTGTAGCAGCAAGTTTTCCCTCAGTTAAGAAACCAAGGTTTAATGTCGGTCAAGAGAGGAGAGACAATGACGACTGAAGGTGATGCTTGCTAGTTTGCAACAGCAGCGGACAATTTATATATGGCGCCTCGTCCAAGCTTTGCTTGCTAGCTGCAACGTGGAACCTGCACACACACAAACAAATACTTTGCTCCCAACTTGCGATGAGGTTGTCAATCTCACCGGTTTGCTTGAAACAAAGGTTATGAGTGTATCGAGTGGAAAACAATAAAAGTATGCGAGTAAAGTAAACAGTACGAGTAAAGTAAACAGGTGATAGCAATATGATGGAAATAGGACCGGGGTCCACAGTTCACTAGTGGTGTCTCTCCATAGATAAAATAACACATGCTGGGTAAACAAATTACAGTTGGGCAATTGATAGAATAAAGATAACGTGATATGTCAAGAAGATCACTATGAGATTTACTCTGGGCATTACAACAAAATACATAGACCGCCATCCAACTGCATCTATGACTAATAATCCACTCCCGGGGATATCAATCCGAACACCCTAGAAGTATTAAGTTGCGAACAACAGATAATTGCATTAAGCAAAGTGTGTAATGTAAACAAAGCATATGCCCTTGAGCATATGAATGTTGTTTTCTCCCTAGTAGCAACAGCACATCTACCACCTTAGAGGTTTTTGTCACTTCCCCAGGTGAAATAGAGGCATGAACCCACTATCGAGCATAAATACCCCCTCTTGGAGTCACTAGCAACTACTCGGCCAAGATAGCTACTAACAACGGAGAGCATGCAAGATCATAAACAACATAGAGATAACAAAAGATATAATTCAGTACAGCAACTTAATCATAAACACCAATATTCATCGGATCCCAACAAACCAAACATGTAGAATTACATAACGGTGATCTCAATCATGTAAGGCAGCTCATGAGATCTAAACATGAAGCACATGGTGGAGAAGACAACCATCTAGCTACTGCTATGGACCCATAGTCCAAGGTAGACTACTCACTCATCGCTCCGGAGGCAAGCATGGCGATGAAGGAGACCTCTGGTGGCGATTCCCCTCTCCGGCAGGGTGCCGGGAAGAGCTTCTGGACCCTCCCGATCTTTGGGTCGACGGCGGCGGTGGATCGCGATGTGTTCTGGAAAACTGATCGGGTACTTAGGTTTTCTCGTCGGGGGGTCTTTATAGGCGAAGGGGCGATGTCAGAGGAGGGGCCAGGCGGCCACACACGGGGGTGGCGCGGGCCAGGGGCTGGCCGCGCCACCTGTGCGTGTGGGCCCCTGGTCCCTCGCCTCCTACTCTCCTTCGGATCTGTGGAAGCTTCCGGGTAAAATAAGACTTCAGGAACTTGTTTCGTCCAATTCCAAGAATATTTCCTGTGTATCACTTCTGAAACACAAAAACAGCAGAAAAACAGGAAACTGGCACTGTGGCACTTCGTTAATAGGTTAGTTCCAGAAAATGCATAAAAATGCCACTAGGTGTAACGAAACAATAGGCAAATGGTGTAAAAACAAGCATGGAGCATCAAAAATTATAGATACGTTTGAGACGTATCAAGCATCCCCAAGCTGAACTCCTGCTCGTCCTCGAGTAGGTAAGTGATAACAAAAGAATAATTTTTGAGGTGACATGCACCTACACAATCTTGATCATATATGTAAGCATGGGTGAGCTGGGATCATAAGAACTTAAAACGTGGGCATGAAGATATAATCATTACAATAAGAACTTAGCAACCATGTTGTAAACATGCAAATGAACACAAACAAAAGATCATGAAAATGAAACAATAAAAGTCAAACGTGTGTTCAAATCATAAGGAAAAACATACAAAAGGTTTTCAGCTTGTCCTTCAAAGAGAGCAAAACATAAATGCATAGGACACCTTCAAGTTTAAGAGGGCGACTAGATACAATAATTTAAGAACAAGTGAAACCAACAATATGAATCAATCAATGAACCTTGGGACAATGCATATCACACTAAGAATGACAACTATGCTCTCTTAATGGTGCATAAAGAAAGAAGGTGGCGACTCAACATAAAAGTAAAAGAAAGGCCCTTCGCAGAGGGAAGCAGTGATTGCAAGTTTTATAACCTTAAAAAATTATGGTACATACTAGCTTTGAGCTCTCATTGCCCCCATCATAAGCATCTTGAATGGTTAAAGTTTTGCGAGAACAATTATGATGCATATGCTTGACAAATCATAAGTTGAAAACCTCGTGCCCCGTGAATACGAGTACCCAAACCTCATGCTACTTTACTTAGAGTCCCAAGCAAGGCTCTTGTCATTGTAAGTATATGCATATCATTGAGAACCGCCAATGGGGTACCTCCGTGCCCGATGACATGGAACAAGCCCACACCAAAATGACAGGACAAGCAGACAATGAACACCTCGACATCTCTTTTATTTGCTATATTGTTTAGCTTTTTATTGTGAGATGCGTCGTCGAATGTTCACCATGGGTATGCTGCAAATTTCCACCATGAATTATGCATGGCTTAGATTGGCGGCCCGGCGTTTCCCTAACACATATACAAACTCCATGATCCCTACAAGATTCCCAATTCATTTCACACCGCGGGCATCCATAAACAAAAGATCACGATATCAACTCAAATAAGAAGTGCAATGTTGAAAGCTTGCCCATGACTGCATGGCTGGGCTAGAATCCAACTTACAACTTGCAAGCATAACAACTCAACATAAGAGACCACAATGTCAAATTTTTAAGAACAGGAAAAAGTAAAGTGTGCCTTCCGGTTCGTGAGAGCTTTACTGACCGAATTTCGCATAACCCTGGTAAGAGTTTAATTTGAAGAGAAAATAAAAGCAAGTCAAATTTACTTGGAATAGCAAATTGCTAGTAGGTATGTATGGTGGACACTTGGGAAAACTTTGGCTTTTAGGAGTTGGATGCACGAGTAGAGCTCATACTCAGTACAAGGTGAGGGCTAGCAAAAGACTGGGAGCGACCAACTAAGAGAGCAATAATGGCCATAATCATGCAAAGCGACAAAGCGACATTAAAAGAAGCATAAGATGGCATCAAAAGTCAAAAACTAAATGATCATGAAGGCTATTGGTGACTTTGTAAGAGTCTAACATGTGTGAACATGCGCCAAGTCAACCCAAATAAAGCATCAAGGAGAAAACCAAAATAATGCTTCCATACAATAAAAACAACGCATGATTTTTTCAAAGGCTCATTAAGCAATCTCAGTTATTTGAGACAAGTCATGCTACAGCAAAACCACTAAGCATACTATCAAAAAGACATCAAGCATGACATGAAAAAGCCTAAGCCGCAGTCTACACAAGCTCCTTCTTGTACCACTATTTTGCACAAAGCTTTTTCTCTTTTCCAACACCATTTGAAATTTTTAAAGACACCTCTTTTGATGAAAACCAATAAAGATCAGAGGCAAAAATACACCTTGATGAAAAGATATGACAAGATCTGAACGCAAATCAAGGCGAAAACGAAAACCAAAAGCAGTAGCAGAAAAAGAAGAACGCATCGATGAACGATAAGAGTGAAAAACTGAGCGTTCTTTGCAAATGAAAACAAGCAACTTCTCCAAAAGAAATTTGTTGGGGTCCAACTATTTATTGCAGCAAACAAACAAACTAAACAAACTAAGAAAACTAAAACAACTGACGCTCCAAGAAAAACACATAGTGCATGAAGCAATAAAAATATAGTGTTCTGAAAGGTGACCTGATTTTTGCCGATGAAGAAGGGGTGCCTCGGGGGCATCCCCAAGCTTTGACGCTTGTACTTCTTGGATATTTTCTTGGGGTGATGCATGGGCATCCCCAAGCTTGAGCTTTTGTCCATTCTTCAACTCATCTCATCATTCTCCAATCCCTACACTTGAAAACTTCCTTCATACAAAACTAAACACAATTCTATTAGCAACATTAGTGCAAGCATAACATATAATCAATCCTCTATTTGCTTCAGGTTTCAACTCAAAACCACCACATATATAGCAAATACTACTGTAGCAACTTCCCCAAAAGTTCCATGATCAAAAGAACTCAAAAGAAAGCGATAAAGTGGCAAACACAAATATTGGCAGAAATCTGTCAAAACTGAACAGCTGACAAAGGTCGAATTTTTTAGGGATTTTCTGTTGCTCAAATCAAAAAGTGTTCAGCTAAGAAAAGTTTGGATATAACCTGGGGCATATGCACAAGAAATCGCAGGTCCAAAAGATAAACAGAGAATTTTCACGAATTTTTACGGTGCAGCACCGAAAACAGTTTCAGGACAGCAACAACCCCAAATCTTTACCTCACTCAAATTAGAGGCTTCTCTTGGAACAAAAACGAAATAAACAAGATAAGGAGCGGTCATTACAGTAGTAATGACTTCCAAGACTCAAATAAAAGAAAAAGTACTGAAAAGAAACATTGGGTTATCTCCCAAGAGTGCTTTTCTTTAACGCCTTTGAGCTAGGCGCAGAAAATTGCAAATCAAGTAATATCAAGTGATGAAGTGCTAGGATCAGCACGTGCCTTACGTCTCCCTTTCTTACCTTTGCTCTTGACTCTAGGAAAGACATGGTTATTGCAAGGTGGAGAGGTAAATGTTATATTGCCTTTTCCCATATCGATAACGGCGCCCAGGAGCTTAAGAATGGATCTTCCAAGTGTGATTTGTCCTTTTCCTACACATTCAATAACAAGATAATCAGTAGATATCATTCTTCCTAGGATTTTTGTAAAGACTCCTTCAGCTATTCCAAGGGGAAATATGGTGGCATTGTTAGTAAGAGAAATTTCTTCTCCTCCCTCAGAAAGCTTCCAAAGTCTCAAAGATTCATAAACATCCTTTGGCATGAGACAAAATTCAGACATAATATCACAACGAGCATGAAAAGTTTCACCACTAATGGTGATTTTTATTGTAGGATACCAACTCGAAGGTTCAGTATTTGTTGGCACATAATCAAAATGCTGGCGCAAGGTATTGTAGCAAGAATTCAAACTAGCAGTCTGAGTCTCAAGAGTATTAAGTCTATTAAAAATGCACACAAGAGAGGAATCAAAATAGGTTGGCATGCTATAAATTGTAATCAACTTTTTTATAATATTGAAGGCTTGATCTCCATCACAATGAAGGAAATCTCCTTCTGCAGTAGCATCCAAAGCATATCTATAACGAAGAGAAAGTCCAAAGTAAAAGCTACTAAGAAGCAAACTCAAAGTCATTTTAGGTTCAGTTTTTTCATGCCAATCATAAATTCTAGACCAAGCTTCTTTAAAGCTTTCCTCATCTTTCTGCTTAAAAGTAAAGATCATGTCCTCGGGGGACATGGTAGTAGCAACTGAACTAGACATAATAAACTAAAAGCAAAGAAATAACAACTACCAAGGATTCTAATTTTTTTTTGGGTTTTTGATATAAAGCAATGTAGGTAAAATAAATAAAGTAAAGCAAAACAATAACAAAGTAAAGAATGTGTGTGCGAAAAACTCCCCTCGCAGAAGTCTTCTCTTCCTCCCCGGCAACGACGCCAGAAAAAGCTTGCTGATCCCTTATTGATGTGGAGCAGACTGTCCTTGTGCGTGGTGAATAACCAGCCCATTGGGAACCCCAAGAGGAAGGTATGATGAGTGTAGCAGCAAGTTTTCCCTCAGTTAAGAAACCAAGGTTTAATGTTGGTCAAGAGAGGAGAGACAATGACGACTGAAGGTGATGCTTGCTAGTTTGCAATAGCAGCGGACAATTTATATATGGCGCCTCATCCAAGCTTTGCTTGCTAGCTGCAACGTGGAATCTGCACACACACAAACAAATACTTTGCTCCCAACTTGCGATGAGGTTGTCAATCTCACCGGTTTGCTTGAAACAAAGGTTATGAGTGTATCGAGTGGAAAACAATAAAAGTATGCGAGTAAAGTAAACAGTACGAGTAAAGTAAACAGGTGATAGCAATAAGATGGAAATAGGACCGGGGTCCACAGTTCACTAGTGGTGTCTCTCCATAGATAAAATAACACATGCTGGGTAAACAAATTACAGTTGGGCAATTGATAGAATAAAGATAACGTGATATGTCAAGAAGATCACTATGAGATTTACTCTGGGCATTACAACAAAATACATAGACCTCCATCCAACTGCATATATGACTAATAATCCACTCCCGGGGATATCAATCCGAACACCCTAGAAGTATTAAGTTGCGAACAACAGATAATTGCATTAAGCAAAGTGTGTAATGTAAACAAAGCATATGCCCTTGATCATATGAATGTTGTTTTCTCCCTAGTAGCAACAGCACATCTACCACCTTAGAGGTTTCTGTCACTCCCCCAGGTGAAATAGAGGCATGAACCCACTATCGAGCATAAATACCCCCTCTTGGAGTCACTAGCAACTACTCGGCCAAGATAGCTACTAACAACGGAGAGCATGCAAGATCATAAACAACATAGAGATAACAAAAGATATAATTCAGTACAACAACTTAATCATAAACACCAATATTCATTGGATCCCAACAAACCAAACATGTAGAATTACATAACGGTGATCTCAATCATGTAAGGCAGCTCATGAGATCTAAACATGAAGCACATGGTGGAGAAGACAACCATCTAGCTACTGCTATGGACCCATAGTCCAAGGTAGACTACTCACTCATCGCTCTGGAGGCAAGCATGGCGATGAAGGAGACCTCCGGTGGCGATTCCCCTCTCCGGCAGGGTGCCGGGAAGAGCTTCTGGACCCTCCTGATCTTCGGGTCGACGGCGGCAGACGTATCATACGCCTCTGATGATAATTCCTCATATGACCTATTTCATAGTGGTGAGTATCAGAGTAAGAACTCACCAGAGAAGAGGAAGAAGAAGAACCGAGGCGGTGGCGCAAACTTCGAGCAACTCCTAGTGAAGTTTGAATCCACCGAGGAATGCAACACTGGAGATCGGGACCGGCGGCGGCGGCACAGAGGCAAAGAATAGTGAGGGAAACAGCGGTGAGCAGCATCGCAAGGCGTCGGGCTCGCGGACCAGAGGCTCGGGCGGCGGCGCGGTCGAGGAGGAAGAATATGCTTGGAGGAAGAAGAAGAAGTGCGCGGAGGGGCAAATAACTAAGAGGTTTCCTGCCCCTGCCCTTATTTATAACCGTGGGAGGCAAAACATGCAAGTTGCAGTAACTGCACCCACTAGCATGGTGGTTGCAATGTGAGAGTGCCACGTGGAGGGAGAGTGGTGCGGTGGTTTGCAGGTCGTGCCACACGTGTGGTTATTTGCAATAACTACCATCATTGCGCCAGTTATTGAGGCAGGCGTGCCATCGTGGGTGGAATAGTCCAACCATCACTTGACGTGACCTATGACAGGTTCACAGTGCCTGGATGCAGAGTTACAAGTTTCAAAATATTATGTTAGTACTTGGCTTCTCAAGGAAGATTCAAATAGAGCAGGCACAATAGAGAAACAACAAGTGCCATCCGGAATTAAACAGTACCGACCAGAGCATATCTTGGGCAAATAAGGTGTTGACATATAGTGAGCTGGCCGACATATGTTGGCTGGTACATCAAGAAGTGAATCTGTTGAGGGAACCTGCCAAGGCCCTTTAGTTGGCACTGCAGGACCTTAACAGCTTCGGGGACTAATGTCGGGGGGATGACCCCTGGTAGAGTCAAGCTACTGATAAAAAATAAGATAAAGGGTTGACCCAGAGAGGGTTGATCGGCATTGGGCCTGGCTTGCATATAATGTTAGAGCCTGGCCAACATATAACGGAATAGCATGGCAGCATATAGGATATGCCAGCGTAACTTGGGTTGTATTTTATGCAGGTAGAAGAGCAGGCCGGATTACCCGACCAAGGGTAGATGATCTGGCATACGGTTCTGGGATAGGGCCAACGGTCTTATCCTGTAGCCTAATGTGAACTATCAGGTCACTTCCCTACAATCACGGAGAGGATCATCATCATCATGGAGCAAGCATGCCGCTGACAGTGTGTATAGTGGTGGTGTACCTACTACCACTGACTATACAATATCCTCTACGCTGCAGTGGTGCGGTCAAGATCAAGCAAGTATAGGCGTGGGATGTCCCATCGAGGGCAATCAGGGAGAAGTCAGAGGAGCAGGAGCACGCTCGCCCACTCCGTTGTCTGTAGCAGATGGCCTGTAGTCGACATATGACCATTGTAACCCTGACCACCAGTATATAAGGTGACCCAGGGCACCCTAGCAAAGGGTTGATCCCTGAGTAGTTTCACAGTGCAAGCTTCTTTGTCTACCTCTGGCAGAGAGCCTGAGGAACTCCATTGTTGTACCATCCATCGATCCATATATACAAATAGTAGAGCAGGAGTAGGGGTTTTATCTCCTTACGAGAGCCCCGAACCTAGGTAGCCAATGTGTTCATCTCTGTCGTGCTTCTTAGTACGTTTCCCTCCTCTGAATCCACTAGTGATCCTTTTGCCCCAACTCAAGCCTACCCATGGCATATGTTGTATCACCACGACGACTAGTTGTTTGTGTGTTGTTACCTTCCTAGAGGCATCGTTTTGGAGAAGCTTTTTTAGTGTCGAGGTGTCGTCTAAACTAGTGATTGTTTTCGAGGATCTGACCATCCCTGATGCCAGTCTCTGATTGCTTGAGCGGGGTCTTTGTTTTCTTATTCTTCTTCGTTTTTCTAGCTATGTGCATCCTTGATGCCGAGACTTGCTCTGGTCATTATACTATTGCAAAGGCTGGGTGTAATTATATAACTATGATATTAATATATTTCATTTATCAAAAAATAATGGTTTGTAAGAGAGTAGTTCGGTTTAGCTATAAATACTTTTTGCATTTATAATAATTAATATTGTATGATTTCTCATATAAATATTGGTCATAACAAGATATGGAATGTCACTAACAATGCTTCATATAATCCTAAAAATAGTAGTAAGAGCGAAAAATAGGAAATATCAATTGCATGAATATGTTTTCTTATGTTTTAAAACACCTAACACATAATATGTAAATGGAATATTCCAATTTAAAATGTTATGTGAACATTTAAGTGACAATGTAACTGTATTGTTTTTCATTTGATTTATCTTAATTCATTTTCATATATGATGAGGAAAAGCTAAGAAGTTTGTATGTATCTTTAGGGCTCCTTTGATTCAGAGAATAGGAGAAGTGTAGGAACGATATTCTTATAGGATTGCAATGCCATGTCTACTTGTATCCTATGGAAAGAGGATTTCTCTTTGACTGCGCGAAGGAATTTTTCATGAGGTCTAACGTCATGACATTTTTGTATAAAATTAACACTTCAAGATTCCTATGAGAGTAAGATCCTATAAATCAAACGGCTTATGAAGGAAATTTTTCATATAATTATAATCTTACACAAATCGTTTAAAGATCTTATAAATCAAAAGAGCCATACTATGGCAATATCTCTATATTTATGGAGGTACAGTGCTTACTCAGTGTTTTGTTTAATATAAACTGATTAACTGACCACCTCAAGTACAAGTAAACACCATATGTATTGCAATGAAGACCAAGGGTTCATGAGTTAGTCTGAACAGCGATGAAGAACAAGGTGATATTTTCTTCATGTTGACACTCTGGCCGGGCGATGCCCATCAGATTTATTGCACTTGGCTTTCTTGTAGCGCACCAGTGTACATATTTAACACGACATATGAGTGTTTGACTGGAACATATGGGTGGTCAGTGCTCCATGCACGTACGCGTCAGGAGTTGACAATGAATATTTGCCTACTAAGTCAATGTATGATGTCTTTCGGGAGTGTTGCCTCGCTTGCAGGTGAATTTATGAGGATCACTTTATTTGGGAATTAGATGAGGGACGACAAAAATGGGAAGCGTGAGATCAAACAGCTAAGGCAGCAAAATGGACCATTTCAATTAGGGGTGGGCGTTCGGTCTAGACCGAAAATTCGGTCTATGTTTTTCGGTCTTTTTTAAATTCGGTTTGCCAAACATGAAAACCGAATTTAGCTCACCTATTTTGCTAACCAAAAATTTCGGGTAACCGACATTTCGGTCTTCGATTCGGTCATGACCGAAGTGCTCAAGAGAAAGCCTCACAGGAGGAGAATAGAGGACATACGCACATAGAAAGATTCAAATCACAGGTCACGACCAACATCACCACAAAGCTAGTTTTGGCTTGATGTTATTGGTGTTGTGTCGTCCACGCTTGTGTGTTTTGCTACCGCCCATCTGCTTCAGCCTTGACGTCCGACGTCAAATTCGTGCTTCAGACCCGCTCATGTGTGTAGCTGCCTGCATCCTGCAGTCCTATGCATCAGGCTTAGAGACGAGCAGCAGATAGCGGCATGGTGGGGGTGGCGTGGAAGTAGAAGGTGGTGGGTGGCAGAGCTGGGATCTAGGGTTAGGTACGCATAGAGTGGGGGATCGGAAACTAGGAACTGAAACAGCCGAAGGCTCAGCCTTCTGCATTTTTCGAGGAAGACCTACAGTATTGGACTACTGGGCCTTGGCCTTGGAGTGTGGACAAGCTGGGACTAGCCGACTAGGCCATGTGCACGTATTTTCGGTCTCTTCGGTCTCTTCGGGTACTAAAAGAGTGCAGACCGAATCGACCGTACTAATTCAGTTTTTAAAATTTTCAAACCAAATTTTTAGTCGGTCTTTTTGGTTTTGGTCTCGGTCTATTCAGCTTTGGATTTTGGTTATCAGTTTTTATGCCCACCCCTAATTTCAATCCACAACCAAGCAAGTCTTCCAAGAAATCTGGTTGCTCTCTTTCTGCCGTCACGGGTGCTGCACTCCAAGGTTGACATGTAGTACGTGCGTAGCAGCGTAGGTCACCAAGTCCATCAAGTCGGATCACTGTCGTGATCCCGAAACAGTGCAATGATGTGAATGTGCAGTAAATTATTTGAGCATGTGTTCCTGCATGACTGCACAAGACAATTTCAACCGAGGGAGTTTACTTTCATTTCATCTTTTTTTTACAATACTACTTTCATTTCATCTCCATTACTTATAATCTCCATCTCCATCTCCACTACTTATCTCCACTACTTATAAAGGCACAAACATGGCAGGAAAAAAAGATCTGAGCCATCTATTCACGTTCATCCAACATACCAAATTCCTTCCTTCTCCCCACCCCCACGCCTAACCTCCATGCTTACAGTATAGCTAAAAAAAATATGCACGCTGAAATTACGTGCCCTTAATAATTGCACCTTCTGTCTCTTCCAGGAATATTTCTGTCTCTTCCAGGAATCTTGTAACTATCGCATCCAAGACACCCAGCCACGGGCTACCTCCTCCACGCCCTGCCTCCACCCGCCGGGCTGCCTCCACGCCCTAGGCGGTGACCACGCCAAAGAGGTGAACACGCATGCCAGCGCATCCACTTCCTATCGGCGGCCATCAGATCGGCCATCAGAAGGACACCGACGACGCAGGCCATCACATCCACGCCCAGCGCCATCATGTCCAAACACCACGACGGCCATGCCCCATGACATCGTCAAATGAAAAAGAAAATTCAGGTTTTCTGATCTACACTTCAATCAGGCCAGTACAACAATACCACTACATTTTCCCGGCTCACATATCGATATCACTGTTTTGCAGATCGTCGAGCTCCGAGTCCAGTACGTGATGCTCTTCTAGATGTGACAAATAAAAAATCACAGATTTCCACTTTAACTGAAGGTATATGCTCTGACTGAAAATCTTGCAATTCCGGTATCCACATCTGCTTCCTTTTGACCTGTATGAAAGATTGATGTCATTACATATAGCAAATATATACAACAGCTAGCCATAAAATATGTCAAAACTGTGCTTTCCACATACTTAATGTATACTTCCCCCTGCAAAAAAATTAACATCTTCTATTCAAAATTGTATCAGCTGTAATGGATCGACCTGCCTTGGGTGATATTACAAACATCCACCGTTCTGATTCAACAGAAGGTAAAAGGTGAACATATTCTTTTTAAGAACATTTTTTTCCCACATGCTTACTACTGTATCTGTATAATATATGTTTTCAGTAATCACTTCAGATGGCCTACAAAACTCTCATGTGCTCGACAATCGGCCTAACCCATCTTACTATGATCAAGGTACTGGGACTGCTAAAATTTTCAATTATATTTGACACATACCTATATAATTATTGAAAACTAAATCTAGCATTTGTAGGCTTGCCATCTTTAGCTCCAACAAATGTCATACAAAATTCTAAGACTGCCCTTCAAGAGCAAACGAAAAAGCGTGCCAGAGAGCGATACACAAATATGAGTGTCGAAAAAAAGAGGCGTATGTCAAAAAAAGGCGTGAGTACTATCATAAACGAAAGGCTATTGTGGCAGCATCTAAAACTGAAGTGGTGCATTTGGATTGTACTGAATCCACACCTCATACGAAACATTATACCCAATCGGTCCAACCTCTTTCTTTGGGAGTGTCTCAAATATGCAATACCCAAATGTTTCGTACTCCTACGAATGCTTCTCAACATGCAAGTAACCAATTGTTTCGTACTCCTACAAATGCTTCTCAACATGCAAGTAACCAATTGTTTAATACTCCTTTAGTGGATGTGACTCAAATAGCAATTAACCAATTTGGTCAGCCTCCTATGGATGTTTCTCAGACATCCGGTGAACATATGGTTGTGAATACTAACAAAGCATCTCAGGCTACCTATTATAGACGAAATTTGCTTACAAGTTTCCAGAATGTGATGTCCAGCCCTGGTAAAAACTACTGCTGTGTACCCGTTAAGTAATTCAATCTTTAATACTTCATGTTATTATAAATTAATACAGATGGTTCTTTTATTCATGTTCTCAGCCAATCCTTCACCTGGAACTGGAGAAAAAACAGGTGTGTCGCACCTAAGCGACGCCGAAGCGAAGAGAGCTCGTGAAAGGGCTCGATACTTATCTATGAGTCCCGAAAAAGTGGAGACTCTCCGTCAGAATAAGAAGAACTACTACCTAAACAAGAAAAGCATGGGTGCTTCACCTGTAGGATCTCTTCCAACTGACAAAATATTGGATCCAATCAATTGGTTGTTTCAAGTCTGTAGTTCAATAATCGATGTCTCTTGTTGCAGCATTATGTTAATAATTAATGTTCAACAGAAGGACATCAGAAGAATCAAGACTATGGAACATGTGCTACGATGAATGAGGATATTCAGACAGACACAATGGTAGCAGATCCAGGATTATTTGATCCATCTTATGACGACCCTGACTTGCCGGGTAATTCAATATACCAGTCAATTCTTATTGTTTATTTTTTGTTTCTTTCATTCTGGCTAAAGGGTTCATATTCCCTGCTAGAATGCTTCTACACAAATGAGAATACCGGACAACCAGATGAAGGTGATCTTGATGAGGAAGCAAGAATATTTAGCGGACAACGTATGTACATTGCAACATCATGAATTATATTTGTTATTCATACATTATTAATGTTCATATTCTTATTTTTAGGTGTTGAATATGAATCCTACCGAGAAGAGCCACACACTGCTGATAGGGAGGACATAAATAAATAGTATTGCAGATAACATCTACCGAAACCTACCCAGAAAACACCATGTGTTAAAGAAAGTTAGAGACTGTGAACACTGTGGAACAATGCGATTTCAGTTTGAGGGGCCTGCATTTTGCTGTAGAAAAGGAAGAGTTAGTGTATTCATTCCGGGGGTTCCTGAAGAGTTGAAACGGTTGTGGACAAGTCAGGTTGATGATGATGCTAAATATTTTAGAGAAAATATACGCTACTTCAACTCCCACTTCTCATTTACGAGTCTTGGAGTTACACTTGATCGTCGAGTTAGCACCGCAGCAGGAACCGGCAACTATACATTCCGGGCACATGGCATGTTTTACTATAAAATGGATCATCTGGTGGCGACAAAGGGCCACGTCATTTGCAACTATACATTTATGATAGCGATGAAACCTTGTCTCATAGGGTCCAGAGGTCTTCTGATCCTAATGTAGACATCATTTGGAAAATTCTAAGAATACTTGAGCACAACCCTTATGTGCAGACTTTCAAAAGTGTGGGGTCGTTTTCTAATCTAGATGAATACAGGATTGAGCTCAACACAAATATAACCCTAGATCAGCGTCGGTACAATGCCCCAACGGCATCAGAAGTGGCAGCGATATAGGTTGAAGGGAACGACCCGATGAACTGCTTTGATAGGAGTGTTGTCGTTCATGGCAAAGGAGGTCGTCCCCTCTATATTAGAGCTTACTATGGGTGTTATGATCTGTTGGCATATCCATTATTTTTCCCAGGCGGGGAGACTGGCTGGAATCGTAAGATGCCATATGTTGAGCCCCCTGGGGATTTAGTGGCCAATTCTAATGTAGCAACAGGTGTGTACCACCCAATTCTAACTTGTTATTTTTCAGTCTACTTATATGAACAAATTTTGTTTTTATGCATCTATACTTATTGTATCAACATTATTTCAGGTCCAGATGGTACGTAGGGTGATGATTTACATGCACAAGATGAAAACCAGGGTGATTCCTTACATGTACAACATGAAGACCGAGGTGAAAATTTTACTAGACAAGATGAGGACCATGATACTGAATTACCTACAGGCATGAACAACATTGATTATTTTAAATAATTTAACAAACAACATGCCCTATCATATATATTTTTAACCCCTTTTAATATGTAGGTGACATCGGTGGAAACCCATATGACGATATTCTCGAACTAGCAGAGTCCAGTAGATTTGTTAGCGTGAGGGAGTACTACTGCTTCAAGTTGCAAGTCCGGAAGAATCTCTTTAACATCATCTTATTTGGTGGGTGCCTCTTTCAACAATGGGCTGTTGATATGTACATCAAGATAGAAACTATGAGGCTTGACTGGTACTCGAAGCCGAGCAATCAGAAAACTATACGAGCTGACCTCTACCAGGTAAATTATATATGAATGGTGTTAATGTTTGTGAACCATATAGAAAATGTCCTCATTTGAGTGTTTTGTTTATTTTATAGGGTCTGGTTGACACCATTGATGCTGGAGAGGCACGTGGTGATCGGATTGGCAAGAGAATCGTGCTCCCACGAAGTTTTCCGGGCGGTGATAGAGACATGCAGAGGAGGTTCCTTGACGCTATGGCTATAGTTCAACGTTGGGGTAAACCAGATTATTTTATCACAATGACTTGCAACCCGTACTGGGAGGAGATAACAAAGAAACTATTGCCTGGTCAAACGCCACAGGATCGTCCAGACTTGGTGGCAAGAGTTTACAAGGCTAAGCAGCGAGATATGATGGACTTGTTGACCAAGCATAAGCATTTTGGAGAAGTAGCGGCCTATGTACATGTCACCGAGTTTCAGAAAAGAGGTCTCCCACAGTGAGCATATCCTTCTAATTATGAAAGCTGATAGCAAGTTAAAGACCCCAGATGACTATGATCGAGTGATATCTGCAGAGATATGACAAAGAGAAGTACCCTATGCTACATGATTTGGTAGTGAAACACATGTTGCATGGACCCTGTGGTGCGTTGAGAAAAAATTGTCCTTGCATGATTGATGGGCAATGTCGTTTCCATTATCCTCGACAATTTTGCAGCCATACACATCAGGGAAAGGATTCATATCCCATCTATAGAAGGAGGCAAGATGGGTGTGTAGTTAAGATCCGAGGAGTAGATTTGTACAATAGATGGGTAGTACCTTACAACCCATTCCTTCTCATGCGATACAACTGCCACATTAATGTCGAAGCTTGCTCGAGCATCAAGGCGGTGAAGTATTTGTTCAAGTACATCTACGAAGGGCATGATAAAACATCATTTGCATTCGAGAAGGATGTAATCAATGACGAGGGAATCATCAATGAAATCTACCAGTATAGGGATGCACGCTACATATCTCCTCCAGAGGCTATTTATAGGATAGTCGGTTTTCACATGTTTGGTGTTAGTCCATTAGTTCTACATCTTCAGCTTCATTTGGAG
Organism: Dactylis glomerata; assembly: GCA_007115705.1. Taxonomy (NCBI): domain Eukaryota; kingdom Viridiplantae; phylum Streptophyta; class Magnoliopsida; order Poales; family Poaceae; genus Dactylis; species Dactylis glomerata. Next base: position 737,479 of record QXEO01000624.1, read on the forward strand.
AACATGCATACTGTTGCCTTTAAAGCATGTGATAATCTAGAAGATGTTGTCACCCGACCATCTTCTTCTAAATCTATGCTAACCGAGTACTTTGAGATGAACAAGAAATACACAGAGGCACAGAAATGGTTGTATAGAGAGTTTCCAGATCACTATAGGTGGATTGCCGGAGATAAGAAGTGGCAGAAGAGGAAAACTAAGAGAACACAGATTGGACGATTGGTGTATGCACACCCTGCTGAAGGAGAGAGGTCCTATTTGTGGGTGCTCCTAAGTCATGTCTGAGGTGCCACTTCGTTTGATGACTTAAAAACAGTAAATGGCATGCTATGCAGTTCCTTTAGATAGGCATGTGAGAAATTAGGTCTCATTGAGCACGACAGGTCCATTGACGATTGCATGACAGAGGCCGCCACATTCCAGATGCCTTGTGCTCTTAGACAGTTGTTTGCAACTATATTGGTATTCTGCGAGGCAACAGAAATTCCAAAATTGTGGGACAAACATCTACCATCGATGTCTGAGGATTACCGGCGCAATCAATCCAATGAGGCGGCACTTGAGCAGATGGTCCTTAGAGACATCAGGCATATGCTGCAATCTATGGGAAAGGATATTAAAAGCTACGAACTTCCGGATCTGCTTGAGACAGAGGGTTCTTCATATGCTGATTATAGAGAGGTATACGAGGAGAGACAAGTCACTGCAGACCAAGAATATCTAGATCTAATTAATTGTTTGAACAATGAGCAGCTTGATGGTTTCACTGACATAATGGATCATGTGAGGAACCAAAAAAGCCAGGTATTGTTGATGGTCCAGCACTGGGAAGACATACTTGTACAAGGCATTGCTTGCGAAGGTGCGTGATATGGGCCTGATAGCAATCTCAACAGCTACATTAGGTATAGCAGCGTCGATAATGCCGGGCGGCAGTACTGCACACTCCAGATTTAAAATTCCAATCAAGCTCACTGACCATAGCATGTGTGGTTTTACAAAGCAGAGTGGTACAACGGAGTTGCTTAAACAAGCATCCTTGATAATTTGGGACGAAGTCACCATGACAAAGCGTCAAGCAGTTGAGATGCTTGATAGATCACTCCGGGATATAATGGGATGTCCTTTGCCGTTTGGAGGGAAGGTTGTCGTCTTTGGTGGGGATTTCAGGCAGGTCCTTCCTGTTGTGACACGAGGGACAAGAGCATAGATCACGGATTCTACACTCCTGAAATCCTATCTGTGGGAGAAGATCCGCAAGATTCCCCTCACACGCAATATGCGTGCAGAAGCTGACCCTTGGTTCTCTGAATACCTCCTAAGGATGGGCAATGGAACAGAACAGACAATTAGCGACAACTATGTGTGTCTCCCAGGCGACATTGTTATCCCATATACCGAGGATGGGAAAGAAATTAACAAACTCATCGAAGATGTCTTCCCATCGCTATACGCCAATGCTACATCTAGAGAGTACATGAGCACATGCGCAATCCTTTTGACCAATAACAAGCATGTGGATGACCTCAATGATAAAATGATCAACATGTTTCCAGGTGGGGAAAAGGTATACCATAGCTTCGACTCAATTTAGGATGACTTGCAGAATAATTACACAATTGACTTTCTGAACTCGATCACACCAAATGGCTTGCCCCCGCATATCTTGAAGGTAAAGGTCAACTGCCCGGTCATTCTGCTATGGAACCTAGACCCTCATAATGGTCTTTGCAATGGAACAAGGCTCATGATCAGAGCCTTCCAGGATAATGCTATCGACGCGGAGATTGTTGGTGGTCAGCATGCTGGAAAGAGGGTGTTCATACCTAGGATTCCTATGTCGCCCTCGGAGGACATCTCACTTCCCTTCAAACTCAAGAGAAAATAGTTTCCCATCCGCCTAAATTTTGCAATGACAATTAACAAGGCACAGGGTCAGACCCTACCAAACATCGGGATTTACCTTCCAGAGCCTGTATTCTCCCATGGCCAGCTATATGTTGCATTGTCAAGGGGTGTGTCAAGAAAGACGACACGGATTTTGGCCAAGCCGAACAAGGAGATTGATAAATCTGGGAAAAGCACCAAGAATATTGTCTATAGAGATGTTTTGGAGCGGTGAGAAAGGTTTGTACTGTGGTTTATTATTTGCATCTATGCATCTATGTTGTAATAAGCTATATAGTTACTTGGTGCTAACAAAAAAAATTTATGGCAGGCCTTAATTCATGACAATCTATGCTGCGTACTATGACCTTATTTTGCGGGGAACGAACAACTCATGTCTTCACCCAGCCCAACAGATAACCCACGACTGCTACCACCAAGCACTCTATGCTGAAGTTCAGTTAGGCATCTAGCAGTGTTGTATGTTGCAGCTGACAGAATATCCTTATGCCCACGTATGAAAATGCATGTTGTGAGTTGGAGTATTACGAACTGTAGTTTGTGATCTTTCGTACCAATGGTGTTATAGGATGATGGAATTAATTCTGCCAAATTTTGTAACCTGATGCTATATTTCGATTCAGTTTGCAACACAAGCATATACAAGCTACCATTATAGTTGCTTTAATTAAGAGATGTCGCAATTTGTTGAAAACCAAACCAAACAATTAATAGACTTACTCTTTTTTCCTCTTCTTGTTACCCATATTATGGCATTGACGGTACTGTCCATGTCTTCTCCACAATAGCCTGCTTTTGCTTCTCCTCAATAATATACCAAAATGCCTTCTAAATTTGATGCTCCAGTAACGTCTCCCTGGTATCAGTACCAACCGTCCAACCCACATGCCAGAGGATGCATTGAACTACAAAGAGTACATCATATAAGCAAATCAAGGAAAATAATTGATTGCAGCCCTTACGTAAAAAAAATAGGTCCACCCTTGCACGCCACAATATTGGCCCTACAAAATAAAAGAAAAGGGTGGGGCCTGAGATAAATCAGCATGATATGATAGCGCTCAGGATCACGCAATTGTCGCGATTGTTTTCCCTTTCTGCCTATTATACCTATTTATGCTTTATTTATATTGTCATTACAATTGATCTCTCCCCTTTGTACGTGCAAGGAAGCGTAGGGGGATGCACGCTAGGGTAAACCTTCCAACCCTCTTGCGATCTTGCTGCCGCATCCCCACACTACACCTCGCCGGCCTCCTCCACCGCAAGTCTCTCCACCTGGCCACACACATCTTCAAGGTTTTCATCGGCTGTAAATTTTGGTGAACCACCATCGTCCTCCATGGCTGCGCCACCATCCCCGGTGGCCCCTGCGCCACCATCCCCGATGGCCCCCTGCGCCACAATCGTTCTCCATGTCTGCGCCACCATCGTCGGTGGCCCCTGCGCCACCATCCCCGGTGGCCCCTGCGCCACCATCGCCGGTCAGATTCAATACTACTGTCGATGCTATCAACATTGTAATGACATATTTTGCAATTTCATCATATTCAAGATTTCGTATCGTCAAGTGATATATGCTTTGGTTTTCAGGAAAACATCGACAAGGGAGCAGAAGAACAAGATGATACAGAAAATATGCAGATTGAAGACGTCATAACAAAATACAAGGATATGAACCCTAAATCGACAAAAGGCAACACAAGAACAAGTCATTATAGATGATACAAAAAATATACAGATTGAAGACGTCATAACCAAATACAAGGATATGAACCCCGAATCGACAAAGGTGGGTTAACTTTTCACATGTAATGTTACCTGCTCTCCTTTATAATATTTGCTCTTTAATAAGTAGTGTCGATTATATTTTGTGGGTTTCAGTTTATAAGCAAGGAAGAATCAAGTGGAATAGCTGACAAAGATGCAGAGATAAAGAATAGAACAAAGACCACTAATTCTGAAGTGACAAAAGCTTGATTTCTCTTCCAACTATTACCCAAATCGATCTAATTCTAATTATATTCTACTAGTCGTCAACCCGTGCACCTGCACGGGCTAGTTGCTCTATTTTGTAGCTAATACTAAATATTGATGAACCTATTACATGCATATAAAATATATATAATAAAACAAATAATAGTTTATGTTATTCCTTGAATGAACATCATCGAATATGATTGAAGATGAAAAGGGTGACATCACATTAGAAAGTGATCAGATCTCTAATTTATATAATCCAACTTTGTAATAATATTGTTTTGCTTTCTCACAAATTTACTCATTAATAGAAAATAGGAAAATATTGAAACACGAATGAGAAGGAGATATAAGTAGTTGCCTATGCAATATGTGAACATTAATCTAGCTGATGAGAACTTGCGAAGCAAGTGAAAGGATCTTAACTAATCTGGATCAACTATGTTTTCGGCAGATGAAACGACGGTTTTCTCTCATCATTCTGTAACAAAAGCATCTCCAGGCACTTCTCCTTCATAGATACCACCTTGTAAAAAAGAGGGCATCTACAGATTACGATGGATTCATGTGCTAGCAGAGTACAACATGAACATGGCTAAGAACTAAATGAGGCTAATAGGCGCACTTTTTGGTTAAAAGTACTATCAGTAAACCATAAATTACACCCACACAAAAAACTCTAGCACAGGGGCATATTCCATCTGCTATGGATTTAAATCCTGGATAAAATGAGAACAGGTTATTCATAACATTTCCATTGCTTCTAACTGAAACAAACATTAAATGATACTTTTATTTTCCTTTCCATGTCTAGAATATTCAAATATATTTTAGTTTTAACAGGCAACGACGTATCACCGTGGATAGTTTGACATAGATAAATAAAAATTCATGATTCTGTTTAGTTCTTAGTTTTTTTTAGGTTTCCATATCAACAATTTAGAGCTATTAATTCGTGCAGCATGTATAGCAATCTAGGTGTAGAGACTTCTATACACCTAAACTTTTCTTGTATGAATTCTGTCCGACTCCTCATACCGAACCATCTAAATGGCTGGCTAAAGAAAGGAATACCATCAGATTGTCACATAAAAATACTATATCCCTATAACATTAAACTATGCCAAAATTGTATAATTGTTTTTTTAGCATATAGTTGGAAATAAAGTAAATGTTTAGGAGTATAGATATGAACTGTTACTAAAAACACATGTAATAGTTTACATCCTTTTGTGTTGAGAAAAAATATTCAATAAATCTAATGATATCATTTCAAGCTAGATTGCAATGTTATGTTTTGTAAGAAAAAAACATGCATAATTCTTTTATGAGGCGAGTAACAACATAATAAATACGGGATATAAGTGGGAACATCCAACCTCTAGTATATTTTATTAATATGGTTAAATGTAGACACCTCAGAATTCATGCAAGAAATAATATCTCAGTGTAGCTCCTTGTAACTTATCGTACAAAAACTACAACGGAAGATATTTCTATTTGCGGACACAAATTTGAAGATCTCAATAAAATATATATATTTAACTGGATGATAGTAGAATAGGGCCGGTGAACCCATATTGGATACACCTAATTAAGAGGAACGTGGTGTTATGAGAGTATGGCAGTGACTTTAGATAAATATAGAAAATAACTCAATACATCATTAATGGTCTCCCTATCATGATAGATGCCAAAAAGGTAGCCATTTCCTCGAGTAACAACAAAACTGCTTCACCTGCTTATTAGTGTATGCATACATATCAAAAACTTAGATAAAGCTATTTTAAACACTAACAACTAACAACAGACAAAAAGTAACACCTAGAAAGGAACTCGTTATAAGCCTCCGCTAAAATATTCTGCCCATTGTACTTCTTCAATTTATCCTATTATATTCAAAATTTCTCACAATTTCTTATGGAAATCAAAGCAGTTTTTTCTTGGTTTTTCCAGGTTTCAGTTTGTTTACTATTTCCTAGATTCCATGTCTGAAAGGTAGCTAAAGCTCTTTAATAATTAGGATATATAACCATATACGCGTATGGATAAATGGCAGGGAAAATACTGCATGTTACAATCTCTATGAATTAACTTAGAAGGAAACCATGACATGAACATGAATACACACGTCATCTATGCCTGAAACACGTAGCAAACTGTAAAACAAAGTAGCTTACTTAGATTCAGGTTAGGTTATATAGAAAATTCAGATATAAAACAAAGAGAACATTGCTCCAGCAACACAAAACCTCAGGCAACCTTCCCAACATATGCATCTCTTGAAGCGATAGTCACCTGACGTCTACCCTTCCAAGCTTGTCGGTAAATAATGTCAGCAACAATCTATTGAATCTAAATGATATTTGAGCCAAATAAAAGTGTAATGTTCACCTCAATAGTTGCATGCGTTTGTGATTTTATTGGCTAGAAACCAAACTATAAGGGCCAAATTAGGACATCCAGCAAACAGTAAAACAAAGTAGCTTACTTAGATTTAGGTTAGGTTATATAGAAAATTCAGATAAAAAAAAGAGAACTTTGCTCCAGCAGCACAAAACCTCAAGCAAGAAGCAACCTTCCCAACATATGCATCTCTTGAAGCGATAGTCACCTATGACACGTCTATGCTTCTGAGCTTGTCGGTATATAATGTCAGCAACAATATATTAAATCTAAATGATATTTTAGCCAGAAAGTGTAATCTTCACCTCAATAGTTGCATGCGTTTGTGAATTTTTGGCTACAAACCAAACTATGACGACTAAATTAGGGCATCCTTATCTAAATCATACTATTTTTCTTACTCCATCATAGTACACCATATAATGTCAGAGGTAGATTCAGGACTACATAAACTCTGAAGTTAATTCCTGTAGTCTAAAAATGATTTAACTATTATTTTGGTGAGATGAGCTGAGTAATTTTGGCTATGAAAATTCAACATATGAAACGATTAAAGAAAACATATCTTCAGTGCCATTGTTGTAGGACTGTGTGTTGGGCGGTGGCATCGGTCACCATGGTCCTCTATATCTGCACTGCAGCTTATATATGACAGCCACCATGAAAGTGTAATCTTCACCTCAATAGTTGCATGCGTTTATGATTTTTTTGGCTAGAAACCGAACTATGACGGCCAAATTAGGGCATCCTTATCTAAAACATACTATTTTTTTACTCCATCATAGTACACCATATAATGTTAGAGGTAGATTCAGGACTACATAAACTCTGAAGTTAATTCCTGTAGTCTAAAAATGATTTAACTATTATTTTGGTGAGATGAGCTGAGTAATTTCGGCTATGAAAATTCAACCTACGAAACGATTAAAGAAAACCTACCTTCAATGCCATTGTTGTAGGACTGTGTGTTGGGCGGTGGCATCGGACACCATGGTCCTCTATATCTGCACTGCAGCTTATATATGACAGCCACCATGAACGCTTGCAATAAGTATCAATCTTTGATCGCCGTATTGGTTAGCATGCCCCGATTGCTACAGTCATCTGGAGGCCTGCCGCTATGGACGCCATCTAGACAAATTGATATGCACGTCACTATGGTTAGTAGGACACTGACTGCAAAGTTGAAATCTCCAAATACCTATACTGTTGGGAACCCATGATCACGTCATCCTCTTAGACAACAGGACACGAACTTGCTCAGTAGCCTGAAAGAATCAAAGTCGTCTTGGAGGCTTGCAGGTTGCTGCAGAATTGGCGGCGGTCTAGGATTTTAATTAGGTACCATGCAGTTTACTTAGGCGTTAGCGGCAGCCGGGTCCAGCGAGATTGGTGAGATCTCCGGAAGATGATTATGGCAGCGGACATTGGGAAAACTGCATGCGAGGAAGGAGATCGAGAAGCCTATCTAGGAGACGTGTTGGACTAACGGGGTGATCGCACACGTCGAACGAACGGACTCTGCATATATCCATCGTGGTGATCCAACAGGATAGGACTTCACGAAGACAAATCGTACGGACGGGACGACGTGGATATTTCTTTTACCTCTAGGATTAACGTGGAGGCTCGTACGGTGCCTCCAATTAGTAAATATATATATAAGATCCTATATAGGGATAACTCTTTCTAATCTTGTTCTCAGGAATTAATCTACAGCGAAACAAGTCAACACATACTGGAAGCTAAGGGAAAGGAATTAGCACAAACTTGCGGCGCAAATGTGCCATGAACTATACCTATGCAACTGCATAACAAGCCTAAGAAAGCACAACACTACGTGGTGACTCCACAAGGCACGAAAGTATTTCTTCTATGTGTTGCGTTTGCTACATTTATGTTCTACATTATTAATATATGCTACTACTTCCATCGTGACAGATTATGAATGCATTGGCGATGATTGGTCCGTGATTGAAAATATCGGCTCCGAACCAAGCGGTAAAAGAAACTTAGTGAGCATCGAAGACGCATATCTAAAAAGGGACCAATTACTAGCTCTTTTAAAACCTGGAGAATTCGTCGGCGATGAAGTATAATAGCTTTATGACAGCAAGATATTTTAATATGATATCTACGTTCTCCTAACCAATGTATGCACTTCTAATTTGTAGATCATAAACGCGTACATTCATTGCATAGCTGCTAAAGAGCATCTACATGTAAGGTCGGGTGGAAGTGTATTTTTAGAGAATGCATGCATCTCAAAGATGATAAAGGAGGTAGCTGTCTGCGAGATGACGCGCCGGGATGGGTACTAAAGAGAGTCAAAACTTATTTGGAACATGATATGGTTAGTCTTTGTTTTGTCATCCTAATATGAATTTGATCGAGGACAAATGTTTATCTATATAAGATCTACTAAACTAACAAAGTTTTTTTTCAGATATACATTCCAATAAACATTGAAGACTACCATTGGTACCTAGCAGTTATAAATACAAGGAAACGATGTATCCAAGTGCTCGACTCTCTAGGCATAAGAATAAAACGCCCAGATCTCAATGCTATGGTTAGTAATTATTCCCCTTCTTTTTGGTAAGCCAATTTTTTGTTATCCATCAGTTGTGAAGCAGTTTTCGTCTATTCATATAACAGCTACAAGGACTGGAAAATGTATTCAAATATGCATCGCTTCACATGGATTTAAAATCTGACAAGTGGAAGGATCTAGACGTGACAACATGGGATACGGAAGAGTGTATTTTTTTTTTTTTGAATGTTAGCAGGAGAGCTGCTAAATTCATTGATTAGAAAGAAAAATTATACAAAAAAAATCAGATAAAAAGAGAAACAAAAAATAACCTCCGATGAGACATGCCTCAACCAGGATCAAAGGGGAAGGAAGCCCCTGCCAACTTCCAACAAGAAGCCTCATCCCTAATTCTACGAACTAAAGCTACTATCGAGAGCTCCTCATGTTGGAAAACACGCTTGTTACGCTCGCGCCAAATTTCCCAGCTAGCCAACATTGTAAGGGATTGAGCACCCTTTCGGTCGGTCGCCGTGGCACCACCAATACAACGGTGCAACCAGTCCTTAACCGAAGTCGACTGATTCCAAGTAGTTGGATTGAGAGAAGGCAAGCGAAAAATATAGGCAATCTTCTCCCAAATTTGTTGGCTCCAAGGGCACTCTACCAAAAGATGTAGGGGAGTTTCTAGGTTGCGGAAGCATAACTGACAGAAGTACTCATTTTCCCAGCCTCTACGTTGCAGCGCGTCCGCCGTCAGGATCTTGTTGAGCTCCGCAGTCCATAGAAAGAAACGACACTTGCCAGGAGCCCAACCCTCCCATAACAAAGGGGCAATACTAGAGGTGGTCGAACCCTCAAACTGTAGCAAGTATGCAGAGCTAGCTGTGTATTCACCGGAGGTATCAAAGCGCCATTTAATTGTGTCCTGTAGTTCATCATTCAGATCAACCTCATCCAGGAGTGCTGCTAGCCTTGTCAGCTCTTCAATCATATCTGGTTGTAGGCCACGACTTAGATCTAAAATCCACCTATGGTTGCGTAGAGCTTCCTTAACCTTTCTTTTTTTCCGGGAAGCAACAGAAGAGTGTATTAAGAGCGCACTGCAGACAGATGGGTACGTCTCCTAACTCAACCTAATCTATATGGTCCATAACAAGTCTTATTTAAATTAAATGACAGTAGGAGAGAATATCTGATAGTTATAGTGGGGAACTTATGAAAAGAAGCACATAGTATTTGGAAATGGGGAGGAGCTTGAAAGGAGATCATCAAAATAACTAACCTATACCCTCTCGAATGGACAGATTGGGCCTTATAATTTTGGCTGAATTTCACCCAAGAAAATATCACCGCTATATAGATGACTGCTTTGCACAGTTCTTCATCACCTTTGTCAGTCTGCAATAAAATTCAATACATTTTGATATATGTACGATTTCAACTTTCTTCATCAGTTGTTTGAACAATCCACATGGTGGTGATTCGGGTGATGACACTTACCAATTTGAAAATCCACTCGGGCACCCTAGGCTGCTTGCCGTCGTGACGGCGGTAGCACGACACGAGGACAGCGACCCACAAAGGCATGAAAGAGAGCGGTGACCTGGGTCGACCAAGCTTCGTCCTTCGGCCGATCGGGGAGGGCTCGCGAGAAGGTGAACTCGCCGGATCGGTAAGTCGTCGCCGTCTGCACTTGCCCCCATGGAGCCGGAAGGAGGAAGCCGGCCTTGTGGATCCCTCCAACGCTTGCGGCTCCGGCGCTGAGCGACGGTGAGGCAGGGGAGGGGCGGCCCTGGCGGCAGTAGCGGAGGCAGGGGAGGGGCAGCCCTGGCGACAGTAGCGGAGGGAGGGGCGGCCCTGGTGGCTCCGGCGCTGAGGGGCGGCCCTGGCGGCAGTAGCGGAGGGAGGGGCGGCCCTGGTGGCTCCGGCGCTGAGGGGCGGCATTGGTGGCTCCAGCGATGAGAGGCGTGCGCTGGACTGCATTGAGGAGAGAGGAAGGGGAACGAGTGGCTGTGAGATTGTGTGACCTGTGAGTGAGCAAGTGTGTCAGTTTAGGTAGGAGTACAGTAAACTTTTTTTTTCCAGCACGGTCACTCCATATATTTTACTCTATATATAAATCCATACAGTATCTCTACTAATAATACGGCATGAGGTCGTGATGGTCGTTGAACCGTGGTACGTAAAAAAACCAAATTTTATATTTCATATGTCAAATAAACCGGGTACGTCGTCCTCGTTTCCTGTTAGAACCCGTCGGTAGGTATGTCATATGTGCTCTTTGAGTTTACTACCACTGCCTATGCATCCAGGTGAGAAGATTCCGGAGACCACACGTCTGCCTGCCATGACGGTCCTCTAATCCAACTCTTTTCTTTCCTCGCCGCACGCCACCGCTCCTCTACTTATAGGTGCGTGATGCGCCCCCGCCGATCTATCAACTCCGCTCGATTTCTTCCTTCCTCTCGATTTTGATCAGAGTTTGTTTTTTTAGAGAGCGATTTTGATCAGATGTATTCCTGTACGTCGCCTTCGTTTCCTGTTAGAACCCGTCGGTAGGTATGTCATACGTGCTCTTTGTGTTTACTACCACCGCCTATGCATCTACGTGGGAAGATTCCAGAGACCACACGTCCGCCTGCCGTGACGGTCCTCCGATCCAACTCTTTTCTTTCCTCGCCGCACGCCACCCCTCCTCTACTTATAGGTGCGTGATGCGCCCCCGCCGATCTATCAACTCCGCTCGATTTCTTCTTCCTCTCGATTTTGATCAGAGTTTGTTTTTTTAGAGAGCGATTTCGATCAGATGTATTCCTGCACGATTGGTCCATAATTCTCCTAATCTGAATGAGAACGAGGGTAGAGCCTAAGAGCCCAACCATAGCCTCCAACTCTGAGTGAGCGGCTCTAATGCTGTTGTCGTTGGGTATGCCTTTGATACGGGAGTAACCTTAGACTGCAATCAGGTGATACCCGCTGCCGCTGGCCGTGCCGGGAGGACACATTCCGACGCGGCGGACGGCTCCAGCAGCTTCCGTTAGCAATGACAGATACGCCAGCGAACGAGCTCAAATTTCACACGGGATGTGCGTTTTGATTAGGTGCCTGACGAATTTTAGAAAGAAATTGGATCAGGAGAGAGACAGAAGGATTGGGATATTTACATTCTGTATTGTATACTTGTCGGTAGTTACTTATATGGACATCAAATTTAGTACTACGTAGTAGTACTATTAATTTTGGAAATTCCGGATTCATACCTTCCTTCACAAAAAAATACACATTTCAAAAAAACTTTCGTATATACATCTCCACAATCTATGTGAGAACATAGTATTTTGCTGAAAGCATATTTTTTGTGATCTTAAAAAAGATAAAAGATGTCTCGCAAAAAACTTATTTTATCACCGACTTTTGTCTTTTTTTACATAAGCCACACGGCGAGTCCATTTTTCGTAATGACGTTGTATGCACCTAGCATATCGTTTGAATATTTTCTACATTCTAAAATATGTCTAAAATGCATTTAAAATAAAGGAAGCATATGCTTCCGAGAACTAAAACACCACTGCAATTAATTTTCATACAAAAGTAGTTTGGGCATATTCTACTACTTGTACATAATAATGTGAGAGACAATTATAACATAAGACAGAATATATAGACAAATTGAGAGTACCGACAACCCCGGAACCGGAAGATTGTGAGAAAAATCTTTTTACACATTTCTAATATGAAAATATAAGCATGTGTGTAAATTTTGTTTTATTTTCCCGTAGCAACGCACGGGTATTTAGCTAGTATCCTATAAGTTGCTAAATTTGCAGGTTATATTTTCCTGATAATTATTCATTTTATGAATACTGATAATTTTATATCAAATATTTTTAATAAATGTATCATGAAAAATTTGTTGTCGTCTAGGTCATCATGTGGTTGGTGGATGCTAAACTTCATGGAATACTGGACAGAAGATATTTTGTCCGACATTTTTGACCAGGTATTTTCACTCTGTATTATGGGTTAAATATTGTACCATTATTATTTCGCAAACTAATTATGGTTGTTACTTTATAGGTTAACATGACACATTTTAGGACAAAACTGCCTGTCATTTTGGACGACTCGGAATTGAATGATAATGATATTAGAAACCGATTGGAAGTTGAGGAAAGCAACATAGATCATCGTCAACTTCCAAGAAGAAGACAACTCAATGGAACCAACGATGTTGACATGAGATCAACTTTTGACGACGAGCTATTTCTAAACCATTTAAGAAGACTAAAAACCATTTAAGAAGACTAAATTATCAAGCTCATCGTCAAAAGTTGATCTCATGTCAACATCGTTGGTTCTTTTACCTTCTGATAATCCAACAGGAGACAACTCAACGGAATCATATGAAGTTGAGTCTCTATCACAATTTATGGGTCTTTCACCATCTATCAAACCAACAAACTCTGACCTAATAGATGAACTGTGCGTATACATTACTATGGTTGATGATGTCTCTTCATTGGAGTAAGACGTCTTCTTTGTCAATTCATTTTATGTTATATTGTGTATCATTGTACTAAAAAAATTTCTCTTTCACATGAGCGAATGGGTGAAAAGTACTAGGCCTTATCATATTAGCTTAAATTTGAGACAGTTAAAGAATATACTAAAAATGGATGAATATATGGATGCGGATTGCTTTAATATGGCTGTGCGTATATTGGCGTGCCACGACATCCAACTTCTTAGAGATATTCCGATTCACTACATGGATCTTAAGTTTTGTGTAAGTTACTATAATCACATATAATATTTTGTCTCATGGTACTATTAATATTAATGTATTTTAATTATTTTTGTAGTCGATGTCCCACTATGGCCGAGACCCAAGTCGTCTTGAAAACCTAGATATTTCTAGGTTGTCACAATTGTTTGATAGCTGGCCTGATAGCAACGAGTACCATATTTCAGAATGCGATATGGTAAGTTTTTAATTCTTCATTCCTACGAGTGATTTATTATTTGATCTTTATGATTTTATATATATATTTCTAAATGTATCCTTGTAGATTTTATTGCCTTGGGATATTCTTGGCCTATTTCTATTGTTTGCATTTGATAAAAATAAAAAAGTTGTCTCTATTTTGAACCCGCTTTCAATACCCACTTTGGGGAAGAACATACTTAAAACTACGGCCAACAATCTTAACCTTGCGCTCAAAGTTGCAAATCCGGCATGGAAGAACAACATTTTAAAATGGGGATGCAAAGTTCCGACCATTCCAACAAACTCAAATGGGTATGAATCTTGTCAATGCATTATAGTATTAATTGATTCATTCAGTACTCGCAATTTAACATGTCATACCCGTGCAGTACTTTGTCGGGCTATTTGGTTTTTAATTTGATACACTCATGGTACAATGGAGCACTGCATTTTCCAATACCCAAGGTGAGTACTTACATCATTCTCATTTTATACACTTTGCCTAAGATTTTATTAATAACAATTAATGTTGTATAATACTTATGTAGGATGGATATGAGCTCAGAAAGCTGTTTTTGGTACATATTCTGAAGTACGAAGAGAATGAGGCTTTTAACAATATTCCAGCCTTAGAACGAAGCATTATAGATCGCATAAATAGATGGACCTTCACACAAGATTTTGTTTAGTTATTATTTTATGAGTATTTTTTGTATCGAATTATAATGACTTTATGAGATTGTTGTATGTGGATCGTATGTTACACACGCACTTATATTGTTATATATGAACACATTTACGTGGCGGTTAACAAGTCTCGCTAAAATGAAAGAAGATTGTATATATATATTTATTTATTAGAGATTATGAAACATGTGTTGCACGTACATGCTTATTAGTCTTAGAAGAGCGTGACCTCGTCCACTTGTGCTTCCTCTCTCATTCAACAACAAAAGCACAAAACGCTCGAAGCACGTAAGAATGACACGACAAAATAAGATGCCCTTTACACCAAACTGAGACTTGTGAGGGCTGCACTCCAAGGTTGACTCGATCTAAACAGAAGTAGAGTAGAGCCAAACAAGAAAACGATTATATTTCTCCGACTTATGATACTTGTCGCTGAAACGAGTGACTAGACGAGCCTCCACCCCCTTCCCCATCGCCACCATCGGCAGAGGTCACCGGGTGAAGTCCGGGCGAAGCCTTCCATTCCCCACGCCATGGAGAGCAGGTCGGGGGCCCTCTCTGTACCTGGCGGCGCAGCTCCTCGGGTGGCAACGGTCCGGCATAGCTGGGTGGCGGTGGCGCGGTGGCGTCATGTGGAGGCGTTGCGTGGTGGAGCGCCATGGCGGAGGTGGCCGCCGGCAGTCGCCATGGCGGAGTGAGCCTCAGATAGGCTTGGGTGGGCCGGGGTCACTGAGTTTGTGGTGCTTCCTTGAGGTGGTGACGACGACTCCGCTTTGTTTGGGACGGCGGTGAGGCCGGCGTGTTGCGGTAGGGCTACCGGAGCTTTACGGGCCTAGCCGGGCCAACATGGGCCTGGTGTTCTGTCTAGTCGACGACCGCCGCTTGGTGGTGGAAGTGGTTTCTTCCCACCCGTCTGTGGAGTTGTTGTCCCTTGTCCCGACGTTGTCGTGTATCTTCCCCTTACAGGCCACGCGCCATTGTTCTCGAAGAGACAGTGATGGTGACTGCAAGACCATGGTGGCGCATGCTCGTGGGCGGCGAAGCTTGGTGCTGGTCCTCCGGTGTGTGTGGGTTTTTTTGTTGGCGGGGATCGAGAGAAATCCATTGTGGCTTGTCTGACCCTGACGCGGTGCCGCTTTCGAGTGGCACCATTCCTTTCTGGAGGGTGTCATGGGAAGCCTTCATCTACATCACTCTGAGTTGGGGGAAACCCTAGGACCATCCGGTCCGAGCAGCAGCGTTGTGTCGATAGTGCTCCCTTCTTGAAGGTCATGCTTGGTGATACGTCTCCAACGTATCTATAATTTTTGATGCTCCATGCTTGTTTTTACACCATTTGCCTATTGTTTCGTTACACTTAGTGGCACTTTTATGCATTTTCCGGAACTAACCTATTAACGAGTTGCCATAGTGCCAGTTCCCTGTTTTCTGCTGTTTTTGTGTTTCAGAGTGATACACAGGAAATATTCTCGGAATTGGACGAAACAAGTTCCTGAAGTCTTATTTTACCCAGAAGCTTCCATAGATCCGAAGGAGAGCCGGAGGGGGGCCACCAGGGCCCCACACGCAGGGGCGGCGCGGCCAGGCCCTTGGCCACGCGGGCCCCGCGTGAGGGCACCTGGCTCCCCCTCTGACATCGCCCCTTCGCCTATAAAGACCCCCCCCCCCCGATGGAAAAAACCTAAGTACCCGATCAGATTTCCAGAACACATCGCGATCCGCCGCCACCGTCGACCCGAAGATCGGGAGGGTCCAGAAGCTCTTCCCGGTACCCTGCCGGAGAGGGGAATCGCCACCGGAGGTCTTCTTCATCGCCATGCTTGCCTCCGGAGTGATGAGTGAGTAGTCTACCTTGGACTATGGGTCCATAGCAGTAGCTAGATGGTTGTCTTCTCCACCATGTGCTTCATGTTTAGGTCTCATGAGCTGCCCTACATGATTGAGATCACCGTTATGTAATTCTACATGTTTGGTTTGTTGGGATCCGATGAATATTGGTGTTTATGATTAAGTTGTTGTACTGAATTATATCTTTTGTTATCTCTATGTTGTTTATGATCTTGCATGCTCTCCGTTGTTAGTAGCTATCTTGGCCGAGTAGTTGCTAGTGACTCCAAGAGGGGGTATTTATGCTCGATAGTGGGTTCATGCCTCTATTTCACCTGGGGGAGTGACAGAAACCTCTAAGGTGGTAGATGTGCTGTTGCTACTAGGGAGAAAACAACATTCATATGCTCAAGGGCATATGCTTTGTTTACATTACACACTTTGCTTAATGCAATTATCTGTTGTTTGCAACTTAATACTACTAGGGTGTTCGGATTGATATCCCCGGGAGTGGATTATTAGTCATAGATGCAGTTAGATGGCGGTCTATGTATTTTGTTGTAATGCCCAGAGTAAATCTCATAGTGATCTTCTTGACATATCACGTTTATCTTTATTCTATCAATTGCCCAACTATAATTTGTTTACCCAGCATGTGTTATTTTATCTATGGAGAGACACCACTAGTGAACTATGGACCCCGGTCCTATTTCCATCATATTGCTATCACCTGTTTACTTTACTTGCACTGTTTACTTAATCGCATACTATATTGTTTTCCACTCGATACGCTCATAACCTTTGTTTCAAGTAAACCGGTGAGATTGACAACCTCATCGCAAGTTGGGAACAAAGTATTTGTTTGTGTGTGTGCAGGTTTGGCATCACCTTCAGTCGTCATTGTCTCTCCTCTCCTGATCGATATTAAACCTTGGTTTCTTAACTGAGGGAAGACTAGCTGCTATACTCATCATACCTTCCTCTTGGGGTTCCCAACGGGCTGGTTATCCACCACGCACAAGGACAGTCTGCTTCACATCAACTTGGCACCAGCAGCTAATTTTCTGGGCGCCATCAATAAGTAGCAGCTAATTTTCTGGCGCCGTTGCCGAGGACTAAAGAAGAATACTTCCAAAGATTGAAGAAAACCTCCCGCGTCAACTTAGCGCCGGCAAGTAATTTTCTGGCACCGTTGTCGGGGAGGAAGAGAAGACTTCTGCGAGGGGAGTTTTTCGCACACACATCCTTTACTTTGTTATTGTTTTGCTTTACTTTATTTATTTTACCTGCATTGCTTTTTATAAAAAACCCAAAAAAAATTAGAATCCTTGGTAGTTGTTTTTACTTGTTTACTTTCGTTTTGCTGAAATGGCCAATCCTAAAAACACCAAGTTGTGTGACTTTACTAGCACAAACAATAGTAATTTTATCCAGCACTCCTATTGCACCACCTGCTACTGCTGCAAACTTTTATGAGATTAAGCCTGCTTTATTGAACCTTGTTATGAAAGAGCAATTTCCTGGTGCTAGTACTGAAGATGCTGCAGCTCATCTCAATAATTTTGTTGAGCTATGTGAGATGCAGAAATATAAGGATGTTGACAGTGATATTATTAAGCTCAAGTTGTTTCCTTTTTCTTTGAGAGGAAAAGCTAAAGATTGGTTGTTGTCTTTGACTAAGAATAGTATTGATTCATGGGCTAAGTGTAAGGATGCTTTTATTGGTAGATACTATCCTCCTGCTAAGATTATATCTTTGCGTAGCAATATTATGAAGTTTACTCAGTTTGATAATGAACATGTTGCTCAAGCTTGGGAAAGAATGAAATCTATGATAAAGAATTGCCCCACTCATGGACTGACTACTTGGATGATTATCCAAACTTTTTATGCAGGACTGAATTTTTCTTCAAGGAACCTGATGACCCACAAGTATAGGGGGTGTATCGTAGTACTTTCGATAAATAAGAGTGTCGAACCCAACGAGGAGCAGAAGGTGTTGATGAGCAGTTTTGATCAAGGAATCACTGTAAATACTAGCAAACAGGTTTTCAGGAGTATTTGGTAATACGAGTAAATAAAGTGCGAGTAAATAAAAGACAGTAGTAACAATTGCAGCAAGTGGCCCAATCCTTTATTCAGCAAAGGACAAGCCCGTTGTATTCTTATAATAACCAAACGTTCTCGAGGACACGCGGGAGGTTTCTGTCAAGAGCTTTCGCTTCATAGAGCCAATAGTATTTATTAATTTGGTAAGTGTTATGGGGGTGAACCTGTGCTAGCGCACTACCCTTACTAGGATAAATACACACTTGTGATTATACCCCTTGCAAGCATCCGCAAATACAAGTAAGTAATTAAGATAAATCTAACCACAGCCTTAAACTCTAGGATCCTACGCTCCCTGGTGCAATGGTTTCCCAACGGAGGTTTAGGTTTCTGTCACTCCGGCAACCCCACAGTCGGTGACCAAATACACAATGCATCTCACTAGGCCCATAAATGGTGAAGTATCATGTAGTCGACGTTCACATGACACCACTAGTGAAATAGCACCACAACAATATCAAACCATTAAATATTTCTCAACAATAATTCACTACTAACATCTTGACTTCTCCCATGTCCTCAAGAACTAAACGAACTACTCACAAGACATCATATGGATCATGATCAGAGGTGAAATAATGATAAATAACAATCTGGACATAAACCTTAATTCAACGGTTCCACTCAATAGCATCAACTACAAGGGTAATCAACACCGGGAAAGTTTCCCCTATGAATATAACAAGATCCAACCCAAGATGTTGCAGCGGGATGGCGAGGTGATGATGGAGATGAAGGTGCTGGTGATGGGGATGATGATGATGATGATCCCGATGAAGTCCGGTGCGATGATGATGACGATGGCGACGATCTCCCCTCTCTGGGAAGGAATTTCCCCGGCAGATTTCTCTCTGCCGGAGAGCTTTCTCTCTCTGGTGTTCTCCGCCCCGCAGAGGCGGCTGTGTCTAACTCTGAACCCCCCCTAACTTTGGTTTTCGGGGACGATGATGTACGCGAAGAGGCGATGGCAGAGGTGGGCCAGGGCGACCTCACGTGGGCCCCGCGTGGCCAGGGGGCTGGCCGCACCGCCCACGTGTGAGGGTGCCTCCTGGCCCCTCTCATCTCCTCCTTCTGGCTTCGTGAGTCTTCTGGGAAATTATAATTTCTGGGTATTTTTCTGGAATTTTCCTGATCTTCAAAATATGGTCTTCTGATGGTCCTTTTTCCAGCAGATTCCTGACTCCGGCAGCAGCTCCTCCGATGATCATCAAACATGTGAAAGCAAAGGAAATAACATAAGTATCATATCTAAATGTGAAATATATCAATGAATAACAGTAAATTATGATACAAAATAGTGATGCAAATTGGACGTATCAACCCCCCCAAGCTTAGACCTCGCTTGTCCCCAAGCGAAAACTAAACTCGGTAAACATGACCACAGGTTTATGGAGTGAAGTGTCGATAATCAAAATACGAACAAGAAGCATCACATTCACTCAGGCACAAATCATAATAGACAGCAACTTCCCTTTATAAGATGTAAACTTGCAATAGGTAAAAGGGGAATCACATATAAGAATACACAAGGTAAATTATAATTGGCAATGGCAAACCTTAGTTCATGGTCAAGGAATGGAGAACAAACTATTCTCTCTTTTAAACAGAGCCTTTTAAAAACGGAGCTAATATAGAAAAGACTATATGCTCAACAAAGTAAACTTTTGCATTCAAAGAAAGCTTTCAAAAGTGTATTCCTTCAGACAAAAGCATTATACAAAAAACAAGGAAGATAATAAACATCATTAAACGGATCAACATATGGATGAGTGAAACATAACAACTCAAATGCTTGCTTGAGATAGAGGGAAATAGGTTGACTCAACATAAAAGTAAAAGATAGGCCCTTCGCAGAGGGAAGCAGGGATTAAACATGTGCTAGAGCTTTTTATTTGCAAAACAGAGGTAAAAATTGTTTTGAGAGGTGGTTGCTTTTGTCAACGACTAGCAACGGAGTTCTTGATATCTTCCATACTAAACAAGTGAGAGCGGTTCCGAGATGTTTAATTAATTGGCACTTTGGTGCTCTTTTAAAGCTTTGCACTCCTCCCCACCTTTTTTCCTTTCTCAAACCATGGCTAACCGATTCCATCGGGTGCCGACCAACTTTCACAATCCATTGGAGGAGTGCCTTTTTTCTTTCCTTTTTTAGAATTAAGATTATAATGGTCTGACCAGCTCTCTTGCAAAATTAATGACGAGCAGATGAAGCTACCTAGTCGAGGGGTACTTAATTTAGTATGGAAGATAACAAACCCATCCACTACGTCCTCATGAGCTAAAAACAGTGGCACAAAATGGGAAGTGTTTGAAAGTTTTTGAAAGGTAGCACATGAAAATTTACTTGGAATGGCTTAAAATACCATGCATAGGAATTTATAATGGACTCTTTGGAAGTGACTTGGCTTTTGGAAATTGGATGCACGAGAAGTAACTCCTCTCAGTACAGGTTTTTGGCTAGCAAGGTTGGGTAGCAAGAAAAAGAGTTGCATGAAACAAACAAACATACATATAATAAGAACAATCATGCAAACTCCCTTGAAAGTACAATGATTTTAACTTTAAGAATAACAATGCTTATAAGCCAAACATAAGGAAAACTGAAGTGATGTAACTACAAGCACTTCTTTATTCTACTCTACTCAAACTTCAAGGTAAAGTTGCTACTGACCAAGCTAGGTTTGCCAAAACCAACTAAATCTACTCATGTTCCCAATATGATACCAATACCAATCAACAAGACTAGTCACATAAGAGAGAGATTGCAGACTAACATAAAGTGTGCGAAGAGTAAACGATAAAACTTCTCATTAATATTTCATTACCGCAACTCACACCAAGGGATACATAGATAACTAACTAAGGAGGATACTTCCAACTACAAACTATTTTATATGATAACTTCTCTATTCATGATAAGACTCTACTTGAAAAGTAAATAAACAGAAGGTAATGATGTGATACCGCGGCACTCCCCCAAGCTTGGAACAAGCCAAGGGGATGCCTATACCGATGACGAATTACTCCTTTGGCGTTGGCGGTGCAATCATGATTGGGGTGAGAAAATCCTCTAGCATCCTGCGAAGCCTATTGTTCTCCTCTCGAAGTATCTCCACCTCCATCCTAAGAGCTCGATATTTGTCGCAAAACTCATTGGTAACCCGAAGGGCTTCCACAGATGTAGGGTAGGAGCTGAGGTCGACAGCTGGCAGAATTGGTCCCTGCAGGTTATGAGAAAAGGCACGTCCAGTGTTAATTATTCCTACAAGAGTAGGTTCTCTTGTTCCTGAACCAGCGGTAAACTGTCCTTCCTTCGACTTCAGGTTTTGGTGATCATCCCCCGGAGGTGTCTTCTCCTTGTCACCGCTTGAAGAGGCCATGACTCCCCAAAGCTTAAGATCAACTCCTGACAGAAACAGCTCGAAACAAAACATGACGAGAAAACGATATACAGACCTCGGGGACTCCGGGGGGTTAAATAGGTGAAAATTATACATCGAAACAAAGTCACAGGAGGAAACCGGGACGGAAAAGAGTTCCGAGGCGTTCTCACATGGGGGTGGCGCGGCCAGAGGTGGGCCCACGCCACCCGTGTGTGAGACCCACATGGACTTCTTTTCCTCCCCGTTTTCATCTCGTGATTTTTCATATTTATTAAAAACAGCAAAAATATTAAAGGAAGAACTTTTCGCAAAACTTTTCTGACTAGAACTGTTACCTATTCGAAAATGAACTCTGCAGGTTCCTGCAGTTTGTCTTGGATGTAATCTTCCGGAGAAATTGTTTCAATAACATCAACATCTTCATTATAAGAATCTCCAGAAATATAGTGTTTGAGTCTTTGCCCATTCACCACTTGTGTAGAATCATCTTTCAATGAAGCAATCTTAATAGCACCTGAGCGGTACACTTCCACAATAACATATGGTCCTTCCCATTTAGAAAGTAATTTACCTGCAAAAAATCTGAGACGGGACCTATACAATAGAACTTTCTCACCAACATGGAACTATCTCTTAAGAATTCTCTTATCATGCCATTGCTTGACTTTCTCTTTGAAAAGTCTGGCATTCTCATACGCTTCGTTTCTCCACTCATCTAGGGAACTCAAATCTAACAACCTCTTCTTACCGGCTAGTTTAAAATCTTTATTAAGCTCTCTCACTGCCCAAAAAGCTTTGTGTTCTAATTCTAAGGGCAAGTGACATGCTTTTCCATAAACCATCTTATAAGGAGACATACCCATGGGATTCTTATAAGCAGTCCTATAAGCCCATAAAGCGTCATTTAACTTACTAGCCCAGTTTTTCCTAGATCTACTAACAGTCTTCTGCAAAATACACTTAATCTCTCTATTTGAAAGCTCTACCTGCCCACTAGTTTGGGGATGATAAGTAGAAGCAATTCTATGATTGACATCATACTTAGCAAGAGTCTTTCTAAAACTACCGTGAATAAAATGAGAACCTCCGTCAGTCATAAGATATCTAGGCACTCCGAACCTAGGAAAAATAACATCCTTAAGCATTTTTAACGACGTCTCACCGTCGGCACTCTTTGTAGGTATGGCTTCTACCCATTTAGTAACATAATCAACAACAACAAGTATATGGGTATAGCCTTTTGAAGGAGGAAAAGGACCCATAAAGTCAAATCCCCAACAATCAAACGGTTCAATAACTAAAGTGTAATTCATAGGCATTTCATTGCGTCTAGAAATATTACCAACTCTTTGACATTCATCGCAAGATAAAACGTACCTTCTAGCATCCTTAAAGAGAGTGGGCCAATAAAAACCTGATTGTAGAACCTTTTGTGCGGTTCTATCTCCAGCATGATGCCCTCCATAAGCACTGCTATGGCATTTTTCTTAATATCTCTTGTTGCTCATATTCCGGCACGCATCTTCTCATAATACCATCAACTCCTTCTTTATATAAATGTGGGTCATCCCAAAAATAATGCCTCAAATCATAGAAGAATTTCCTTCTTTGCTGAGCTGTAAAGGTTGGAGGCAAATACTTGGAAACAATAAAGTTAGCATAATCAGCATACCAAGGAAGGTCTCGTGAAGTTACATTAATTGCAGCCAACTGTTCATTCGGAAAACTATCATTAACAGGAATAGGATCAAAAGAAATATTTTCCAATCTAGACAAGTTGTCAGCCACAGGATTTTCAGCACCTTTCCTATCTACGATATGCAAATCAAACTCTTGTAAAAGCAACACCCATCTAATAAGCCTAGGCTTAGCATCCTTCTTAGTCATAAGATATCTAATAGCAGCGTGATCAGTATGAATAGTAACTTTAGAATCAACAATGTAAGATCTAAACTTATCACAAGCAAAAACAACAGCAAGAAAATCTTTCTCAGTAGTAGCATAATTCTTCTGAGCATCATCAAGAGTCTTACTAGCATAATGAATAACATTCAACTTATTATCTATACGCTGTCCAAGAACAGCACCAACAGCAAAATCACTAGCATCACACATAATTTCAAAAGGTAAATTCCAATCAGGTGGTTGAACAATAGGAGCAGTAGTTAAAGCCTTCTTAAGAGTTTCAAAAGCTTCCTTACAATCATCATCAAAGACAAACGGTACATCCTTTTGAAGAAGATTGGTAAGAGGCTTTGAAATCTTAGAGAAATCTTTAATAAACCTCCTATAGAAACCAGCATGACCAAGAACACTACGAATACCTTTAACATCTCTTGGGCATGGCATTTTCTCAATTGCCTC
This sequence comes from Dactylis glomerata, assembly GCA_007115705.1. NCBI lineage: Eukaryota > Viridiplantae > Streptophyta > Magnoliopsida > Poales > Poaceae > Dactylis > Dactylis glomerata. The sequence goes on from QXEO01000624.1 coordinate 761,669, forward strand.
CACTTTTGCTCTATCAACTTCAATACCTTTTTCAGAAATTTTATGTCCAAGGACAATTCCTTCATTCACCATAAAGTGGCATTTCTCCCAATTAAGAACAAGGTTAGTTTCTTCGCACCTCTGCAAAACTTTATCAAGGTTGTGCAAACAATTATCAAAAGAAGTTCCATAGACGGAGAAATCGTCCATGAAGACCTCCACAATTTCTTCACAAAAACCATGAAAAATAGCAGACATACATCTTTGAAAAGTAGCAGGAGTATTGCATAAACCAAAAGGCATACGCCTATAAGCATAAGTTCCATAAGGACAAGTAAAAGTGGTTTTCTCTTGATCATCTTTCTTAACAGCAATTTGAGAGAAACCAGAATAACCATCAAGGAAACAAAAAAGAGTCTTCTTAGACAACCTTTCTAGCATTTGATCTATAAACGGTAAAGGGTAATGATCTTTCTTAGTAACTTTGTTTACCTTCCTATAATCAATGCACATTCTATAACCAACAACTACCCTTTGAGGAATAAGCTCGTTATTCTCATTAGGTACAACAGTCATACCTCCTTTCTTGGGAACACAATGAATAGGACTAACCCATCTACTATCAGCAATAGGATAAATAATACCAGCATCTAGGAGTTTTAATACCTCGTTTCTTACCACATCCTTCATCTTAGGAATTAGGCGACGTTGATGCTCTACAACTGGCTTTGCGTCTTTCTCCATATTAATGGCATGCTGACATAAAGTAGGAGAAATCCCTTTTAAATCATCAAGAGTATATCCCATAGCTCCTCGATGTTTCCTCAATATCTCCAATAATCTTTCTTCTTCCTTTCCTGAAAGTTTAGAACTGATAATAACATGATAAATTTTCTTATCATCAATATAAGCATATTTGAGATCATCAGGCAAAGGTTTTAATTCAAACACAGGATCTTCTCTAGGCGGCAAAGTGGTGCCCAGATCCTCCACAGGTAGATTATGCTTGAGTAATGGTGGTTGACGAAGAAGAATATCGTCAATCTCTTCTCTTTCCTTGCTAAAAACATCACTTTCGTGATCTTCCATGAATTGCTGCAAGGCATTATTAGGGGCAAGAGCAATAGAAGCAAGCTGCTCAACTCGAAAATTTTCATTAGGCGTATCATTTTCATAAGAAGTCTTAGCAAACTTGGAAAAATTAAACTCATAAGACTCTCCATTAAACTTAGTAAAAATTTTCTCTTTCTTACAATCTATTATGGCGCCACAAGTGTTCAAAAAGGGTCTACCAAAAATAATAGGACAAGTTTCACTAGCCTCCTTACCAAGTACTAGAAAATCAGTAGGGTACTTAGTCTTACCACATAGAACTTCCACATCTCGAACAATACCAAGAGGCCAAACGGTCTCTCTGTTAGCAAGCTGAACAACCACATCAATATCTTCAAGTTCACAAGCGCCAATCTCGTGCATAATTTCTTTATAAAGCTCTAAGGGAATAGCACTTGCACTAGCACCAATATCACATAAGCCATAGTAGCAATGATCTCCAATTCTGACAGAAATAACAGGAACACTTGCTTTCCTATGCTTTTTAGGATGCGAGAGAATGTTAGAAGCATCTTCACAAAAAAGAATATATTCATCTCCTACATCTTTAGTAACAAGATCTTTCAATATAGCAACATGAGATTTAATAGTAATTTGCTCATCAGGCTCTGCAGCTTTCTTAGTACTTTTATTAGACACACTTACCAAAGTAGAGTACTTCTTTACCTTAGCAGGGAAAGGTGTCTTCTCAATATAAGGTTCAGGAATGATGCTCTCAACCGTACAAACTTCTGTAGCTGCAGCAGGTATATGACTAATAGAATCTTTGTAAGGCGCATGATATTTGTTCCAATCTTTCTTTGGAACATCAATATAAGAGGCAAAAGCCTTAAGACAATTAGCAAGTATTTGAGAATCAAGACCATAAGCAGCGCTAACACTATGAAAGTCATCGGTTCCCATAAAAGATTTAATGCATTCATAATCATAATTTATACTTGACTTCCTACCTTTGTCGTTTTCCCAACCTTCAGCATTCTCTTTTATACGGTCAAGAAGTTTCCACTTGGCATCTTCTTTCATATGAGTAAATGATCCAAAACAAGAAGCATCCAAATAATCCTTATCAGGAAGAGTGAGCCGCGCATAAAAATTATCAATAACAATATTATTGGGGAGCTCATGAATGGGGCATTTGAGCATTAGTAACTTCAATCTCCCCCACGCTTGGGCAATACTCTCTCCATCATGAGGCCAAAAATTATATATCTTGTTACGGTCTTTATGAATTTCACTTGGAGGATAAAACTTGGAATAAAAGAGAGGCACAATATCCTCCCATGCCATAGATGGACCATCCTGGAGTAGTCGATACCACTCTTCAGCTCTGCCTTTCAATGATATAGAGAATAATTTCTTCTTGACCTGGCTTGGTGAAATACCTGCACACCTGAACAACTCGCATAATTCATGTATAAACAATAAGTGATCACCCGGATGGACAGTTCCATCTCCTGAATAGCAGTTATCCATAATACGCCCAACAATTTTCATAGGTATTTTAAAAGGATCAATTTCAGCAGGCGGTGGCGGTGGTGGTTCCTCCGCATGTGCAGCAGCAGCAGTAGTAGTAGGTGTGTTTCCAAATAGGAAACCAAATGGAGAGTTCTCCATAGCAGAATAAATATAAAATACAAAATAAAACAATACTCACAGTGACGGTTACCTTTTCCAATTCCACTCTTCAATAGCGCTACACTCCCCGGCAACGGCGCCAGAAAATAGTCTTGATGACCCACAAGTATAGGGGGTGTATCGTAGTACTTTCGATAAATAAGAGTGTCGAACCCAACGAGGAGCAGAAGGTGTTGATGAGCAGTTTTGATCAAGGAATCACTGTAAATACTAGCAAACAGGTTTTCAGGAGTATTTGGTAATACGAGTAAATAAAGTGCGAGTAAATAAAAGATAGTAGTAACAATTGCAACAAGTTGCCCAATCCTTTATTCAGCAAAGGACAAGCCGGTTGTATTCTTATAATAACCAAACGTTCTCGAGGACACGCGGGAGGTTTCTGTCAAGAGCTTTCGCTTCATAGAGCCAATAGTATTTATTGATTTGGTAAGTGTTATGGGGGTGAACCTGTGCTAGCGCACTACCCTTACTAGGATAAATACACACTTGTGATTATACCCCTTGCAAGCATCCGCAAATACAAGTAAGTAATTAAGATAAATCTAACCACAGCCTTAAACTCTAGGATCCTACGCTCCCTGGTGCAATGGTTTCCCAACGGAGGTTTAGGTTTCTGTCACTCCGGCAACCCCACAGTCGGTGACCAAATACACAATGCATCTCACTAGGCCCATAAATGGTGAAGTATCATGTAGTCGACGTTCACATGACACCACTAGTGAAATAGCACCACAACAATATCAAACCATTAAATATTTCTCAACAATAATTCACTACTAACATCTTGACTTCTCCCATGTCCTCAAGAACTAAACGAACTACTCACAAGACATCATATGGATCATGATCAGAGGTGAAATAATGATAAATAACAATCTGGACATAAACCTTAATTCAACGGTTCCACTCAATAGCATCAACTACAAGGGTAATCAACACCGGGAAAGTTTCCCCTATGACTATAACAAGATCCAACCCAAGATGTTACAGCGGGATGGCGAGGTGATGATGGAGATGAAGGTGCTGGTGATGGGGATGATGATGATGATGATCCCGATGAAGTCCGGTGCGATGATGATGACGATGGCGATGATCTCCCCTCTCCGGGAAGGAATTTCCCCGGCAGATTTCTCTCTGCCGGAGAGCTTTCTCTCTCTGGTGTTCTCCGCCCCGCAGAGGCGGCTGTGTCTAACTCTGAACCCCCCTGACTTAGGTTTTCGGGGACGATGATGTACGCGAAGAGGCGATGGCAGAGGTGGGCCAGGGCGACCTCACGTGGGCCCCGCATGGCCAGGGGGCTGGCCGCGCCGCCCACGTGTGAGGGTGCCTCCTGGCCCCTCTCATCTCCTCCTTCTGGCTTCGTGAGTCTTCTGGGAAATTATAATTTCTGGGTATTTTTCTGGAATTTTCCTGATCTTCAAAATATGGTCTTCTGATGGTCCTTTTTCCAGCAGATTCCTGACTCCGGCAGCAGCTCCTCCGATGATCATCAAACATGTGAAAGCAAAGGAAATAACATAAGTATCATATCTAAATGTGAAATATATCAATGAATAACAGTAAATTATGATACAAAATAGTGATGCAAATTGGACGTATCAGAACCTACTTGATTCAGCTGCTGGAGGCACTTTTATGTCCCTTACCTTGGGCGCCGCATCAAAGCTACTCGACAACATGATGGTAAATTATTCCGAATGGCACACCGAGAGAGCTCCACAAGGTAAGAAGGTAAATTCTGTTGAGGAAACCTCTTCCTTGAATGATAAGATTGATACCATTATGGCTATGCTTGCTAATGATAGGACTCATGTTGATCCTAATAATGTTCCTTTGGCCTCTCTGGTTGCTCAAGAAGAGCATGTTGATGTGAATTTCATTAGAAACAATAATTTTAACAACAATGCTTATAGGAACAATTTTGCTAGTAACAATTATAGGCCGTATCCTTCTACCAATGGTAATGGTTATGGTAACTCTTATGGTAATTCCTACAACAACACTAGGGCCGCGCCCTCCGAGCTTGAGGTAATGCTCAAGGACTTCATCAGTAAGCAAACTGCTTTTAACAAGTCTGTTGAGGAAAAGTTAGGCAAAATTGATATTCTTGCTTCTAAAGTTGATAGCCTTGCTCATGATGTTGAACTTCTGAAATTAAAAGTGTTTCCTAATGATGCGAAAGAGCACAATGTTTTTGCTACCGCTAATGCTATTCAAGTTGGAATAGATGAAAATATTAGATTGTTAGCGGAATTGCATGCCAAGTGGGAAAGAGAAGATGAGATGGCTAGAGAGATGAAGGTATATACCATTACTACCTCTAATGATGTTGCTCCTAATACTAGCAATCCTCTTACTTTGATTGGTGTAGAGAAAACTCCCACTCCTTGTGTTAAAAAGCCTAAAACTGCCAAAACTTTTTCTCAAAAGAGTGCTGAAATTTTTCAGAGTGTGGGAGATGATAGCTCTATTTCTTTTAATGATTTTGATGTTGATGGCTGCAATATATCTGAAGTAATTTTGTTCTTGCAAAAGCTTGCTTTGACTCCCAATGCTAGTTCTTTAAATATTGCTTTTACTAAGCATATTACCAATGCTCTCATAAAGATTAGGGATGAAAAGTTGAAGCAAAAAGCCTCTGTTCCCAAGAAGTTAGAAGATGGTTGGGAACCCATCATCGATATGCATGTTAATGGTTATGATTGCCATGCTTTATGTGATCTAGGTGCTAGTATTTCTATCATGCCTAGAAAGATTTATGACATGCTTGATTTACCACCGCTTGAAAAATGTTATTTTGATGTTCCTATTGCTGATGTTGCTAAGAAGAAACCTTTGGGAAGAATTAATGATGTTCTTATTGTGGTTAACAATAACCTTGTTCCCGTTGATTTTCTTGTTATGGACACTGAATGCCATGCTTCATGTCCTATTATTTTGGGAAGACCCTTTCTTCGAACTGTAGGTGCTATCATTGATATGAGGGAAGGCACTATCAAATATCAATTCCCACTTAAGAAAGGTATGGAACACTTCCCTAGGAAAAGAAAGAAATTACTCTTTGACTCTATTCTTAGAGCAAATTATGAGATTGATGCTTCATCTATTGATATTACTTGATTCGCAATTTTCTGCGCCTAGCTCAAAGGCGTTAAAGAAAAGCACTCTTGGGAGATAACCCAATGTTTTCTTTTCAGTAATTTTTCTTTTATTTGAGTCTTGGAAGTCATTACTACTGTAATTACTGCTCCTTATCTTGTTTATTTCGTTTTTGTGCCAAGAGAAGCCTCTAATTTGAGTGAGGTAAAGATTTGGGGATGTTGCTGTCCTGAAACTGTTTTCGGTGTTTCACCGTAAAAATTCGTGAAAATTCTCTGTATATCTTTTGGACCTGCGATTTCTTGTGCATATGCCCCAGGTTATATCCAAACTTTTGTTAGTTGAACACTTTTTGATTTGAGCAACAGAAAATCCCTCAAAAATTCGACCTTTGTCAGCTGTTCAGTTTTGACAGATTTCTGCCAATATTTGTGTTTGCCACTTTATCGCTTTCTTTTGAGTTCTTTTGATCACGGAACTTTTGGGGAGGTTGCTACAGTAGTATCTACTATATATGTGGTGGTTTTGAGTTGAAACCTGAAGCAAATAGAGGATTGATTATATGTTATGCTTGCACTAATGTTGCTAATAGAATTGTGTTTAGTTTTGTATGAAGGAAGTTTTCAAGTGTAGGGATTGGAGAATGATGAGATGAGTTGAAGAATGAACAAAAGCTCAAGCTTGGGGATGCTCATGCATCACCCCAAGAAATATCCAAGAAGTACAAGCGTCAAAGCTTGGGGATGCCCCCGAGGCACCCCTTCTTCATCGGCAAAAATCAGGTCACCTTTCAAAACACTATATTTTTATTGCTTCATGCACTATGTGTTTTTCTTGGAGCGTCAGTTGTTTTAGTTTTATTAGTTGGTTTAGTTTGTTTGTTTGCTGCAATAAATGGTTGGACCCCAACAAATTTCTTTTGGAGGAGATGTACTTGTTTTCATTTGCCAAGAACACTCTAGTTTTCACTCTTATTAAAAATCGAGCGTTCTTCTTTTTCCGCTACTGCTTTTGGTTTTCATTTTCGCCTTGATTTGCGTTCAGACCTTGTCATATCTTTTCATCAAGGTGTATTTTTGCCTCTGATCTTTATTGGTTTTCATCAAAAGAGGTGTTTATAAAAAATTTCAAATGGTGTTGGAAAAGAAAAAAAGCTTTGTGCAAAATAGTGGTACAAGAAGGAGCTTGTGTAGACTGTGGCTTAGGCTTTTTTATGTCATGCTTGATGTCTTTTTGATAGTATGCTTAGTGGTTTTGCTGTAGCATGACTTGTCTCAAATAACTGAGATTGCTTAATGAGCCTTTGAAAAAATCATGCGTTGTTTTTATTGTATGGAAGCATTATTTTGGTTTTCTCCTTGATGCTTTATTTGGGTTGACTTGGTGCATGCTCACACATGTTAGACTCTTACAAAGTCGCCAATAGCCTTCATGATCATTTAGTTTTTGACTTTTGATGCCATCTTATGCTTCTTTTAATGTCGCTTTGTCGCTTTGCATGATTATGGCCATTATTGCTCTCTTAGTTGGTCACTCCCAGTCTTTTGCTAGCCCTCGCCTTGTACTGAGTATGAGCTCTACTCGTGCATCCAACTCCTAAAAGCCAAAGTTTTCAAAAGTGTCCACCATACATACCTACTAGCAATTTGCTATTCCAAGTAAATTTGACTTGCTTTTATTTTCTCTTCAAATTAAACTCTTACCAGTGTTATGCGAAATTCGGTTAGTAAAGCTCTCATGAACCGGAAGGCACACTTTACTTTTTCCTGTTCTTAAAAATTTGACATTGTGGTCTCTTATGTTGAGTTGTTATGCTTGCAAGTTGTAAGTTGGATTCTAGCCCAGCCATGCTGTCATGGGGCAAGCTTTCAACATTGCACTTCTTATTTGAGTTGATATCGTGATCTTTTGTCTATGGATGCCCGCGGTGTGAAATGAATTGGGAATCTTGTGGGGATCATGGAGTTTGTATATGTGTTAGGGAAACGCCGGGCCGCCAATCTAAGCCATGCATAATTCATGGTGGAAATTTGCCGCATACCCATGGTGAACATTCGACGACGCATCTCACAATAAAAAGCTAAACAAAAGGCAAATAAAAGAGATGTCGAGGTGTTCATTGTCTGCTTGTCCTGTCATTTTGGTGTGGGCTTGTTCCATGTCATCGGGCACGGAGGTACCCCATTGGCGGTTCTCAATGATATGCATATACTTACAATGACAAGAGCCTTGCTTGGGACTCTAAGTAAAGTAGCATGAGGTTTGGGTACTCGTATTCACGGGGCACGAGGTTTTCAACTTATGATTTGTCAAGCATATGCATCATAATTGTTCTCGCATTAACTTTAACCATTCAAGATGCTTATGATGGGGGCAATGAGAGCTCAAAGCCGGTAAGTACCATAATTTTTGAAGGTTATAAAACTTGCAATCACTGCTTCCCTCTGCGAAGGGCCTTTCTTTTACTTTTATGTTGAGTCACCACCTTCTTTCTTTATGCACCATTAAGAGAGCATAGTTGTCATTCTTAGTGTGATATGCATTGTCCCAAAGTTCATTGATTGATTCATATTGTTGGTTTCACTTGTTCTTAAATTATTTGTATCTAGTCGCCCTCTTAAACTTGAAGGTGTCCTATGCATTTATGTTTTGCTCTCCATGAAGGACAAGCTGAAAACCATTTGTATGTTTTTCCTTATGATTTGAACACACGTTGTAGTCCCCCTCTGACATCGCCCCTTCGCCTATAAAGACCCCCCGACGGAAAAAACCTAAGTACCCGATCAGATTTCCAGAACACATCGCGATCCACCGCCACCGTCGACCCGAAGATCGGGAGGGTCCAGAAGCTCTTCCCGGCACCCTGCCGGAGAGGGGAATCGCCACCGGATGTCTTCTTCATCGCCATGCTTGCCTCCGGAGCGATGAGTGAGTAGTCTACCTTGGACTATGGGTCCATAGCAGTAGCTAGATGGTTGTCTTCTCCACCATGTGCTTCATGTTTAGATCTCATGAGCTGCCCTACATGATTGAGATCACCGTTATGTAATTCTACATGTTTGGTTTGTTGGGATCCGATGAATATTGGTGTTTATGATTAAGTTGCTGTACTAAATTATATCTTTTGTTATCTCTATGTTGTTTATGATCTTGCATGCTCTCCGTTGTTAGTAGCTATCTTGGCCGAGTAGTTGCTAGTGACTCCAAGAGGGGGTATTTATGCTCGATAGTGGGTTCATGCCTCTATTTCACCTGGGGGAGTGACATAAACCTCTAAGGTGGTAGATGTGCTGTTGCTACTAGGGAGAAAACAACATTCATATGCTCAAGGGCATATGCTTTGTTTACATTACACACTTTGCTTAATGCAATTATCTGTTGTTCGCAACTTAATACTACTGGGGTGTTCGGATTGATATCCCCGGGAGTGGATTATTAGTCATAGATGCAGTTGGATGGCGGTCTATGTATTTTGTTGTAATGCCCAGAGTAAATCTCATAGTGATCTTCTTGACATATCACGTTTATCTTTATTCTATCAATTGCCCAACTGTAATTTGTTTACCCAGCATGTGTTATTTTATCTATGGAGAGACACCACTAGTGAACTGTGGACCCCGATCCTATTTCCATCATATTGCTATCACCTGTTTACTTTACTCGCATACTATATTGTTTTCCACTCGATACGCTCATAACCTTTGTTTCAAGCAAACCGGTGAGATTGACAACCTCATCGCAAGTTGGGAACAAAGTATTTGTTTGTGTGTGTGCAGGTTCCGTATCACCTTCAGTCGTCATTGTCTCTCCTCTCCTGATCGATATTAAACCTTGGTTTCTTAACTGAGGGAAGACTAGCTGCTATACTCATCATACCTTTCTCTTGGGGTTCCCAACGGGCTGGTTATCCACCACGCACAAGGACAGTCTGCTTCACATCAACTTGGCACCAGCAGCTAATTTTCTGGGCGCCATCAATAAGTAGCACTTGGCTCTGGACGCTCCTGAGTGCTTGGAGCATGATGGGATAAGTCGGAGGGCACAACGGTTGCAGGTCTTCATCGCTTCGTCGATTCGCCATTGTCTTCTTTTCTTTTTTGGGGGCATGTTTTTGCTGTTGCCCCAACATTTCCTTGTTTCGAACTTTTGTATCATCGGTGTGGTTTTTTATATAATATATAGCGGGTGATGACACTAAGCAAGGTGCCAACTCATTGGGGTTTATATCGAACTCTCGGGGAACAGTCGAGAAAGCTCTCTTTGTTCTTCGTCAAGCAACCTACAAAACAATTTCCTTGTCTTGTGTCACCAACTCCACCGAGTGGTTGTCAAGCACAAGGTGTGGATGTAAGTAAAATAAACATGACATGCAATGAAGTAAATATGATGCAAGAATGGTAAACTAAGCTAATATGCAACTAGTAGAATGCGGTAAAAGTATTTTTGGGTTTTATATATGGATGCAAGAAAGTAAGTATGTTTTTGTATTTTCGGATTCTATTAATGATGAAAATAAAAGTGCAAATAAAAGTGTTGGAAAGGTGTTTCTTATGATTAAAACTGGACTAAGGTTCTTGGGTTCACTAGTCTACTCTGTCATAAAGTTATGGTGGCATTAAACGCAAGATGGATGATCGAAACATTGACATGATTTTTATTATGTTAACTTGATAATATTCATATGGGCAGCACGTCCTAATTTAAAGATGATGCGACACATCTTACTTATACTCTACTAGATTGGAGTACACTTCAAGCAATATAGTATTAAGAATTGACAGAGTATAGCCTTAGGTACGTTGAGATGAAGTTGCATATCAAATATGCTACTGCTTGGATATATTACAATAGAACTATGCCTATGAATGTCGCTTGGAATTCTTAGCTGCCATGAAGAAATCATAGCACATGCATTCTTTTTATCCCTAGTGATGTAACCGTGGAAAGTTAAAACACCATAGCAGATCATTAATATTGTCCCTATCCAATCACTACTACCTAGTTACTCCATCTAACACACACCATTAGAACAAGTAGTAAAGAACAGGGTAATAATATGCATCTACTCATACATCAAGAACATAATAATATATCATATCTCATTGATCATCCAATAAAATAAAGATCCACCACATAGGAACTACATAATATGCACCATAATCATGTTGGGCAGCTCATTTGGCATCTAAACATTGAAGCATAAGAGAGAGAGAGAGAGAGAGAGAGATAGAACAAGCTACTGCCACAAACCCATAGTCGAGAGATGGACTACTCCCTCTTCATGGTGTTGATGTCAGAGAGGGTGGAGAAGCGTCCGGTGGCAACTACGAGAGTGTTTCCCCTCCAATCTTCGCTGGAACAGCCTCTGTTTTTGTGTTTCTTGTTTCTCCGCCACCTCCTCTCGGGAACCCCGATGGGATCTTTATATATTCATTTTTAGGTCAAGCTGAGCATCAAGAGACAAAGATGGATGACATCGGAGCTCTGAGGGCCATTTGAGCATGGGTGGCGCGGCCTGGCCAGGGACCCATGCCACCTTTGCTCGTTTGGCCGTCGTGGCCTCCCTCGTTGACTTCTTGTACTCCAGAAGGTTCTCATGATAAAATATTAACGCCCAAAAAAATCCCAGGTCAATTTGAGTTCGGGAAGGTTCCTGAAACATAAAAATACACAAAACTGGGTTTTCCTCTTCTGCAGAGTTATAACCAAAATAAGGGGGATAGATGGAAAATCCCCATAAATCATTGCAAATCATGATTATAACAACTAATAACATAATAATATGTAGTAATATGCATCAATAAACTACAAAGTTCATGCATGTATTTTGCATACATCAACAACCCCAAGCTTAACCCATGCTCGTCCTCGAGTATGAAGGTGATAAAATCAAACTAGAACTTTGGAGTTTATTGCTTCTATGAAAATAAAAAGTAGAAATAATGATCAATGAGTCAATCTTTAATGAACAGTATAAAGCTAATGAGATATCAAGTGGTACTTCTAATTCGACTCAATGATGTCCAACAATCAATAACAAAGTGCTTGTGCTTTGGAAATTTTTCTTTCTTTCTTTCTTTCTTTCTTTCTTCTCTTTTCTTTTGAACAAGTAGCCACTGAAAGTAAGTAGGGAATATATGTGCCAAGCTTAGATGCTAAAGAGAAAATAAATTTTAGAATTGTGCAAATCAAGTCAACGGTAGTGAAGAGAAAATATGGTTCACATGATCAACACTTTACTAGTTATAAGTCTCATACCCCATTGTTAATAGTACCTTCCACCATGCACTACTCAACTTTAGAATTACCATAGATTTTCATTATGTGCATATAGTTTCAACCAAGTGCTCGCAAAGGGGTACCTCCATGCCACCTGTACACAGTTCCTTTTGGATTTTCATATTTATGCAAAGGCAATACATACTGGGACGACAGGACAACAGAAAAATGAACTCCTCTTAAAGTACCAACTGAGTAGTAAATTAAACTTGTTTAAGCTAATGAGGAAGTCCATGCTGAAACTTCTACCATGATTAGGCATGGTTTCGGTTAGCGGCCCAATGCTCTTCTCTAACAAATATGCACACTCGAATCTTTAACATGATAACCCCCACTCATTTCACACCAGAAAGATATGCATAACCCAAGGTATATGACAACAACTTAATGAACATTGAAAGTCTTGTTCCATGACAGCACGGTTTAACTTAACCCCAACTAATATAATGTCAAACATGCATGCAACTTACATAAATAAACTCCACCGTAGACTGCTACTGTCCCATGAGCTTCAAATTGCACAATAAAAAGAAGTATGATTTTGAATGCAAAGACATCACACATATACTATACTTGGAATAGCATTTTTTCTTTGTAGGTAGGTATAGTGGAGATTTTGCAGTGAAGTATGGCTAGGGGTATTTGGATATACAAGTTTTTTGCTTGCTTTTTCTTTTCTTGGCCATTAGAAATGTATAAAGTCACAAGCATGCATAATATCCATAATGCTACACATTTATTAATGAACTAAGTAACTCAAAGTTAACCATCAATGCACAAAGAAGAAATAGCACTAAATACGGCACTAACAAATTACTATTCAATCAAAGCATATGAAGCATAGAACATAAGCATTACTTGTATTGCTATCTCCCTCTCCTTCCCACTTTTTCTGTTATTTCCTACAGTACCTTTATCATAAATATAAAGTATACCTACAGGTGGTGGTCTATTTATTCAAAACAAAAGATGCACACAAAAAACTAAAAACTAGATGCAGACGCTCCAAGTTTATGCAACGGTAAAGTGGTGCTCAAAAAACAAGGCAACAATAGTATGCAAACCAAGGAGTTGATAGGTCCAGGGGGTTGCCATGGGGCATCCCCAAGCTTATGGTTTTAACCATTACTTATATGACTACTTGCTCGATGACTATTCCTTCCCCGTGAAAAAACTTCACCACAAAACTATATCCCATCTCTTTTCTAGAGTGGTTGACATTAAAGGGCACAAAGATAATATGTGTGCTGGAAAGAAAACCCCAAATAAAATTTACTGAAAGGTGTCCATAGAGTGTATTAATTTTCCAACATTCACTAAATATCAAAAGACTCAAAAAGAATCATCTTGAGACTCAAGCAAATGCTCAAAACAACAAAAGACAGAATCTGCCAATAAAAACAGCAGCAGTTTGACAAATTTTTTTGTCCCCCTTAAACATGTCACGATTTTTTTCTATATTTTTATTAAGGAATAGGATGAAAAGTTGCAATTTAAATAAATATAACAGGTACATAGGAGTTACAGAAAAAAATATGAAATAGCATGCACTAAAAAGTGATGTGTAGATGTTAGCAACTCCAAATAAGTATTGCAATCTTAAAACATCCAAGATGGGTAAAAATTGGTACTTTATTTTTGTTGCAGTAGACACACTAAAACAAAATTTCTTGCTACAGCAAGGACACAAAAATAATACAGAAAGAAAATTTCTCTCTTTCAAGAGCAACAAAAATAAAACCAAAAAAAGTAAATACTACCGGGTTGCCTCCCGTAAAGCGCTTTCTTTATAGCCATATAGCTAGGCTTCGTACCTTTTTCTTTCAAGATGGGCAAGTATAATGAGGGAACTTGTACTTCTGAACATTCACCTTCTTCCTTGGAAAGTGCTCCATACACTATTCCGGGATCCCATGGTGTGTTCATCAAATTAATAGTCAAGCTGAAACATAGTAAAGAACACCACAAGATATGGAAATAATAACAAAATCTCACCTTCTTCCTATGCTCTGGCATTTCATATATGAATAAATAGTAGCAAGTAGAAGCATACCATTGCATATCATTAGTGGGTGAACACATCATGTCTTTACTAGAAGCATAAAGAGGGTACTTATCACCTCATCTTTCATAGTAGTTGCAATTACTATAAGGAAATTTATTTAAATCATGCAACTGGAAATTTTTGGCACATAAAGAGGATCATTATATTTTTTCAGGCATTCATTAGCATGCTTTCCTCTTTCAAAGTAATTACCAATATCATTTTCAATCATAGCATCATGGTTGCCATAAGATTTTTTTATAAGAAAGTTGCAAATCACATAAGTATTTCTCAACATAAGCATATTTCTCCTCTATGGTGTAGATAGGAGATTTCAAGAATAATATGGGACTCTCATGAATGAGAGCATCATCATGGATAACAAGTATATCATTTTTATCCTCATGTAAACATGGAGGGTTATCACTAAGCGTAGGACCATCATCTAAAGCAATATCATATATCATATCTAAGAAACACTCCTTTTTATCACTAGTATCATTACTAGCCAACAAAGAAACATAATAGTAGGAAGGGTTCTCATGGTTCTGAATTTCCTCACAAGAAGCATATGGATTTTCATAAATGGCAATAGAGTTTTGAGTTTGAGTGTTACTATCATCATCGAGAGGTTCCAAAACATCCCCAAGCTTAGATTGGGTCATATCTTCTTCTTTCTCCTCTTCATATACTTCTTACTCCATGCTCATGTTTTCATCTTCTTCACCCTACAAAATATTAGTACTTTCCATGGTAGCAAGATATCTTTCTTTATATTTAATAACATAAGCATTATCACTAAATTCATTTATGCATAGATAAAATCCATGTGCCCTTTCATTACACGAGCCTCATGAAAAGTTTCAAATTTTTCATTAATAAAAGAGTCTAACTCATGGGCTCCAATATAAGCAATATACTTCTCAACTTATTCTATATCATGACACAAAGGTCTACTCTTCCAACTAGAAGCAATTATAGGATCACTATTATGTTTGCATTGGAAATGAGAGTGTTTATAGCAACCTTAGTGCAACAAGTCACATCATGTAATTCACAGAAATCAATAGCTAAATGTTTGATATATATAAGTAATTCATCCATTCTTTCTCCTTCTTTGGTAGATCGATATTCATTGTAAGCTTCCATAATCTCAACATACTCATCAACCATATAAATACTAGGAAGTTCCCCCATAGTTTAGCATGGATATTCAAGGACTACACTATTTTTTTGGATGTTATGTGTATAAGCTAAAACAAAAGTAACTAAAAAGACAAAAAAGAAGAAAAAGAGAATTGCTTTGCAAATCTAAAAGAACAAGAAGACTCACAGTGGTGTTGCCTACGCAAACTTAGGTGATTGCACGACGCTCGAAGAAGATCTTGCATCGACGAATGGCCTTCGCTTGATGAAGCTAGCAGCTCTGAATGTTTTCCTTTGTTCCTCGACAATGACGCCAGAAAATAGTTTTGATGACACTAAGCAAGGTGCCAACTCGTTGGGACTCCAAGTGCAGAGTGTTATAGCAAGAGTAAATTTTCCCCACAAGGAAACTCGAGGTTTATATCGAACTCTTGGGGAATAGTCGAAAAGCTCTCTTCGTTCTTTGACAAGCAACCTACAAAAAAAATTCCTTGTCTTGTGTCCCCAACTCCACTGAGTGGTTGTCAAGCACAAGGTGTGGATGTAAGTAAAATAAATATGATATGCAATAAAATAAATAACAATGCAATAAAGTAAATATGATGCAAGAAAGGTAAACGAAGCTAATATGCAACTAGTAGAATGCGGTAGAGGTATTTTTGTGTTTTATATGTGGATGCAAGAAAGTAAATATATTTTGTATTTTCGTATTTAATTAATGCTGAAAATAAAAGTGCAAATAAAAGTGTTGGTAAGGTATTTCTTATGATTAAAACTGGACCGGGGTTCATGGGTTCACTTGTCTACTCTCTCATAAAGTTGTGGTGACACTACAAGAGATAAGAGAATAAGTGACAAATTGTCCTCATGACAAAATTGCGATTGTCACATATAGTGCATAATAGGTGATAGTTTGCTTTTTGTTTTGTTATTGTTTCATGTTAATTAATGACAGTTCCTAATTTTTTGATTAGAAAATTGTCATGTGGTACCCATCTGGATGGGTTTGTCTGCTGAGACGTAATAGGTGACAATTTTTTAGTGTGGTTATTGCAAATTGTCACTAAAAATAATGTGGGTCCCTCTATTCTGAAAAAATAAATAGGATTATATTTTTAGTAGGTTGCAGGACCTAATTATGTCATGCCATAAAAATTATTTAAAAATTGTGGTAGCAGGATTCGACCCTGCAACCAGCAATCCTAAAATTAGAGACGATGCCACAAGACTATTAACATTGCTTGGTACATAATGAAGATCACATTTCTTTGTACTTGTATTTAGGGAAGTCACATTGACTACATGGCATGGTCGGGATGATTTGGTGAAGTCAGAAAGATCTGAAATAACTATTTTGGCGTTTATGTCGATATAAGCTCGTGGCGGTTGGATTCATCTGTACGCGAGGCGCAAAGTCATTGTGGATCCAATCTCGGTCACCACCGATGGGAGCCGAGGTGATCATGGGGAGGCGACACCGTAAGGCGGTGCTACCCAGAGTCATGGCGTTGATCATAATCGGTGAGTTTCCTATTCATTTTGCTAGGGCTAGATTTGTTATGGTTTTATTTGGTGTAGAGCACCTGCTGATCCACTTTTCGATGGTGTATTTTCATTTTTAGGAAATGGATTGAAGATGGTTCAATAAAGCGACAAAGTTCACAAGACCATACATGCAAGGTGTTAGGGATTTTATGAAATTTGTGAGACAACACGTGAAAGAAAAAGAGTCTATATTGTGCCCATGTACTCAGTGCCATAATGTGATACAGCATGATCAGAAAGATGTTTCAGCACACCTTAATTGCAATGGTATGTGCCAGACCTATACCAAGTGGGTTTATCATGGGGAGGCATGGAATGATGATGAGAGCCATAGTGGCGACCATAGTTTGTATGAGAGTGACGGCGAAGAAGGATTTGAGGATGTCAATAATAGTAATTATGATGATGACGCATCTAGTATGCTTGATGATCTGGGGAAATATGGTAAGAAAAGTGGTAGTATTCCTAATTTGTATGCAAAGATGCTTTAAGAAGCAAAGAGAGAGATGCATGAGGGATGCATCACTTACACAAGGTTGGCTTTCATTATTAGGCTGCTATATGTGAAATCATACGGCTATATCACAAATAGAGCATTTGATCTAATCATGCAACTTTTATGTGCCGCTTTGCCATGGGTGAATTTTCATAAATCATATGCTGATGCTACGAGTGTTCTTTCTGAAGTTGGGCTAGGTTATCAAACAAGTCATGTGTGCAAGTTCGATTGTTCTTTGTTCTGGGGAGATCATGTGAACGACACACATTGTCATGTATGTGGTTTTTCTAGATGGAATGACCCCAATGCCCAAAAAAGGTTGCTCACAAGGTGCTTAGGTACATTCGCATAATTCCAAGGCTATAGGGAATGTTTGTTTCAAAGGAAATGTCAACACACACTAGGTGGCACAAAAAGAAGAGAGTTGTTGAGAAAGGAGTGTTGAGACACCCTGCTGATGGCAAGGTATGGAAGCACTTTGACAATTTTTTGGTTAGTTTGCTGCGGATCCCCGTAACATAAAGCTAGGCATTGTCACTAATGGATTCAATCCGTATGGACATATGACTAGTAATTACAGTATGTGGCCTGTGTTTGTCATTCCGTACAACTTCCCACCCTAGATGTGCATGGATTCATCAAATTTCATGCTTTCATTGTTTATCCCAAGGAAAAATCACCAGGGAAGGATTTTCATGTGTTCATGCAGCCACTGATAAAAGATATGATGGACCTATGGAAGGGTGTGGACACTTTGAAAAGCTGTGCTGAAACGATTGAAGGTTGAAATTGTTATAATTCTTTGCAAACTTGAGAAGCTCTTCCCCCTGCATTTTTTGATGTAATGGTGCACTTAGCTATTCATCTACCCGATGAGGCTCTTCTAAGAGGCCCTATTCATTATGGTTGGATGTATCTAGTAGAGATAAGGCTAGGTTAATTATCTTAAAAATACCATGTGTCAAAAAAGTATCCAGAGGGTTCAATTGCCGAGGGATATATCGTCGGTGAGTTCTTGACATACTGCTCCAGATATTTCAGTGCTGACATGGAAACAAGATTTAACAAGGATGAAAGGAATCAAGATAATAAAAGAACAGTTGGCACAAGGATGAAAGGAATCAGATGGAACAAAAGGGTTGGGGAAATCATCATTGAAATGTTTTGACAAAGATTTTGACACAATGGTTTGGTATGTGCTGGACAACTGTGAAGAGACAGAATCGTATATTGAGTAAGATTTTTACAAATTATTAATCTTATTCCATAGTGTTGACATGTGTGTTTGGGGTAATGATTAACATTATTCATTTCTGTTTATAGTCTTTGCAGGGCAGAGTTATTGGCTAGGTGTGTCACTGACATCGACGTGTCGGTGAAGGAGTTTCCAGAATGGTTCAAAAACCATCTAAGAAAGTTGAAAAATGCACCTGAGAATTTGGTGTCTCTTGCTAAAATATCAAGGGTGCTAGGTTTCAAATGGTTGCTCAGGATAAGAACCTAAGACACAAAATTCAGGTGTAATGGCCAAGGGTGATATTACAATAGGAAATGGAAATGCGTATTATGGTGTACTGCAGGAAGTACTTGAGTTATAGTATGGTCGTAACAAGCATGGCAATAGATCCGTGTTCTTGTTTCGGTGTGATTGGTATGACCTTACAACCAAGGGTTTTAAGATGAAAGATGATGGATTCTTCAAAAGCGTTAATCCCTCTGTACTTTGGTTAAAGAGTGCCCCCTTCATTTTGGCAGGCCAAGCTCATACATGTTTCTACTTGGATGATACTACCTTTGGTGACCCATGGAAAGTCGTGCAGAACTACATGAATAGAGATGTGTATGATGTTCCAGAGAATGAACTTGGCAATGATGGTGCACAGGAGCATGCAGGATATGCATTCCAGGAGGACATAGGTGAAACAGATCATATAATTCGGGATGTTGATGAAGAAGACGATGAAGATGAATCAGAATTTCAGCCTGACAATCAGGTTGACAAAGTGGAACGTGTTGATGCTCGCATTATCTGTGAGCTTGCAAAGGAAGATAACAATGAATATGTAGAAGTCAGCAAAGACAAACAAGTTGACACCGATGAAGATGACGGACCAGATTT
The DNA here is from genome assembly GCA_007115705.1 of Dactylis glomerata. NCBI lineage: Eukaryota > Viridiplantae > Streptophyta > Magnoliopsida > Poales > Poaceae > Dactylis > Dactylis glomerata. The sequence goes on from QXEO01000624.1 coordinate 781,127, forward strand.
TATTGATGCGGATTCAGATCATGATATTGATGATGATTGAAAGATTACTGTAATATAGACATTCATATTTTGTGCTTGCAGTACTATAAACATTGGTAGTGGTTACTATTTGACTGTGATCATGTTGGTTTATAGCAAATTTCAGCATTATTAAATGACCTCACATGATGAGCTTCATGACAATATTTGAATTCATAAATTTAGTCAAAATTAGCATGACACATTTTGTCATATCAATTAAATCTTTACTTAATGAACAAACGGTATGTACTAGTAAAAAGATTTTCTTAAAGCAAGCATGCCATAAACTGATTCTTACAAGCACCATAACCAAAGGACATAATAGTTTTCAAACGAGAAGACATGACTGACGACAACATGTGTTCAACAGAAGACCAGAAGCATTGTTAGGAACAACATATAAAGTCTTCAGACCAGATAACTAGAGCATGGACTTGCTCAGCATGAGCCTACTCCTGCATAACCATCTTCATGGCTTCGTGATAACTATAGTTTGAGCTGAGGGATAAGAGAAAAAAAAGAAAGAGCCCATGATTTCCCAGCCACAGCTGCATCAGCACCTTGTCACCCACCGCCAGGAATTCTTTCTTTTCCATGAACTACTTCCAGCCACTGATGCATATACGACCATCTGTAGGTGAAATGATGTAGGTAGAGTGCACTTTAGTCCACGACCAACACACAATAGTGATTTCACCTCTTTCTTCAAGCCCTGGGGGCGAGAACACGCTTTGGGATTTTTTGTTTACACAAAATATGTGAAATGTGAGTATCGAAGTAATGGATAAAGTAATTGTTGATAATACAATTGTAATGCATGCACATGGATTTAGGTACTCTTTTTGGCAGTCAATTTAGTTATGTATGTGCAGATGTGTGTTTACTTCCTGAATATTCTAGTAACTAAATAAAGCTACAAATTATATTAAACACAGTAGGTTACAAATGATTACCACATGTTTATTATGATTGTTGCAGTTTGTCCAGTTAAGGGTATGAAGCAGAGGCACAATTGTTCCTTGTCCTAACTGTCCTGCATTATGCAGGATCAAAAGCCCGCTCAACCTGTCTATATCTTCTAGCACAACCCCCACCTCCTTCTAGTTGAGCATGGTTCCATCAGGGGAAGTGATAGCATAAAAAATGCGCCTTCTTTCCGAGGCCATTAGGAAATAGGCTGTATATTCAAAGTGCAGTTTGTTCAAATTATTGAAAGATACTTGGTGTGCTAGATCTAGGACAAATAAGCACAGGAAAGAAGAACAAGAAATATATTGCAAACATACATGGATGGATGATAGGGTAAGTCTCAGACATGACTTTGGTGATTGGGCCATGCTCATCAATGATGAAGCAGAGCTCATGGCCAGGTTCAAACATGTATTTATCTGAAAAATCTTTCCAGCCCTTGCCACCAATAGAGGTAAAACCAGCTAGCCCCTTTACATTTGTAACATAGACATCAAACTTGAATCCCTCTTTAGCTTCTAACGTTGCTTTGAACACCCGATTGCTATACCTAGACACTGCATACTTTTGAAGGAAATAATTTCTTGTGTGGCAGGGGATAACCTGATTAACAAAATTATGTTAGCTTGGTCTGTACAAATATGTGACTGTTATTCTGCTACACAAACAAAATTTAGAAACATATCCTACCAAGTATATGTAAATTCATGCCGTAATTTTGCATATAACAACAAAAATGACGCATGCATGGTCGATGTACATGCTGTCAACATAATTTATGTAGTAGTAGCAATGAATTTACTAGAACAACTCAGGCAGCACTACTTTTTTGCAAATCTGAAGGGAGAACCTAATCGCAATCTGGACAACTTATATGAGAAATTCTTGCATGAACTTCTGATTGTACAGATTTTACCGTTTTCTCAAGAAAAATTTGCTGAAGCGTGACGGCGAAGGAGTTGTTCATCCTATTACGCCCGTCACAATAACCCTTGCGGTTAAAGCAAACTAGACACTATCAATGAAACCAAACAGATCAGAAATCAAATTGGTCAAATCAGAGTGTCGTAAAGATTAATCGACAGACTTCCAAAAGATTTCACGAAATCAGTTGCGGCATTCGTTTACCTTAGTGGTCGCCGGCATTGTTGTGCTCGAGGTCGTCATGGGGGAACACAGCCGCTGCACCGAAATGATAGATTGTCAATAGACGACGGCTGATGGAGGTAAGGTGGTCTAGGGTTTGGTGGCGGCTTGCGATGAACCTGCACGTCCTGCGCTGTCATGCTCTCCTCCTTGCTCGGATATGGCTAGTGGAGGAAACTGTGCCAGAAGAGGAGAGACACATAGGAGAGGTACTGCAGCTAGGCGATGTGACAACACGAAAACCCTAGAAGGGGGACCCACTAGTACATGGACCTACTTGTCAGCAGAATGGTAGACGAAGTGTAACCGCTCGATCGCTCCCATGTCTCCCTAATTTTTGCAGTGAAATAAATTAATCTCGCAGACGGTTCCATTTCCCCATCATTTGTGCAAACCATCCTAATCCCTTCTCACTTGCTCTCTCCACTCATCCACTCCTCCCTCAATCCGACGAACTACTCACTCTTCTTCAATCTTCATGGCCGTCGTTGATGCCGGCACGGTCTAGACAGAGAAGTTCCCTCTCCCAACCCCTGGATCGACCATGCTGGAAGTCGTGTACACGAATGACCCAAGCATCGTCGAGAGCACCCTCATGAAGTACGAGCAATGGTTGCTCCGGGACACACACCACTTTGTCGGACTTGGACCTAGAGTACATGAAGGATCAATCTGAGGTGGTCATCGTTTAGTTAGCCATGGAGAAGAACATACTTGTATTCCACTTCTGCAGGTAATTTATGAACATGTGTGTTTGGCGTTTTTTCTCTGGATCTGCTAGGTTTTTTTAGCAACGTGCCTGTCTCAAATTTGGCCTGTCTTGAAATATATTGGGGCAAATGTATGGTAACTTGCGGTGAACATTTTTTTTTCATAGTGAACTCACTAGCAAACTTGCTTCTGTAATTAATCTGAAATCAATGATGCTGAATGATTCATATTGTAAGTACTCAAAATTTGTACATGTCTTGCAGATTTTTGATTAAGTGAAACACACCAAAATCGTCTTAGCCGTGAAGACATTAACATCCAATTAGTGCATTGCAACTTGCTTTTTTTACATCTTGTGTTTGCAAATTTCTTCTTAAATAAAAATGTTTCAAAAATATTTTCTAACTGCAACAAATATGTAATGATTTTGAAATAAAAGTAAGGTATAATTGCAACACCTCAAACATGAATTCCAAACAAAACAAATTATTATACTGCAACAACTATAACTAGTGTTGGAAGCAAAACATTATTTTCCCTTACATGTTCTGACACTACTATAAGAAAGCGAACAATTTATAGATTTACATATACTTTCAACACATAGTATCTTACAGGAATTATTTGTGTATACATGTAGGAGTCCTGACAAGCAATGTATTGCGCTTTGAGAATTCCTTCAACACAAAGGAATTACTTTCACAACTGTTGACATCAGGGGTGACTCTATGAGGCTAGCTGCACATGGTATTAAAATTCCTAAGAATAATTGGATTGACATTCAGGATTTGATCAATTTCAATGGACCAGGCAGAAGAACTGGCATGGCTGATTTGGCAGCCGTCCTCATTGATCCAAGTTTCAAAAACATGAAGGACAACTTCTCTAACTCCAGCCATGATGACTGGGAAGTGCAGCCACTGCCTGCTGTAAACCTCAGGTACGCTGCGATTGATGGTTATGTCAGCTATGAGTTGCACATGCGACTCACAAAAATCAATGAAGGGCAGCATCACTAGCTGCATGCTGTAAGGAAAGTGGTGAAGCAGCTAGGAAGGCCATCATCCCTACTGGCTGGGGTGAGGTTAACGAGTATAAAGGGACAGACTACTGGGAATGGGTAGCATTTTTCCACAACAACAACATGAAGTGTGATCCGGTGGCAGCACCTCCGGGGGTGACGGTACCCTCATGGAACAAACAATCGGGCTCAAGGTGGGAAGTTGATGCAGGCGGCACAAACACGACATCACGTTGGGGTCAGCGCTCAATGGCTCAGAGACAATGGGCTGACCTATGGGATGCAGCTGCAGACGCTGTCAACAAGCGCTCGAAGAGGGATGATTATCTACTTCGCCACAAGATCCTCATTCCCCTCGGCCAGCCGTCGCTCAAACTCTTGCCGTCAATTCCGCATCCTTGGCCTTCGCCAGCTCCGCCTCCAGGTCAAGATCCCTGCCGGCTCGAGCTTGCAAATCATTAATGTGCTCCTCATGATCCTGACAAAGCCGGCTGACTTCACTGGCCGTCAACGAGTCGGCAAGTCGAGCTTCTAGCAAGGAGATGCGGGCAGTGGCACCTACGTGTGGAAGGTGTCAAGGGCAAAGTGGTAGAAAGAAGGCGCATCGAGAGTAGAAGAGTTTGGGCTTACCAGATAGCTTCTCCAGGTCCCTCTTCAGGGCCTGGTACTGGGACTTGCCAGTGTGATACTTCGCTAGTAGCTTCTGGAAGATGCTGGCCCGAAGCTCGTTGATACCCTGAGAGAACAAAGGAACGTTTTCAGCAAGAGTTAGTTTCAAGCCAGCTTCCTCTACAGCTACCTCGAAACTCGGGGGCTAGTAGAAGGAGGAATTGGTCACAGAACGACCTACTCCAGCCCTCAGCTGGCAAATCGTTTAGCCGGTGTCGCACTGCAGTCGACAAAATAATTCGGAGCTGGGATATAAGTTACTTACATCAACAATCTTCTCCACCTCGACAAACTAAAGGCCAGTGTTTCGCAGCGACTCCCTGACAGTGGCGAGCTGTTTGTTAAGCTTCGCCAAAGTCAATGTCCCGGCCCTAGCTTGGCCGGCTTTGCCAGAATCGGCGCTGGACACCGTGTCAGCCCACTCCTTCTGGAGCCGGCTAGCAGAGCTCAGGCTACCGACGCTGGACCCAGTCGGATCCATAGATGTTCTCCATCCCGAAGTGCCCTTGGTGGCCGCCCTAGGAGTAACGGCGGCCTCGCCATGGCCGACCTCCTCGGCTCGAGCTGTAGGAGATCCCTGAGAAACATTCCCAGGGCCTACATCGGCTCCAGCGTGGGGGAGATCGGTGGCCTCACCGACCTCCCTCTCTGGTGCTGGCGTGTCAGTCCCCACGTCCGACTCAGGCGCGACGTCGGAGGAAGCTTGCACGGCTATCTCTTGGGGCCCTTGCGTCCCCGTGCCGACCAAAGTTTCTTCCATCGCCTCTTACACGGTCTCGCGTGGTTGCTACAACCTCCTCCACTGCAACCTCATCGGCGGCGCGAGGTGCGACAACCTCCTCCACGGAAACTTCCTTCGCTACGGCCTCCTCAGCCCGCGCCAGTCCTGCCTCAGCCGCAGGATCTGCGTCGGCAGCAACTCTCTCCGCTGCCATCTTCTGGCGGGCAAGTTCCACCGCGTCCTCCTCGGCCATGCAGGTCTCTTCCTGCGAGGTGCGGTCCCTCTCCTCGTCACGACCCACAATGTCACCATTGTCCCCCTTGCGTGCGTTCTTGCTGTGCGAGAGGGCGGAGGCCAAAGATTTAGTCACCTCAGGCATCATCGCCAGTGAGGATGGCGAAGCCCCTTGATGGGGCGTGGGATCTAGAAATTTGGCCACGGAGATGGAAGCCCTGCAAGAGAAAACCCCCTGCGTCAAGTTTATCAGAGAAGTAGAAGCGCAAGGTGGGGAAGAGGCCAGAGATGAGGAGCTCACCCATCCACCTCTGTAGCTTTGCATTTCACCACTTTCTTCACCCTGGGGGGACGTGGACCCTTCGCCGGTGGCTCTGATTTCTTTCATTTCTGGGCCAGCTTTGGTGGAGCCGGCTGAGATCTCTTTTTCGAGGCAGCAGCCCCACCCCGGGACTTCTCCAGCCTAGCCGGCTCTGACGCTGGAGAATCCGGCACGTCGACAACCGGAGGAATTATCCCTCCGGCGGCAGCCGCTGCTGCCACCTGAAGGCCTGTGGCTCCAAGAACAGTGGTTGGCCCCAGTTCATCATCATCATTGGACCAGTCTCTTAAAGAGGAAGGATGGGAAGACTTAATCGAATGGCTAAGGGATTCGCCTTGCCCCTCCAGCTGCTCGCTTCCGTCATCATCATGAACGGTGCCGTAGCCCTCAGGGGCGATGCTGGAGCCGTTGTCATCATCATCATCGTCGTCGTCCTAGGCAACCACATCATCCGACTGCGCCCTATTAGCGTCGAAGCTGGCCTGGCGCATTGCTTGGTTCTCCATAGTCTACAGAGTAAAAAGATTCTGCTCAAGCCGGTAGGGCAGCGAGTGCGAAGCCGGTCAGAAATTTATTTAGACATTTGACATCCCAAGGCTGAGCAAACAAAGAACCAGGCCAAGAGAGTTTACCTCTGTGATCTGGTTGTCCCGGCTGTAGGGCTTCAAGCCCCACTTCCATTTGGCGGGCAACTTGACCTCGGCAATTTGGTTTGCCTTCTGCGCCACCACTTCGACTGATAGCGTCTTGGAGGAGTTTCGAGTGGGATCTCTGTTGGACCCCAGGAAGCACATCTTGTGCAACCGGCGCTGGAGAGGCGATATGCGAGCACTGATGAAGGTGAGCAAATAGTTTGGCGCTTTCAAACCCCCCTCCCCTTGGCGAGCGACGATTCGCTGAAGAATTTTGACCATGTCTAGGTCGGGGCTCCGAAGAGAAGCGCTCCAGTTGTCACGCTCGCCAGGCCCTCCTGACTCGAAGGGAGGCAGATTGACGTGGTCGACATCCTTCCCGAGGTTCTAGGCATAGAACAAGGAGCGCTGTGCAGGATTCCTTCCCCGTAAACTTCGGGAATCTGGTGGTCTTGTGGGCATAGTAAGAGTCTGGCCCACACGTCACTGGAATTGAGCCAGTGTCTGGGTCTTGAAGTAAAAGAGCCACCGGAATGGCTCAATGTTGGGCCAGATGCCCAAATACGCCTCATAGAGAGTGGCAAACGCGAACAGATTCATCATTGCGTTTGCCCCGATGTGGTGCGGCTGTAGATGGACGTGATCCAGAAACTGCCGCAAGAAGCTGCTAGCGGGCAGCGCGAAGCCCATTCGGAAGTGCTCGAAGAAAACCAACACTTCTCCGGGCTCGAACGCGGGCACCCTCTCGCCACCGGAAGGGCGGCACCTCACGAGGTCTTCCAAAGGGATCATCCGCCCCCGGCGCAGCAGTTCAATCCTCTTCCCCTTCACCCAGGATCCCTCCCATGATCCCTTGGGCAAAGGGGCCGAGGCAGCACCTCCTCCCAACGCGACTCTATGCCCTTCTGCAGAGATGCCTTTGGAGCCAGTGTCGTGGGGATGACTATCCGGGTAGGCCAAGGGCAGAGCAATCTGCCAGCTAACATTCCAGGGATCGCCGTGACATCCGGCCGAGGAGGCCGGCTTCGACCAAGGAGCCGGCTGCGCCAGCAGCCGGCTGAGATCTTCTCCACCGAAGGCTCGAGCCGGCGAAGATGACGAAACCTTTAACCGACGCTTTATTAAAGGTTAAAGGGTCCCAACAAGAGCGACAGATGCTGGAGACCGGAGTGACGCCAGCCACGCATGACCTCCACCAACCGCACCAAGCTAGCCCCTCCTCCATGAAAGGATCTGAGGCAAACCGAGGGCATATACCCCGGATATGCCATCCAGGGGGAAAGGTGCTTTATAAAGTAGCCTGCGCCCATGCAGAGGGACAGAGGAGAGCGGGGCCCATGCCAAGGCCGCAGCCACAGGGGAGCCGGTAGCTGGGCAGCCGGAAGACATACTATAACCAGGCCCCCGCCTATATAAGGGGGCCTCGACCCTTAGAGTAGGGGGATCAAACCCTTCTTCTTCTTCTTCTTCTTCTTCTTCCTCTAGACAACACAGCTCAAGGAGCACTGTAAGCCACCGTGTGCTAAGAATAAAGACTAAGGCAGGTAGTAGGGGTTTTACGTCTGCCTTGGAGGGCCCTAAACCTGGGTACATGCTGTGTCGTCACTACCCAATCTCAAGCCGGACCCATCGTTGTTCTCCGGCGAGCCCCTCCCGTAAGCCATCCCTATGGCTACTATCCTCAAAATACCACGACAGTTGGCGCCCACCATGGGACAACATGCGGCAGCGACCGGAGTGAAGTGCCGATCGGGATCCCCATCGACCCTCGGCGAGAAGGTTGCCTCCGGCCTTGTCTAGAGGTTCGGCACCTTCGACTGCGTCAGCAACAACCTCACCTGCTTTGAGGACGGCTTCGGCGACAGAGGCTCCTTCCTCGACGTCGGCGGCCACCGCTTCTACATCGCTAAGCCATTCCCGGAAGAGGTAACCGACATGCTTGACCCTCTGTGTGATGCAGGCTCAAGCTACAGCGAAAGCAGCAATCTTGCTACCATGGTCGAGGTGTTGGCTCTGGAAGAAGAAGGTGGCGGAGGCCCACCGTGCACTGCGCGCCCGCCGCTTGAACCTCCACCTCTACCAGAGTAAGGCCCTCAGCCTCCAGAGAAGGACATCTTGGACTCCGCCATCATAGATTTGCGCATGCCCCTCGACCTCACCATGGATCCTACCAAGATCGCTGAGAAACTGGAGAAAGCTCGCATTGCCCTCCTCGGAAAGGCGGTCGACATCGATGACACCCGCCGGCACGTGAACTCCATGCTCCATGAGTACAACACCACGCAAGGCTACATGCCGGCTGGGGATGGTCCCAGCCGGGCTAGACAAGTACGTCAGTGGGGCCAAGATCTGGGCATAGAGCTGAACCGAGCAGCGCCCTCCACAAGGTCACCTCCGGTCATCGCCAAGCCAACTTATAGCACGCCCACTAAGAACCTCCATGCTGCTCACTACATCACCTCTGAGCTAGTTGGCTTGCAAGGCGAGGAGCTGCGAGAGAAGCAAGCTCGTCTCCAAGAGCTCCTGAACACCGCCGATCTACAACAACAAGCGATGGAGCCGGATGGGGAGGACAGTGGCACACGGCGCGACAATTGCCTCGTCGTAGCAGGCTAGAACAAGCCTTAGTTGCAGCAACCTTCGTTGCCCAACCAAGGCCGAGCGGAGCACAGCCGGAGCAACCGAGCTCCTGCCAAGAGTGGTGGAAATCACTGCACCCAGCACTCCGGCTACCATAGCCGGCAGCCTCGGGATCCGGATATGGTCACAAGCAAGCCACGCAATCCATGTCGGCCTGATGCGGTGGAGCCGGCACGTGGCAAGGCTGTGGTGCATGCCGCGCTGGCTCTTGGAACCGGGCACGGTGCTCAAGGCCCCCAGCCGGCTCGCTCGCATGTGAGCCTGAGAGTCGGCAAACGCGTTGACCCTCCGAAGGATGACGCTCACCATTGGCTTAACCAGCAGGCGGACTCCAAACTCGATGAGGAGGAGTCCTCAACGGGAACAGTTTGTTTTGGCCCGCGCATCCGTAACGAACCCTTTTCGCCAAAGTTCGCGCTCCCATGAGACATGCCCAAGTACACCGGAGTAGTGAAGCCGGAGGACTGGCTGTCGGACTATGGCATCACCGTTGATATCGCGGGCAGCAACAAGAGGGTGGCGGTGCACTACGCGCCATGCTTCAAGGATCTGCTAGGATGTGGCTCAACAGTCTGCCGGCTCTACAGATCAACTCGTGGTACGATTTCAAGGAGGCGTTCATCAAGAATTTCACTGGAATGTACAAGCGACCTCCCCGCCCGTGGCAGCTGGCCCTCTGCAAGCAAGGCCCATACGAGCCAGATCGTGACTATCTCACGAGATGGTCAGAGCTGCGCAACTCGTGCGAGGGAGTAGGTGAAGAGCAGGCCATTGGATACTTCACTGATGGGTGCAGGGAAGGGTCCCTGATGAAGCACAAGCTCAATAGAGCTGAGCCAAAGACCATGGCCGAATTCATGGTGATAGCAGATAAGTACGGATCAGCCGACTCCGCGGCTAGGGTGTAGTTCGCTGAGTCCGGGCTGGCTGTAGGGTAATCCTAGCCGGCATCCGGCTAGGGCGGACATCACAACCGCGACCGCCACGGCAAGAGGAAAGATGAGCGTCATGACAACAAGTATGGCTCAAATCAAGTGGCCGCTGTGCAAGGAAGCCCGGGGGCTACGGGCGGGAGTCAGAAGCGCAAGAGTGACAAGTACAACAAGGACAAGTACACCATCGAGGTGATGTTGGACCAGCCATGCAAGTTCCACAGTGTCTCGGGCAAGCCGGCAGGACACACCACGCGCCAGTGTATTTTCACCAGAGACTTGGAACGAGGGAACCACCAGCTGAAGGGCAAGGAAATCAGAACCGTGACCGGCAGCCGGCTAAGGCAGCCGGAGACTACCCTGAAGAGGCCAACATCGAGCAGTACCATGTCGTCACCACTCAGAAGGAGGACGCAATGGAAGAGCACTGGTTTGGTGTCGAGGTGAACATGATCATGCCGGCAGAGCCCTAGTTCATGCACTGGTCGAAGGCGTCCATCACATGGGGGCGCGAGGATCATCCCCCACTCATTCCTAGACCCAGGGGCTACGCTCTGGTCCTGAACCCCATCATGTTCTCCAAGACGCACACTGCTTGTTGCGTGGTAAATGACCAGCCCGTTGGGAACCCCAAGAGGAAGGTGTGATGAGTATAGTAGCAGATTTTCCCTCAGTTAAGAAACCAAGGTATGTCAATCAGGAGAGAAAAGCAGACAATGCGACTGAAGGTGATGCTTTCTAGTTTGCAACAGCTTCGGACAATTTATATATGGCGCCTCGTCCAAGCTTTGCTTGCTAGCTGCAACGCGGAACCTGCACACACACAACCAAATACTTTGTTCCCAACTTACGATGAGGTTGTCAATCTCACCGGTTTGCTTGAAACAAAGATTATGAGCGTATCGATATGATGGAAATAGGACCGGGGTCCACAGTTCACTAGTGGTGTCTCTCCATAAGATAAATAACACATGCTGGGTAAACAAATTACAGTTGGGCAATTGATAGAATAAAGATAAACGTGATATGTCAAGAAGATCACTATGAGATTTACTCTAGGCATTACAACAAGATACATAGACTGCCATCCAACTGCATCTATGACTAATAATCCACTTGTGGCGAATCAATCCGAGAACTCCACAAGTATTAAGTTGCGAACAACAGATAATTGCATTAAGCAAAGTGTGTAATGTAACAAAGCATATGCCCTTGAGCATATGAATGTTGTTTTCTCCCTAGTAGCAACATCACATCTACAACCTTAGAGGTTTCTGTCACTCCCCCAGGTTAAATAGAGGCATGAACCCACTATCGAGCATAAATACCCCCTCTTGGAGTCACTAGCAACTACTCGGCCAAGATAGCTACTAACAACGGAGAGCATGCAAGATCATAAACAACATAGAGATAACATAAGATATATTTCAGTATAGCAACTCAATCATAACACCAATATTCATCGGATCCCAACAAACCAAACATGTAGAATTACATAACGGTGATCTCAATCATGTAGGGCAGCTCATGAGATCTAAACATGAAGCACATGGTGGAGAAGACAACCATCTAGCTACTGCTATGGACCCATAGTCCAAGGTAGACTACTCACTCATTGCTCCAGAGGCAAGCATGGCGATGAAGAAGACCTCCGGTGGCAATTCCCCTCTCCGGCAGGGTGCCGAGAAGAGCTTCTGGACCCTCCCGATCTTCGGGTCGACGGCGGCGGTGGATCGCGATGTGTTCTGGAAAATTGATTGGGTACTTAGGTTTTTCCCGTCGGGGGGTCTTTATAGGTGAAGGGGCGATATCAGAGGTGGAGCCAGGTGGCCTCACACCAGGGCGGCGCGGCCCAGGCCCTGGCTGCGCCAGCCTGGTGTGTGGGGCCCCTATGGCTCCCCTCCTACTCCTCTTCAGATCTCTGGAAGCTTCCGGGTAAAATAAGACTTCAGGAACTTGTTTCGTCCAATTCCGAGAATATTTCCTGTGTATCACTTCTGAGACAGAAAAACAGCAGAAAACAGGGAACTGGCAATGTGGCAACTTGTTAATAGGTTAGTTCCAGAAAATGCATAAAAGTGCCACTAAGTGTAACGAAACATTAAGCAAATGGTGTAAAAACAAGCATGGAGCATCAAAAATTATAGATACGTTTGAGACGTATCAAGCATCCCGAAGCTTAACTCCTGCTCGTCCTCGAGTAGGTAAGTGATAACAAAAGAATAATTTTTGAGGTGACATGCACCTACACAATCTTGATCACATATGTAAGCATTTGTGAGATGGGATCATAAGAACTTAAAACATGGGCATGAAGATATAATCTTGACAATAAGAAACTTAGCAACCATGTTGTAAACATGCAAATGAACACAAACAAAAGATCATGAAAATGAAACAATGAAAGTCAAACATGTGTTCAAATCATAAGGAAAAACATACAAATGGTTTTCAGCTTGTCCTTCAAAGAGAGCAAAACATAAATGCATAGGACACCTTCAAGTTTAAGAGGGCAACTAGATACAAATAATTTGAGAACAAGTGAAACCAACAATATGAATCAATCAATGAAAACTTTGGGACAATGCACATTATACTCAGAATGACCACTATGCTCTCTTAATGGTGCATAAAGATAGAAGGTGGTGACTCAACATAAAAGTAGAAGAAAGGCCCTTCGTAGAGGGAAGCAGTGATTGCAAGTTTTATAACCTTCAAAAATTATGGTACTTATTGGCTTTGAGCTCTCATTGCCCCCATCATAAGCATCTTGAATGGTTAAAGTTAATGCGAGAACAATTATGATGCATATGCTTGACAAATCATATGTTGAAAACCTCGTGTCCTGTGAATACGAGTACCCAAACCTCATGCTACTTTACTTAGAGTCCCAAGCAAGGCTCTTGTCATTGTAAGTATATGCGTATCATTGAGAACCGCCAATGGGGTACCTCCGTGCCCGATGACATGGAACAAGCCCACATCAAAATGACAGGACAAGCAGACAATGAACTCCTCGACATCTCTTTTATTTGCCATTTGTTTAGCTTTTTATTGTGAGATGCGTCATCGAATGTTCACCATGGGTATGCTGCAAATTTCCACCATGAATTATGCATGGCTTAGATTAGCGGCCCGGCGTTTCCCTAACACATATACAAACTCCATGATCCCCACAAGATTCCCAATTCATTTCACACCGCGGGCATCCATAAACAAAAGATCACGATATCAACTCAAATAAGAAGTGCAATGTTGAAAACTTGCCCATGACTGCATGGCTGGGCTAGTCTCCAACTTACAACTTGCAAGCATAACAACTCAACATAAGAGACCACAATGTCAAATTTTTAAGAATAGGAAAAAGTAAAGTGTGCCTTCCGGTTCGTGAGAGCTTTACTGACCGAATTTCGCATAACACTCGTAAGAGTTTAATTTGAAGAGAAAATAAAAGCAAGTCAAATTTACTTGGAATAGCAAATTGCTAGTAGGTATATATGGTGGACACTTGGGAAAACTTGGTTTTTAGGAGTTGGATGCACGAGTAGAGCTCATACTCAGTACAAGGCGAGGGCTAGCAAAAGACTGGGAGCGACCAACTAAGAGAGCAATAATGACCATAATCATGCAAAGCGACAAAGCGACATTAAAAGAAGCATAAGATGGCATCAAAAGTCAAAAACTAAATGATCATAGAGGCTATTGGCGACTTTGTAAGAGTCTAACATGTGTGAGCATGCGCCAAGTCAACCCAAATAAAGCATCAAGGAGAAAACCAAAATAATGCTTCCAAATAATTAAAAACAATGCATGATTTTTTTCAAAGGCTCATTAAGCAATCTCAGTTATTTGAGACAAGTTATGCTACAGCAAAATCACTAAGCATACCATCAAAAAGACATCAAGCATGACATGAAAAAGCCTAAGCCGCAGTCTACACAAGCTCCTTCTTGTACCACTATTTTGCATAAAGCTTTTTCTCTTTTCCAACACCATTTGAAATTTTTAAAGACACCTCTTTTGATGAATACCAATAAAGATCAGAGGCAAAAATACACTTTGATGAAGAGATATGACAAGGTCTGAATGCAAATCAAGGCAAAACCGAAAACCAAAAGCAGTAGCAGAAAAAGAAGAACACTCAATTTTTAATAAGAGTGAAAACTAGAGCGTTCTTTGCAAATAAAAATGAGTACATCTCCTCCAAAAGAAATTTGTTGGGGTCCAACCATTTATTGCAGCAAACAAAACAAACTAACAAAGAAAACTAAAACAACTGACGCTCCAAGAAAAACACATAGTGCATGAAGCAATAAAAATATAGTGTTTTGAAAGGTGACCTGATTTTTGCCGATGAAGAAGGGGTGCCTCGGGGGCATCCCCAAGCTTTGACGCTTGTACTTCTTGGATATTTCTTGGGGTGATGCATGGGCATCCCCAAGCTTGAGCTTTTGTCCATTCTTCAACTCATCTCATCATTCTCCAATCCCTACACTTGAAAACTTCCTTCATACAAAACTAAACACAAATCTATTAGCAACATTAGTGTATCATAACATATAATCAACCTCTTTTTGCTTCAGGTTTCAATCCAAAACCACCACATATATAGCAAATACTATTGTAGCAACGTCCCCACAAGTTTCGTGATCAAAAGAACTCAAAAGAAAGCGATTAAGCGGCAAACACAAATATTGGCAGAAATCTGTCAAAACAGAACAGCTGACAAAGGTCGAATTTTTGAGGGGTTTTCTGTTGCTCAAATCAAAAAGTGTTCAACTAACGAAAGTTTGGATATAACCTGGGGCATATGCACAAGAAATCACAGGTCCAAAAGATATACAGAGAATTTATACGAATTTTTACGGTGCAGCACCGAAAACAGTTTTAGGATAGCAACATCCCCAAATCTTTACCTCACTCGAATTAGAGGCTTCTCTTGGCACAAAAACGAAATAAACAAGATAAGGAGCGGTCATTACAGTAGTAATGACTTCCAAGAATCAAATAAAAGAAAAAGTACTGGAAATAAAACATTGGGTTATCTCCCAAGAGTGCTTTTCTTTAACACCTTTGA
Source organism: Dactylis glomerata (assembly GCA_007115705.1). Taxonomy (NCBI): domain Eukaryota; kingdom Viridiplantae; phylum Streptophyta; class Magnoliopsida; order Poales; family Poaceae; genus Dactylis; species Dactylis glomerata. The sequence goes on from QXEO01000624.1 coordinate 796,222, forward strand.
GCTAGGCGCAGAAAATTGCGAATCAAGTTATTTCAAGTGATGAAGCGCTAGGATCAGCGGGTGCCTTACGTCTTCCTTTCTTACCTTTGCTCTTAACTCTAGGAAAGACATGGCTATTGCAAGGTGGAGAGATAAATCTTATATTTCCCTTTCCCACATCAATGACGGCGCCCAGGAGCTTCAAGAGGGATCTTCCAAGTGTGATTTGTCCTTTTCCTACATATTCAATAACAAGATAATCAGTAGATATCATTCTTCCTAGGACTTTTGTAAAGACTCCTTCAGCAATTCCAATGGGAAATATAGTGGCATTGTTAGTAAGAGAAATCCCTTCTCCCCCCCTCAGAAAGCTTCCAAAGGCTCAAAGATTCATAAACATCCTTTGGCATGAGACAAAATTCAGACATAATATCACAACGAGCATGAAAAGTTTCACCACTAATGGTGATTTTTACCGTAGGATACCAACTCGAAGGTTTAGTATTTGTTGGCACATAATCAAAATGCTGTCGCAAAGTATTGTAGCAAGAATTCAAACTAGCAGTGCGAGTCTCAAGAGTATCAAGTCTATTAAAAATGCACACAAGAGAGGAATCAAAATAGTTTGGCATGCTATAAATTGTAATCAACTTTTTTATTATATTGAAGGCTTGATCTCCATCACAATGAAGGAAATCTCCTTCTGCAGTAGCGTCCAAAGCATATCTATAACGAAGAGCAAGTCCAAAGTAAAAGCTACTAAGAAGCAAACTCAAAGTCATTTTAGGTTCAGTTTTTCCATGCCATTCATAAATTCTAGACCAAGCTTCTTTAAAACTTTCCTCATCCTTTTGTTTAAAAGTGAAAAGCATATCCTCGGGTGACATAGTAGTAGCAACTGAATTAGACATAATAAACTGAAGTAAAGAAATAACAATTACCAAGGATTCTAATTTTTTTGGGTTTTTGATATAAAACGATGTAGGTAAAATAAATAAAGTAAAGCAAAACAATAACAAAGTAAAGGATGTGTGTGTGCGAAAAACTCCCCTTGCAGAGGTCTTCCACTCTTCTCCCCGGCAACGGTGCCAGAATTTTTTTGCTTGTTGCGTGGTAAATGACCAGCCCATTGGGAACCCCAAGAGGAAGGTGTGATGAGTATAGCAGCAGATTTTCCCTTAGTTAAGAAACCAAGGTATGTCGATCAGGAGAGAAAAGCAGACAATGCGACTGAAGGTGATGCTTGCTAGTTTGTGACAGCTTCGGACAATTTATATATGGCGCCTCGTCCAAGCTTTGCTTGCTAGCTGCAACGCGGAACCTGCACACACACAACCAAATACTTTGTTCCCAACTTACGATGAGGTTGTCAATCTCACCGGTTTGCTTGAAACAAAGATTATGAGCGTATCGATATGATGGAAATAGGACCGGGGTCCACAGTTCACTAGTGGTGTCTCTCCATAAGATAAATAACACATGCTGGGTAAACAAATTATAGTTGGGCAATTGATAGAATAAAGATAAACGTGATATGTCAAGAAGATCACTATGAGATTTACTCTGGGCATTACAACAAGATACATAGACCGCCATCCAACTGCAGCTATGACTAATAATCCACTTGTGGCGAATCAATCTGAGAACTCCACAAGTATTAAGTTGCGAACAATAGATAATTGCATTAAGCAAAGTGTGTAATGTAAACAAAGCATATGCCCTTGAGCATATGAATGTTGTTTTCTCCCTAGTAGCAACAACACATCTACAACCTTAGTGGTTTCTGTCACTCCCCCAGGTTAAATAGAGGCATGAACCCACTATCGAGCATAAATACCCCCTCTTGGAGTCACTAGCAACTACTCGGCCAAGATAGCTACTAACAACGGAGAGCATGCAAGATCATAAACAACATAGAGATAACATAAGATATATTTCAGTATAGCAACTCAATCATAACACCAATATTCATCGAATCCCAACAAACCAAACATGTAGAATTACATAACGGTGATCTCAATCATGTTGGGCAGCTCATGAGATCTAAACATGAAGCACATGGTGGGGAATACAACCATCTAGCTACTGCTATGGACCCATAGTCCAAGGTAGACTACTCACTCATCGCTCCGGAGGCAAGCATGGCGATGAAGAAGACCTCCGATGGCGATTCCCCTCTCCGGCAGGGTGCCGAGAAGAGCTTCTGGACCCTCTCGATCTTCGGGTCGACGGCGGCGGCGGATCGCGATGTGTTCTGGAAAATTGATCGGGTACTTAGGTTTTTCCTGTCGGGGGGTCTTTATAGGCGAAGGGGCGATGTCAGAGGTGGAGCCAGGTGGCCTCACACCAGGGCAGTGCGGCCCAGGCCCTGGCCACGCCAGCCTGGTGTGTGGGGCCCCTGTGGCTCCCCTCCTACTCCTCTTCGGATCTCTGGAAGCTTCCGGGTAAAATAAGACTTCAGGAACTTGTTTCGTCCAATTCTGAGAATATTTCCTGTGTATCACTTCTGAAACACAAAAATAGCAGAAAACAGGGAACTGGCACTGTGGCAACTTGTTAATAGTTTAGTTCTGGAAAATGCATAAAAGTACCACTAAGTGTAATGAAACATTAGGGAAATGGTGTAAAAACAAGCATGGAGCATAAAAAATTATAGATACGTTTGAGACGTATCACACACCTGCCGCTTCTCGTGTGTACTCATCGACGGAGGCAGCAGAATCTCTACCACACCTCAATGGAGAAGCTGGGAAATCCCCACAATTCAGCTGAAGCCAACTAAGCTGACCTTCCAAGGCATCGTGTCGGGGCATTCCTGCATGCCCATGGGTAGAATCCAGCTGGAGGTGTTGTTCGAGGAGAGAAGGACAACTTCCGCCGTGAGCCGATCTGGTTCGAAGTGGTGGACCTCAACAGCCCATACCATGCGCTGCTTGGTCGCCCTGCCCTGGCCAAGTTCATGGTGGTCCTGCACTATGCATACCTCAAGATGAAGCTCCCTGGCCCTCGTGGAGTGATCACCATCATGGGGTGCTATAAGAAATCGATGGAGTGTGCGAAAGCTAGCTCTAAGCTCGCCGAGGCCTTGGCCATAGCCGAGGAGAAGCGCCAGCTCCTTCAGCAAGTGGCGCTGACCCAGCCTAGGCGACCGGCTCTGAGCCAGCCAGCTTCCAATCTCAAGCCAGCAAGCGATGCCAAGAAGATCCCGCCAGAGGTAGACAAGATGGCTAAGGCTATTGTCTCAGAGGTTGGTCTTTCCGCAAAGTAGGAAAGTGAGCCCAAAGACCTGCCCCGTGAAGATTCGAGATATCAATCGTCTAAGCCCTTCGGTCTGCCAAGGCAAAAATCTTGTATCCCGAACAAGTGTCGATGAATAAAAGAAAGTTGGGCGGCATACGACCGATTCCCTGCAAAGAATGCATTGAGTATCTTTTACCTTTCTAGCGATATTCATTTGACTAAAGACCGGCTTCAAGTGGAAGCCGGCTGTCCCAAACAATCGAACCTCTTGTTAGATGAATGAGTACTTCGTGTGGATCAAACCCCGAGCCTAACCTCCTTCCCAGTCTCATGATAGCCATCGAGGATGGAGCCGGTAGGTCGCCTACCTAGGAAAATTGCCAAGAGAAAAAATGCACAAATCCTAAAAACGCCATCGTTTACCTAAGTGCTAGGTGTATGGGTTAATGATTGCACATAGACTAGACTAAGCCTAATCTCTTAAATACTGAAGTACCGCTTTTCATCCCGCGGCACGCTCCCACCCTAGACCAGCATTCGGCTGCTGGTCCAAGGGAGACCAACTGACACCAGGCTGCCGGTTGGGGGTAGAAGAGCCGAAGGATGGGAAGATGAAGGAAAAGGTTGTGGGGATCAGGTTAAGGCCAGTCCGCGAACAGTTAAAAATCGATGCATCAAGGACTCTGGATAAAATGGCACCAACGTGCACAAACACGATGTTGTTAAATACAACACAAGTTTAGCTCACAATAAACAACGATAAAGAGCCCCGACCTAGCTAAGGATCGGTCGGGGCATCAGCCAGCTCAAAAGGGGCATTATTAGCGGTCCTTGCTGCTAGAACAAAATCTTCGCCATCGGGGGATGGTGGAACGGAGCTGCCGGCAGGGTCCTCAGTTGTCTTCTCAGACGCCTCCACGACGCCGGGCACTTCGAAGTCCATACCGTCTATGGCTTCATCACCATCACTTTCCCCCCCGTCGAAGAGCACTTCGGTGTTTGTGCATTCAGCAATGTCGCAAGCACGCTGGCGAAGCTTGACCATGTTGACGCCGCTCAAGCCGTCTTCGCGGAGATGCTCTAGCTAGTCCAGGCTGATACCCTGGTACCACGAAAGCACAAAGGACAGGGCTTGTTCAGCGCCGGCTCAGGCCGCGGACTCCTTCCAGACATCGACCCGATTAGACATGAACTTTATCCACAGGAGGAGCCGCTCGAGGTCGTCAGCCTCCGCTTGCCCCGGCCATAGAGCCCGAAAGATAGAAGCGATAGCCTTGCGTAGCTGCAACCCCTGTTTGGCGACGGGTTGGAGCCGACCCTTGATCGACGCCATCAACTCCACTGTGGAGAGCTCGGCCTTGGGATTCTCATGGCAGACGATGTGGTACTCTACCCGACATTCTTCCACTGCGGCTGCCACAGCCACAGCAGAGTCGGGGAAGGCCTTTGCAAGAATAGCAAGTGAGAAGGGAAAGGTCGCAAAGGAGTAAAAGTGTGACAACCTCAAATTTGATACAAATTCGAAGGGCCCGTTATGTATTCCACCGCAATCCCAGAACCATTGTTGCGATATACATAACGTAGTTGGTAACCAGTTCCATAGACATTACAATATGAAGGTTCAAATACAATGGTCATAGAGACCAAGTTCATATTACAACACATTATAGCAGCGGAAATAACGTCTTCGGGTCCATGCCTTCACCCTACAGGCAATGGCGACTCATGGAGACGAGCTTAGTTCTGGTACTCTTCTTCATACCCTTCCTCCTGGTACTCTTCCCCATAGTCTGGCCAAGTTGATAGCCAGGGACACAGCCATGAGTACATTGGATGCACTCGCAAACCATCTTATAATTGAAATGATGAAGCAGGTATGCAAGTTTGGTATAGTGGACTAAGCACTAAGTTTATTTGCAAAAGCTAGTTTTATTTCCCAAGAATGTTCATTGGTAGAAAAGAAGTTTAGTTCTCTAAGTTCAATCTAAAGAGGAACTTCAAGTGTGTCAACATCAAGTTCAAGTCAAGTCAATTCAATTCAGATCCTTCACCAATCTCACCATGGTTATTTTTATTTTTGACAAAAGTCAAGTAGAGCTTGCCAACTGTCCATAACCGCGGACTTGGCTATTCGAATAGTTTAGCAGAGGGGTACACTTTACCCACAAGATTCGATACATCTGCCGGGAGAAATCCACGGATCCTCATACACAAGTATGCGGGGTTCAGATAATCAAACAAACTCTTTCACTTGCTCGCCCTAGTATAGGATCCTTCCCTAGAGCCCTGGGTACGGAATCCCCGCTCCGGCGCCTCTAGTTCTGGCCATCCCGGAGTGCCGGGTTAGTGGAATCCACTTGGTTCAGAAGTAACCGCTCACGGTGTCCTTCCATAAAGATTTGTTACAAGGCCTCCCATACTAAGGTAAACAAGCTACGGACTAAGCCCCTTCCCATATAGGGGTAATGTGGTCGTACGGTATGGTTGGCTCCCATAGTACATCACTCGTTGTCATTGAGAAATACATTTCATAGTTCTTAGTCAAGATTGATTTCTTTCATAAAACCATTATGTAGGAACAATCTCCAATTCAAGTTTCAAGTTCAAGTCACCACTTTTCAAATGGGGTTCCTCCAGAGATAGCACCAATTTTTATTAGCGACTAAGCAACTACATTGAGTGACGATACTACTAAATAGAGTTGGATAAACTCAGCTTGATGCTCTTGCTAAACAAGACATCAATACACTTCTATCATTCTACTCTAGCAATTCAATCATGCAATTTACTTAAAACAGTAGAATGAAAAATTAAAACTAGGTAGTGGGAGTATGAATCAAAAAATGGCTTGCCTTGGTTGGCAAAGTGTCGGGGGTATTCTTCTTCTTCTTGATAATAATCCCCTCCAATATTCTCCTCGGCAACACTAGCGCCTAATAACGAATAAACACAAAGCACACAATCACTACACAATGCTTAACCACACACCAAGCACACATCTTTGTTTGCTAACAATAGCATTCATGTTGCATTTTAGGGAGTTGGATTGCAAGTTTTTCTTCTAAGTTTTCATTAATTGTGCAAGTTAAAGTTTGTACTAAGTGTCAAATGTTGTCCCCTTTCTAAGCATGGGTATTGGTTTAGGGGTACTAGGACTAGTTCAAGTGAGAAGGGTTTGATTAAGTGGATTGGTATTGAGGGCAACAATTAGTTCTAAGTGTGCAATAGGAATCTATCATTTTATGTTACTAACTAGAGTTGGGGTAGGATCTAATTGATAATACTAACAGGGTTTGAAGTTGATTAGAGTTGGCTAACAGTAAGGGAGGTCATTGGTGAGTTCACAATTTAAATTTCATGTTTTTAGGAGGCTTAAATAATTTTCTAGAAATCTTCTATGATTAATCAAGCTATGGTCACACTATTCATATCCAATTAAATTCCTAACTTATTCTGAATTCTAACCAGTTCTACTCTGTAGAGTATTTCATAAGCTTTCCAACGCATATTTATTTGCTACAAATGGATTTGTAAAACTCTTGGAATTTAAGTTTGAAAATCATATCTGAAAGTTATTTGAATTAATTCAAACAGGCGGGAAAATATTAAAAACGAAACGGACCGATTTCTAACGAGCTGGGCCTATTCTGAACAGAACCCGAATGGGCCGGCCCAGAAAATGTTTCGAACGGCAGGAAGAAATAAAAACGGGACCTGACAGGGGGGTCCCACTGGTCAGGTCACTTAACGCCTCCGAATCGGTACGCTACCGTGCGATATAAATCCAACGGCTACCAGTCATCGTGCTCGTTGGCGACGGAGGGGCTCACCTGCGTTGCAGAGATGACTGTTCGACGGCGAGGGCGTGACGGAGAGGAAGCAGGACTCGACGGCGACGTGCGGAATTGGCTGCGGCGTGACTCCTCCTCCGATTTCCAGCGGCGGCTTGCTCCCAGGTGGTCGAACGCGGCGGCGCTCTCCACGTCCAGTACCTCACCGGCAGGGCTGGCATCGTCGAGCTAGAGCAAGCGGGGCGAAACGAGCGTGTCTGGGAGGTAGCTGGGGACGGGGCAAGTCTCTCCGTTTGATCGGCGGGGGTATTTATAGGTCAGAGTGACGAGGGTGCGGGCGTCCAGAAGCTCACCGGCTCGGGGGCCCTGGCAACGTTCGAAGGTCGCTCCGGGCACGGCGGCCTCGGGGGCGTGCTGGGAGGGTGTCGCCTCGGCTGCGGGAGGCTGTGGGTCGGCTCTGGCGCATCCAGGGCGGTCGGCATCGTGCAGGAAGAAGAAGGTCTAGGAGGGGGCCCTGGGCGCATTTCTCTCCGTCCCTCCTCTTCTCACGGCTCGGGTCGGGGCAGGGGGCGCTGGAGTCGACCGAGGCATCGTCCAGGAGCATGGCAACAGGGTTTGAGCGAGCTAGAACAGTGAAGCTCACAGTGATCAAGATTTTCCCGATTTTTATCCTCCAGGTGTTCGACGAAATGTTCGCAAGAAGTTTAAATTTGAATTTTTGAAATTTTCCACTTTGGGTGATCAACATATTGGCCAAGGTTTCCAGTCATATTTTTGTTACAGAGAAAGGTTGAGTTTTGCAGAAATCTTATTTGCATTTTTGAGTATAGTCACTGTTTCAGATTCAAACTTTGGTTGAAGTTTGAGTGATGTTCTGATTTGAATTTTGAGTAGCCACTTCTTGGTTGAGTTTGTTAGTGACTTGGTGAAACTCAACTAGCTGGCCAAACACTGAGGTGAGTTGTAGATTTCTTAATCCAAGGGATCAAAGTAGGGTAGTCAAACAGATTTCCTAGATCATCTTATTCTTCTCTTTTTCTTTGATATTTTTATTTCTGGTTTCTTTGGTTCCTAATATTCTTCTCAATTGATTCTGTTGGTTCACTTAGAATTTACTAACCAATACACAAGCAAAAATAACACACATGAAATCATAGAATACAGACAATAGCCAAATACATGTATGCATGAAATAATGGGTAAAAGTTTTATCTGGGTCCAAAATTTGGTATTTTAATTCATAAGAAGTGGATTACAATTTCTGAGTTGTTACAATCTTCCCCCCTTAAAAAGAATCTCGTCCCCGAGATTCACTAATTAAGAACTGAAAAGATGGGGAAACTCTTTTTGAAGGTAATCTTCTCGTTCCCAAGTGGCTTCATCTTCGGTGTGATTACTCCACTGAACCTTCAGAAATTTGATGCTTCGGGTTCGAGTGGTTCTATAGGCTTCCTCGAGGATACGGATAGGCATTTCACGATAGGTCAAATCCTTGTTGATGTCCACAGAACGGTGATCAATATTCTTGAAGATTTCGGGCTTCTCCGGAACTTCAAGACATTTCCGAAGTAAAGACACGTGAAAGACATCGTGTACCTCAGACAATTCAAGGGGCATTTCCAACTGATAAGACACTTCTCCTTTACGGTCTAGTATCTTGAAGGGTCCAATATATCTGGGTGCAAGCTTTCCTTTTACTTGGAATCTTTGCAATCCCTTGAGAGGTGATACTCTGAGATAAACAAAATCTCCAATCTGGAATGTCAGTTCTCTACGTCTCTTGTCGGCATAACTTTTCTGTCTGGACTGGGCTGCCTTGAGATAGTCACGAATCATGCGAACTTTCTCCTCGGCTTCTTGCAGAATGTCAGGTCCAAATATCTGACTGTCTCCGGTTTCGGACCAATTCAAAGGGGTACAACACTTTCTTCCATACAAAGCTTCAAATGGGGCCATTTGCAAACTGGCTTGATAACTATTGTTGTAGGAAAACTCCGCGAAAGGCAGACAATCTTCCCACTTAGCCCCATAGGCTAGAACACAGGCTCTCAACATATCTTCAAGTATTTGATTCACTCTTTCAGTCTGTCCATCAGTCTGAGGGTGGTAAGCTATGCTAAAGGCTAATTTGGTGCCCAAGGCTTGATGTAAGCTTCTCCAAAATCTTGAGGTGAATTGGGTTCCACGATCGGAAACTATGGTTTTAGGGACTCCGTGCAAACTAACAATTCTGGATAGATACAGATCTGCTAGCTGTCCCGAGCGATAAGTGGTCTTGACAGGAATAAAGTGGGCAACTTTGGTCAGTCTATCCACAATGACCCAAATAGAGTCATTGCCACGGCTAGACCTTGGAAATCCAGTGATGAAATCCATTCCAACAGATTCCCACTTCCATTCCGGAACTTGCAAAGGCTGCAGTAGTCCAGCAGGACGTTGATGTTCAGCCTTGACTCTTTGGTAGATGTCACACTTGGAGATGAACGATGCAATCTCACGCTTCATTCCATGCCACCAAAATTGTTCCTTCAAATCTTGATACATCTTAGTTCCACTGGGGTGGATGGAGTAAGGTGTCTCATGAGCTTCCTTCATAATCATTTCCTTCAATTCTGAATCAGCAGGCATGTAAATACGTCCTTTATACCAAAGAACTCCTTGATCATCTTCTTCAAATCCTGGCACCTTGCCGGAACTAATTCTGCGCTTGATTCCGTCAATACTCTCATTTCCCTTCTGGGCTTCTTTGATTTGGCTCATCAAGGTGGGTTGAAACTCAAGGTTGGCTAGGAATCCTCGACTGACTAGTTCCAATCCAAACCTTTCAAACTCTTGGTGCAACATGGGTTGCTCCTCTTTGATCGCCATATTCAACGAGCACGGCTTTCTACTCAATGCATCGGCCACTACATTGGCCTTACCGGGGTGATAGTGAATTTCTAGATCATAATCCTTAATCAACTCTATCCATCTTCTTTGCCTCATGTTCAACTCCTTCTGCGTGAAAATATACTTCAAGCTCTTGTGATCAGTGTAGATCTCACAACGGTTACCCATCAGATAGTGCCTCCAGGTCTTCAGGGCTAGAACTACGGCTGCTAACTCCAGATCATGGGTTGGGTAGTTTTCTTCATGAGGTCTAAGCTGTCGGGAGAGGTATGCTATGACCTTGCCTTCTTGCATTAATACACAACCAAGTCCATGTTTGGAAGCATCGCAATAGACATCAAAGTTTTTGGTGACATCGGGCATGGTTAGGACGGGGGCGGTCACCAGTCGCTTCTTGAGCTCTTGAAAACTTTCTTCACACTTAGGGATCCATTCAAACTTCTTTTCTTTCTTCAATAGTTGGGTCATTGGCCGGGCAATGCTCGAAAACCCTTCAACAAACTTGCGGTAATATCCCGCTAATCCGAGAAAACCGCTAACTTCAGTTTGAGTGGTAGGAGCTTCCCATTCCATGACTGATTTGATCGTCTTGGGATCCACGGATATTCCTCCCGCTGATAATACATGGCCTAAGAATCCAACTTCCTTCAACCAGAACTCACATTTGCTGAACTTGGCATACAGCTGATGCTCTCTTAAGGTTTCTAAGATTAATCTCAAATGGGTTGCATGCTCTTCTTCGGACTTGGAGTAGATAAGAATGTCATCAATGAAGACAACAACAAACTTATCCAAGAACTCCATAAAAACCTTATTCATGAGGTTCATGAAATAAGCAGGGGCATTGGTTAATCCAAATGACATTACGGTGTAGTCATACAATCCGTATCGGGTAGTGAAGGCTGTTTTAGGTATATCAGTTGCACGGATCTTCAGTTGGTGGTATCCAGTTCTAAGATCTATCTTTGAGAAGACTCTAGCTCCAGTCAATTGGTCAAACAAATCTTCAATCTTCGGGAGAGGATACTTGTTCTTGATGGTCACATCGTTTAGCTTGCGGTAATCAGTGCACAGTCGGCTAGAACCGTCACTTTTATCCACAAACAGAACGGGTGATCTCCAAGCAGAAGAACTTGGCTGAATCAATCCTTTACTCAAAAGGTCATCCAACTGTTTCTTCAACTCAACTAGTTCAGCTGGGTTCATACGATAGGGTCGTTGGGCTATAGATCCGGTTCCGGGGATAAGCTCAATGATAAACTCAATATCCCGATCCGGTGGCATTCCGGGTAGCTCATCGGGAAAAACATCCGGGTATTCACAGACGATGGGAACTTCCTTTATGGTTGGCCCTGAGATACTCTTATGACATCAGGTGGTTTGGGGTGGTTTTACGGATACATGCTTGACTATGATTCCAGTGCTACTCTTCATGGTGATGGTCTTCTTGGCACAATCTATTACTCCTTGATGGGAAGACATCCAATTCATACCAAGAACTACTTCCAAACCTTTGGTTCCCAACACTATCAAATTGGCTAAGAAAGCTATTCCATGAATTTCTATGGGCACTGCCAAGCAGGTACAACTGGCTTTGGTTACTGACCTGGGAATTTGCACAGACATGACATCTTTCAAGGGTGTGGGTTGAAGTCCACTTTTATCAACGAATAATTGGGTAACAAATGAGTGTGAAGCTCCAGAATCAAACAGAACTCTTGCAAGAACTAAGTTAACAGGGAACATACCAAGCACAACGTCGGTGGCTTCCTGAGCTTCTTCAACATTCATGTGATTCAGACGGCCTCGAGAGTGAGGCTGGTTCCTTGGTGGATAGTTCTTGCCATTTCCCACACGGCGCTGTTGCTGAGCAGGAGCAGTGGTCTTGGATGCATCATTCAGCTTCTTGGGGCACTCATTGGAGTAGTGCCCTTTGAGTCCGCACTCATAACAGGTAACTCCAGACTTGTCACCAGGCTTGGGTAACACAGGGGCGCCATTTGGCCTTGTAGTATTGGTGTTGAAGTTGTTGCCACTAGGTCTTGGAGGTGCACGGTTAAAGTTGTTGCCGGGCGGATGGTTGGGATAGTTGGGACGTGGAGCAGGTGCAGATGGCCTCATAGGTCTAGGGGCGAAACCCATAGGTGCATTTCCCCTTGGCTTCTGCGAGTTGCTCGAGTTGCCTTGATACATCATACGGCGCTTGCGGTTCTCTGCAGCTTGCTTGAGTTTGCCTTCCATCTGAATGGCAGAGTCAACCAATGACTCCAGGTCGGCAAAGTGAATGCTGACCAAGACACATTGTATCTCATCATGAAGTCCATCCAGAAACCTTTCCTGCTTCTTCTCGGTGGTGTCGGTGTCATCTGGGGCATACCTAGACAAGGTAAGGAACTTGTCACGGTAATCCACCACAGATAGGGAACCTTGCTTTAGATTTCTGAACTCATCTCTCATCCTTTTATCCAATCCCAAAGGAACATGGGCTTTGCTAAACTTGCTCTTGAACTCCTCCCAAGGCATCACATACCCTGGGGCTTGCATTGCACGGGTGCTATCCCACCAAGCTCTTGCGGCTCCCGCAAGGTAGTGGGTGGTGTACAAAACCTTCTCATTTTCACCAACTTTGGCGACTGCCAAATTGTTCTCCATAGTGCGAAGCTAGTCATCGGCATCTAAGGGCTCTTCAGACTTAGTGAATATAGGTGGGTTGGTGTTTTGGAAACTCCTTAACTTGGATCGGTGATCACCATTGCCATTGTTTTCTCCTTCACCATTGCCATTGCCATTGTTGTGGTTCATTGCCATCTGGGTTATCTGCTGAAGAGTGGCCAAGTTAGCTTGGCGCTCAGCTCGGGCTGCTTCCCGGTCTTCCATGATCAACCTTAGTAGTTCGGCCATTTCTGGGTTCGGGGGTGGGGGTGCTCGCGGCATCTGAAGATAATGTGTGTAAGACAAGAGGGAAAAGCTAATTTTTGCTAAGATTTAAAGGTAATATGGATGATGCAATTTGTGTTTTACTAAGGCCTTAAGGGCCAAATTCATATTTCATTCAACACTCATCAAACATATTATACATACGAGTTCACACATTACAAATGGTTTACATCAAACCATTGCGACTCGTCTACTAGAGAGGGGGATACAACTCACACCTACACGAAGTGACTCAAGGTGAACTCACAACGAGATAACACGTGGATCTCTGATCTAAACAGTGGGCTCCTCGGGGTCTTCCTCCTCATCACTCACAATGAATCCATTATGCCCACCATCTTTCGGATCATCAAGGTCCTCCATGAAGTCATCCTCATCACTAATGAGGGCATTATCCTCCTTGCGGAGATCAATGCCTTCCTCCTCACCAAGGTGATCCTCAAGACTCTCAATGTACTCAGTCAGCTCAGCCACATTGGCCTTCAACTCCTCAATGTCCTGATCCTTCTCATCGCGCTGGCGACGAAGGCTCTTGCGCTCCTTCGCAAGAATCCTGATAGTGCTCCTTGCCTCCACCAGTGCGAAGTGCTCAAGGTTGGCCTTGGTACGAGCACGATCGGCCTCCTGCTGAGTGGAGTACAACAAGAAGTCCATGTGATCGATGTAGGTACTCGGCTCATTCTGCCCAGGCATGTTTGCGGGACGTCCATCCGCATCACGCCGAGCAAAGTTCCTAAAGTGCTCTCCCTGAACCTCCTCCACATGCAGTCCGCACAAGCGGGCGTGCATCTCCTGCATCGCTCGGACCAAACCATCGGCCCAAGTGTTCTCCACAAGCTCAAACTTGACCCTTGGAGAACTCAAATTCCCCTTCGTGCCACGACAACTGGCTCGGATAAGCCACCGTAGCTCTCCATCGGGGTGCTCATTGAGCACGGCTCCCTTGAACTCCGGATACAGACGATCCAGGAACAAGGTCAAGGTGGTGAGGTCGCACTCGAAACAAAGGCTGCCACCATGGCCCAACTGGTAGTGCTCAACGAATACCGGGGCCATCTACAAAATTTTAGATTAGATTAAGTTAGTGATCAACTCAAGTGTGCAAAATTTTAAGTAGGTAAAAACTGAAGTAGGTATAAAACTTTGCAAATAGAGAGGAAAGACTAAGCAATTTTGCAACCATTACTTATATCTTTGCTTTTATCAAGGTTTCATTTAACGCCCATTCTAACTAAGGTCTCCTATGGTCAGCCTAGGCTCTGATACCAACTTGTGACAACCTCAAATTTGATACAAATTCGAAGGGCCCGTTATGTATTCCACCGCAATCCCAGAACCATTGTTGCGATATACATAACGTAGTTGGTAACCAGTTCTATAGACATTACAATATGAAGGTTCAAATACAATGGTCATAGAGACCAAGTTCATATTACAACACATTATAGCAGCGGAAATAACGTCTTCGGGTCCATGCCTTCACCCTACAGGCAATGGCGACTCATGGAGACGAGCTTAGTTCTGGTACTCTTCTTCATAACCTTCCTCCTGGTACTCTTCCCCATAGTCTGGCCAAGTTGATAGCCAGGGACACAGCCATGAGTACATTGGATGCACTCGCAAACCATCTTATAATTGAAATGATGAAGCAGGTATGCAAGTTTGGTATAGTGGACTAAGCACTAAGTTTATTTGCAAAAGCTAGTTTTATTTCCCAAGAATGTTCATTGGTAGAAAAGAAGTTTAGTTCTCTAAGTTCAATCTAAAGAGGAACTTCAAGTGTGTCAACATCAAGTTCAAGTCAAGTCAATTCAATTCAGATCCTTCACCAATCTCACCATGGTTATTTTTATTTTTGACAAAAGTCAAGTAGAGCTTGCCAACTGTCCATAACCGCGGACTCGGCTATTCGAATAGTTTAAAAACCTCTGCAGAGGGGTACACTTTACCCACAAGATTCGATACATCTGCCGGGAGAAATCCACGGATCGTCATACACAAGTATGCGGGGTTCAGATAATCAAACAAACTCTTTCACTTGCTCACCCTAGTATAGGATCCTTCCCTAGAGCCCTGGGTATGGAATCCCCGCTCCGGCGCCTCTAGTTCTGGCCATCCCGGAGTGCCGGGTTAGTGGAATCCACTTGGTTCAGAAGTAACCGCTCACGGTGTCCTTCCATAAAGATTTGTTACAAGGCCTCCCATACTAAGGTAAACAAGCTACGGACTAAGCCCCTTCCCATATAGGGGTAATGTGGTCGTACGGTATGGTTGGCTCCCATAGTACATCACTCGTTGTCATTGAGAAATACATTTCATAGTTCTTAGTCAAGATTGATTTCTTTCATAAAACCATTACGTAGGAACAATCTCCAATTCAAGTTTCAAGTTCAAGTCACCACTTTTCAAATGGGGTTCCTCCAGAGATAGCACCAATTTTTATTAGCGACTAAGCAACTACATTGAGTGACGATACTACTAAATAGAGTTGGATAAACTCAGCTTGATGCTCTTGCTAACCAAGACATCAATACACTTCTATCATTCTACTCTAGCAATTCAATCATGCAATTTACTTAAAACAGTAGAATGAAAAATTAAAACTAGGTAGTGGGAGTATGAATCAAAAAATGGCTTGCCTTGGTTGGCAAAGTGTCCGGGGTATTCTTCTTCTTCTTGATAATAATCCCCTCCAATATCCTCCTCGGCAACACTAGCGTCTAATAATGAATAAACACAAAGCACACAATCACTACACAATGCTTAACCACACACCAAGCACACATCTTTGTTTGCTAACAATAGCATTCATGTTGCATTTTAGGGAGTTGGATTGCAAGTTTTTCTTCTAAGTTTTCATTAAGTGTGCAAGTTAAAGTTTCTACTAAGTGTCAAATGTTGTCCCCTTTCTAAGCATGGGTATTGGTTTAGGGGTACTAGGACTAGTTCAAGTGAGAAGGGTTTGATTAAGTGGATTGGTATTGAGGGCAACAATTAGTTCTAAGTGTGCAATAGGAATCTATCATTTTATGTTACTAACTAGAGTTGGGGTAGGATCTAATTGATAATACTAACAGGGTTTGAAGTTGATTAGAGTTGGCTAACAGTAAGGGAGGTCATTGATGAGTTCACAATTTAAATTTCATGTTTTTAGGAGGCTTAAATAATTTTCTAGAAATCTTCTATGATTAATCAAGCTATGGTCACACTATTCATATCCAATTAAATTCCTAACTTATTCTGAATTCTAACCAGTTCTACTGTGTAGAGTATTTCATAAGCTTTCCAATGCATATTTATTTGCTACAAATGGATTTGTAAAACTCTTGGAATTTAAGTTTGAAAATCATATCTGAAAGTTATTTGAATTAATTCAAACGGGCGGGAAAATATTAAAAATGAAACGGACCGATTTCTAACGAGCTGGGCCTATTCTGAACATAACCCGAACGGGCCGGCCCAGAAAACGTTTCGCACGGCGGGAAGAAATAAAAACGGGACCTGACAGGGGGGTCCCACTGGTCAGGTCACTTAACGCCTCCGAATCGGTACGCTACCGTGCGATCTAAATCCAACGGCTACCAGTCATCGTGCTCGTTGGCGACGGAGGGGCTCACCTGCGTTGCAGAGACGACTTTTCGACGGCGAGGGCGTGACGGAGAGGAAGCAGAACTCGACGGCGATGTGCGGAATCGGCTGCGGCGTGACTCCTCCTCCGATTTCCAGCGGCGGCTTGCTCCCAGGTGGTCGAACGCGGCGGCGCTCTCCACGTCCAGTACCTCACCGGCGGGGCTGGCGTCGTCAAGCTAGAGCAAGCGGGGCGAAACGAGCGTGTCTGGGAGGTAGCTGGGGACGGGGCGAGTCTCTCCGTTTGATCGGCGGGGGTATTTATAGGTTAGAGCGACGAGGGTGCGGGCGTCCAGAAGCTCGCCGGCTTGAGGGCCCTGGCAACGTTCGAAGGTCGCTCCGGGCACGGCGGCCTCGGGGGCGTGCTGGGAGGGTGTCACCTCGGCTGCGGGAGGCTGTGGGTCGGCTCTGGCACATCCAGGGTGGTCGGCATCGTGTAGGAAGAAGAAGGTCTGGGAGGGGGCCCTGGGCGCATTTCTCTCCGTCCCTCCTCTTCTCACGGCTCGGGTCGGGGCAGGGGGCGCTGGAGTCGACCGAGGCATCGTCCAGGAGCATGGCAACAGGGTTTGAGCGAGCTAGAACAGTGAAGCTCACAGTGATCAAGATTTTCCCGATTTTTATCCTCCAGGTGTTCGACGAAATGTTCGCAAGAAGTTTAAATTTGAATTTTTGAAATTTTCCACTTTGGGTGATCAACATATTGGCCAAGGTTTCCAGTCATATTTTTGTTACAGAGAAAGGTTGAGTTTTGCAGAAATCTTATTTGCATTTTTGAGTATAGTCACTGTTTCAGATTCAAACTTTGGTTGAAGTTTGAGTGATGTTCTGATTTGAATTTTGAGTAGCCACTTCTTGGTTGAGTTTGTAAGTGACTTGGTGAAACTCAACTAGCTGGCCAAACACTGAGGTGAGTTGTAGATTTCTTAATCCAAGGGATCAAAGTAGGGTAGTCAAACAGATTTCCTAGATCATCTTATTCTTCTCTTTTTCTTTGATATTTTTATTTCTGGTTTCTTTGGTTCCTAATATTCTTCTCAATTGATTCTGTTGGTTCACTTAGAATTTACTAACCAATACACAAGCAAAAATAACACACATGAAATCATAGAATACAGACAATAGCCAAATACATGTATGCATGAAATAATGGGTAAAAGTTTTATCTGGGTCCAATATTTGGTATTTTAATTCATAAGAAGTGGATTACAATTTCTGAGTTGTTACAAAAAGCAGGAAAAATGGACGATGAGACACACCGAGGATAGCATGCTCCAGACCCTAGAGACCAGCATGGATCTTGCAGTCTCACGCACACCTGATGCCAAGTTCAGCATCGTGTCTCTTGTAGTCGGACTTCTGGAGATCAACTAACTCCTGGATTTTGGCGTCACGTCTCTTAACTTCAGCGTCTTGCATCACGTGGAGCTCATCCACCTTGCTGTCATACTTCGCCGCAAGAATCTCCTTCTCCTTGGCCAACCGTTGCTCGAACTCCTGCTGAAGTGTCGACTCTGCTTCTTTAGCCTTCGCCAGCTCTGCTTCTAGTTTTTCGGTTCTGCCGGTTTGAACCTGCAAGTCCTTGGAGTGCTCCTCGTGCTCTTGTTGGAGCCGGCTAATCTCACTGGCCAACAATGAGTCGGCAAGTCGAGCTTCAAGCAAGGAGATGTGGGAGGCAGCGCCTGCGGACGAAAAATGTTGAAGACAAGGCAGCAGCAGAAGTGCACACCGAAATCAGAAGAATCTAGGCTTACCCAACAACTTCTCCAAGTCCTTCTTCAGGGCTTGATACTGGGACTTGCCGGTACGATACTTCGCCAGCAACTTCTGGAAGACGTCGGCCTGAAGCTCGTTACTGCCCTAAGAATACAGAGGAGTGATTTTCAGCGAGAGTCAGTTCCAAGCCAGCTACCACTACAGCTACCTCGAAACTTGGGGGCTAGTAGGAGGAGGAATCAGTCATAGAGCAACCGGCTCCATTCCTCAGCTGGCAGGTCGCCTAGCCGGCGTAGCGCTACAGCCGGCAGAAGAATCTGAAGCTAAGAACAAATCACTTACGTTGACGGTCTTCTCTGCCTCGACGAACTGGAGGCCTATGTTTCCCAGTGACGCCTTGACAGTGGCGAGCTGCTTGCTCAGTTCCGCCAGTCAAGTTCCCGCCCCTGGTTCTACTAGTTCCAGCAGAGCCGACGCTGGAAGTAGTGGCCGCCCATTCCTTCTGAAGCTGGCTAGTAGAGGTTTGGCTACCGGCACCGGACCCGGTCGAAGCTGCGAATTTTTTCCATCCTGAAGCGCTCTTGGCATCCACTCCAGGAATGACGGAAGCTTCGCCGTGGTCGCCCTCCCCTGTTTGAGCAGCGGGATTTTCCTGAGAAACATTCTCAGGATCAGCGTCAATTCCAGCGCAAGGAGGATCGGCGGCCTTGTCAATCTCCGTGCCAGGCATGGGCATGCCAGCCTTCGTGCCCGGCGCAAGTGCAGTGCTGGAAGAAGCTCGCGCAACCATCTCCGGAGGCTCTAATGTCTCTGCGTCAGCCGAAGCCTCCTTCATCGCCTCTTCTGCGACCTCGTGCAATTCTTCCTAGCCAGCTGGGCCAGAAGATGCCTCAGCGGCGGTGACTTCCCCAGCCGTAGTTTTATCGGTGGTAGTGCAAGGTGCGACAATCTCTGTCGCAGTAATCTCCTCAGTGGTGGCCTCCTCCGTTCGCCTGGGTCCGGCATCGGCCGCGACATCTGCATGGGCGGCAACATCCTCTACTGCCATCTTCTGGCGGATAAGTCCCACCACGTCTTCCTCAACCTTGCAGGACTCCTCTTGCGAGGCGCGGTCCCTCTCTTCGGCGCGACCCAAGTCGCCGCCGTCGTCCCTCCTGTGCATCCTCTTGTCGTGCAAGAGGGCAGAGGCTGAAGATTCAGTCTCCTCCGGTGCCATCATGGGAAGGGGTTTCAGGAGCTTATCGATGGAGATGGAGGACCTATAAAAAGGGAGATGCTCCATGCTAAAGTGTGCCAGAAATGTGAAAGCATGATGCAGAAAAGAGGGCGAAGGCGAGGATCTTACCCAGCCACCGCTATAGCCTGGCGCTTGACTACCTTCTTCACCTTGGGGGGAAGCAGATCCTTCGCCGCTGGCTTGGTCTTCTTCTGCTTCTGAGCTAGCTCAGGAGCATCCGGCTGAGCTCTCTTCTTGGGGGCAGCCACCCCGCCTCCAGGTTTCCTCAGGGCGGCCGGCTTTGGAGCAGCCGGAGACCGCTCTGGAGAATTCGGCACGTCCACAATCGGAGAGATCTTACCTCCGGCAGCGGCCGCAACGGCCACATGAAGAGTTGTTGCCTCAAGGGCAGCAGACGGTACTAGTTCATCATCATCATCTTTGGACCAGTCTCTTAAGGAGGCAGGACATGGGGACTTACTCGAGTGGCTGAGGGATTCGCCCTGCTCCTCTAGCTCCTCACTCTCGTCATCGTCATAAGTGGCGCCTGAGCCCTTGACGACGGCGCTAGAACCGGCGTCATCATCCTCATCATTGTCATCCCAGATGACCTTGTCGTCCGATTGCACCTTGTTAGCAGCGAAGCCGGCCAGGCGCGTGGCTTGATTCTCCGTGGTCTGCAGAGCAAACAAGTTCTGCCCAAGCCGGCAGGGCAGCGCGTGCGAAGCCGGGCAGGAAGCTAATAAGTCAACTAGCATCCTAAAGACTGGGAAATGAAAAGATAAGTCGGGGAAACATGTAACAGCCCACTTTTGTACTGCACATTTAGCTCATGTAATGCTTTATTTAGGGGGAACAAAAACTTTTTAATTAAGGTATTGGAAGTGTGTGTGTGCATGATCTTATGTGCTTGAGTTGGGTGCTATAAAAATCTTTTGTCTCAAAACTCTATTCTAAAATTCTAGCAAGTATGAATTGTGTTGTGTGCTGGTTTGCAAATTTATTCAAATGCCAATCAAAAACCTAGAAAGATTAAAACTAGGTCTTGCTTGTTTGTTTGCATCATCATTTAATGTGCATGTGTGGTTATATTTAAACTCCTATTCTTTTCGGTTTTCTTTTCCTTTTAAATTCTAGCAAGTTAAGTGACCTAGGGGTTTGACTCCAAATTCTCCAAACACTTTACCAAGCTAGGATATGAATTTTGCATTTCAAATTTTTGTGAGAGTGGACCTATCATTTCATGTGAGCATTTCTCTTCTTTTTCTTTCCATTCCTCTTGTTGATTGGAATCAAATATTTTTCTCTCCTTTGCTTAGCATCAAGGTCTAACCAACTAACCAGCCCATCCCTTAGCATCACCCAGCCCTAGCATAGCTCGAAATTTTTTTGAAAGAACAGAAGGAGGGAGAGAGAACCCGAGCATGCATGCACCAAGATCTTGCAAGATCTTCACCAGATCTCTCTCTCCACTCTCATCCACTCACCATGTGGGTACACGCACCCAGTAAGCTGCCCTACCCCACTTGCCAGCCACAGGGGTTAACCCTAACCCCCAGCGTCGACCATGCTCTGGACAGGGGACCGGGTCGAGCACCTCGAAACCCGCCCCTTCTCTCTGTCCCTTCGACCAAACCAGCGCGAGCACCAGCCCTGTTGGACCTCGCTGAGTCCCCAGGCGAGCTCCCTAGCCCGCTAGTGCACCACCGCCACCGATCGACCCCCAACCAGCGACGCCCACGTCGCCCCAGACACGTCTCTGCCCTCGACTCCACGCTCTCTCCGCGTCGCTCTGGTTCACGCGCGTGGGGAGAGGAGGTGTCCAGGAGCCTGATGGCGCATGCACACCCTCTCTCCCCCCCTCTAACTTCGACACCACGCCGCCCCGAGCCACCACTCAACGGTCGAGCACCTGCAGGGTGCCGTTCTGGCCAAAAGTGTGCGCGAGCTAACCGACATTGGCAAACATCCAAAACCACCGCCCACGCCGTCGGCCGAGTCCACACCGCCGCCCCAGCCAATGTCGACGCAGGACACCCACTCCCCTCCCTCTCTCTCACCCTAGCTCACCGTGCACCGCCCCGAGAGTATTTAGCCAGCGCCCCTCTCCTACCTCCGCTTCCTTTCGTCCAGACCACACCACCACCACCCCACTCACTCACCAGAAGGACCCCAGGGCTAGCCTGCTCCTCTCCCGCGCGGAGAGGGAGCTCTTCGTCCTCCCAGCACCCGAGAAGAAGGTCGCAACGGCGGCCATTTTCGACCAAGCTTCGCCGCCATTCCCTCTCTGCCTTCTCCCTCTTTCCAATCTCGCACTCCCACGCTATTTTTCCCGTGCCCAGGAGCTCCAGCTCGAGCTAGGCGGGAGCTCGCCGGCGCCAGCACGAGACGGGAACGACGCGCACACCCTCGACACCACCTGTAGCGAACCAGCCCTCGCCACCATCACCAAGCTCTCCCTGACGTCACCGCCGCCGAACCACATCATTGCCAGCTTCTCCGACGAGCCCTAGGTGAGCCTGCACCCTTTCTCCGGCAAGGACGAGCGGCCGCGCCGCCAGTTTTAGGTCGCCGGCACCCGGATCGCTTCTGCGCCGTCCGATTTAGATCGGACGGGTGCGTACCGGTTCGGCCCGGAGCCATCACGGGAAGGCCGCCGATGGGCCGGCCCAGCTCACCCCCCACAGCGGCCTGGGCGGGAAAACCGGCCTGTCGATTTTTTTTCAAGAAATGCATTTTTATTTAAATGTTCTGCAAACTTTGAAATGCCCTAGAAATTGGTATGAGCATGCAATTGGAATGATTCAAATTTCTATGAGTAGCTAAGGTCAATAGCTTTCAGATGGCATAGGTCCTATGATTTTAGGATCTGTGTAGAATAAATGATAAATAGGGATGTGTTATTAGCCTCTTTGCTTACTTTAATGCTAATCTTGAGTTTGGTGTGGTGAAATTGGGTGAAACCAATTTTCAATGTTAGCATATCATTATATCCTGCTTGACTCACTGGAATTTCTATTTTAGGGCTTATAATCTTGTAGTAGTAATTAAAATGGCATAGGGTGTATTTAATCTTAGAAAAATCATCGCTTGCAGTAAAATTTGAATCTTGTGCTGAATCCAACTTTGTTGGATTGTGTTCTGGAAGAGCTTTACAGAGCACTTGACCTCATATTTTTCTGATTAACAGAGAATATCTGAGGATTAAATTGGTACTCTAGTGATAATTTCCTATTGGTTAATTCATAAGAAATTAACCACAACTTGTTTTTCAGTAAATCCAACTTTGTTAGGTTCTTAAGATTGTTGTCAACCTGCAAGATTGCTAGGAGTGCTGTTTGATTCATTTTATGCCTGCATGCTTGAATTTGGTTGCTAAGTGGTTGTGATCACACCAAATAAGAAACCCTAGTTCTAATAGGCTTAATTGCTAATTAAAGGCCTATAAAAACTTGTTTTATTTTCTAAACTTGTTTGCTTCTGATATTCTTTGATGGTGTGGTATTGTTTGCTGAATGTGTGCGAATCATGTATGCTTGTATATTTACTGTGTGTTATTTCTCTCCGACGATAGAATCGAACGAGGAGTGTACCGAGGAGGGTGAAGTGTACGAGTACCATGAAGAAGAAGATCAGGGACAAGCCAACCAAGGCAAGCCACCTAACTTGATGCATATCTGAATCTTAATTACACCTGCTGCATGTCTTTTACTGTTTTATTAAAGTGCATGTTTTTAGATTGCTATGTTCCTTGTAGCAATTGTTGTTGGCTTAAGCTCCACAAGCCACTTATTATCATCCTTCTGGATGACCCCGTTGCACACCTATTCTTTACCCTTGCAATTAGTGGCTTGTTGATTAGCAGCAAAGCCGTTGGGAAACTTCTAGTGGAGCCAAAAACTCTAGGATGGGGAAGCACTCTGGGAAAAGATTTCAAAAGAGTTTTCGAAAACCTTGGAGTAGTATCTACTCCACTGAAATGTTTTCTAAAGAATTTTTGGGACAAATGGAAAATGGGGTATGAAGGGAAAGAAGTTGGTGGTTTTCTAAAGAAAAGACATTGGTGATTATGTATTCACCCGGGGCAATTTAATCCGTGCAACCACATTACCCCGGTATGGGACGGGGCTTAGTTCAAAGTTTATCTGCCTTAGTACGGGGAGCCTCACACTATATAAGGGTTTGTAGGACCCTGGAATCTAGATTGCCGCCAGATTATGGGCAATAGTAAATTGGGATCCATTGGGATTTATCCACTTGCATCCAACTGCAAGAAGATCACTATAACGTGATATGTCAAGAAGATCACTATGAGATTTACTCTGGGCATTACAACAAGATACATAGACCGCCATCCAACTGCATCTATGACTAATAATCCACTTGTGGCGAATCAATCTGAGAACTCCACAAGTATTAAGTTGCGAACAACAGATAATTGCATTAAGCAAAGTGTGTAATGTAAACAAAGCATATGCCCTTGAGCATATGAATGTTGTTTTCTCCCTAGTAGCAACAACACATCTACAACCTTAGAGGTTTCTGTCACTCCCCCAGGTTAAATAGAGGCATGAACCCACTATCGAGCATAAATACCCCCTCTTGGAGTCACTAGCAACTACTCGGCCAAGATAGCTACTAACAACGGAGAGCATGCAAGATCATAAACAACATAGAGATAACATAAGATATATTTCAGTATAGCAACTCAATCATAACACCAATATTCAACGGATCCCAACAAACCAAACATGTAGAATTACATAACGGTGATCTCAATCATGTTGGGCAGCTCATGAGATCTAAACATGAAGCACATGGTGGAGAATACAACCATCTAGCTACTGCTATGGACCCATAGTCCAAGGTAGACTACTCACTCATCGCTCCGGAGGCAAGCATGGCGATGAAGAAGACCTCCGATGGTGATTCCCCTCTCCGGCAGGGTGCCGAGAAGAGCTTCTGGACCCTCCCGATCTTCGGGTCGACGGCGGCGGCGGATCGCGATGTGTTCTGGAAAATTGATCGGGTACTTAGGTTTTTCCTGTCGGGGGGTCTTTATAGGCGAAGGGGCGATGTCAGAGGTGGAGCCAGGTGGCCTCACACCAGGGCAGCGCGACCCAGGCCCTGGCCACGCCAGCCTGGTGTGTGGGGCCCCTGTGGCTCCCCTCCTACTCCTCTTCGGATCTCTGGAAGCTTCCGGGTAAAATAAGACTTCAGGAACTTGTTTCGTCCAATTCTGAGAATATTTCCTGTGTATCACTTCTGAAACACAAAAACAGCAGAAAACAGGGAACTGGCACTGTGGCAACTTGTTAATAGTTTAGTTCTGGAAAATGCATAAAAGTGCCACTAAGTGTAACAAAACATTAGGCAAATGGTGTAAAAACAAGCATGGAGCATAAAAAATTATAGATACGTTTGAGACGTATCACACACCTGCCGCTTCTCGTGTGTACTCATCGACGGAGGCAGCAGAATCTCTACCACACCTCAATGGAGAAGCTGGGAATCCCCACAATTCAGCTGAAGACAACTAAGCTGACCTTCCAAGGCATCGTGTCGGGGCATTCCTGCATGCCCATGGGTAGAATCCAGCTGGAGGTGCTGTTTGGAGAGAAGGACAACTTCCGCCGTGAGCCGATCTGGTTCGAAGTGGTGGACCTCAACAGCCCATACCATGCGCTGCTTGGTCGCCCTGCCCTGGCCAAGTTCATGGTGGTCCCGCACTATGCATACCTCAAGATGAAGCTCCCTGGCCCTCGTGGAGTGATCACCATCATGGGGTGCTACAAGAAATCGATGGAGTGTGTGAAAGCTAGCTCTAAGCTCGCCGAGGCCTTGGCCATCGCCGAGGAGAAGCGCCAGCTCCTTCAGCAAGTGGCGCTGACCTAGCCTGGGTGACCGGCTCTGAGCCAGCCAGCTTCCAATCTCAAGCCAGCAAGCGATGCCAAGAAGATCCCGCCAGAGGTAGACAAGATGGCTAAGGCTATTGTCTCAGAGGTTGGTCTTTTCGCAAAGTAGGAAAGTGAGCCCAAAGACCTGCCCCGTGAAGATTCGAGATATCAATCGTCTAAGCCCTTCGGTCTGCCAAGGCAAAAATCTTGTATCCCGAACAAGTGTCGATGAATAAAAGAAAGTTGGGCGGCATACGACCGATTCCCTGCAAAGAATGCATTGAGTATCTTTTACCTTTCTAGCGATATTCATTTGACTAAAGACCGGCTTCAAGTGGAAGCCGGCTGTCCCAAACAATCGAACCTCTTGTTAAATGAATGAGTACTTCGTGTGGATCAAACCCCGAGCCTAACCTCCTTCCCAGTCTCATGATAGCCATCGAGGATGGAGCCGGCAGGTCGCCTACCTAGGAAAATTGCCAAGAGAAAAAAATGCACAAATCCTAAAAACGCCATCGTTTACCTAAGTGCTAGGTGTATGGGTTAATGATTGCACATAGACTAGACTAAGCCTGATCTCTTAAATACTGAAGTACCGCTTCTCATCCCGCGGCACGCTCCCACCCTAGACCAGCATTCGGCTGCTGGTCCAAGGGAGACCAACCGACACCAGGCTACCGGTTGGGGGTAGAAGAGCCGAAGGATGGGAAGATGAAGGAAAAGGTTGTGGGGATCAGGTTAAGGCCAGTCCGCGAACAGTTAAAAATCGATGCATCAAGGACTCTGGATAAAATGGCACCGACGTGCACAAATACGATGTTGTTAAATACAACACAAGTTTAGATCACAATAAACAACGATAAAGAGCCCCGACCTAGCTAAGGATCGGTTGGGGCATCAGCCAGCTCAAAAGGGGCATTATCAGCGGTCCTTGCAGCTAGAACAAAATCTTCGCCATCGGGGGATGGTGGAACGGAGCTGCCGGCAGGGTCCTCAGTTGTCTTCTCAGACGCCTCCACAACGCCGGGCACTTCGAAGTCCATACCGTCTATGGCTTCATCACCATCACTTTCCCCCCCGTCGAAGAGCACTTCGGTGTTTGTGCATTCAGCAATGTCGCAAGCACGCTGGCGAAGCTTGACCATGTTGACGCCGCTCAAGCCGTCTTCGCGGAGATGCTCTAGCTAGTCCAGGCTGATACCCTGGTACCACGAAAGCACAAAGGACAGGGCTTGTTCAGCGCCGGCTCAGGCCGCGGACTCCTTCCAGACGTCGACCCGATTAGACACGAACTTTATCCACAGGAGGAGCCGCTCGAGGTCGTCAGCCTCCGCTTGCCCCGGCCATAGAGCCCGAAAGATAGAAGCGATAGCCTTGCGTAGCTGCAACCCCTGTTTGGCGACGGGTTGGAGCCGACCCTTGATCGACGCCATCAACTCCACTGTGGAGAGCTCGACCTTGGGATTCTCATGGCAGACGATGTGGTACTCTACCCGACATTCTTCCACTGCGGCTGCCACAGCCACAGCAGAGTCGGGGAAGGCCTTTGCAAGAATAGCAAGTGAGAAGGGAAAGGTCGCAAAGGAGTAAAAGCAAGAAAAATGGACGATGAGACACACCGAGGATAGCATGCTCCAGACCCTAGAGACCAGCATGGATCTTGCAGTCTCACGCACACCTGATGCCAAGTTCAGCATCGTGTCTCTTGTAGTCGGACTTCTGGAGATCAGCTAACTCCTGGATTTTGGCGTCATGCCTCTTAACTTCAGCGTCTTGCATCGCGTGGAGCTCATCCACCTTGCTGTCATACTTCGCCGCAAGAATCTCCTTCTCCTTGGCCAACCGTTGCTCGAACTCCTGCTGAAGTGTCGACTCTGCTTCTTTAGCCTTCGCCAGCTCTGCTTCTAGTTTTTCGGTTCTGCCGGTTTGAACCTGCAAGTCCTTGGAGTGCTCCTCGTGCTCTTGTTGGAGCCGGCTAATCTCACTGGCCAACAATGAGTCGGCAAGTCGAGCTTCAAGCAAGGAGATGTGGGAGGCAGCGCCTGCGGACGGAAAATGTTGAAGACAAGGCAGCAGCAGAAGTGCACACCGAAATCAGAAGAATCTAGGCTTACCCAACAACTTCTCCAAGTCCTTCTTCAGGGCTTGATACTGGGACTTGCCGGTACGATACTTCGCCAGCAACTTCTGGAAGACGTCGGCCTGAAGCTCGTTACTACCCTAAGAATACAGAGGAGTGATTTTCAGCGAGAGTCAGTTCCAAGCCAGCTACCACTACAGCTACCTCGAAACTTGGGGGCTAGTAGGAGGAGAAATCAGTCATAGAGCAACCGGCTCCATTCCTCAGCCGGCAGGTCGCCTAGCCGGCGTAGCGCTACAGCCGGTAGAAGAATCTGAAGCTAAGAACAAATCACTTACGTTGACGGTCTTCTCTGCCTCGACGAACTGGAGGCCTATGTTTCCCAGTGACGCCTTGATAGTGGCGAGCTGCTTGCTCAGTTCCGCCAGTCAAGTTCCCGCCCCTGGTTCTACTAGTTCTAGCAGAGCCGACGCTGGAAGCAGTGGCCGCCCATTCCTTCTGAAGCTGGCTAGTAGAGGTTTGGCTACCGGCACCGGACCCGGTCGAAGCTGCGAATTTTTTCCATCCTGAAGCGCTCTTGGCATCCACTCCAGGAATGACGGAAGCTTCGCCGTGGTCGCCCTCCCCTGTTTGAGCAGCGGGATTTTCCTGAGAAACCTTCTCAGGATCAGCGTCAATTCCAGCGCAAGGAGGATCGGCGGCCTTGTCATTCTCTGTGCCAGGCATGGGCATGCCAGCCTTCGTGCCCGGCGCAGGTGCAGTGCTGGAAGAAGCTCGCGCAACCATCTCCGGAGGCTCTAATGTCTCTGCGTCAGCCGAAGCCTCCTTCATTGCCTCTTCTGCGACCTCGTGCGATTCTTCCTAGCCAGCTGGGCCAGAAGATGCCTCAGTGGCGGTGACTTCCCCAGCCGTAGTTTTATCGGTGGTAGTGCAAGGTGCGACAACCTCTATCGCAGTAATCTCCTCAATGGTGGCCTCCTCCGTTCGCCTGGGTCCGGCATCGGCCGCGACATCTGCATGGGCGGCAACATCCTCTACTACCATCTTCTGGCGGATAAGTCCCACCACGTCTTCCTCAACCTTGCAGGACTCCTCTTGCGAGGCGCAGTCCCTCTCTTCGGCGCGACCCAAGTCGCCGCCGTCGTCCCTCCTGTGCATCCTCTTGTCGTGCAAGAGGGCAGAGGCTGAAGATTCAGTCTCCTCCGGTGCCGTCATGGGAAGGGGTTTCAGGAGCTTATCGATGGAGATGGAGGACCTATAAAAAGGAAGATGCTCCATGCTAAAGTGTGCCAGAAATGTGAAAGCATGATGCGGAAAAGAGGGCGAAGGCGAGGATCTTACCCAGCCACCGCTATAGCCTGGCGCTTGACTACCTTCTTCACCTTGGGGGGAAGCAGATCCTTCGCCGCTGGCTTGGTCTTCTTCTGCTTCTGAGCTAGCTCAGGAGCATCCGGCTGAGCTCTCTTCTTGGGGGCAGCCGCCCCGCCTCCAGGTTTCCTCAGGGCGGCCGGCGTTGGAGCAGCCGGAGACCGCTCTGGAGAATTCGGCACGTCCACAATCGGAGAGATCTTACCTCCGGCAGCGGCCGCAACGACCACATGAAGAGTTGTTGCCTCAAGGGCAGCAGACGGTACTAGTTCATCATCATCGTCTTTGGACCAGTCTCTTAAGGAGGCAGGACATGGGGACTTACTCGAGTGGCTGAGGGATTCGCCCTGCTCCTCTAGCTCCTCACTCTCGTCATCATCATCAGTGGCGCCTGAGCCTTTGACGACGGCGCTAGAACCGGCGTCATCATCCTCATCATTGTCATCCCAGATGACCTTGTCGTCCGATTGCACCTTGTTAGCAGCGAAGCTGGCCTGGCGCGTGGCTTGATTCTCCGTGGTCTGCAGAGCAAACAAGTTCTGCCCAAGCCGGCAGGGCAGCGCGTGCGAAGCCGGGCAGGAAGCTAATAAGTCAACTAGCATCCTAAAGACTGGGAAATGAAAAGATAAGTCGGGGAAACATGTAACAACCCACTTTTGTACTGCACATTTAGCTCATGTAATGCTTTATTTAGGGGGAACAAAAACTTTTTAATTAAGGTATTGGAAGTGTGTGTGTGCATGATCTTATGTGCTTGAGTTGGGTGCTATAAAAATCTTTTGTCTCAAAACTCTATTCTAAAATTTTAGCAAGTATGAATTGTGTTGTGTGCTGGTTTGCAAATTTATTCAAATGCCAATCAAAAACCTAGAAAGATTAAAACTAGGTCTTGCTTGTTTGTTTGCATCATCATTTCATGTGCATGTGTGGTTATATTTAAACTCCTATTCTTTTCGGTTTTCTTTTCCTTTTAAATTCTAGCAAGTTAAGTGACCTAGGGGTTTGACTCCAAATTCTCCAAACACTTTACCAAGCTAGGATATGAATTTTGCATTTCAAATTTTTGTGAGAGTGGACCTATCATTTCATGTGAGCATTTCTCTTCTTTTTCTTTCCATTCCTCTTGTTGATTGGAATCAAATATTTTTCTCTCCTTTGCTTAGCATCAAGGTCTAACCAACTAACCAGCCCATCCCTTAGCATCACCCAGCCCTAGCATAGCTCGAAATTTTTTTGAAAGAAAAGAAGGAGGGAGAGAGAACCCGAGCATGCATGCACCAAGATCTTGCAAGATCTTCACCAGATCTCTCTCTCCCCTCTCATCCACTCACCATGTGGGTACACGCACCCAGTAGGCTGCCCTACCCCACTTGCCAGCCACAGGGGTTAACCCTAACCCCCAGCGTCGACCATGCTCTGGATAGGGGACCGGGTCGAGCACCTCGAAACCTGCCCCTTCTCTCTGTCCCTTCGACCAAACCAGCGCGAGCACCAGCCCCGTTGGACCTCGCAGAGTCCCCAGGCGAGCTCCCTAGCCCGCTAGTGCACCATCGCCACCGATCGACCCCCAACCAGCGACGCCCACGTCGCCCCAGACACGTCTCTGCCCTTGACTCCACGCTCTCTCCGCGTCGCTCTGGTTCACGCGCGTGGGGAGAGGAGGTGTCCAAGAGCCTGATGGCGCACGCACACCCTCTCTCTCCCCTCTAACTTCGACACCACGCCGCCCCAAGCCACCACTCAACGGTCGAGCACCTGCAGGGTGCCGTTCTGGCCAAAAGCGTGCGCGAGCTAACCGGCATTGGCAAACATCCAAAACCACCGCCCACGCCGTCAGCCGAGTCCACACCGCCGCCCCAGCCAATGCCGACGCAGGACACCCACTCCCCTCCCTCTCTCTCACCCTAGCTCACCGTGCACCGCCCCGAGAGTATTTAGCCAGCGGCCCTCTCCTACCTCCGCTTCCTTTCGTCCAGACCACACCACCACCACCCCACTCACTCACCAGAAGGACCCCAGGGCTAGCCTACTCCTCTCCCGCGTGGAGAGGGAGCTCTTTGTCCTCCCAGCACCCGAGAAGAAGGTCGCAACGGCGGCCATTTTCGACCAAGCTTCGCCGCCATTCCCTCTCTGCCTTCTCCCTCTTTCCAATCCCGCACTCCCACTCTATTTTTCCCGTGCCCAGGAGCTCCAGCTCGAGCTAGGCGGGAGCTCGCCGGCGCCAGCACGGGACGGGAACGACGCGCACACCCTCGACACCACCTGCAGCGAACCAGCCCACGCCACCGTCACCAAGCTCTCCCTCACGTCACCGCCGCCGAACCACATCATTGCCAGCTTCTCCGACGAGCCCTAGGTGAGCCTGCACCCTTTCTCCGGCAAGGACGAGCGGCCACGCCGCCAGTTTTAGGTCGCCGGCACCCGGATCGCTTCTGCGCCGTCCGATTTAGATCGGACGGGTGCGTACCGGTTCGGCCGGGAGCCATCGCAGGAAGGCCGCCGATGGGCCGGCCCAGCTCACCCCCCACAGCGGCCTGGGCGGGAAAACCGGCCTGTCGATTTTTTTTTCAAGAAATGCATTTTTATTTAAATGTTCTGCAAACTTTGAAATGCCCTAGAAATTGGTATGAGCATGCAATTGGAATGATTCAAATTTCTATGAGTAGCTAAGGTCAATAGCTTTCAGATGGCATAGGTCCTATGATTTTAGGATCAGTGTAGAATAAATGATAAATAGGGATGTGTTATTAGCCTCTTTGCTTACTTTAATGCAAATCTTGAGTTTGGTGTGGTGAAATTGGGTGAAACCAATTTTCAATGTTAGCATATCATTATATCCTGCTTGACTCACTGGAATTTCTATTTTAGGGCTTATAATCTTGTAGTAGTAATTAAAATGGCATAGGGTGTATTTAATCTTAGAAAAATCATCGCTTGCAGTAAAATTTGAATCTTGTGCTGAATCCAACTTTGTTGGATTGTGTTCTGGAAGAGCTTTCCAGAGCACTTGACCTCATATTTTTCTGATTAACAGAGAATATCTGAGGATTAAATTGGTACTCTAGTGATAATTTCCTATTGGTTAATTCATAAGAAATTAACCACAACTTGTTTTTCAGTAAATCCAACTTTGTTAGGTTCTTAAGATTGTTGTCAACCTGCAAGATTGCTAGGAGTGCTGTTTAATTCATTTTATGCCTGCATGCTTGAATTTGGTTGCTAAGTGGTTGTGATCACACCAAATAAGAAACCCTAGTTCTAATAGGCTTAATTGCTAATTAAAGGCCTATAAAAACTTGTTTTATTTTCTAAACTTGTTTGCTTCTGATATTCTTTGATGGTGTGGTATTGTTTGCTGAATGTGTGCGAATCATGTATGCTTGTATATTTACTGTGTGTTATTTCTCTCCGACGATAGAATCGAACGAGGAGTGTACCGAGGAGGGTGAAGTGTACGAGTACCAGGAATAAGAAGATCAGGGACAAGCCAACCAAGGCAAGCCACCTAACTTGATGCATATCTGAATCCTAATTACACCTGCTGCATGTCTTTTACTATTTTATTAAAGTGCATGTTTTTAGATTGCTATGTTCCTTGTAGCAATTGTTGTTGGCTTAAGCTCCACAAGGCACTTATTATCATCCTTCTGGATGACCCCGTTGCACACCTATTCTTTACCCTTGCAATTAGTGGCTTGTTGATTAGCAGCAAAGCCGTTGGGAAACTTCTAGTGGAGCCAAAAACTCTAGGATGGGGAAGCACTCTGGGAAAAGATTTCAAAAGAGTTTTTGAATACCTTGGAGTAGTATCTACTCCACTGAAATGTTTTCTAAAGGATTTTTGGGACAAATGGAAAATGGGGTATGAAGGGAAAGAAGTTGGTGGTTTTCTAAAGAAAAGACATTGGTGATTATGTATTCACCCAGGGCAATTTAATCCGTGCAACCACATTACCCCGGTATGGGACGGGGCTTAGTTCAAAGTTTATCTGCCTTAGTACGGGGAGCCTCACACTATATAAGGGTTTGTAGGACCCTGGAATCTGGATTGCCGCCAGATTATGGGCAATAGTAAATCGGGATCCATTGGGATTTATCCGGCCGAAAGACACTTGGGTTTCTCCCGACGTGGCACTGGAACTACGCTCGGCAGAGGTAGACGGCCAGGGTTTGCCGAGGATGTATACTCCATAGGGTAATCGCCCGTATTAAGGTGGATAGATGGAAGGCTATGAACAGTTATCCGAACCCCGCATACTTGTGTATGACGGTCCGTGGTGGTATCCCGGCGGATTTGTTGGATGGTGTGTGTAAAGTGTACGACCTCTGCAGAGTGTAAAACTATTCGAATAGCCGAGTCCTTGGATATGGACGGTTGAACTGGCTGTTGCCTAACCCAATGTCAAGTTTTGTTTTTATAAAAAGTGTTTTCAGGAAAGAAGGAAATTGGTGCCAGCTCGGAGTACTCGGAGGGCACTGCCGTGGCACGGAGGTGGTTTCGGAGTACTTGCAGGGTACTGCCGAAGGTTGGAGGTGGTCATGTGCGATTGACCGAGATAATTAAGAATGGTGGTCATGTTTGATTAACCCCGGTTCTTCTCTTGAAAATGAGTTCCCCCTTTCCTAGAGCTTTTCTAAAGATGCTTTACCAAAAACTCTTCTTTAATAAGGATATAGAGATGTTGTATAGCATGCTATATCGACACGAGAAACTATAGTTAGGATCGAACACTAGCCTCAAAACCAACTTATCTTGCTACAGCCAGATAGCATGCAAATCTTGTTTCCCCTCTTAGGTGGTTTGCGAGTACAATTCCAAAATGTACTCACGGCTTTGTCCCTGGCTATTAACTTGGCCAGATTATGAAGACTACGAAGATGAGGGTGAGGAGTTCGACGACGCCGGTGCGAACTAGGATCCGTCTCCCGGTCAGTCGCCTGTAGGGTAGAGGCATGACACGGGCTACCTACGCTACCTTTGTATTCGCTGCACAGCTTAGTGAACTTGCCCTGCGTGGCATTTGAATTCGGCCAAGTGGCCATGTAAGACTTTGCGACTTATTTATGTAATGGATGATGTACTCTGTAATGCCAACTCTGTTATGTGGATTCATGACGATCTTCCTGGGATCATGAATTGTATGCATAACAGGAATTCCGGATGGTAAACCGGGGTCCCCACAAAACATACCTCCGCAATCAGATTGTTGCGGTCGTAAGGCCTCAAACCCCATGCCCATGTGGCAAGGAGCTTGACCTCAGCGATCTTGTTCGCCTTTACGCCACCACTGCCGCGGACAGTGCTTCTGAGGAATGCTGGCTGGGATCTCTGTTGGATCCCAGGAAGCACATCTTGTGTGGCCGGTGCTGGAGGGGTGATATTCGTGCATCGAGGAAGGCGAGCAGGAGATCTGACGGCTTCAGGCCGCCCTCCGCTTGCAATGCGACAATCCGCCGAAGAATATTGGCCATGTCAGGGCCAGGGCTTGGAAGATACGTACTCTAGTTGTCACGCTCGCCGGGTCCCCCCACGTCAAAGGGAAGCAGGTTGACATGGCCGACATCCTATCCGAGGTTCTTCACATAGAAGAAGGAGCACTGCCATTTCTTGCAGGACTACTTTCCCACCAGCCTTGGGAACCTAGCGGTATTGCGGGCATAGAAGGAGGCTGCCCCGCAAGTCACTGGAATCGAGTCCACCGTTTGGGTCTTGAAGTAAATGAGCCACCGGAATAGCTCCACGCTGGGCCAGATGCCCAGATACGCCTCACAGAGGGTAGCAAACATGGATAAAGTCATCATCGCATTTGCCCCAATATGATGCGGCTGCAGATGGAAATGATCCAGGAACTGCCGCAGGAAGCTGCTGGTGGGCAGCGCAAAGCCCCTTGGGAAATGCTCGAAGAAGACTATTGCTTCTCTGAGTTGGGGTGCGGGAACCCTCTGCTGTTGGCAGGGTGGCAGCCCACGACGGGATTACCTGACCTTGGCATAGCAGCTCGATTCTCCTCTCCTTCACCCAGGATCCTTCCCAGGATCCTTTGGGCAAAGGGGCTGGGGCATCTCCCTCGCTCGATGCAGCGCCCTTACCTTTTGGACGAGGAACCTTCGGAGCCATCCGGGTCCGGATCTGGCTAAATGGAATGGCGGCGGAGGAAGTTTGGAACCCTAGCTTGGTCTGGAGAAGGTTTCGAGCTCAAGATATTTGGGGCGAGCGGGCGGCCAAGGAAAGGGGAGAAGTGAGCAACCGGTGACCTATGCCCACGAACGGTCCCCCTGTATAAAAGGAGGAGGGTGGGCGCCAGCGGATTGGTTGCACACCTCACCCATGATGTGTTGGCGACCGCACCCTTCATCATACGCCATGTCAACGTTCAAAGATTGCAACCACCGCGGTTGCCGTAAAAGATCAGGACACCAGAGCTGATGGGACGTGACACTGTAGCACGTAGACACGTGGCGCCTGGGCCCAAGCTCCGAGAGAACAAGTCCCGAGGAGCCAGACATGAGCTAGCGACTGTAAGGCAGCCCCCAGCCGGTTCGGTTCGGGAGCCGGCACGTCCCGGGACGGCCGACGATACCCCACAGAACTTGACCTCAAGATCGACAACATTCCAACCAGATGAGAAGCCCTAGGACTTCGACGGATACGAGTTAACTTTGGCGAGGAATAGAACCCGCTGAAGCCCCATGCTGTCCCATGAGACTTCGCCAGTTTTGGGGGCTAGTGTCATGGGGATGACTATCTAGGTAGGCCAAGGGCAGAGCCATCTACCGGCTGACGTCCCAGGGATCGCCGTGACATCCGGCCGAGGAGGCCGACTTCGACCAAGGAGCTGGCTACGCCAACAGCCGGCTGAGATCTTCTCTATCGAAGGCCCGAGCCGGCAAAGATGACGAAACCTTTAACCGATGCTTTATTAAAGGTTGCAGGGTCCCGACAAGAGCGACAGAGGCTGGAGACCGGAGTGATGCCAGCCACGCATGGCCCCCACCAACCGCCCCAAGCTAGCCCCTCCTCCACGAAAGGATTCGAGGCAAACCGAGGGCACATACCTCGGATATGCCGGTCTAGGGGAAAAGGCGCTTTATAAAGCAGCATGCGCCCAGGCAGAGGGACAAAGGAGAGCGGGACCCACACCAAGGCCGCAACCACGGGGGAGCCGGCAGCCGGGCAGCCGGACGACATACTGTAACCAGGAACCCGCCTATATACGGGGGTGATGGCTTGTAAGACCAACTCGTTGGAAACCCCAAGAGGAAGGTATCATGAGCACAACAGCAAGTCTTTCCTCGGTTGTGAAACCAAGGTTTATCGAACCAGTAGGAGAAAGCCAAACTTCAGAAGGTGATGCTTGCTAGCTTCGTGACACTCCAGACAATGGCGCCAGGAATATTGCTGGTGCATCTTCACCTAGCAGCAACGTGAAACCTGCACACAACACAACTGTAACACCCCACTTTCTGTAACCCTGTTTAAGTAGTGTTTAGTGATCCAAAAATGAGGGCCAACAAAAACTTTTTGTGCAAACCTCTGGAAGTACTATTTCTTGCTTGTTTGTCTTGGTTGTTATGTTAATGATATCTAATTGAGTTGCTTGTGAAATAATATTGTGAACCAACACAATCCTTGTGCCCTTGAGATCATGCCTTTATTTATGCTTCTAGCTATTTTTCCAAAACCATTATCTTGGCAACCTCTCCTTTTCCAAATTATTCTAATTGTCCAAAACAAGAGCCAAGATTTATCTTTGAGACAAAGCTTTTATCAAAACTAAGTATTTACAAAATTTTCTGGACCTACAAAGTAGAGTGGTCCCACTATTTTACAAACTTATATTTGGTTGATATTTATAAAGGATTTTCAATCACCCTTTAAGAAAGCTTTTTAAAGGAGATGCTATGTCTCCACTAGTTTCTAAAAAATCTACAAAAGCTCTACTCTTTTATTTGAAACTCTTTTCTACTTGACCATGGCATGATCATCATTGAGCACTTGTTCAATCATTGTTTCTGGTGATGCTAGATTAACTGCAAATGATTGACCTAGTGTGGTGAGTTGACTTTGTGTGAATTGGTTTGACTTTGAAGTGTTGTTTGTGTGTAGTTATGATCCCTAGGTAGGCCTGTGGTCTAACCCATTCAACACCCACCAAGCAATATTTTGTCCCACGTAGGTTATTCTCAATCTATCTTTCAAATGAAACCTATCTGGATAATTTCCTCTCAATCTTGAATCCCTAACTCTAATGTCTTAGTCTTATCATGAGACGTTAGGAGCCCCATTTTGAGGAATCTTACCACTAATCAAAACTAACCCAAGGAAAGCACCCATGGTGTTATTAGAATCATCTACATCCCACCTTAGAAGGCTCCTCTCAGTTTTTGCAAAATATTTTCTTGCAGACATTTCATCAAACACCTAGTGTGCAGACTATCTACATGTCTGTTAACAGATTCAATTTTTCAACAGTTGCATTAAGCTCATCTATTCTATCCATGACAATGTACCTTCTTATAACTCATCCTTGTCATCTGATCTTCCATTCTCTCCATTACCACTTTGTCATTTGAGGTCATCTGCTACTTGTTCTAGTCTTGTTTCCGACCCTAATCAAACTACTGACCATTTGACTATTATCAGTTGCACTTTGGCTCCCACCTTTAAATTTCAAAATAAATTGTTCACAGACCATCCTATGACCTATTCCTCTTATTTTTGATCTACTCCAACTACCTATGCACTTGCATGTGCATTTTGAGGTATGCCACCCATTTATGTGGGATGGTTTTGAACCCTAATCAAAACTACTTCCATCCTTTAATTTTTTCTCCATGAATCCTTGTATCACTTTTTAGCATTCACCATAAATTCTCCCCATGAGCCATTCCCTCTCTTCTAGCATTGGGAATGTTATTCATGCATAATGTCACCCCTTCCCCCATCCAATATATCCATTTCCATTTCAACTCTCTTATCTAACACTTGCATAGGAATAGTTACCATGCTATTTCATGCATTCTTCTCATCAATTGAATTTGATGGAACTTCACCATGTTATATTATGCATGCCTTCTCCTATGAACCCCAAAACCCCTAGTTATTCCTACCTATCACCTCCAAAATCTTGTCCAAAGTATATTTTGGGCAAACCTTCAAATATCAAAATTTTGGTGACCTAGGAATTATGCAAACTTGACACAGCCATACTCAATATCCTTATTACCCTATCTAATCCATCCATCCATGCATGCCATTTCTTGGTGCAATATGGGACTAGCCCAAAAATTCAAGAAATGTATTATGCATGCATTCATCACCATGCCTACCTTGATAAACCCAAATTTCTTTGATCCCTACCAAACACTTCTAACAACCATTCCAGCACCCTAAACTCCCTCTGGTCAGATTGGCACTGTAGCATGCATCTCTTCCTCTTGTCTTTAGTGCTTGGAAGTAGAACCATGCAAGATCTTTATATCAACACTAAAAATAATGTGCAGCAGCCATCCCCTCTGTCCCTGGCTGACCAAGGCACCTTCTGGACCCCTCTCCTACTCTCCACCATCTCTCTAGCCCAACCAGAGGCCCCCAAGCTGCCCCACATACCATAAACCGACCTAGCTAACCATGCCCCACCCCCTCTCCATATATAATGATGCAGACCATATCCTCTCCTCTCTGGACCCTCATTCTTCTCCCAGACTACCATCTCTACTTCCCAGAAGGAGAGACTCACCATCTTGCCCTGAATCAGAGAGGATAGGGGGAAACCCTAGCTATGGTCTGCAAGGAAGGAGGGCCGGTTGCCATCGTTTGGGAACCCCTCTGCTCGCCTTTTCTGAGTACCTAAACTTTCCTGCATCATACCTAGCTAACCCCGCCACCTCTTTTGATCCAGGGAAGCCGGAGTCGAGCCCCTCTGAAACCCAATTCGGACCTCGCCATTGCCGACACGTGAGTCACTGTTCTGCGGGCAAGACTGGGCGTGTCTACCCTCTCTGGGCTCGGCGTGGTGCTCTGCGTCGCCCCTTCCCGTCGCCGTCACCGGAGGAGGACCCTGGGTGAACCCCTGTACCTTGCCGGCCACGCTAGGGTTCAGGATCTGTCTCGGCCGGTGGGAGGAGGACGACGACCGGGAGCCGTTGATCGGGATTGGATCGGACGGCCCGGGTCAGCCGGTACCGCTTCGGCCGCCGCGGCCGCTGACAGCCGGGCCAGGCCTGTCAGCGCGGCCGGACGATTTCCCGCCCGTGCGCTGGCGTGAGAGAGCCGGCCGGCGCTGTGACGGCCCAGGTTCGGGTCAGATCTGGCCCGTTCCTCTTTTTTTATGAAAATCCCTCTGTTAATTTCCTGAGATCTGTGAGTTTACAAAAATTATAGAAAATTAATTATGGGTCCAAATGAGATGATTCAAATTTCTATGAACTCCTTGTTTCCATATCTATCCAAAGCCACTAGCCTCACTTCATTTAGATCTCTGCAGAAATACCTTTATTTAAACAAGCAAAACAACCTTATCTTCACTCAAAAATCCAAAATTTGAGATCTGCAAAGTGAGATTGAATGAATCCAAATTTCACTAATGCCTTATTGTATTGTGGTGCATTAGGAACTAGTTTTACCATTTTAGGATGTTTGTTTTCTCCTGTAGTAATTATCTTAGTGATGTTTAGGTTTCACATTGTTTTATTTGTTGTGCTCAGTAGGAATCTTATTTTTGGGTGATTCCAATTTTCAGTGATAGCTTATTGTGTTATCTTGCTTGACACACTAGTTTCTCTATTTTAGGATCTGCACTTTTACAGTAGTAATTAATATGGCTTTGTGAGTAGTTAATCTTACTTGATTTATCATTTGCTGTAGGAATGGGATTTTGTATTGAATCCAACTTTGTTGGATTGTGTTCTGGAAGGGGTTTTCAGAACACTTTACCTCATGTTTTTCTGATGCTCAGAGAATATCTGAGAATTATTTTGGTATTCTAGTGGTATTTTCCTATTGTTTAATTTATAGAAATTAAACCCTAACTTGTTTTGGAGTGAGACCAACTTTGTTGAATTCTTAAGATTGTTGTCAACCTGTAAGTATACTGAGTGTGTTACTTGGTCCATGAGACCAGCTGCATGCTTGTTAGAAATAAGTTGGTGTGTGATTGCTTCATTTGAAAAACCCTAGTTTATAATCGGATTGACTTAATAACTAAAATCTTTAAAACCTTGATTTTGTTTTCTAAACTTGTTTGTTTCTGATACTCCTTGCTTGTGTGGTATTGAGTGAATGAAATGTTTGTGGCTCATGTATGCATGTATATTGATTGTGTGCTATTATTTTTCCGGCGATAGAATAGAACGAGGAGTGTACCGAGAAGGGGGAAATCTCCGAGTATCAAGCAGAAGAAGACCAGGGACAAGCTGTTGAGGTAAGCCATCGACTTGTTGCATATTTGAATCCTAATAAGTCACTATGCATTTTTCTACTCTTGCTTTCACTACTATGCATTGTTTTCTTATATTGCTATTTCCCTTATATAGCAATAGTTGGCGACTTTGCTCCACAAGTCGACTTGCTATCATCTCTAAAGATGACACCTTTGACACCTACTCAATACCCCGGAAAGTAGAGACTTGATGATTAGCATCAAAGTCTTTGGGAAAACTTGTAGTGGAGCCAAAAACTCTAGGATTGGGAATACTCTCTCTGGAAAGATTTTCGAAAATGTTTTCGAACACCTTGGAGTAGTTTCTACTCCATTGAGATGTTTACAAATGATTTTATAAACATGGAGCGGGACTTGGGAGGTGTAGAAGTTGGTGGATTTCTGAAAGGTGGCATTGTGTATAAGTGTTCGCCAAACCAATTACTCCCGTGAAACCACATTACCCGGTATGGGACGGGCTTAGTTTGAAGTTTATTTGCTTTAGTGCGGGGAGCCTCACAACTATATAAGGGTCTGCAGGACCCCGGAATATGGGTTGACGCTAAACGAAGGTCAACACATATCACGGCATATCCCGAGCCGCCGGAAGACACTTGGGTTCTCCCGCCGTGGTGCTGGAGTTACGCTCTGGAGGAGGTACTGCCGGGACGTGCCGGGGAGGTAAACTCCACAGGGTAGGCACCCGTACTAAGGTAGATAGATGGAGGGCTTCGATCGATTATTCGAACCCCGCATACTTGTGTATGACGGTCCGTGGTGGTATCCCGGTGGATTTATCGAATGGTGTGGGTAAAGTGTACAACCTCTGCAGAGTGTAATCTATTCGAATAGCCACGTCCTCGGTTATGGACGGTTGGGATGGCCATACTTAGCCTGTGTCAGGTTTTGGTTTTACAAGAATGTTTTCGGAAAAATGGAGAAAGGTGCCGGACGGAGTACTCGGAGGGTACGGCCATGGGATGGTTATGGTTTGGAGTACTTGCAGGGTACTACCGAAGAAATGGAGTTGGTCATGTGTGATTGACCTGGGTTTTATAATGGAAGGTGGTCATGTTTGATTGACCACCGACTCTCTCTCTTGAAACCCAAAAGAGTTTCCCCCTTTCCTAGAGATTTTTACTGAAAAGGTTTTCTAAATGTTTTCTTTAATAAGGATATAGAAATGTCGTAAGACATGCTATATCGACACGAGAAATTGACTAGATAGGAAAAACTAGATTAGAGCCTTTCTCCTTGCTACAGCCAAATTGCATATCTGTTCTCTCCCTTTTAGATGGTTTGCGAGTACAATTCAAATGTACTCACGGCTTTGTCCCTGGCTATTAACTTGGTCAGACTATGAAGAAGGTTACAAGGAAGGTGAAGGGGGTTACGATGACGCCGTTGCGAACTAGGAACGTCTCCCAGTCAGTTGCCTGTAGGGTAGTAGGCATGACGTGGGTCATCTACGCTGCTTGGTATCTGCTGCTTAGTTATAGACTTGCCCTGCGTGGCAATATCATGCTTGGTCATGTGACCAATTGTAAGTATATTATTCGATATTGTAAAGGATGACGTAATTCTGTTATCAACTCGGATATGTGGATTCACGACACACTGATCATGGGATCGTGAATTGTATGCATATCGGGTATTCCAGATGGGTAATCCGGGGTGCCCACAGAGTTGGTATCAGAGCCATCCTGACTATAGGAGACCTTAGTTAGCATGGGCGTTAGATAGGGAAGTAATATTTTGCTAAAACTATTTGCAAAGGTTACTTCTTCTAAATATCCAATAGTATGGCTTATACCTTTCTCACCTCTTCAAAACTTCTAATCTTATCTCTCTAGTTTCCAAAGATGTTTGAAGTTTAATACTCCATCTGTCTCATCTTCTTCAAAACTACCTGCTGGACGTTGTACCCCGAATAAACCTAAAGTTTAGCAGCACATGATGGAGCAACTACTCGGAAGGACATCTTCAAACCCCTCCAGCTGAAAAAGGAAAGAAGAGTGTGGACAAATATTTTGCCTTTGGTTCACGCCAATGGCTCTATCAAGATACTGACCTTGTTCCTCCCTGGACTCGCACTTTTGCAGTCGTCAAGGACCAAGTACTTAGTTGCTTGACTAGTATTTATTAGGTTTGTCGGGCATGTGTGCCACCAATGGCACTCTTCAGCAACCCCTCTGAAGACCTCACAACCATGTGATGTGATCCAAGAAGACTTACAAAACTGCACTTCCCAAGTCAACATCGATGGCTCAACAACATTGCAACTACACCACCAACTACCATCATGTTTCTGCTAAAGTGAGAGTCAAGGAGAATGAAGACATCAACAATTATGGCCAACCATGACCCTAGGATGAATAGGATTAACCCTAAATATCGCGCGTTGTTAGGCATCGTTGCTACTTGAAGTACCTGGTGTGATTTCTGCAACTGTTTGTTGTCTGCCTTGTGTGTTCTTGATAGTGTTTGCATTTGTCTTGTGTGTTCTTGAATGTGTGTTGTACCCTGTGCTCATGATTGACTTGGCCTCTCAGCCTTACAAACCCCTCTGGCATGTAAAACCCCAAATAGAAAAAAAACCTTCCTAAAATGCGTTTCCCTCTCATCCATTTGCGTCAGCTCAAGTAACATAGGTAAGTTTGAAGTAAAATTCTAACTCTAACTTTGATAATAAAGGATTATAACTCTTCCCCAGCACATACTTGGGATGTCATCCAACAATTTGCGTGAGTGTCTCAAGCTTCACCAAGACCCCTCTACAATGTTGAGGAAGCAGAAGATAGACCCTCGTGGACTACAAAGGACTTCTGGAAGGCAAAGACTTCGCTAACTCGGATCGCCTAACCTTAAATCTAGAGTTTCGCTAACATTGATGATACTCTCTCAACACCCCAACACCTGCTAATCTTCTAACAAGCCAACTAACATGGAGCATGTCAGTATCAAAGCCAAGCCTAACTTTCAAAGATCAACCCGTTGTCTTCACTTGAATCCCGAAGATTCACGTGCTTGATCTCCACTGAGCAAATAGAAGGTTGAAGACTCTCCAAAATCAAGCCATCAATGTCGACTCTGCATTTAGGAGATATCAATGGAGATAGCAACAAGAAGAAGTGAAGACTTTTCTAACTAACTCGCTCGCTCGTTCAAATTTTTGACGGGTTGGAAACCAAAATTGACTTAGGCCACGGGTAGAAATCCACATGAAGATTTCTCGGAAGATGAAGTCGACTCAAGGTATGCCGATATACCTCAAGATCATCAAGGCTACAAGAAGATGGGGAAGCAAGAAGATCTTCAATGGTCTCCACCAACCCGAAGACAATGAAGGAATAGATCATTAACTACTAGAAGACACACCGTTGGTGGTGCACCGCCACCTGAAGCATTTCTAGCTCAATCACATGACAACCCAGCAGAATTGTTTCTATTTGGACTAACATGCGCCTTGGTAGTTAGGAAGTGTAGAGGACTAAATCGACAGCTTTGGCGTGCCTATCAAGATCGAAGTCTAAAATACTCTCGTCTACCATTCTCAGAGGGCTGCAAGCTCGAGACTAAAGGTCTACGCCAACATCAAGCATCAAGGCGCGACACCAAGGTATGAAGGGTTCCATCAAGCTACATGAAGGGAGCGACGACCCCAAGACAATAAAAGCTGCCCGAGAAGCCCCGACTCTTCAAGACCTCAATTTGCGAGCTGGAAAAACCTTCCAACTCTCGTAGAATCTTTTCGGGCATACAAGATAGCCTAACCCTGCTAACCTTAACAATGTCCTGATGAGGTTTCGACGCGATACTTTTGGCAGCATCAACTCATCAATCATCAACTGCAGCATGTGGAGACAACCTATGTCTTCGATAAAAGAAAGTCTTCGACGCAACTCAAAGTATCATCGAGAAGTTAGAAGAGCAACCCCTTGAAGCCTAACTCTAACATTAGATCGTATACCTCGTACTACTATGCTTAGGAATCTTGGGACGAGATTCTATTTAAGGGGGGAAGAGCTATAACACCCCACTTTCTGTAACCCTATTTAAGTAGTGTTTAGTGATCCAAAAATGAGGGCCAACAAAAAAAATTTGTGCAAACCTCTAGAAGTACTATTTCTTGCTTGTTTGTCTTGGTTGTTATGTTAATGATATCTAATTGAGTTGCTTGTTGAAATAATATTTTGAACCAACACAATCCTTGTGCCCTTGAGATCATGCCTTTATTTATGCTTCTAGCTATTTTTCCAAAACCATTATCTTGGCAACCTCTCCTTTTCCAAATTATTCTAAATGTCCAAAACAAGAGCCAAGATTTATCTTTGAGACAAAGCTTTTATCAAAACTAAGTATTTACAAAATTTTCTGGACCTACAAAGTAGAGTGGTCCCACTATTTTACGAACTTATATTTGGTTGATATTTATAAAGGAATTT
Organism: Dactylis glomerata; assembly: GCA_007115705.1. Classification (NCBI taxonomy): domain Eukaryota; kingdom Viridiplantae; phylum Streptophyta; class Magnoliopsida; order Poales; family Poaceae; genus Dactylis; species Dactylis glomerata. The sequence goes on from QXEO01000624.1 coordinate 840,824, forward strand.
CAATCACCCTTTAAGAAAACTTTTTAAAGGAGATGCTATGTCTCCACTAGTTTCTGAAAAATCTACAAAAGCTCTACTCTTTTATTTGAAACTCTTTTCTACTTGACCATGGCATGATCATCATTGAGCACTTGTTCAATCATTGTTTCTGGTGATGCTAGATTAACTGCAAATGATTGACCTAGTGTGGTGAGTTGACTTTGTGTGACTTGGTTTGACTTTGAAGTGTTGTTTGTGTGTAGTTATGATCCCTAGGTAGGCCTGTGGCCTAACCCATTCAACACCCACCAAGCAATATTTTGTCCCATGTAGGTTATTCTCAATCTATCTTTCAAATGAAACCTATCTGGATAATTTCCTCTCAATCCTGAATCCCTAAGTCTAATGTCTTAGTCTTATCATGACACGTTAGGAGCCCCATTTTGAGGAATCTTAACACTAATCAAAACTAACCCAAGGAAAGCACCCATGGTGTTATTAGAATCATCTACATCCCACCTTAGAAGGCTCCTCTCAGTTTTTGCAAAATATTTTCTTGCAGACATTTCATCAAACACCTAGTGTGCAGACTATCTACATGTCTGTTAACAGATTCAATTTTTCAACAGTTGCATTAAGCTCATCTATTCTATCCATGGCAATGTACCTTCTTAGAACTCATCCTTGTCATCTGATCTTCCATTCTCTCCATTACCACTTTGTCATTTGAGGTCATCTACTACTTGTTCTATTCTTGTTTCCGACCCTAATCAAACTACTAACCATTTGACTATTATCAGTTGCACTTTGGCTCCCACCTTTAAATTTCGAAATAAATTGTTTAGAGACCATCCTATGACCTATTCCTCTTATTTTTGATCTACTCCAACTACCTATGCACTTGCATGTGCATTTTGAGGTATGCCACCCATTTATGTGGGATGGTTTTGAACCCTAATCATAACTACTTCCATCCTTTAATTTTTTCTCCATGAATCCTTGTATCACTTTAGCATTCACCATAAATTCTCCCCATGAGCCATTCCCTCTCTTCTAGCATTGGGAATGTTATTCATGCATAATGTCACCCCTTCCCCCATCCAATATATCCATTTCCATTTCAACTCTCTTATCTAACACTTGCATAGGAATAGTTACCATGCTATTTCATGCATTCTTCTCATCAAGTGAATTTGATGGAACTTCACCATGTTATATTATGCATGCCTTCTCCTATGAACCCCAAAACCCCTAGTTATTCCTACCTATCACCTCCAAAATCTTGTCCAAAGTATATTTTGGGCAAACCTTCAAATATCAAAATTTTGGTGACCTAGGAATTATGCAAACTTGACACAGCCATACTCAATATCCTTATTACCCTATCTAATCCATCCATCCATGCATGCCATTTCTTTGTGCAATATGGGACTAGCCCAAAAATTCAAGAAATGTATTATGCATGCATTCATCACCATGCCTACCTTGATAAACCCAAATTTCTTTGATCCCTACCAAACACTTTTAACAATCATTCCAGCACCCTAAACTCCCTCTGGTCGGATTGGCACTGTAGCATGCATCTCTTCCTCTTGTCTTTAGTGCTTGGAAGTAGAACCATGCAAGATCTTTATATCAACACTAAAAATAATGTGCAGCAGCCCTCCCCTCTATCCCTGGCCGACCAAGGCACCTTCTGGACCCCTCTCCTACTCTCCACCGTCTCTCTAGCCCAACCAGAGGCCCCCAAGCTGCCCCACATACCACAAACCGACCTAGCTAACCATGCCGCACCCCCTCTCCATATATAATGATGCAGACCATATCCTCTCCTCTCTAGACCCTCATTCTTCTCCCAGACTCCCATCTCTACTTCCCAGAAGGAGAGACTCGCCATCTTGCCCTGAATAAGAGAGGATAGGGGGAAACCCTAGCTATGGTCTGCAAGGAAGGAGGGCCGGTTGCCATCGTTTGGGAACCCCTCTGCTCGCCTTTTCTGAGTACCTAAACTCCCCTGCATCATACCTAGCTAACCTCGCCACCTCTTTTGATCCAGGGAAGCCGGAGTCGAGCCCCTCTGAAACCCGATTCAGACCTCGCCATTGCCGACGCGTGAGTCACTGTTCTGCGGGCAAGACTGGGCGTTTCGCCCCTCTCTGGGCTTGGCGTGGTGCTCTGCGTCGCCCCTTCCCGTCGCCGTCGCCGGAGGAGGACCCTGGGTGAGCCCCTGTACCCTGCCGCCGTGCTAGGGTTCGGGATCTGTCCCGACCGGCGGGAGGAGGACGACGACCGGGAGCCATCGATCGGGATTGGATCGGACGGCCCGGGTCAGCCGGTACCGCTTCGGCCGCCGCGGCCGCTGACAGCCGGGCCAGGCCTGTCAGCACGGCCGGACGGTTTCCCGCCCGTGCGCTCACGTGAGAGGGCCGGCCGGCGCTGTGATGGCCTAGGTTCGGGTCAGATCTGGCCCGTTCCTCTATTTTTTATGAAAATCCCTCTGTTAATTTCCTGAGATCTGTGAGTTTGCAAAAATTATAGAAAATTAATTACGGGTCCAAATGAGATGATTCAAATTTCTACGAACTCCTTGTTTCCATATCTATCCAAAGCCACTAGCCTCACTTCATTTAGATCTCTGCAGAAATACCTTTATTTAAACAAGCAAAACAACCTTATCTTCACTCAAAAATCCAAAATTTGAGATCTGCAAAGTGAGATTGAATGAATCCAAATTTCACTAATGCCTTATTGTATTGTGGTGCATTAGGAACTGGTTTTACCATTTTAGGATGTTTGCTTCTCCTGTAGTAATTATCTTAGTGATGTTTAGGTTTCACATTGTTTTATTTGTTGTGCTCAGTAGGAATCTTATTTTTGGGTGATTCCAATTTCCAGTGATAGCTTATTGTGTTATCTTGCTTGACACACTGGTTTCTCTATTTTAGGATCTGCACTTTTATAGTAGTAATTAATATGGCTTTGTGAGTAGTTAATCTTACTTGATTTATCATTTGCTGTAGGAATGGGATTTTGTATTGAATCCAACTTTGTTGGATTGTGTTCTGGAAGGGGTTTTCAGAACACTTTACCTCCTGTTTTTCTGATGCACGGAGAATATCTGAGAATTATTTTGGTATTCTAGTGGTATTTTCCTATTGTTTAATTTATAGAAATTAAACCCTAACTTGTTTTGGAGTGAGACCAACTTTGTTGAATTCTTAAGATTGTTGTCAACCTGTAAGTATACTGAGTGTGTTACTTGGTCCATGAGACCACCTGCATGCTTGTTAGAAATGAGTTGGTGTGTGATTGCTTCATTTGAAAAACCCTAGTTTATAATCGGATTGACTTAATAACTAAAAATTTTAAAACCTTGATTTTGTTTTCTAAACTTATTGGTTTCTGATAATCCTTGCTTATGTGGTATTGAGTGAATGAAATGTTTGTGGCTCATGTATGCATGTATATTGATTGTGTGCTATTATTTTTCTGGTGATAGAATCAAACGAGGAGTGTACCGAGGAGGGGGAAATCTCTGAGTATCAAGCAGAAGAAGACCAGGGACAAGCTATTGAGGCAAGCCATCTACTTGTTGCATATCTGAATCCTAATAAGTCACTATGCATTGTTCTACTCTTGCTTTCACTACTATGCATTGTTTTCTTATATTGCTATTTCCCTTATATAGCAATAGTTAGCGACTTAGCTCCACAAGTCGACTTGCTATCATCTCTAAAGATGACACCTTTGACACCTACTCAATACCCCAGAAAGTAGAGACTTGATGATTAGCATCGAAGTCTTTGGGAAAACTTGTAGTGGAGCCAAAAACTCTAGGATTGGGAATACTCTCTCTGGAATGATTTTCGAAAATGTTTTCGAACACCTTGGAGTAGTTGCTACTCCATTGAGATGTTTACAAATGATTTTATAAACATGGAGCTGGACTTGGGAGGTGTAGAAGTTGGTGGATTTCTGAAAGGTGGCATTGTGTATAAGTGTTCGCCAAACCAATTACTCCCTTGCAACCACATTACCCGGTATGGGACGGGCTTAGTTTGAAGTTTATTTGCTTTAGTGCGGGGAGCCTCACAACTATATAAGGGTCTGCAGGACCCCAGAATCCGTGTTGACGCTAAACGAAGGTCAACACATATCACGGCATATCCCGAGCCGTCGGAAGACACTTGGGTTCTCCCGCCGTGGCGCCGGAGTTACGCTCTGGAGGAGGTACTGCTGGGATGTGCCGAGGAGGTAAACTCCATAGGGTAGGCACCCGTACTAAGGTAGATAAATGGAGGGCTTCGATCGATTATCCAAACTTCGCATACTTGTGTATGACGGTCCGTGGTGGTATCCCAACGGATTTATCGAATGGTGTGGGTAAAGTGTACAACCTCTACAGAGTGTAATCTATTCGAATAGCCGCGTCCTAGGTCATGGACGGTTGGGATGGCCATACTTAGCCTGTGTCAGGTTTTGGTTTTACAAGAATGTTTTCGGAAAAATGGAGAAAGGTGCCGGACAGACTACTCGGAGGGTACGACCGTGGCACGGTTATGGTTCGGAGTACTTGCAGGGTACTGCCAAAGAAATGGAGTTGGTCATGTGTGATTGACCTGGGTTTTATAATGGAAGGTGGTCATGTTTGATTGACCACCGACGCTCTCTCTTGAAACCCAAAAGAGTTTCCCCCTTTCCTAGAGATTTTTACTGAAAAGGTTTTCTAAATGTTTTCTTTAATAAGGATATAGAAATATCGTAAGACATGCTATATCGACACGAGAAATGGACTAGATAGGAAAAACTAGATTAGAGCCTTTCTCCTTGCTATAGCCAAATTGCTTATCTGTTCTCTCCCTTTTAGATGGTTTGCGAGTACAATTCAAATGTACTCACGGCTTTGTCCCTGGCTATTAACTTGGTCAGACTATGAAGAAGGTTACAAGGAAGGTGAAGGGGGTTACGATGACGCCGGTGCGAACTAGGAACGTCTCCCAGTCAGTTGCCTGTAGGGTAGTAGGCATGACGTGGGTCATCTATGCTGCTTGGTATCCGCTGCTTAGTTATAGACTTGCCCTATGTGGCCATATCATGCTTGGTCATGTGACCAATTGTAAGTATATTATTCGATATTGTAAAGGATGATGTAATTCTGTTATCAACTCGGATATGTGGATTCACGACACACTGATCATGGGATCGTGAATTGTATGCATATCGGGTATTCCGGATGGGTAATCCGGGGTGCCCACAACAACCAAGAACTTTGCTCCCAACTTACGATGAGGTTGTCAATCTCAATGGTTTTCTATAAACAAAGGATTGAGCGTATCGAGTGGTAATAGGATAATAGTATGCAAGAAAGAAAACAGTGCGAGTAAAAGTAAAACGGTATAGCAATGTAAAGGAAGTTGGACCGGGGTCCACAGTTCACTAGTGGTGTCTCTCCATAAGATAAATAACACATGCTGGATAAACAAATTACAGTTGGGCAATTGATAGAATAAAGATAACGTACATATGTCATGAGGATCACTATGAGATTCACTCTTGGCATTACGACAAAATACATAGACCGCCATCCAACTGCATCTATGACTAAAAATCCACTAGCGGGGAATCGTTCGAGGACCCCTTGAGTATTAAGTTGCGAACAACAGATAATTACATTAAGCAAAGTGCGTAATGTAAACAAAGCAAATGTCCTTGGACACAAGAATGTTGTTTTCTCCCTCAACATCACATCTACAACCTTAGAGGTTTCTGTCACTCCCCCAGATTAAATAGAGGCATGAACCCAACTATCAAGCATAAATACTCCCTCTTGGAGTTACTAGCATCTAGTCGGCCAAGATAGCTACTAGCAACGGAAAGCATGCAAGATCATAAACAACATAGAGATAACATAAAGATATATAATTCAGCACATCAACTTAACACAGTACCAATAATCATCGGAACCCAACAAACACAACATGCATGATTACATAAAGATGATCCTGATCATGTAGGGCAGCTCACAAGATCTAAACATGAAGCACATGGTGGAGGAGACAACCATCTAGCTACTGCTATGGACCCATAGTCCAAGGTAGACTACTCACACATCACTCCGAAGGCGACAATAGTGGTGTAGAAGGCCTCCGGCAGGGTGCCGGGAAGAGCTCTGGATCCTCCCAATCTCACGACGGCGATGGCGGTGGCTTGCAGTATGTTTCGTGGAAAAGCGATCCGTCCCTTAGGTTTTTCCCATCGAGGGGAACTTATTGGCAAAAGAGTAGCGTCAGGGGGTGGGCCACCTGGCCTCACCATGGGGTGGTGCGGCTAGGGGCTAGGCCACGCCCCCTGTGGTGAGCCTAGCTCATGGCCCCCTCCGTCTCATCTTCGGTCTTCGTGAAGGTTCGGTAAAAATAGGAGGTTCGGCTTTTGTTTTGTCCAATTCCGAGAATATTTCCTATGTAACTTTTCTAAAACACAAAAACAACAGAAAACAGGGAACTGGCACTGTGGCATTTTGTTAATAGGTTAGTTCCGGAAAATGCATAAAAACGCCATGAAGTGTAACAAAACTCAAAGCAAATGGTGTATAAACAAGCATGGAGCATCAAAAATTATAGATACGTTTGAGACGTATCAAGCATCCCCAAGCTTAACTCCTGCTCGTCCTTGAGTAGGTAAGTGATAACAAAAGAATAATTTTTGAGGTGACATGCACCATCACAATCCTGATCATCTATGTAAAGCATTGAGTGCTGGGATCAAAGAACTTAAAACATGGGCATAAAAGACATAATCTTGACAATAAGAACATAGCAACCATGTTATAACATGAAAAGAAACACAAACGAAAGATCATGAATAATGAAACAATGAAAGCCAAACGTGTGTTCAAATCATATGGGAAAACATATCAAGTGGTTTTCAGCTTGTCCTTCATGGAATAGCAAAACATAAATGCATAGGACACCTTCAAGTTTAAGAGGGCGACTAGATACAAATAATTTAGGAACAAGTGAAACCATAATCATGAATCAATCAATGATAAACTTTGGGACTATGCACATTAAACTCAGAATGGCAACTATGCTCTCTTAGATGGTGTATAAAGGTAGAAGGTGGAGACTCAACATAAAAGTAAAAGAAAGACCCTTCACAGAGGGAAGCAGTGATTGCAAGTTTTATAAACCTTCAAAAATTATGGTACTTACTAGCTTTGAGCTCTCATTGCCCCCATCATAGGCATCTTGAATGGTTAAAGTTAATGCGAGAACAATTATGAGCATATGCTTGACAAATCATAAGTTGAAAACCTCGTGTCTCGTGAAGTATGAATACCCAAACCTCATGCTACTCGACTTAGGGTCCCAAGCAAGCTCTTGTCATTGTAAGTATACACGTATCATCGAGAACCACCAACGGGGTACCTTCTTGCCCGATGATATGGAACAAGCCCACATCAAAATGACAGGACAAACATACAATGAACACCTCGGCATCTCTTTTATTTACCATTGGTATAGCTTTTTATTGTGAGATGCGTCGTGGAATGTCCACTATGGGCATGCTGTAAATTTCCACCATGAATAATGCATGGCTTAGATCAGCGGCCCAGGCGTTTCTCTAACACATATATAAACTCCATGATCCCACAAGATTCCCAACTTGTTTCACATTGCGAGTATCCACAAACAAAAGATCACGGTATCAAATCAAATAAGAGAAGTGCAATGTTGAAAGCTTTCCCCATGACGGCATGGTTTGGCTAACTTCCAGCTTAAAACTTGCAAGCATAACATCAACATAAGAGAGCCACAATGTCAAAATTCTAAAAGCGAGAAAAGTAAAGTGTGCCATCAGGTTCGTGAGAGCTTTACTGACTAATTTTTGCATAACACCAAAAAGAGTTTAATTCAAAGGAGATAAAAGCAAGTCAAATGTACTTGGAATAGAACATTGCTAATAGGTATGTATGGTGGACACATTGGCATAACTTGGTTTTTGGGAGTTGGATGCACGAGTAGAGCTCACACTCAGCACAAAATGAGGGCAGGCAAAAGACTGGGAGCGACCAACTAAGAGAGCAATAATGGCCATAATCATGCATAGCGACAAAACATCATTAAAAAGAACAATAAAATGGTATCACAAGTCAAAAACCAAATGATCATAGAGGCTTATGGTGACTTGTTAGAGTCAAACATGTTGTAAGCATGCGCCAAGTCAACCCAAATAAAGCATCAAGGAGAAAACCAAATAAATGCTTCCACATAATAAAAACAACTCATGACTTTTTTCAAAGAAATATCAGTCATTTGAGACAAGTCATGCTACAAAAAAAATCACTAACCATACTATCAAAACGACATCAAGCATGGCATGAAAAAGTCTAAGCCGCAGTCTAAACAAGCTCCTTTTTGTACCACTTTTTTGCATGAAACTTTTTCTCTTTTCCAACACCATTCAAACCTTTTTGAAACAACTCTTTTGATGAATACCAACATAGACCAGATGTCCAAATACACCTTGATGCAAAGATAAAACAAGATCTGAACAAAAATCAAGGCAAAAAATGAAAGCTAAACGCAGTTCTAGAAAAAGAGAACACTCGTTGAACGATAAGAGTGAAAACTAGAGCGTTCTTGGCAAATGAAAAACAAGTACATCTCCTCCAAAATAAATTTGTTGGGGTCCAACCATTTATTGAAGAAAACAAAACAAAACAAAACTGAAAGCGAAAGTAAAGACGCTTCAAGAAAAACACATAATGCATGAAGCAATAAAAATATAGTGTGTTGAAAGGTGACCTGATTTTTGCCGATGAAGAAGGGTGCCTCGGGGGCATCCCCAAGCTTTGACGCTTGTACCTCTTGGATATTTCTTGGGGTGACATGGGCATCACCAAGATTGAGCTTTTTTCCATTCTTCATCTTATCTCATCATTCTCCAATCCCTACACTTGAAAACTTCCTTTATAGAAAACTTCACACAATTCTATTAGCAACATTAGCATAAACATAATAGTAGATCAACCCTTTTTTTTCAGGTTTGAACTCAAAAACACCACATATAAAGCATATACTACTGTAGCAACTTCCTCAAAAGTCCCGTGATCAAAAGAACTCAAACAAAAAGCGATCGAGTGGCTAACACAAATAGTGGCAGAAATATGTCAAAACAGAACAGCTGACAAAGGTCAATTTTTCAAGGACCTTCTGTTGCTCAAATCGAAAAGTGCAAAACTAATGAAAGTTTGGATATAACCTGGGGCATATGCAAGAGAAATCGCAGATCAAAAAGATATTCTGAGAATTTTCACGAATTTTTACGGTGCAGCACAAAAATCTGTTTCAGGACAGCAACTTCCCCAAATCTTACCTCCCTCAAATTAGAGGTTCTTCTTGGCACAACAACGAAATAAAAAGGATAAGGAGAGGTAATGACAATAGTAATAACTTCCAAGACTCAAATAAAAGAAATATTACCGAAAAGAAAACAATGGGTTATCTCCCAAGAGTGCTTTTCTTTAACGCCTTTGAGCTAGGCGCAGAAAGTGCAAATCAAGTATTATCAAATGAGGCATTAAGATCAATTGCAGAAGTCTTTTCAACAAGGCATTGTATTGCATCCAAATAAGTTTTTGAAGAACCCTTGTCAACATGCTTTGGTTCACTCATTTCATTAAAAAGGTTTTCAGGACAAAGCCAATCAAAATTATTTTCCAAAGCCTCATGCAATCCTAAGAGTTTGCTAGTTATTGGTACTTTGATGTCTTCTTTGGTTGTACCAACAACATTAACGGGTGAGCCAAGCATATTAAAATGCTCAAAGACTTTCCTAGCTTCAATAATAACATCTCTAAATTCTCTATGCAAAGTCTCCAAAATAAAATCTTTCTTTTTGGAGTCTTCGATATCAGGAAGCTTAAGAAACATTTGTTGCATAAAAGGATTAAGGTTAACAAACCTAGCCTCCAACATGTGAACTAAATAAGCAGCAGCAACTTCATAACTAGGAGCAAGCTCAGCCAAAGATCTATCATCAACATCTTTATTCATACTAACATGATTAAAGAACTCCTTGATGTTACCTTTCCCAATAATAGAACCACTACCTACTAAGAGGTCCTCCAAAACATACTTAGGGAACAACATAATGAACTAAGAGTAATGAAGTAACAACTATAAAGGAAACTACACTAGTAGAGAAAAGGCTATCCCTGGCACATCAAAATGGCTTATCCCTGGCGCATATAGGTTCGCCAACGACCTATATGCCGGCGGTAATGCATACCGCTGGCGAATTTTAGAGTTTGCCAGGGATAATTTTTTTTTACCGCTGGCGAATATGCATGTGCGCCGGGGATAACATGTTATCCCTGGCGAATTTGTAATGGGTGCGTCGGGGATAAAATTTTGGAAAATCCAAAAAAAATCAAAAAAAATCAAAAACATTTCCAAAATATTTTAAAATTATAAAACCTAAATAATATGAAAAAGTATGCATATACGATTTTTTTGACCATTTTATCACACCTGAAACCTCCTCAATTCACACCGAAATAGCGACTTCCCACTCGGTCACCCATCCTCAAAGTGCTCCGGGTCTAGCACACTTAACTTCCGAGTTCCATTTGCATGAGTTACCCCTGCACTTGCTATAGCTTATTGATACTACTATCCTTTCAATCCTTATAAGCCTTATGTGTGTGAGTGTAGGAGTGTATGTATGTGAGTGAGTATGTGTGTGTGTTCTTGTGTGAGTATGTGAGTATGTGTATGTGCATGTGTGAGTATGTGAGTATGTGTGAGTATCTGAGTATGTAAGTGTGCGTGTGTGAGTATATGAGTGTGCATGTGTGAGTATGTGTGTGTGAGTATATGTGTGTGAGTATGTGTGTGTGAGTATGTGTGTGAGTATGTGTGTGTGAGTATGTGTGTGTGAGTATGTGTATGTGCAAAAATCCAAAAATAGAAATCTCAAAAAATTCAAGAAATTCAAAACATCTAAAAAAATCAAGAAATCTCAAAACATTTAGAAATCTAAAGAATCTAAAAAAACCCATGTTAATGATAAAGAATCCAAAAAATCTTAAAATCTTTTAAAAATCCATAAAATCTTATAATTTCATGAAACTAAAAGTGCAAAAAAGTCCATTTTCCCTTTGGAATTTGAGAAATCTAAAAATTGTCGAAACGACCGTATAAAAAACTTTTTAATCCGACGTCGTATGCAAAAGTTATTGCAGTTTTACTATGGCATAATGTTTTTTTGCAAAATATATTGAAATTCAAGTTTTCAATTTTTCGTAATAACTAGAACACATAATATATGGAAATCTCAAAGTTTTTTATTTTTTTGATTTTTTTATCATTTTCTTTTAATTTTTTGCAAAACTAGAAGGCGATCCACGGGGGGGGGGGGGTGTTGGTGCTGCGGTTAGAAAATAGGTGGCTTATCCCCGGCGCATTCACAATATGCGCCGGTGGTAAGTCCCTTATCCCCGGCGCATAAAATTCAATTCATCGGCAATAATTTTTTATTATTATCCCTGGCGCATGGGCCCTTAATTCGCCAGTGGTAAGCCCCCTTATCCCCGGCGTATCTAACTATTATTCGCCAGGCATAACAATGGACATGGGCCGGCCCATCTGGGGTGGGACCGCCAGCTATTATCCCCGGCGAATAATAGTTAGATGCGCCAGGGGTAAATCAGCTTCACCGGCGAATATGGCACAATGCGCCAGCGGTATTTATTACCACCGGTGAATAGAATTATTATGCGCCGGCGATAGTGATGCTGGCTATAAGCAAATCTCTACTAGTGCTAATTTTTTTTGTATTTTTGATAAAACGGTGCAAGCAAAAATAAAATAAAGCAAAATAGAAACAAAGTAAAAGATTGTTTGTGAGAGACTCCCCTTGCAGAAGTCTTCTTCCTCCCCGGCAACGATGCCAGAAAACTTGTTGATGGCTTGTAAGAACAGCTCGTTGGGAACCCCAAGAGGAAGGTATGATGAGCACAGCAGTAAGTCTTCCCTCAGTTGTGAAACCAAGGTTTATCGAACCAGTAGGAGAAAGCCAAACTTCAGAAGGTGATGCTTGCTAGCTTCGTGACACTCTAGACAATGTCGCCAGCAATATTACTGGTGCATCTTCACCTAGCAGCAACGTGAAACCTGCACACAACATAAACAAGAACTTTGCTCCCAACTAACGATGAGTGTATCGAGTGGTAATAGGATAATAGTATGCAAGAAAGTAAACAGTGCGAGTAAAAGTTAAACGGTATAGCAATGCAAAGGAAATTGGACCGGGTCCACAATTCACTAGTGGTGTCTCTCCATAAGATAAATAACACATGCTAGGTAAACAAATTACAGTTGGGCAATTGATAGAATAAAGATAACGTACATATGTCATGAGGATCACTATGAGATTCACTCTGGGCATTATGACAAAATACATAGACCGCCATCCAACTACATCTATGACTAAAAATCCACTCACGGGGAATCATCCGAGGACCCCTTGAGTATTAAGTTGCGAACAAAAGATAATTGCATTAAGCAAAGTGCATAATGTAAACAAAGCAAATGTCGTTGGACACAAGAATATTGTTTTCTCCCTAGTGGCAACGGTTTCTGTCACTCCCCCAGATTAAATAGAGGTGTAACATCCCAAGATTTTATCAAATTTTGGGGGAATTTTTTTTTGTTTTGCTTGTGTTGATTGAAAATCCACATGGATTTAAAAACTTTTTGAGTTTATTTAAGGGCTTTATTTGAAAACTATTTTAAACCTTCTATAATTCTTGAAGAACCTCTTTGAGAAAATGAAAGATTTCAAAAATGTTATTTTCCTTCTTTTATTCAAACTTATGCAAGCTTGCTCGCAGAGAAATGAATTACAAAAGTGTTTATAAAGATTGTTTTGCAAACCTATGATTGGGTGTGAATCTCAATTATTAATTTCATAAAATACTATTCTCCTATTTTCAAAAAGATTCAATTAGAAACCCTAATTCTATTTCTTTTATGCAAGCAAAGCTATTTGGCTCAATTAACAATTTTTATTAAAAAGCTTGTTTTATTTCTGAAAACATGTTTCTCATTGGCTTAGAATATTGCTTGGAAGATTTGAGGAATTTAGGAATTTGAATGAATTGATTTGAGTAAATTTTGCAAAAGATATGAAAGAAATAGGAAAAACAAAAAAAGGAAATAAAAAGAATTAGAAAATGAAAAAGGCCGCCGGGGAGCCATCTAGCCCAGCCCCGATTTTGGCCCGAGGCCCAGTAACGCATGGTCCCGAAAGGGTACCGGCTTCCTCTCTCCCTCGACACTGACAGGTGGGGCCCACCTGTCAGGTCATCTCCCAGCTCTGGCCAGGAGACCTGGGTGTGCACGGCTGCACTGGCAGCCCTCCGATCGCCCCTGGTCTCGAAACCCTTGCCCCTCCTCCACGAAAACCTCTCCCCTATAAATCTCCAAGCCCTCTCATTCGTCTCCTCCCTTTTTCCCCGCTCAACGCGCCGCCAGGCCGCTCCGATTCCTCGCCGGAAAAACCTTCTGTACCGCCGCCGTTCTCATCGAATTCGACGCCTGGAGGTGATGCTGCACCTTCTCTCTTCCTCTAACCCCTCCCCTTGTTCTGGCGCCCCTCCTGATATTTTTTTGTTTTGCTCAATTTCGTTCCGATCGAGCTAGCCACCTCGAAACCGAAGCACACCGGCGCCATCTCCGCTCCAGCCGCCTCTCCGCGCAAGTCCGGGACGCAATCGAGTGCGTCGACCACACACCCGAGATCGCTGAGTCGACTGACCTCTGTCCGCGTCTTCACCAGTGCTGGAACCCACCGGAGCATCGCCGGATCTTGGTCCCTGCACGCTCTCGCCAGCGATCATTTGCCGGAACCCTAATAGGTAGCTACCTTCCTCTCTGTTTCGTCTCAACCGTCGGATCTCCATCAGACGCATCGGATAGGTTCACTTAAGTGAACCGGTACGGTGCGATCTGGTCCATCAGATCTACTTTAGATCCAACAGCACACGTGCGTGATCCGGCCGAACCGGTACCCTCCAACGAGCTTGCGCCACGTGTCGAGCCCACATCTGTTGTGATTCAAATTAGTTTTAAACCCCTTTTAAATATCTGCAAACTTGTAAAATTCATATCTATTGTTCTGTAGATCCAAAAATTGCAAATAATATGTCCCTGAACTCCTAAAAATGTGTAGAACACAATTCTGAAATAAAATCTCACTTTCCAACTATTCGAAAACATTCAAATTTAAATATGAGAGTTTGAGTGTTTTTGATATAGTTCAAAATCTATAAATCCTTTTCAGTTGATTCTTTTTGCAATAGGATCATATTGTTATCCTCTGTCTAGTAAAACTACTGCAAAAATTATTTGGACCAATTTTATCAAGTATTCAAATTCAAATGAGGATTTGAGTATTTTTCCTCTATATTTAATTCTAGAAATATTTTAGGCATAATTCCTTTTGCAAAATTGCCTACCTTAACACTAAAAACTCATCAGAATACTTCTCACACACTTTTCACACATATCCAAATGTTAACTCCACTAGTTATCCTTTTGCAAGCAATAGTTGTGTTTCTAAGCACCTTGCAAAAATATCAAATTCTTATTATGCATCTTGTGCCTTTTGACTTTACAAATAGTGTGAAATATCCTAAGTCCTAAATAACCATCCCACCCTACCATGACTTAGTAAAAATCTACTCTCTATTCTTGCCCAAGTGCAAAACTATCAATTCTGTCTTACCCAAAATTCTAACTACCCCCTCCAACACTATGGCGTAGAAGTTTCCCATATCAAGACCATGAAGAAGAAGTTGAAGAGAAGACAAGAAGTTGAAGGCAAAACAAGAAGTTGAAGAGAAGACAAGGAGTTGAAGTCAAAAGAAGAAGATCAAGAGAAGAGAGCCTCAAGTCAAGAAGATGATAGTGTTAGACCTCATGACTTAGAATTTATCCAACTTCTCAACCCAAGCCTAAGTTTTCACTTGAAACTATTTTTGCTAAGTGTTTGACACTTCTTAAAAAAATTTAGAAAACCCCAATCAATCTTTAAGTCCTTGATTTAGCCAATCTCTCCATCCATATCAAGTCAACTTCATGCCCAATCTTTTATCCAAATATCACAAAGACAAATCAAGACTAAGCCAAAAGAAATAAACACTTTTATTGTCTTGTTTGATTGAATGATGTGTTTATGTTGTGTCCCTTTCTATCTTATAGTTGTATGGAGAGCTACGTGTGTTGATTAAGAGAAGTACAATCTTTAGAAATTTCTAAGGCAAGTGTCACTCTTGTTCATAAAATTCCCAATGATGTTTTAATATGCATGTAGTGTTTCTCTTCTTTTAATAATATGCGTGTGTAGATTGTTAGGCTTGCTGTTCCCTATTTAGGATATCCCTGATTACCCTGTTAGAAGAAACACCGTAAGTGTAGATTGCTTAGTTGTGCTATAGAATTCATGGTGGGGATTCCACATGTTCTTTTATTAAGTTTGAAAACTATGTTTTGCAAAAACTAAGAAAACAACTAAGTTAGTGAAACACCTGGGTGGAAATTGGTAAGATGGATTTATGTTGAGTGGTTACACCGGAGCCATCTCTATGGCGGTCGTGTGTATCTCACTTGTGGACGGCCACCCAGGAGCAAAGAGATTGGAGACGTTCAAGTCGTGAAGCTTCCAGTGCAACCACGAGTCATATGGGCTCTGTCTTGACTAACTAAGTTGCGAGAACTCAGCCAGACGGACAGAGGGTGGTAGTGATTTGTAGGATGGAACGCGTCCGGGTTGGTCTGAGGGATTGCTTCTGAAAGGTCTCGCCTTAGTCTTCACTTGGCTATTTGAGCAAAATGAGCATCATGGCAAAAGAGGTTGACTGAGTCTTGTGGGAAAAGTGCACCACCTCTGCAGAGGGTTAAAAACTAAGTACTTAGCCGTGTCCCCGGTTACGGACAATTTTGAGCGACATGGTTTTGAAGCTGTTGAAGGATCTCCTCATCCCAACTTCTTTAAATTAAAACTTGAGTGGTTAACAAGGGATTGTTGTGTGATCATAATTATGTACACCTGGTGGATTCCTGTGTGTGCATAATTAACTAGGAGCACCTGGTGGATTCCAGTGTGTCCAATAGTGTTTTAAAAGAAAAATGAGATCTTTTTGAAAAGTAGGACAAACAATTGCTTTTCTGCAAGCTAAGCCTGAAGCTCCACTTAGCCAAATATTCATGTAAATGTTAGGATCCATTTGTGTCCACCAAAAAGTGACATCTTACCAATACAATTCAAATGTATTGACCCTTTGTGGCTGCAACATATCATGTTGCAGGTTTTGACGATAAGAAAGATACGATAGGGTTACGAGTCTATCCGCAGCATGTTCGCCTGTGGCACATGAAGAAGAAGGACTCCATGTTATTTTTGATTTCGTTGTAAACTCTGAAAGCTCTATTCTATGAGCATTGTAAAGTTTCTTTATGTAATTGCTGGATCATGCGATGTAATAAAATGACCTTTGTTTCTCGATATTACATCTTAAACTGTGTGTGCTAGCATTGATCCAGGGACTAGCACTGAAAAGCACAGGGATCGTCATCTTTAAAAGGTGTGGTCACTATAGATGGTATCAGAGCATTGTGTTGCCCTTAGGTTCGTGACCCTAGGATTGGATAACAACCCCTTAGAATATAGGAGTTGCTTTTATTTCTAAATTAAAAATTTACACACTCATTACCTTGTAAACTCTTCCCTTGGTCATTTTTGTCTCTACTTCTATTCATTTTCAACTCAAAGACGAAGAGGTTCAACTTCAACACCTCAAAGGACTTCAAGATCCACCCACCTCTATCATCAAAGGAAGCAAATTGAAGAAGTCTAGAAGAAAGAGTCTATGCATCAATAGTTCTAGGACTTAGAAATTCTTACGAAGGATCTTGATAACAATAGGACCAATGATCTGCTTAGCAAATGATGAGCTACTTGCCCAACTGAAGGATACGACATTCTAGGAGCAAGAAGATAAGTTCATGTTCAAGAGAAGCACAAGAAGATGAGAGAGATGAAAGACCCTAGGATGAAAAATCTAACTAATTTAGTTTTTATTAAAGGGGTGTTTGCAATTTTAAATTCTTCTATTATCATCTACTTCATCTTCAAAAATATTCTTCTTTCTTTAGAGTTCATATCTCATAAAAACATCAAGAAGAGACTGATGCTCCATATATTATTCCTCGACTCTGCAAGCAGCACTACATGGAAGCTATCGAAGAGCTTGGAGGAAGACTCAAGTATAGACTGCACAACACCTAGAAGGACCCCAAAGATGAAAAGAGTAGGCCTACTAACTAAAGACAATCAAGAATCTTTAGTTGGACCTCCATTTAAGATCTTTATATGTAAGAATGATAGCATAATACATTATGATCATATCGAATTGTGGTATGACCATGATAGTTTGTTTGTGGTTGAACCAACTTGCTTGATGTGATGAATGCTTGTTAGATCTTGTTTGCAAGATATTTTTCCTTGACTTTGTGTATGGGTAGGATTCTTCTTTAGACTCTTTCTATCTATTCTAGTCTTTATTCAAACACAAACAAGTGTTCTCTTGACCAGCCTCCATGAAGACAACAACATTATCAGCTCCAACTAAGGTTCTCAGAAGAAGCATAGAACAAGAGATGGCAAACTGAAGGACCTACAAGCTAAGAGATTTTTACTATGAGAGTTTACGCAAACCACTAGCTAAGGATCGATAGATTTGTTTCTAAAAGTTCTTGTCATGAATTGAAACATGGATTCAATAACCATGGAATCTTTTGACAAAACTAGTGAGGATGACCAAGAGTTAGAATGCGAGATGCACCAAACCAAATACAAGGTAATGATTGGGTGCGACATGGATTGGCCCCCATGACGATCACTCATATTGTTTGCTCTTGTTACGAGGAATGGTAAATCTTAAGTGACATACCTATAGGAGAGACGATGTCATTAAGCCTGAACCTTAGGAGGACAAGATACTATACCCTTATAAAAGGCAAGTGTTGACAAAACGTAGGAATCCAGTGAGGATGAACCACAAGCTTACCATTGAAGAAGACTTGCAATGAAAGATGTTTTGCCAACCTGGATAACTCCGTTGGAACCGAAAGTGCTTACAAAGGAATGAACTATAAGATGAAGGACCACCAAGGATGTTGACTGAGAGGATGAAATAAAGACAGGAGACCCCTTAACTTGGTCTTCTGATTGACCCAAAGAGTGACTCTTCAGTGCCCAAAGTAGTTCAACAGAACCAAAGAGTGACTCCTCAGTGTCCAAGGTAGCTCAACAACTACCCCACCGGATAGAAGCTCTACAAGGGAGCAAGGTATTGCACAAGCAACCCTTGAGTAAGATTGATACCCAAGATTGTGAATAGGCACCCACCTATTGTAAATGAAGATAAAGATTAACTATGGGTTCAAAGGATGATCCAGTGCCAAGTCAGAGGATGACCCAGTGCCAAGTCAACACCAAGGTGATTTTGATAAACCTAGAGATCTAGACTACCTACAAAAGTTTCTTTTAAGGGTGGTAGCCACCTAGGAAACCCAATACCTACTTTCTTTCTAGCCTCTCCAATCTCGGGGACAAGATTTCTTTTAAGGGTGGTAGTCTGTAACATCCCAAGATTTTATCAAATTTTGGGGGAATTTTTTTTGTTTTGCTTGTGTTGATTGAAGATCCACATGGATTTAAAAACTTTTTTAGTTTATTTAAGGGCTTTATTTGAAAACTATTTTAAACCTTCTATAATTCTTGAAGAACCTCTTTGAGAAAATGAAAGATTTCAAAAATGTTATTTTTCTTCTTTTATTCAAACTTATGCAAGCTTGCTCGCAGAGAAATGAATTACAAAAGTGTTTATAAAGATTGTTTTTCAAACCTATGATTGGGTGTGAATCTCAATTATTAATTTTATAAAATACTATTCTCCTATTTTCAAAAAGATTCAATTAGAAACCCTAATTCTATTTCTTTTATGCAAGCAAAGCTATTTGGCTCAATTAACAATTTTTATTAAAAATCTTGTTTTATTTCTAAAAACATGTTTCTCATTGGCTTAGAATATGGCTTGGAAGATTTGAGGAATTTAGGAATTTGAATGAATTGATTTGAGTAAATTTTGCAAAAGATATGAAAGAAATAGGAAAAACAGAAAAAAAAGGAAATGAAAAAGAATTAGAAAATAAAAAAGGCCGCCGGGGAGCCATCTAGCCCAGCCCCAATTTCGGCCCGAGGACCAGTAACGCACGGTCCTGAAAGGGTACCGGCTTTCGCTCTCCCCCGACACTGACAGGTGGGGCCCACCTGTCAGGTCATCTCCCAGCTCCGGCCAGGAGACCTGGGTGTGCACGGCTGCACTGCCAGCCCTGCGATCGCCCCTGGCCTCCAAACCCTTGCCCCTCCTCCACGAAAACCTCTCCCCTATAAATCCCCGAGCCCTCTCGTCCGTCTCCTCCCTTTTTCCCTGCTCAACGCGCCGCCAGGCCGCTCCGATTCCTCACCGGAAAAACCTTCTGTACCGCCGCCGTTCTCATCAAATTCAACGCCTGCAGGTGATGCTGCACCTTCTCTCTTCCTCTAACCCCTCCCCTTGTTCTGGCGCCCCTCCTGATTTTTTTTTGTTCTGCTCAATTTCGTTCAGATCGAGCTGGCCACCTCGAAACCGAAGCACACCGGAGCCATCTCCGCTCCGGCCGCCTCTCCGCGCAAGTCCGGGACGCAATCGAGTGCGTCGACCACACACCCGAGATTGCCGAGTCGCACTGACCTCTGTCTGCATCTTCACCAGCGCTGGAACCCACCGGAGCATCGCTGGATCTTGGTCCCTACACGCTCTCGCCGGTGATCATTCGCCGGAACCCTAACAGGTAGCCACCTCCCTCTCTGTTTTGTCTCAACCGTCGGATCTCCATCGGACGCATCGGATAGGTTCACTTAAGTGAACCAGTACGATGCGATCTGGTCCATCAGATCTACTTTAGATCCAATGACACACGTGCGTGATGCGGCTGAACCGGTACCCTCCAACGAGGTTGCGCCACGTGTTGAGCCCGCATCTGTTCTGATTCAAATTAGTTTTAAACCCCTTTTAAATATCTGCAAACTTGTAAAATTCATATCTATTGTTTTGTAGATCAAAAAATTGCAAATAATATGTCCCTAAACTCCTAAAAATGTGTAGAACACAATTCTAAAATAAAATCTCACTTTCCAACTATTCAAAAACATTCAAATTTAAATATGATAGTTTGAGTGTTTTTGATATAGTTCAAAATCTATAAATCCTTTTCAGTTGATTCTTTTTGCAATAGGATCATATTGTTGTCCTCTATCCAGTAGAACCACTGCAAAAATTATTTGGACCAATTTTATCAAGTATTCAAATTCAAATGAGGATTTGAGTATTTTTCCTCTATATTTAATTCTAGAAATATTTTAGGCATAATTCCTTTTGAAAATTGCCTACCTTGACACTAAAAACTCATCAGAATACCTCTCACACACTTTTCACACTTATCCAAATGTTAACTCCACTAGTTATCCTTTTGCAAGCAATATTTGTGTTTCTAAGCACCTTGCAAAAATATCAAATTCTTATTGTGCATCTTGTGCCTTTTGACTTTACAAATAGTGTGAAATATCCTAAGTCCTAAATAACCATCCCACCCTACCATGACTTAGTAAAAATATACTCTCTATTCTTGCCCAAGTGCAAAACTATCAATTCCCTCTTACCCAAAATTCTGACTACCCCCTCCAACACTATGGCGTAGAAGTTTCCCATATCAAGACCATGAAGAAGAAGTTGAAGAGAAGACAAGAAGTTGAAGGCAAAACAAGAAGTTGAAGAGAAGACAAGGAGTTGAAGTCAAAAGAAAAAGATGAAGAGAAGAGAGCCTCAAGTCAAGAAGATGATAGTGTTAGACCTCATGACTTAGAATTTATCCAACTTCTCAACCCAAGCCTAAGTTTTCCCTTGAAATTATTTTTGCTAAGTGTTTGACACTTCTTAAACAAAATTAGACAACCCCCAATCAATCTTTAAGTCCTTGACTTAGCCAATCTCTCCATCCATATCAAGTCAACTTCATGCCCAATCTTTTGTCCAAATATCACAAAGACAAATCAAGACTAAGCCAAAACAAATAAACACTTTTATTGTCTTGTTTGATTGAATGATGTGTTTATGTTGTGTCCCTTTCTATCTTATAGTTGTACGGAGAGCTATGTGTGTTGATTAAGAGAAGTACAATCTTCAGAAATTTCTAAGGCAAGTGTCACTCTTGTTCATAAAATTCCCAATGATGTTTTACTATGCATGTAGTCTTTCTCTTCTTTTAATAATATGCATGTGTAGATTGTTAGGCTTGCTGTTCCCTATTTAGGATATCCCTGATTACCCTGTTAGAAGAAACACCGTAAGTGTAGATTGTTTAGTTGTGCTATAGAATTCATGGTGGGGATTCCACATGTTCTTTTATTAAGTTTGAAAACTATGTTTTGCAAAAACTAAGAAAACAACTAAGTTAATGAAACACCTGGGTGGAAATTGGTAAGATGGATTTATGTTGAGTGGTTACACCGGAGCCATCTCTATGGCGGTCGTGTGTATCTCACTTGTGGACGGCCACCCAGGAGCAAAGAGATTGGAGACGTTCAAGTCGTGAAGCTTCTAGTGCAACCACGAGTCATATGGGCTCTGTCTTGACTAACTAAGTTGTGAGAACTCAGCCAGACGGACAGAGGGTGGTAGTGATTTGTAGGATGGAACGCGTCCGGGTTGGTCTAAGGGATTGCTTCTGAAAGGTCTCGTCTTAGTCTTAACTTGGCTATTTGAGCAAAATGAGCATCATGACAAAAGAGGTTGACTGAGTCTTGTGGGAAAAGTGCACCACCTCTGCAGAGGGTCAAAAACTAAGTACTTAGCCGTGTCCCCGGTTATTGACAATTTTGAGCGACATGGTTTTGAAGCTATTCAAGGATCTCCTCATCCCAACTTCTTTAAATTAAAACTTGAGTGGTTAACAAGGGATTGTTGTGTGATCATAATTATGTACACATGGTGGATTCCTGTGTGTGCATAATTAACTAGGAGCACCTGGTGGATTCCAGTGTGTCCAATAGTGTTTTTTTTAAATGAGATCTTTTTGAAAAGTAGGACAAACAATTGCTTTTCTGCAAGCTAAGCCTGAAGCTCCACTTAGCCAAATATTCATGTAAATGTTAGGATCCATTTGTGTCCACCAAAAAGTGACATCTTGCCAATACAATTCAAATGTATTGACCCTCTGTGGCTGCAACGTTTCATGTTGCAAGTTTTGACGATAAGAAAGGTACGACAGGGTTACGAGTCTATCCGCAGCATGTTCGCCTGTGGCACATGAAGAAGAAGGACTCCATGTTATTTTTGATTTTGTTGTAAACTCTGAAAGCTCTATTCTATGAGCATTGTAAAGTTTCTTTATGTAATTGCTGGATCATGCGATGTAATAAAATGACCTTTGTTTCTCGATATTACATCTTAAACTGTGTGTGCTAGCATTGATCCAGGGACTAGCACTGAAAAGCACAGGGATCATCATCTTTAAAAGGTGAGGTCACTACAAGAGGCATGAACCCAACTATCGAGCATAAATACTCCCTCTTGGAGTTACTAGCATCTACTCGGCCAAGATAGCCACTATTAACGGAAAGCATGCAAGATCATAAACAACATAGAGATAACATAAAGATATATAATTCAGCACATCAACTTAACATAGTACCAATACTCATCGGATCCCAACAAACACAACATGTATGATTACATAAAGATGATCCTGATCATGTAGGGCAGCTCACAAGATCTAAACATGAAGCACATGGTGGAGGAGACAACCATCTAGCTACTACTATAGACCCATAGTCCAAGGTAGACTACTCACACATCACTCCAGAGGCAACCATGGTGGCGTAGCAGGCCTCTGGGAGGGATTCCCCTCTTCGGCAGGGTGCCAGGAAGAGCTCCTGGATCCTCCCGATCTCGCGATGGCGACGGCGGCGGCTTGTAGTATGTTTTGTGGAAAAGAGATCCGTCCCTTAGGTTTTTCCCGTCGAGGGGAACTTATAGGCGAAAGGGCAATGTTAGGGGGTGGGCCACCTGCCCTCACCATGGGTGGCGCGGCCAGGGGCTGGGCCGCGCCCCCCTGTGGTGAGGCTGGCTCCTGGCCCCCCTCCGTTTCATCTTCGGTCTTTGTGAAGCTTCGATAAAAATAGGAGGTTCAGCTTTTGTTTCGTCCAATTCCGAGAATATTTGCTGTGTAACTTTTCTGAAACACAAAAATAGCAGAAAATAGGGAACTAACACTGTGGCATCTTGTTAATAGGTTAGTTCTAGAAAATGCATAAAAACACGACGAAGTGTATCAAAACTCAAAGCAAATGGTGTATAAACAAGCATGGAGCATCAAAAATTATAGATACGTTTAAGACGTATCAGGGGGCCTGGACCCTTAGAGTAGTAGGATCGAACCCTTCTTCTTCTTCCTCTAGACAACACAGCTCAAGGAGCACTGTAAGCCACCATGTGCTAAGAATAAAGACTAAGGCGGGAAGTAGCGGTTTTAGCTCTGGCGTGGAGGGCCCTGAACCTGGGTACGTGTTGTGTCGTCACTACCCAATCTCGAGCGGGACCCGTCGCTATTCTCCGACGAGCCCCTCCGTTAAGCCATACCTATGGCTACTGTCCTCAAAATACCACGATAGCCATCCTGGTCCGAATCTGGATGAATGGAATGGCGGCGGCAGAAGATTGAAACCCTAATCGGGTGCGACGGAGGCTCCGAGCAAAGGGGATTGGATCGAGCGAGCGAGCAAGGAAAGAGAAGATGCAAGCGAGTGGTTACCCACACCCTCGAACGGTCCCCCTATTTAAAAGGGGTGGGCAGACGCCAGCGGATCGGTTGCGCTCTTCGCCCGTGCTGTATCGGCAACCACACTTCTCACCATGCGCCACGTAGACATTCAAGAGGACAACCGCCACGGTTGCCACAGAAGATCGAGAGACCAGAGCCGACGAGACATGACGCTACGGCGCATGGACAAATGGCACCTAGGTCCAAGCTCCGAGGGTTCAAGTTCCAAGGAGTCCGGCACCGGCTAGCGTCCTGTCGATGGATTTTGTGTTGCAAGAACACGGGGTACCACGCGACGGACCCAAAGATTCGAACACAGGGGGCTGAGCCTGGAGATCCTGGATCGGAACGAAACACGGTGACAGAAGCCTCGAGATCTTGAACACACAACGCACTGCAGAGAGAGAGACACCGAGCTTTACCCAGGTTCAGGGCCCTCGTGGTGAGGTAAAACCCCTACTTCCTGACTTCTTGTATTATGATGCGATACCTCGCGAGCAGTACAAGGTCTTGGTTACAAATCTCTAACTGGCCGGAGGTAGAAGAACCAACTTAGCCTAGC
This sequence comes from Dactylis glomerata, assembly GCA_007115705.1. NCBI lineage: Eukaryota > Viridiplantae > Streptophyta > Magnoliopsida > Poales > Poaceae > Dactylis > Dactylis glomerata. Next base: position 865,355 of record QXEO01000624.1, read on the forward strand.
TAGGAGCCCAGAGATGAAGATCGGATCCCCTCTAAGGGGTGGCCTCCCCTCCTTTTATAGCGCCCAGGTCCTTCTTCCCCTTATCATCTTGGGGAAGGGGTTGCCACACACGACCAAGGAGGGAGGACAGCTATAGTCTTTGAGTCTTCCGTAGACGTAGTCTTCATAGAGTAGTGGCACCAGTCCACAAGAGTGGGTGGAGGAAGCTGACGTCCTCCTCTAGTGCCCTGCACCGTCCACCCTATTTTTAGGGGGGTGGCCAACAACCACTGTGCCGCTTTATGCAGGCACGGCGAAAGCTGGTCTCCTCCCTGTCGGGGTAGCATGGACAGTACGCAGTGTTCTGCTCTTATCTTCTTGCTCAGCATGGAAGCGTGCCGAGCTGATGTGGACGTGGTCCCTCCCCTCACGAGAAACAGCTCGTGAGGAGGTCTTCTGGTCCTTAGCAGTTTTATCCGTCGTTCTCCTCATGAGGCGCCTCCTCATGAGGGTCTTCTCCGCTGGGCTTCGGTCGTCGCTCCACCCCTGAGCCGAAACTAGGCCGTTGAAGGGGCCCAGGAGCAGGTGGACCGGAATACCCCGGTATCCAGAACACCGACAGTAGCCTCCGGGAGCCTGGCCCATGAACGCGCCCTCTTGAGGGAGCGAAGGGCCAGGGGCCCCTAGAAGCTGCTGGGCGAAGTTAGAGGACCATGTGAAGATGCAGAGGCCCCGGACGCGTGGCGCGACTGCAGTTGGTGAGACGAAGCGGCGTGGAGATCGTGCGCCGTGCAAGGAGTAATGGGCGTTTCACACCGTCGCATCAAGAGCAACGTTTTGGAAACCGTGCCCTTCCTGCCTCCTTTAAAGCTTGGCAGAGAAGGCTCCTTCTCCTCTTTCACAGCACATCGCCACTGCCGCTCCCCTTTCCGAAGAACTTGCGCATCCAGATCCCTTTAGGCTTCCATCTTCTCGCCGCAAACTGCTACCGACTGGAAGCCATGGCACCATGAAAGGCCACCGTAGCAGTGAGGTCTTCCGAAGTGGCACCGCAGCCGGCGGCGCCCCTGCTCGAATCCCGCATCAAGTGCAGCCGCGAGCTCCAGACCGTTCGAGAGATGGTCGGGAGCAAGAGCTGTGAGTGGGGCACCACCCGCATCTAGCACGGCCGCACGCCGTGGGGCACTCTACCCACGACGGCATAGCCTTTCTTCCTCTTTTCGGTCTTCGCCGGCATGGTGCCGCCATTCTCCCCCTTCCTCCTGGCGATCCTGGAGACTTACGGGATTCAGGCCATCCACCTTCATCCCAGATCCGTCACCCTGTTGGCAGTCTTCGCATATGCCTGCGAGGCGTGGATCAGCATCAAACCGTCAGTGGCGTACTTCCGCCACCTCTTCTCCCTTTGGTCCTCTAGGTTGAACCAGAGTTCCGGCTGCGTCTCCTTCATCGCCACTGCTGGGACGGAGGGCGACTTCATCGACTTGAAGTGGATGAAAAAAGTTGAAGACTTTAGGAGCCATTGGGTCTTTATCGACATCCTCGAAGAATCGGAGCTCTTCCTTGTCACTGGAGTGCCCCCCACCAAGCTCACCACCTGGGCCAGCGAGGCCCTTCCTAAGGAGGCCCTGAAGACGCTCTGCCCACGGATCCATGACCTCCGGATGGCCGGTGTCACGGGGACCATGGTCGGAGTGGAGTTCATCACCAGACGCATCGCCCCTCTTCAAGACCACCGCCGGAACATTTGGGGACACCGGGCTGGAGATGACCTCCGGCTTCACGTCAGCGAGCTCAACGCCGACTGTAAGGGCATTTTTACCCTTAATCTTTATTTTGGTATTTGGTGAATACAAGGTTAGAGAGAACTAATTGTTTAAATCAAGTTCATCTACAGGTTAAGTTCTCTCTTCCTCTTATGGTGTCGGATCATAGTGCAAAAAGGGAAAAGGGAGTTAAAAAAAACTCAAAGACGGAGTCCGGAAGAGCGCATCACGGTAGTTCTTCTTTTTCCGGTTTTTGTTCTTGAGTATAGGGATCCTGCACTATTAAGAGGGGATCGAAGTTTTTAGTTGACTCATGGCTCAAATCTATTCCCATTCTTTTCCACAAAAATGCCACATCTTTTTTTCTCCATACACTGCCCAGAAGAAAATCCAAAAATTCCAGCTGTTTCTGTATGGCCGGTCATACCGGGCTATAGGCCGGTATGACCGGGCATTCACAGTAATTCTGGCCGGTATGACCGAGCTCACAGCCGGTCATACCGGTCATACACAGGAATTTTTCCATTTGGCCGAGAAACTGGCCGGTATGACCGGGCTATTGGCCGGTATAACCGGCCATACACTTAACTATAGAAAAACGGCTAGTTTCTTCTTTATAAAAGGAAAGGGCACATTTCGTGGAAAGTACCCTTGGCCATTCTTTTGAGATCCAGATCTAATTTCATATGAGCTCCCACTCTCTTGCAATCCCCCACTACTAATCCTTTGATTTCTTGAGAGTGATTCATCCATTTTGAGAGAGGATCCACCCAAACAAAAGATCTATTCCTCCTTTCTCTTTCCACCGATCAAATTCATGATTTGAGCCTTGTGTCAAGTTCTTGCTTTGATCTTGTTACTCTTGGAGGTTGAGGACTCCTAGGCGGTAGCGGTCGCCGGGAGCAATCGACTTGTGATTGTCCAGAAGTTTGTACGGGATTGGAGGCCTCCCCAAGGTCTCCACATAGTGGATCGAGCTTCTACTTCGTGGAAGAAGCTCATGGAGAAGAAGGTGTGCCTTCGTGGCATCGGGGGTCCTTCGTGGTAACCCACACCTCTCCAACGGTGACTAGCTTCCCCTCAAGGAAGTGAACATCGGGATACATTGTCGTCTCCGCGTGCTTCGGTTACTTCTATCCATTTATTTACTTTGTGATAGCCTTCGAGCTTGAAGCCTTTTATTTATTTCATCATTTAGGTTGCTTCACCTAGTTTTCATTAGGCCAATTTATTTATCCGCACAAGCCTAAAATTGCAAAATAATCAAGAAAATTTTGTAGAACCTATTCACCCCCCCCCCTCTAGGTTACCCTCTCTATCCTTTCAATTGGTATCAGAGTCAAGGACTCATTTTAAGGGCTTTACCGCCTTAAGAGTGAGATGGTTAACCCCGAGGAGGATTTAGATCCTAACAAGAATTATTCCGCTCAAGAAGTCAAGGACATGCTTGATGCCCAAAAGGCAAAGCATGAACAAGATAGTCTTGAGCGCATGAATAATCTCATGGAGAGTAAGTTTGCGGAGATGTTTGATAAGAGGTTGCCCGCCGGTGCCGTCGTTGTGTCTTCTTCAACGAAGCCATCATCGACACCGGAGGTTGAGATCTCTTTTGGAGGTACTCCTAAAGGAGACTCCAAGAATGGCTCTCCTTCATCTTATAATGTAGCTCCGTATACCTACCCTCCGGCCTATGTCCCCATGCCTCATATGAATCCTTCGGGGAATCCCCCTAAACTTGATGAAGTTAACTTTTCTTTTTGGAAATCTACTATGCGTTCTCATCTTCGCAGTGTTTGCGTGGAACTATGGAGAGTGGTGGAGGATGGCTACGAGCCCGTGAATGAAAGAAACATGTCTCCGGTTGAGAAGATCAATTGTCAACTCAACTCCACCGCTCTAGACAAAATTCTTCAAAGCTTGAAGCGGGATACATATGATCAAGTTGTCAACATTGAATCCGCCAAGGAACTTTGGGATAAGTTAACCGTTTTGTTTGAAGGAACAACGACAATTCAAAGACAAAGATATGAAGCCGCCAAGCAAGATATGCAAATGTTTGTTGTCAATGATGGAGAATCAATTTCTAGTGCTTATGCAAGACTCATAGCTCTTAAGGAGAAGATCATTGGCCTTGGTTGTGAGAGATTCGATGACGGATTTGTTATGAATGATGCGTTCATCAAGAGCAAGTTCATTCAAATTATTTCCCCCCAATATCAAGAGTTAGCCTTCAATGTTAACTTCTTAGATCCTTTGCGCCAAATGACACCGGATCAACTTGTGGGATACTTTGTGGCTCATGATGACATGATTAACTTCGCCAATAGGACCAAGGAGATTGCTCGTGCTATGAATAAGACTTCACTAGCTTTGAAAGCCAAGGTTGTTTCATATCATGAAGAAGAAAATGAGAATGAAGCTCATGATGAAGAAGAAGTGATGACTTCAACTAGTGAGCTGGATGTGGACTTGGCCTTCTTTGCCAAGAAGTATGGAAAGTTCACCGTGAAGAAAGGAGGTTTCACTAAAGAGAGAAAGCATTTTTTGCTACAATTGTGATGAACCGGGACACTTCTCCGATAAATGTCCTTATGAGAAGAGAGAAGACAAGCCAAAGTACACCAAGGAAATAAGGCCCAAGTTGAAGCCTAATCCTATCAACCTCAAGAATAAAAATAGAGAAGTCAAAGCTCTCCTTGGTACTGAATATACATCCGATGATGAGATAGATGAGGAAGAGGAGAATGTTGTTGGAATGGCTGGTTTAGTGCTTGCCGAGCCCGGATCACTTTTTAAGTATGACTACTCCAAGGACTACAAGAGCACCATCAACAAATCCTCCCATACTTGCCTCATGGCTACGGGAGCTAAGGTGACTTCATCCGCTACACCCTCTAATATTAATAATGATGAGTTAGATGAAGATGCTTTACTTGCTAAATTGTATAAAGTTATGTGTTCTCTTCATGGCGAAGCTCGAGCTCAATTCGAATACTTGATGGATACCGTTGCTCAACGCAATGTGACCATTGATGAATTGAATACCCATATTGAAGATGGGGTTCGGAGATACAATCTCTTAAAGCAAGAGCTTAGCGATGAAAAGAACACTTCCTTTATGCTTTCACAACAAATTGAGACTTATGAAAAAGATAAAGTTAAAAATCTTGAAACTCTTGATAGATCTCTTGTAATTGCCCAAGAACTTGATTTCTCTAAAAAGGAACTTGAGGCTGCTCATGCTTCTCTTACTAAGGATCTTGAACACCTTGAGGTTACAAGCAAACTAGTCAAGTGTGAGCTCTTGAAACTTAGGGAGGATCATGATCAACTTCAAGTAATCCACAATGAAGTTCTTGGAACTATAAATGATCCTATTCTTGTCGATGATATTACATGTGCCTCTAACTCCTCATTTGTTCAAGCATCCCATGTGGATGAAAATAAGAAAGGGCTCGATAATGTTCTCGCTCAGCAAAAGACAGGGACTCCAAAGCAAGGACTTGGGTATAACCCAAGAAAGAACAAGAAGAATGTCACTCCACCTAAGAAGTTCAATTTTGTTCAAGAGGGGCACAAGATAAATGAGAATGGCAAAAAGAGTGTTGGTATTGGGAAGGTCACTAAGGGCAATCCTAACCATCACTTTGTGGGAGAATTTAATCCATCCTATGTGCTATGTAAGGGCACTAATGGGAATGTTTATGCTAAATATGTTGGTCCCCGAAATGAGTATGCTTATAGTTTATATTGCATTTGGGTACCTAAAGTGCTTGTTACTAATGTCAAGGGACCCATTGCAAAATGGGTTCCTAAATGTAAGACTTGATTGTGTAGGGATACTCCTCCGGTGGACCAAAATGGGTGCTTGATAGTGGATGCACAAATCATATGACCGGAGGAAAGGAGGTGGTTGAGCAATTTATTGAAGATGTCAACTCAAACTCAAGCATCACGTTTGGAGATACTTCAAAGGGAAAGGTATTGGGACGAGGCAAGTTGGTAATCTCAAAGGATTTATCTCTTGAGAATATCATGCTTGTTGAGTCCCTCGGTTATAATCTTCTTTCTGTTCATCATCTTTGTTGTATGGGTTATAGTTCTTATTTTACTTCACATCATGTGAAAGTCTTTAGGAGTGATAATCTCAACTTGGTTTTCACTGGACATGTTGAGAACGGCCTTTATGTGGTTGATTTCTCGAAAGAGAGCCCTTCCATCCCAACATGTCTAATGGCCAAGGTTGACAAGGGTTGGCTTTGGCATCGCCGGCTAGCTCATGTCAACATGAGAAATCTTAAACAACTCCTAAAGGATGATCATGTTGTTGGTCTAACCGATGTTGATTTTGAAAGAGATCGTGTGTGTAGTGCTTGTGTTGCCGGCAAACAATTGGGCAAGCGACATCCATCCAAGAGCATCATTTCCACTTCAAGTCCTTTGGAGCTTCTTCACTTGGATCTCTTTGGACCTACAACTTATGATACTCTCGGTGGAAGAAGATTCGGGCTGGTCATTGTTGATGATTATTCACGGTATACATGGGTGTTTCTCTTCAAGTCCAAAGATGAAACTCACGTGGAATTCATTAAGTGGGCCAAACAAGCTCAGCGCACTCATGGTCAAGATATCAAGGCAATAAGGACGGATAATGTCACCGAGTTCAAAAACTATACCATGCAAGAATTTGTTGAAGACGAGGGAATCAAGCACCAATTCTCTGCACCATATACCCCTCAAATGAATGGTGTTGTGGAGAGGAAAAATCGGACTCTCATTGAAATGGCAAGGACCATGTTGGATGAATTCAAGTCACCTCATAACTTTTGGGGTGAAGCCATTGCCACTGCGGTTCATGCTTTAAATCGACTCTTCCTTCGTCCAATCTACAACAGGACCCCCTATGAGCTTCTCACGGGGAACAAGCCTAATGTCTCATATTTCTGTGTCTTTGGTTGCAAGTGCTTCATCAAGAACAAGAAAGAAAAACTTGGTAAATTCATATCTAGAACTATTGAAGGTATTTTTGTTGGTTATGCGGACGAATCCCACGCCTATAGATACTACAACAAGTCCTCCGGGCGTGTTGAAGTATCTTGTGACGTGGACTTCGATGAGAATAATGGCTCCCAAGAGGAGCAAGTTCTTCCAAGTGATGTAGGTGATCAAGAATCTTCTCAAGTCATAACGACCATGGGCATTGGGCATATTTTGCCTTGTGAGACCCATCATCATGAAGATCAAGCAAACAATGGAGAAGACTCAAGCTCAACTCAAGTGGAGCCTAGCTCAACTCAAGTGGAGCCTAGCTCAACTCAAGTGGAGCCCATGTCATCTCAAGAGGAACCCGTTACTCAAGAGGAGACGCATACACAAGAACAAACATCAAGATCCCAAGCCAATGAGCAAGATCAAGATGGAGAACAAAATGTTACTACCTCTCAAGATCAAGCTCAAGAAGACGATCATGATCAAAGGCCCTCTCAAGCGGAATTTATTGATCATGAAGGAATAGTTTGTCAAGTCAAGGCTGCAACCAAATCAAGTGACATCTTGGTGGATCGTATCTTTGGCAATATCTCCAAGGGAGTGCTTACCCGTAGAGAACTAGCAAAACAAATGGCTTTACTATGTACGTTTAGTGAATTTCATGCTTTTGTCTCTAGTTTTGAACCCTTGAAGGTACATGAAGCTTTGCAAGATCCGGATTGGGTGATTGCCATGCAAGAAGAGCTAGAGTGCTTCACCCGCAACAAGGTTTGGTCTCTTGTGGAGAGACCAAGAAATCATAGGATCAACGTCATAGGAACCAAATGGGTCTTCAAAAACAAACAAGATGAAAATGGACTCGTCATTCGAAATAAAGCAAGGTTAGTGGCGCAATGGTTTGCCCAAATAGAAGGTATGGATTATGAGGACACCTTTGCGCCGTCGCTCGACTCGAGGCTATTCGCCTCTTACTTGCTTATGCATCATTTCATAATTTCAAGTTATATCAAATGGATGTGAAAAGTGCTTTTCTTAATGGCCCCTTAAAAGAGGAGGCATATGTTGCTCAACCCCCAGGTTTCGAAGACCCCGTTTACCCGAATCGTGTGTATCGACTCCATAAAGCACTCTATGGACTAAAGCAAGCTCCTCGTTCTTGGTATGAGTATCTTAGGGACTTTCTGCTCATGGATGGGTTTCAAATGGGGAAGGTCGATTCCACCCTTTTCACCAAGCGGGTAAAAGGGGGTGATTTATTCATATGTCAAATCTATGTGGATATTATTATTTTTGGTGGCACTAACGACAAACATAACAAAGACTTTGCTAAGTTGATGACAGATAAATTTGAGATGTCCATGATGGGGGAGTTGAAGTTTTTCTTAGGATTTCAAGTGAAGAAACTCGAGAAGGGAACTTTCATCTCCCAAGAAAAGTATGTACGGGACATGCTCAAGAAGTTCGAGATGGACAAGGCAAAAACCGCCAAGACTCCCATGCCAACTAATGGGCAACTAGGCCTTGGAGGAAATGATAAAGCTGTGGATCAAAAGGTATACCGTTCCATGATTGGATCTTTGCTTTATCGTTGCGCTTCTAGGCCGGATATCATGTTAAGTGTAGGAATGTGTGCTCGTTATCAATCTGCTCCTAAGGAGTGTCACTTTGTGGCGGTCAAACGGATTTTAAGGTATCTTGTTCTCACTCCAACTCTCGGGCTTTGGTATCCAAAGGGGTCAACCTTTGAACTCATCGGCTATACGGATTCCGATTGGGCTGGTGACAAGGTTGATCGGAAGTCGACCTCCGGGGCTTGCCAATTTATTGGTCGGTCGTTGGTGAGTTGGTCATCCAAGAAACAAAACTCCATATCCCTATCCACTGCCGAAGCCGAATACATCACCGCGGCATCTTGTTGTGCTCAATTGTTATGGATGAAGCAAACCTTGAAAGACTATGGAGTGTCTCTTGGTACGGTGCCTCTTCTATGTGATAATGAAAGTGCAATAAAGATCGCCCATAACCCCGTACAACACTCACGCACCAAGCATATCGACATTCGCCACCACTTCCTACGTGATCATGTCTCAAGGGGTGATGTTGCTCTCACTCATGTGGGAACAAATTATCAATTGGCGGACATTTTTACGAAACCTTTGGATGAAGCTCGATTTGTTGCTTTGAGAGGAGAACTCGGTATTCTTGACCCTAAAAACTTGGATTGATGCATGCGTTACATATTCTTGCATTTAACTTGTTTATCTAGCTTAGTAGTGCTGCATATGTGGGGCTAGCATCTTACCACGTCTTGGCATGATGCGTACCCATGTGTGCTACATCATAAGACCCAATGTCAACGAATCCAAGCACGTCTCTTCGCGGTTCAATGACATTTGTGCTCACACATAGGGGGAGTAATCCCCCGCCCACCTTTGCCTCTCATGCTTATGGTCTCATTTTCTGAGGTTTATTCATTGTTTGCTTATTTATAAAATTATCTTAAAAAAAACCTAGTCCATCAAACCATCTCACATTTGAATCTTTGTTTGACTTTTTTCGAGATGTGTATGGACATTTGCTCTCCTTAGTCAGGTCTCAACCTAAGCCCCTAAAATCTTACCTCAAACATTTGCTGATCTCTACATGGATTCATTTTCTTTATCTGCCCGTTATACCGACTATCTTCCCTATCACACCGACCATATCCTTGTCACACAACAATTCTTCCCAGTATAACCGGCTCCGCCCCGCTTATTTTTATCAAATTCTTTGCGGGATACCGGCCTGGACAGCAATTCCGGCTGGTCATACCGGGCCATAGGCCGGTATAACCAGCCCTCCCGCGCCCGTAACAGCATAAACAGTGGTCTCGGGCCGGTCTAACCGGATATACCGCACCCGGACAGTGATTTTGGCCGGTGCAACCGGCGGTCAGCCCGGTATGACCGGGCAATCACTTCCCAGGCGGCATTACCGGTCGACGCGGCGATACTTTTCCTTCAATCTCCCAGCCGTCGCATCTCTCATCTCGCCTCTCTCGTCCAACCAGCCACCGCCGCCCCCTCCAGCCACCGCCGCCCCTTTCCCCACCGCCCCCCCTCACCACTCCCACGCCCCCTCCCAGCCTCCCTCCCAGCCGCCTCTCCCGGCCGCCTCCCAGCCACCGCCGCCCCTCCCAGCCGCCTCTCCCAGCCACCTCCCAGCCAGCCGCCCCGCTCTCCCCCATCCTCTCCACTGACCGCCGGCCGCCCTCCACTTCCCTTGACCGCCGGCTGCCCTTCCTCCTCTGCTCGTACCCCCATCCGTGTCTAGGGATGCCCGGGTGGATGTCGGTGGTGCCGGGTCTTCCCCGCCCTTTGCCGCTGCTATGGGGAGGAAGAGGGGCTCCTCTTCGACCGGCGCATCATCCTTCTCGACCGGCGCATCATCCTTCTCGACCGGCGCCTCTCGCCGTGGTGAGTCCATTTTTCTTCGGGCTTTGCCTTCATCTTCTTGTTCCTTCATCACCATTGCCATGGCTCCATTGATTCTTTCATCCTCTCCATTGAATCCATGTGCTTACCTTGTCTACTTATCTTCTATCTCACAGGTGGTCGTGCTCGTTGTGGTTCCGATGATAGTGAAGAAGAGGCTCGCGCGCATAAGCGCGGTGCCACCCGTGTGGATGAGATTGAGGAAGAGGAAGAGGATGTTGGAGATGAGGATTTTGTGAAGCTTGCCGGCGGCAAAGGCACCTCTCGCAAGGTTGTCCAGAACTTGGAGGCTCCTACCGGTTTGCGGATGGTGTGGTGTGTGCCCAAAAAGGATAAGACGCATTCGGTGGTCAATTACAAGACAATGTCCAATGATGAGTTTATTGAAGTTCGTCACTCCCTTGTTCCCCGTAGGACGGACCAACGGACCGCCTTTGATCATCGCTTTTGGAAGATTGAGCAACAAGATATCTATGAGAGCATTTGCTTGTCTCCGCGGCGCCATATGTGTGCTCCTCAGAAGCGTGTTGACCTTCAATACATTGTCGAGCATGAGGATAAGTTTGGGCAAGGTGTGTTAGACATCATTGATGCTAAAGGCCTGGAGGGCATCTTGACCTTTTGCCATGATTGGAATGAGGAGGCTATTCTTCAATTCTATGCCACTTGCTACTTCACCACGGAGACACCACGGGCTGTGCATTGGATGACTAATGGGAAACGCCTCTCTTGCACCTTTGAGGAGTTTGCCTCTCTTTTAGAGCTTGATGGGTCACAAGGATATAGAATTCATGATCATGCTGCCCATGGGGTTGCCATGCACCCAAAGGAACTTGCACCTCTCTACCCTCCCGGATGTGCTACAAAGACCTTTGGTACCGCCACCGCCATGATACCCAAGTATGCCTTACTCTTCAAGTGCCTCACATGGACTATTGTGCCTAAGGGTGGCGACTATATCTCGGTGAGGAACTTTCCTATTGATCTTATGTTGGAAATGACAAAACTGGACCGAGAACTCAATATTGTTGATTTTATCTTCCATGAGATGCGCCTTGCTTCTTTCACTCAAGACCGCAGCCTTCCTTATGGTCCTTTCATTCAAGCCATGATCGAGCACACGTTTGACCGGGACATTCATATGGACAGTCCCCACAAGAAGTGGTGTCCTCGGTTTGACACAAAGAAGAAGGCTCCCGTGCCCATGGTGGCACCACCGAGTCGGTTTGAGAAGTTCATGGCGAAGGCTCAACGGTCTATTTTCAACATGTGCAAGTTTCATGCTCAAGAAGTTGTGACTAACAACAAGTTTGCACATGCTCATGCCAAGAAGTATAAGGACCGTCTCCGTGCCCTTGGTGATGACCAAGTTAGTGATGATGAGGATCCTCCTGTTCTCACCGTTCCCGAGTTCGCTTTTCCCGAGGTTGGATATGAGGACTTCTTTTCTGATGAGGATGACGACGAGGACGACGATGACGACGCCGGCGCCGCGTGATCTTCTTGGGTGGTCGTTAGTCTCTTTTCCCTTTTTGGTACTTGTTGCCAAGGGGGAGAAGTAGTATATTAGGTTGCTCGCGGGTCTATCTATGGGCTATAGTTTACATGCCTCGGTTGTTCTTTTGTTTCTTTTGGCATGTAAAACTTTTTATTTTCGTATCGTGTTGAGACTTTGCTTTATTTGGTTCTTGTTTGAGACTATGTGATGGATATCTTGTGTTGAATCTTAATGCACTATTATATATTTGAGTTATTGGTGATATCCATTTTATGCTTGCAATGGTGATATGTTTGTGGGGGAGCTCTTTTATGGCCTTCCATTATTTTGTTGCGAGCTTTAACCTTGTTGTCACCAATTACCAAAAAAGGGGAGATTGTAAGGGCATTTTTACCCTTAATCTTTATTTTGGTATTTGGTGAATACAAGGTTAGAGAGAACTAATTGTTTAAATCAAGTTCATCTACAGGTTAAGTTCTCTCTTCCTCTTATGGTGTCGGATCATAGTGCAAAAAGGGAAAAGGGAGTTAAAAAAACTCGAAGACGGAGTCCGGAAGAGCGCATCACGGTAGTTCTTCTTTTTCCGGTTTTTGTTCTTGAGTATAGGGATCCCGCACTATTAAGAGGGGATCAAAGTTTTTAGTTGACTCATTGCTCAAATCTATTCCCATTCTTTTCCACAAAAATGCCACATCTTTTTTTCTCCATACACTGCCGAGAAGAAAATCCAAAAATTCCAGCTGTTTCTGTACGGCCGGTCATACCGGGCTATAGGCCGGTATGACCGGGCATTCACAGTAATTCCGGCCAGTATGACCGGGCTCACAGCCGGTCATACCGGTCATACACAGGAATTGTGGGGACCCCGGATTACCCATCCGAAATACCCGATATGCATACAATTCACGATCCCATGATCAGTGTGTCGTGAATCCACATATCCGAGTTGATAATAGAATTACATCATCCATTACAGTACCGAAATAAAGTCTCACAATTGGTCACATGACCAAGACTGATAATGCCACGCAGGGCAAGTTTACAACTAAGCAGCGGATACCAAGCAGTGTTGATGACCCAAGCCATGCCTACTACCCTACAGGCAACTGACTGGGAGACGTTCCTAGTTCGCACCGGCGTCGTCGAACTCTTCACCATCATCCTCATAACCTTCTTCATAATCTGGCCAAGTTAATAGCCAGGGACAAAGCCGTCCATCTATCCACCTTAATACGGGTGCCTACCCTATGGAGTATACATCCCCGGCAAACCCTGGCCGTCTACCTCTACCGAGCGTAGTTCCAGTGCCACGGCGGGAGAAACCCAAGTGTCTTCCGGACGGGTAGCCTATTGGCGGGCCCGCTACACTGTTGCCCATGACTTGCGACAACCCAGATTCCGGGGTCCTCCAGACCCTTATATAGTGCGAGGCTCCCCGCACTAAGGCAGATAGACTTCAAACTAAGCCCGTCCCATACCGGGTAATGTGGTTGCACTGTTTAATTGCTTCGAGCGACTACAAAGAAACACCGATGCTTTTTTTTTGAATCCACCAACTCCTTTCCTCCATAACCCAAGTGTCCATTTGACCCAAAATCCTTTAGAAAACATTTCAGTGGAGTAGGTACTACTCCCAAGGTTTTCGTAACCATTTTTGAAACTTTTCCGGAAGTTATCCCATCCTAGAGTTTTTGGCTCCACTACAAGTGTTTCCCAAAGACTTCGATGCTAATCATCGAGCCTCTACAATCAGGGGTAATGATAGGTGGTAAGGGAGTCATCCTCCATGGATGATAACATTGTGACCTGTGGAGCTAAGTCACCATCTATTGCTAACTAGGGATAATTAGCAATATAAGAAAAACAATGCATAGTAGTAAGAGTAAGAGTAGGATAATGCATAGTGCCATGATAGGATTCAGATATGAACAAGTAGATGGCTTGCCTTAATAGCTTGTCCCTGGTCTTCTTCTTCTTGATACTCAAAGACCTCTCCCTCCTCCGCACACTCGTCGTTCGAATCTAACGCCGGAGAATAAAAGCACACAATCAATATACATGCATACACAAGTCACAACAATTCATGCACTCAATACTAAGCGAGCAAGGAGTATCGGAAACAAACAAGTTTAGAAATCAAAACAAGATTTTACAGGTTCCTAATTAACAATTAATCTTATTAGAAACTAGAGTTTCTTACTTGAAGCAACACAACACCATAACACCCCTATTAAGCATGCAGGAAGTCAAATGGATCAAACATCACACCCAGCATACTTGCAGGTTGACAACAATCTTAAGAACCTCACAAAGTTGGATTTACTGAAAAACAATTTAGGGTTGAATTCCTATGAATTAAACAATAGGGAAATAACACTAGAGCACCAAAATAATCCTCAGATATTCTCTGAGTTTTAGAAAAATATGAGGTAAAGTGCTCTGGAAAGCTCTTCCAAAGCATAATCCAACAAAGTTGGATTCAACACAAAACTCCCTTTCTACTACAAGTGGTGATTTTCCTAAAATTAATTACACACAATGCCATTTCAATTATTACTGCAAGAATAAAAGTTCTAAAATAGCAAAACCAGTGAGTCAAGCAAGATAACACAATAAGCTACCACTGAAAGTTGGAATAACTCAAAAGTAATATTTCTATTGAGCACAATAAATAAAACAATGTGAAACCCAAGCATCGCTAAGATAATTACTACAGGAATTATAATACTTCTAAAATAGTAAATCCAGTCCCTATAGTTTCACATAACAACAATGCACCTCTGAAAATTGGAATCAAACATTTTCAGCACACACAACTCCAGATTTGGATTTATGAAGATAAAGCCCGAGATATACAACAAATAAATCACAGATATTTTCTAATACCCTAAAAATTATGCATGCAGTACTAGGAGTTAGAAAATACTGTAAGGTTCACGTGAAAATTGGAATCATTCAAAAAAAGTTCATATTTATTTTTCTATGAATTTTGCAAGTTTGCAGATCTGGGAAAAAGGTTAAAAGATTTTCTTCTAAAAAAAAGAGATACGGGCCTAATTGGGACCAATCTGGGCCGGTCCGCCGGGTTTCGGCCCGTTTCACCTGCAGCACGGGGGAAGGCCACGATCAACCACCCGACAGGCGGGGCCCGCCGGTCAGCGACCGAAGAGGCTGAAGCGGTACGCTGGGATCGGGGGCCATCCGATTAAAGTGGGATCGACGGCCCCCATGCATCTTCTTCCACTGGCCATGGGAGGCCATGGACGAAACCCTAGCTGGGTCCCGGCGGGGGCGGCGGCGCTCCTGGGGGCAGCCTCCGGCCAAGCAGAGGCGACGAGGGGGCGCGGCGCGTCGTGGTGAGCTCGGCGATGGTCGAGAAGGGCGGGTCGGACTCCGGGATGATGATCTGCGCGTCGGTGGCAACGAAGCTTGCTTCGGGGCTCATCGAGGTCCACCCTCCGGGGCTCCTAGATCAAGAATAAGGGTAGGGTTAGGTTTGCATTACAGAGGGGAGTAAACTTAGGCAAAAGAAAGGGTCGGAAGGGGTCCAGATCAGCGGCAAGTATCTCCTCTTCCCCGCAGATCGTGATGGAACTTTCTTCTTCTCCTCGCCCAACAGAGAGAAGGGGGAGAATACTGGGCTACTGGGGTTAGAGAGAGAGTGTGAGGGAGTGAAATGAGCCAGCAGCTGAGAGATGAGAACGTTTGTGCTCTTTTATACATGGAGCTAGGGATCTCGGTGGACTAGGTCCATATGGGCATGGGAGGGGTAGTGAAGGCTATGGTTGGTCAAGTAGGGCGGTGGAGAGGGTGAGTGTGGTACAGCTGGATGGCTGGCTTGGCCAGGAACAGAGGGGTGAAGGCTGCAATATAATTTTTTTGGTGATAGACAATGTGTTGGCATGGATCCTATTCTCCTTACTTCCAACCACTAAAGACAAGAGGGAGAGATGCTGCTACAGTAGACTTCGTCCAGGGATAAGTGAGGGTGCTGGTTATGTCAATGGAGTGGTTTAGTGAAGTTTGAAAATGGTTTAGGTAACTAGGGATGGAAATAGAACTTGATGCATGCATAGATCAAGTTTGGTTTTGGGTTAGCGTGATTATCTCCAAGAAATATAGATGTGATAGAATTAGAGGGGGTAATAGGTTGATTGGGTAGAGCCATGTCTAGTTTTGCATATATTGCGGTCACCAATATTTTTACTTTGAAGGTTTGCCCAATAAATAAATTGAGCAAGATCTTGGAATATTTGAAAATGGGAATCTAGGGTTTTGGGTCCATAGGGTTTTATGGGAGTAGGATAACATGGTAGGAGATTTTTAGAAAGCTTGATGAGAATCAAAAGTGCATGAAATAATATAGGTACCATTCATATGCATTGCATTAAGCAAGAAAGAAGAGACAGAGAAATAGTTAATTTGATGGAGGGAAAGTGATATTGTGCAAGAATAACATTTCCCAATACTAGTAGAGAGCAAATGAACTTGTGGAGGAATTTCATGATGAGAGTTGACTAATTTTCAAGAGGATCAAGGAAAACTAGAAAGTGAAATCAGTTTTTGACTAGGGTTCAAAACCTAGTCACATAAATAGGTGGCCTGCTTCAAAATGCACATGCAAGTGCATAAATAGTTAGAGTATATCAAAAGGAAGAGGAATAGGTCAAAGAATGGTCTCTGAACAATTTATTTCGAATTCTAGAAGTGTGAGCAAGAGTGCATATGATAATAGTCAAATGGTCGGTGATTTGATTAGGGTCAGAAACAGAATTAGAGCAAGTATCAGATGGCCTCAAATGGCTAGGTGGCAATGGAAAGAATGGAAGATCATATGCCAAATATGAGTTCTAGGAAGGTACATTGTCATAGATAGAATATATGAGCTTAATATAAGTGTCAGAAAACTGAATCTGTTAACAGACACTAAGATGGTCTACACACTAGGTGTTTGATAAAATGTCTGTAAGAAAATATTCCGTGATAACTGAGAGGAGCCTTCTAAGATGGGATGTAGATGATCATAATAACACCAGGGGTGTTTTCCTTGGGCTAGTTTTGATTAGTTTTAAGATCCCTCAAAATGGTGCTCCTAATATCTCATGATAAGACTAAGACATTAGAGTTAGGAATTTAAGAGTGAGATGAAAATAACCAGGTGGGTTTCATTTGAAAGATAGGATGAAAATAACTTACATAGGACAAGATATTAACTGCTGGGTTTTTCATAGGTTAGGTCACAGACCTACCTTAGGATCATATCTACACTCAAGCAATTCATCAAAGTCAAAATAAAGTCACACAAAGTCAACTCACCACACAAGGTCAATCATTTGCAGCTAATCTAGCATTACCAGAAACAATGATTGAACCAGTGCTCAATGGTCATGCCATGGTCAAGTAGAGAAGAGTTTCAAATAAAGGAGTAAGGCTTTGGTAGATAGTTTTAGAAACAAGTGGAGACATAAACATCTCCTTTGTAAAGTCTTCTCAAAGGTGTTTGAAATCCTTTTATGAATATCAACAAATTAAAAGTTTGTAAAATAGTGGGACCACTCTACTTTGTAGGTCCAGATAATTTTGTGAATACTTAGTTTTGATAAAAGCTTTGTCTCAAGAAAATAAATCTTGGCGCTTATTTGGATAAATAAAGTAATTTGAATAAAAAGGAGAGTTTGCCAAGATAATGGTTTTGGAAAATAGCTAGAAGCATAAATAAAAGCATGATCACAAGGGCACAAGGGTTGTGTTGGTTCACAAAGGTGTTCAATAAACAACTCAAGCAGACATCATTGACATAACAACCAAGACAAACAAGCAAGAAGGAGTACTTCCAGAGGTTTGCTCAAAAAGTTTTTGTTGGCCCTCATTTTTGGCTCACTAAACACGACTTAATCAGGGTTACAAAAAGTGGGGTGTTACAGCTCTTCCCCCCTTAAACAGAATCTCGTCCCGAGATTCCTAAGCGTAGTAGTAAGAGGTGCTGAGACTAAGTTAGAGTTAGGCCTCAATGGTTGCTCTTCCAACCCACCAGTGATACTTTGAGTTGCATCAAAGACTTTCTTTTGCTGAAGGTGTAGATCGTCATGAGTTGCTGAAGTTGATGGCTGAAGAGTTGATGTTGCCGAAGTATCATGTCAAAACCCCATTAGGACACTTTTAAGGTTAGCGGGGTTAGGTTATCTAGTATGCCCGAAAAGATTCTATGAGAGTTAGAAGGTTTTCAACTCCGATTGAGGTCTTGAAGAGTCGAGGCTTCTCGGGTAGCTCTTGTTGGCTTGGAGTCGCTTCTTCATGTATACTGATGGAGTCTTCGATCCTTGATGTTGCGTCTTGAAGCTTGATGTTGGTGTAGACCTTTAGTCTCGAGCTTGCAGTCCTCTGAGGATGGTAGACAAGAGCATTTATGCTTCGATCTTGATAGACATGCCAACTATGTCGTCTTAGTCCTCTACGCTTCCTAACTACCAAGGCGTGGGTTAGTCCTAATAGAAACCATTCTCTTAGGTCATCTTGTCCTTGAGCTGAAATCTCTTCAGGTGGCAGCGCACCACCAACAGTGTGTCTTCCAGTAGTCAACGATCTATTTCTTCTTGTCTTCGGGTTGGTGGAGACCAGTGAAGATCTTCTTGCTTCTCCAACTCCTTGTAGCCTTGAGGATCCTGAGGTATATTGGGATACCTTGAGTCGACTTCATCTTTCGAGAAATCTTCATGTGGATTTCTACTCGTGTCCTAAGTCAGCTTTGGTTGTAACCCGCCAAAATTTGAACGAGCGGGCGAGTTAGTTAGAAAAGTCTTCACTTCTTCTCGTTGCTACCTCCATTGATATCTCCTAAATGCAGAGTCGACATTGATGGCTTGATTTTGGAGAGTCTTCATCCTTCTATTAGCTCAGTGGAGATCAAGCACGTGAGTCTTCGGGCTTCAAGTGACGATAACGGGTTGATCTTCGAAAGTTAAGCTTGGTTTTGATACTTCTATGCTCAATGTTAGTTGGCTTGTTAGAAGATTAGCAAGTGCTCGGGTGTTAAGAGAGTAACATCAATGTTAGCGAAACTCTAAAGTTAAGGTTAGGTGATCTCGGGGTAGTGAAGTCTTTGTCTTCTTGAAGTCCTTTGTAGTCCAGACGGGTCTGGCTTCTGCTTCCCTGACGTTGTAGAGGGGTCTTGATGAAGCTTGAAACACTCGACACAAATTGCTGTATGAGATCTCGGGTATGTGCTGGAGAGGGGTTATAATCCTCTATTATCAAAGTTAGAGTTAGAAATTTTACTTTGAACTTACCTATGCTACTCGAGCTGACGCAAATGGATGAGGGGGAAACACACTTTAGGGAGTTTTTTTTTTAAAGAGGTTTTACACGCCAGAGGGGTTTGTAAGGCTGAGAGGCCAAGTCAAACATGAACACATAGTACAACACACATTCCAGAAACACACAAGACAACTGCAAACACTATCAAGAACACACAACAAACAATTGCAGAAATCACACGTGGTACCTCAAGTACCAACGATGCCTAACAACGCGCGATATTTGGGGTTAATCCTATTCATCCTAGGGTCATGGTTGGCCATAGTTGTTGATGTCTTCATTTTCCTTGACTCTCGCTTCAGCAGAAACTTGATGGTAGTTGGTGGTGAAGTTGCAGTGTTGTTGAGCTGTAGATGTTGACTCGGGAAGTGCAGTTTTGTAAATCTCCTTGTATCACATCACATGGTTGTGAGGTCTTCAGAGGGATTGCTGAAGTGTGCCATTGGTGGCATACACGCCCATCAGACCTAATAATTACTAGTCAAGCGACTAAGTACTTGGTCCTTGACGACTACAAAAGTGCGGGTCCAGGGAGGAACAAGGTCAGTATCTTGACAGAGCCGTTGGTGTAAACCAAAGGAAAAATAGTTGTCCACACTCTTCTTCCCTTTGCAGCTGGAGAGGTTTGAAGACGTCCTTCTGAAGTTTGCTCCATATTGTGCTGCTAAGCACCAGGTCTATTTGGGGACATCGTCCAGTAGGTAGTTTTGAAGAAGATGAGATAGATGGAGTAATAAACTTCAAACATCTTTTGAAAACTAGAGAAATAATATTAGAAGTTTTGAAGAGGTGAGAAAGGTATAAGCCATACTATTGGCTACTTAAAAGAAATAACCTTGGCAAATAGTTTTAGCCAAATATTACTTTCCTATCTAACGCCCATGCTAACTAAGGTCTCCTACAGTCAGGATGGCTCTGATACCAACTCTGTGGGGACCCCGGATTACCCATCCGAAATACCCGATATGCATACAATTCACGATCCCATGATCAGTGTGTCGTGAATCCACATATCCGAGTTGATAATAGAATTACATCATCCATTACAGTACCGAAATAAAGTCTCACAATTGGTCACATGACCAAGACCGATAATGCCACGCAGGGCAAGTTTACAACTAAGCAGCAGATACCAAGCAGTGTTGATGACCCAAGCCATGCCTACTACCCTACAAGCAACTGACTAGGAGACGTTCCTAGTTCGCATCGGCGTCGTCGAACTCTTCACCATCATTCTCATAATCTTCTTCATAATCTGGCCAAGTTAATAGCCAGGGACAAAGCCGTGAGTACATTTTGGAATTGTACTCGCAAACCATCTAAGAGAGGAAATTTATTCACATGCTATATGGCTGTAGCAAGGGTTGGCTTAGTTTCAGCAACTATGTGCTACTAACTTCACGTGTCGATATAGCATGTCCCACGACATTTCTATATCCTTATTAAAGAAGATTCGTAGAAAGATTCTCATGTTGATATAGCATGTCATACAACATCCCTATATCCTTATCAAAGAAGATACTTACAAGAGAAGTCTTTGCAAAAGCTCTAGGAAAGGGGGAAACTCCCTTTTCAAGAGAAAAGCCGGCGGTCAATCAAACATGACCACCATCCTTATTAATTTCCGGTCAATCACACATGACCACTTCCATTCCTTCGGCAGTACCCTGCAAGTACTCCGAACCATAACCGTGCCACGACAGTACCCTCCGAGTACTCCGTCCGGCACCCTTCTCTATTTTCTCGAAAACCATTTATAAAACCAAATCCTGACATTGGGCAATGTAGTGATCTCCACAACCGTCCATGACCGAGGACGCGGCTATTCGAATAGTTTTACACTCTGCAGAGGTTGTACACTTTACCCACACCAACCGATAAATCCGCCGGGATACCACCACGGACCGTCATACACAAGTATGCGGGGTTCGGATAATCGATCAAAGCCGTCCATCTATCCACCTTAATATGGGTGCCTACCCTATGGAGTATACATCCCCGGCAAACCCTGGCCGTCTACCTCTACCGAGCGTAGTTCCAGTGCCACGGCGGGAGAAACCCAAGTGTCTTCCGGACGGGTAGCCTATTGGCGGGCCCGCTACACTGTTGCCCATGACTTGCGACAACCCGGATTCCGGGGTCCTCCAGACCCTTATATAGTGCGAGGCTCCCCGCACTAAGGCAGATAGACTTCAAACTAAGCCCGTCCCATACCGGGTAATGTGGTTGCACTGTTTAATTGCTTCGAGCGACTACAAAGAAACACCGATGCTTTTTTTTTTGAATCCACCAACTCCTTTCCTCCATAACCCAAGTGTCCATTTGACCCAAAATCCTTTAGAAAACATTTCAGTGGAGTAGGTACTACTCCCAAGGTTTTCGTAACCATTTTCGAAACTTTTCCGGAAGTTATCCCATCCTAGAGTTTTTGGCTCCACTACAAGTGTTTCCCAAAGACTTCGATGCTAATCATCGAGCCTCTACAATCAGGGGTAATGATAGGTGGTAAGGGAGTCATCCTCCATGGATGATAACATTGTGACCTGTGGAGCTAAGTCACCATCTATTGCTAACTAGGGATAATTAGCAATATAAGAAAAACAATGCATAGTAGTAAGAGTAAGAGTAGGATAATGCATAGTGCCATGATAGGATTCAGATATGAACAAGTAGATGGCTTGCCTTAATAGCTTGTCCCTGGTCTTCTTCTTCTTGATACTCAAAGACCTCTCCCTCCTCCGCACACTCGTCGTTCGAATCTAACGCCGGAGAATAAAAGCACACAATCAATATACAAGCATACACAAGTCACAACAATTCATGCACTCAATACTAAACGAGCAAGGAGTATCGGAAACAAACAAGTTTAGAAATGAAAACAAGATTTTACAGGTTCCTAGTTAACAATTAATCTTATTAGAAACTAGAGTTTCTTACTTGAAGCAACACAACACCATAACACCCCTATTAAGCATGCAGGAAGTCAAATGGATCAAACATCACACCCAGCATACTTGCAGGTTGACAACAATCTTAAGAACCTCACAAAGTTGGATTTACTGAAAAACAATTTAGGGTTGAATTCCTATGAATTAAACAATAGGGAAATAACACTAGAGCACCAAAATAATCCTCAGATATTCTCTGAGTTTTAGAAAAATATGAGGTAAAGTGCTCTGGAAAGCTCTTCCAAAGCATAATCCAACAAAATTGGATTCAACACAAAACTCCCTTTCTACTACAAGTGGTGATTTTCCTAAAATTAATTACACACAATGCCATTTCAATTATTACTGCAAGAATAAAAGTTCTAAAATAGCAAAACCAGTGAGTCAAGCAAGATAACACAATAAGCTACCACTGAAAGTTGGAATAACTCAAAAGTAATATTCCTATTGAGCACAATAAATAAAACAATGTGAAACCCAAGCATCGCTAAGATAATTACTACAGGAATTATAATACTTCTAAAATAGTAAATCCAGTCCCTATAGTTTCACATAACAACAATGCACCTCTGAAAATTGGAATCAAACATTTTCAGCACACACAACTCCAGATTTGGATTTATGAAGATAAAGCCCTAGATATACAACAAATAAATCACAGATATTTTCTAATGCCCTAAAAATTATGCATGCAGTACTAGGAGTTAGGAAATACTGTAAGGTTCACGTGAAAATTGGAATCATTCAAAAAAAGTTCATATTTATTTTTCTATGAATTTTGCAAGTTTGCAGATCTGGGAAAAAGGTTAAAAGATTTTCTTCTAAAAAAAAGAGATGCGGGCCTGATTGGGACCAATCTGGGCCGGTCCGCCGGGTTCCAGCCCGTTTCACCTGCAGCACGGGGGAAGGCCACGGTCAACCACCCGACAGGCGGGGCCCGCCGGTCAGCGACCGAAGAGGCCGAAGCGGTACGCTGGGATCGGGGGCCATCCGATTAAAGTGGGATCGACGGCCCCCATGCATCTTCTTCCACTGGCCACGGGAGGCCATGGACGAAACCCTAGCTGGGTCCCGGCGGGGGCGGCGGCGCTCCTGGGGGCAGCCTCCGGCCAAGCAGAGGCGACGAGGGGGCGCGGCGCGTCGTGGTGAGCTCGGCGATGGTCGAGAAGGGCGGGTCAGACTCCGGGATGATGATCTGCGCGTCGGTGGCAACGAAGCTTGCTTCGGGGCTCACCGAGGTCCACCCTCCGGGGCTCCTAGATCAAGAATAAGGGTAGGGTTAGGTTTGCATTACAGAGGGGAGTAAACTTAGGCAAAAGAAAGGGTCGGAAGGGGTCCAGATCAGCGGCAAGTATCTCCTCTTCCCCGCAGATCGTGATGGAACTTTCTTCTTCTCCTCGCCCAACAGAGAGAAGGGGGAGAATACTGGGCTACTGGGGTTAGAGAGAGAGAGTGTGAGGGAGTGAAATGAGCCAGCAGCTGAGAGATGAGAACGTTTGTGCTCTTTTATACATGGAGCTAGGGATCTCGGTGGACTAGGTCCATATGGGCATGGGAGGGGTAGTGAAGGCTATGGTTGGTCAAGTAGGGCGGTGGAGAGGGTGAGTGTGGTACAGCTGGATGGCTGGCTTGGCCAGGAACAGAGGGGTGAAGGCTGCAATATAATTTTTTTGGTGATAGACAATGTGTTGGCATGGATCCTATTCTCCTTACTTCCAACCACTAAAGACAAGAGGGAGAGATGCTGCTACAGTAGACTTCGTCCAGGGATAAGTGAGGGTGCTGGTTATGTCAATGGAGTGGTTTAGTGAAGTTTGAAAATGGTTTAGGTAACTAGGGATGGAAATAGAACTTGATGCATGCATAGATCAAGTTTGGTTTTGGGTTAGCGTGATTATCTCCAAGAAATATAGATGTGATAGAATTAGAGGGGGTAATAGGTTGATTGGGTAGAGCCATGTCTAGTTTTGCATATATTGCGGTCACCAATATTTTTACTTTGAAGGTTTGCCCAATAAATAAATTGAGCAAGATCTTGGAATATTTGAAAATGGGAATCTAGGGTTTTGGGTCCATAGGGTTTTATGGGAGTAGGATAACATGGTAGGAGATTTTTAGAAAGCTTGATGAGAATCAAAAGTGCATGAAATAATATAGGTACCATTCATATGCATTGCATTAAGCAAGAAAGAAGAGACAGAGAAATAGTTAATTTGATGGAGGGAAAGTGATATTGTGCAAGAATAACATTTCCCAATACTAGTAGAGAGCAAATGAACATGTGGAGGAATTTCATGATGAGAGTTGACTAATTTTCAAGAGGATCAAGGAAAACTAGAAAGTGAAATCAGTTTTTGACTAGGGTTCAAAACCTAGTCACATAAATAGGTGGCCTGCTTCAAAATGCACATGCAAGTGCATAGATAGTTAGAGTATATCAAAAGGAAGAGGAATAGATCAAAGAATGGTCTCTGAACAATTTATTCCGAATTCTAGAAGTGTGAGCAAGAGTGCATATGATAATAGTCAAATGGTCGGTGATTTGATTAGGGTCAGAAACAGAATTAGAGCAAGTATCAGATGGCCTCAAATGGCTAGGTGGCAATGGAAAGAATGGAAGATCATATGCCAAATATGACTTCTAGGAAGGTACATTGTCATAGATAGAATATATGAGCTTAATATAAGTGTCAGAAAACTGAATCTGTTAACAGACACTAAGATGGTCTACACACTAGGTGTTTGATAAAATGTCTGTAAGAAAATATTCCGTGATAACTGAGAGGAGCCTTCTAAGATGGGATGTAGATGATCATAATAATACCAGGGGTGTTTTCCTTGGGCTAGTTTTGATTAGTTTTAAGATCCCTCAAAATGGTGCTCCTAATATCTCATGATAAGACTAAGACATTAGAGTTAGGAATTTAAGAGTGAGATGAAAATAACCAGGTGGGTTTCATTTGAAAGATAGGATGAAAATAACTTACATAGGACAAGATATTAACTGTTGGGTTTTTCATAGGTTAGGTCACAGACCTACCTTAGGATCATATCTACACTCAAGCAATTCATCAAAGTCAAAATAAAGTCACACAAAGTCAACTCACCACACAAGGTCAATCATTTGCAGCTAATCTAGCATTACCAGAAACAATGATTGAACCAGTGCTCAATGGTCATGCCATTGTCAAGTAGAGAAGAGTTTCAAATAAAGGAGTAAGGCTTTGGTAGATAGTTTTAGAAACAAGTGGAGACATAAACATCTCCTTTGTAAAGTCTTCTCAAAGGTGTTTGAAATCCTTTTATGAATATCAACAAATTAAAAGTTTGTAAAATAGTGGGACCACTCTACTTTGTAGGTCCAGATAATTTTGTGAATACTTAGTTTTGATAAAAGCTTTGTCTCAAGAAAATAAATCTTGGCGCTTATTTGGATAAATAAAGTAATTTGAATAAAAAGGAGAGTTTGCCAAGATAATGGTTTTGGAAAATAGCTAGAAGCATAAATAAAAGCATGATCACAAGGGCACAAGGGTTGTGTTGGTTCACAAAGGTGTTCAATAAACAACTCAAGCAGACATCATTGACATAACAACCAAGACAAACAAGCAAGAAGCAGTACTTCCAGAGGTTTGCTCAAAAAGTTTTTGTTGGCCCTCATTTTTGGCTCACTAAACACGACTTAATCAGGGTTACAAAAAGTGGGGTGTTACAGGAATTTTTCCATTTGGCCGAGAAATTGGCCGGTATGACCGGGCTATTGGCCGGTATAACCGGCCATACACTTAACTGTAGAAAAATGGCTAGTTTCTTCTTTATAAAAGGAAAGGGCACATTTCGTGGAAAGTACCCTTGGCCATTCTTTTGAGATCCAGATCTAATTTCATATGAGCTCCCACTCTCTTGCAATCCCCCACTACTAATCCTTTGATTTCTTGAGAGTGATTCATCCATTTTGAGAGAGGATCCACCCAAACAAAAGATCTATTCCTCCTCTCTCTTTCCACCGATCAAATTCATGATTTGAGCCATGTGTCAAGTTCTTGCTTCGATCTTGTTACTCTTGGAGGTTGAGGACTCCTAGGCGGTAGCGGTCGCCGAGAGCAATCGACTTGTGATTGTCCGGAAGTTTGTACGGGATTGGAGGCGTCCCCAAGGTCTCCACATAGTGGATCGAGCTTCTACTTCGTGGAAGAAGCTCACGGAGAAGAAGGTGTGCCTTTGTGGCGTCGGGGGTCCTTCATGGTAACCCGCACCTCTCCAACGGTGACTAGCTTCCCCTCAAGGAAGTGAACATCGGGATACATCGTCGTCTCCGCGTGCTTCGGTTACTTCTATCCATTTATTTACTTTGTGATAGCCTTCGAGCTTGAAGCCTTTTATTTATTTCATCATTTAGGTTGCTTCACCTAGTTTGCATTAGGCCAATTTATTTATCCGCACAAGCCTAAAATTGCAAAATAATCAAGAAAATTTTGTAGAACCTATTCACGCCCCCCTCTAGGTTACCCTCTCTATCCTTTCACCGATGCTCGGGAGGAGGTAATAAGAGCTTTCTTCTCTTCTGGCGCCGTCCCTTCCATTACGCGCACTGCCCTGCCGATCTACAACTTGGGCGCTCAGGAGACCAGCCGCGTCACGGCTGGGATCTTGAAGTTCAACGCCTGGGGCCCGCTCCTTGCTGACGGCATCATGCCCGACCCTCTCCTGAGCGCACCGGCGGCCAGCTCGGAATAGGACTCGGTAGCGAGAGGAGCAGGGCCCATGGCCTCTGGAGATCTTGACGACGACGACGCCAAATCTGGTGAGTGGCTGGCACGCCGGAGGCGCTCTGAGAAGAAGAAAGAGAAGAAGAGGAGGAAGAAGAGGAGGAAGAAGAGGAAGACCAGCCAGACCACGCCGAGTCCTGACCCGGCGTCCACTACCACACCGGCGACGCCGCCGTGCATCGCCGGAGAAAAAGAGGACCGTGCGTCCGCAGACGCACCGTTCGCCGCGGGAGCTGCCACAGATCCCGGCACGACCGAGCCCCCTCGCACGGGGGGCACACCAGAGACCACGAGGGCAGCGCCTGCTGCCCCCACGACAGCCAGCACGACCAGCACCCCGGATGCACCTTTGGCCACACCGGCCGCGCCGACCGACACGAGGGCAGCCCCCTTGCTAGAGAGGGCAGCCCCTGAGCCGAGTGGCGAAAGGAGGACAACCTCCACAGAGCCGGGGCCCTCTAGAGCCTCGTCGCCTCCCCTGCCGGAGATCTTGGGGAGGCCCCCGAGGATTGCCGTGGAACCCCACGCCGATGCTGACGATGCATGGACGGGGGTGCTTGCGGCCATGACTGGCGCCCTCCGAAGCTGGGTCGCCAAGGCGCGCGCCGCCGATGAAGCGCGCCTCAACGAGGACTGGGCCCTTCTGCACCAGGCCACGGAGAGATGTCGCCTTCTGGACCAGCGCGCGGCTGAATGCCGCGAGCAGGCGCGGAAAGATGCGGAGGTGATCCACGCAAGCGCAGTCGAGGAGCGCGAGGGAGTCAGCGAGGGGAATCCTGGCCAGGGCGCACCACGAGGCCATGGAGATCATCTCTGAGGCGCGCTAGAGGATCCCTTCCACCATTGGGCCTCCCAACCCAGCCTTGGCTGGAGAGGAGGCAAAGCGGGCGGCTCAGCACCTCCTGGACCAGGCCAGGACCAACGCCGACGGCCTCCTAGCCAATGCCCAGCAGAGGCTAGAGGAAGTCGAGGACCGCGAGGCCCTCCTTCACGCCCGCGAGGAGAGCACTGATTCCCGCGCGGAGGGCCTAAGCCTATAGGAGGCTGGGCTCGCCGTTCGAGAAGTAGAGGCTCGCGATCGCTAGCGAGAGCTGCGCCTCCGAGAGGAGCAGCTCCACGCCCTCGAAGACTGGCTCAACAGTGAGCGGGAGGCCCTCGAGAGCAGGGAGGAGATGGTCAACCAGGCCAACTCCGACCTGTCCCGGCACCAGGAGACACTGAACCTCCGCGAGTCCTCCCTCCAGGAGAGAATGGACCGCATGCTGAACCAGCGATGGATCAGCCTCGAGCAGGAGTTCGAGCGGAGGTGCGCAGAGAACCTCGAGGCCTGCCCCACGGAGTTCCGCTCCAAAACCGATGCCGCCCTGGTGAGGTACAAGCAGGGGCGCGATGCCCTGGAGCGCCAGGTCTGAGACCTGGAGGTTGACCTAAAGGGGGCGCACGAGGTGCACCGAGGTGCAGAACGCGCCTTGGCAGAAGCCGACGCCATGATCAACACTCTCCGGCGCGACGCGCTGAGGCTTGAAGAAGAGAACACGGTGATGGTCCAGCAGATCGTGGAGATTTCCCGAGAGCTCCAGGAGGCCGGGGACTCCGAAGCAGAGGCACGACTGCTGCGCAGGCAGCGCATGCAGATGTTCCGTGGGTTCTCAGCCCGCATCATGGAGGCGGTAAACCACCTGGGCATCGAGGGGCTGACCCTGCCCACCATTCCAGAAGATGATGGGTCGATCCTCCACTTCTTCAGCCAGCTGGCTGAAAAGCTAGCGGAAGCCTCGGCCAAAGTCTCGGAGCTTGTCGACGCTGAGTGCCGGGAGCTCCGGGGGCTTCCAGGGACGCGGATCTTCTCCAACATCCAGCGCCTTAGCCCCGACCTTGACCTGGAGGAAGTCCTGCAGAGGAGGGCGCCACCGCCACTCGGCACCCCTGACCGTGCGGCGCAGGCCAGGGCGGAACATCTGGACATCCCCTCCAGCGCCTTCAGGCCCTCTATGCCCGCCCCGGAACATCCGCTGCCACAGGCTAGGAGGGATCCTCCAACGGCGACACCACAAGCTCTAGGGAGTCCGGCAGCGAAGGAGCCGAGGAAGCCGGCGACGATGGAGCAACGAAGTCCAGCGGAGAGGCGTCCTCGGGTTCCAGGCAAGGCACCGGCGACGACGAGGACTCCGAGGAGGACGCCCAGTAAGCTCTCCCCCAGACCTCCTCCTGAAGAAACTGTACTAGCTGCACATTTCATGATCGTCAGACATTGCCCTGTTGGGCCCTTTTTTAAGTCGTAATCACACTTAAGGCGTTTGTTCGCCGAGTTATCCTTATTTGCACCCTTGTGAATTTTTCCCTGCCTCACCTTTGCTTGGGAAGCGTTCTACGCCATTCGGGGGCCATCCTCCGAGCGGGACAGCAGCCTAACGCTTAGTATGCAGCTCGTGGTGCAAGGCTAGCGGGCGCTGGCGCTCTAGAGGTGACTGTGATGGCATACAGGACTATCTCCCTGCAGCCCCCCTGGCGTCCAAACACAGCAAAGGCAATTCCAGGAGAAGAAACGCAAGGCTGTAGACAAGGACAGCCGAAGATTGACAAATCCGCAAAAATTGTGCGACCCTTGCGCGCTCATGTGCCTTCATTCAAGTGTCGCTCGAGAGGAGAGAGCACCATGGACCGTATGAGGTGACTGTTGCGGGTCCTTCCCCTAGTCAGAGCTCGATCCATTCTGGGTTTTTCGGGCCTGCTGTTTTCCGGGCGAAGGCCCCAGTGCGGACACCGTGCTCCGGCTCCTTCTCGAAAGGCAGACGAGCAAAAGCTCATGTTTGCATCAGGCCACGATCCAACCAAACTCTCCGGTTCGAACAAGGTCGAACACCAAAAACTCCAATAGTTATGCAAACTAGAAAATGTTGAGGACAAGCAAAGTTTGCCGTTACACTTTTATTCCTTGCAGAACTGAAGATCCCTTCTTCTCAGCCGAGGGTGAGGGGGCGGAGCCACCCGAGCCCC
The DNA here is from genome assembly GCA_007115705.1 of Dactylis glomerata. Taxonomy (NCBI): domain Eukaryota; kingdom Viridiplantae; phylum Streptophyta; class Magnoliopsida; order Poales; family Poaceae; genus Dactylis; species Dactylis glomerata. Next base: position 895,088 of record QXEO01000624.1, read on the forward strand.
CAGCCCAGTCTTCACGCACCTGGAGACGGGCCCATCGAGGGCGGCGTACGCCTACGCACCCTCTGGCTCAGGTCCCAGGGATGCGTACCTGTCGAGGAAGCACTCACAGAGATCCCTCCAGGACGAGATGGACCTCAGGGGCAACCCGCAGAGCCACCGGCGAGGCTCTCCCTTCGTAGCCATCGGGAACCAGTTAGCCATGACGCACCCATCACCTCCATCTGCTCGAACATCGGCTGCGTATCACTGCAGGAACCCCACGGGATCGGAGGTCCCATCGTAACGCGCACCAATGTTTGGCTCGAAGCGCGGCGGCCAGGCAGCACGATGAAGGGGCCCGGCGAGCGCCGTGAAGCCCCCGAAGCTGAGGTCGCCGACCTCCGACTCACTGACTTGCCTAATGGCCTCCAGGCCATCGAGGACTTGAAGACGTGCTCGGCAACGACTCGCGTAGACAGCACGAAGGCGAAGACGGTGATGACAATCGTCACCCATGTCGAAGCCGATCTAGAAAACACATCACAGCCCCTACCTAGCGTGCCAAATGTCGATGGATTTCGTGTCGCAAGAACACGGGGTACCACGCGACGGACCCAAAGATTCGAACAAAGGGGGCTGAACATGGAGATCTTGGATCGCAACAAAACACGGTGACAGAAGCCTCGAGACGTCGAACACACAACACACTGCAGAGAGAGACACCGAGCTTTACCCAGGTTCAGGGCCCTCGTGGTGAGGTAAAACCCCTACTTCCTGCCTTCTTGTATTACGACGCAATCCCTTGCGAGGAGTACAAGGTCTTGGTTACAGAGCTCTAACTGGCCGGAGGTAGAAGAACCAACTTAGCCTAGCTAGGAGCCCGGAGATGAAGATCGGATCCCCTCTAAGGGGTGGCCTCCCCTCCTTTTATAGCGCCCTGGTCCTCCTTCCCCTTATCATCTTGGGGAAGGGGTTGCCACACACGGCCAAGGAGGAAGGACAGCTGTAGTCTTTGAGTCTTCCGTAGACGTAGTCTTCGTAGATTAGTGGCACCAGTCCACAGGAGTGGGTGGAGGAAGCTGACGTCCTCCTCTGGCGCCCTGCACCATCCACCCTATTTTTAGGGGGGTGGCCAACAACCACTGTGCCACTTTATGCAGGCACGGCGAAAGCTGGTCTCCTCCCTATCGGGGGTAGCATGGACGGTACGCAGTCTTCTGCTCTTATCTTCTTGCTCAGCACGGAAGCGTGCCGAGCTGATGTGGACGTGGTTCCTCCCCTCACGAGAAACATCTCGTGAGGAGGTCTTCTGGTCCTTAGCAATTTTAGCCATCGTTCTCCTCATAAGGCGCCTCCTCATGCGGGTCTTCTCCGCCGGGCTTCGATCGTCGCTCCACCCCTGGGCCGAAGCTGGGCCGTTGAAGGGGCCCAGGAGCAGGTAGACCAGAATACTCCGGTATGCAGAACACCGACACGTCCACAAGACAACCCCAAGACGGTTCGGTCTGGAAGCCGGCACGTCTCGAGACGACTGGCGATATCCCACGGATCTTGAAGTCGAACGATCTTCCAGCTAGATGTGAATCCCTGGGACTTCAACGGATGTAGACAAACTACGGAAAGGAAAAGAACCCGCCAAAGCCCCATGCTGTTCGATGAGACTTCGCCAGCTTCGGGGGCTAGTGTCGTGGGGATGACCACATGGGTAGGCCAAAGGCATCGAAACTTGTCGGCTAGCATCCCAGGGATCTCCGCGGCCCCTGGCCAAAGGGGCTGGCTCGGAGTGGAGGGCTGGCTGCACCAGCAGCCGGCTAAGATCTGCTCCATCGAAGGCCCAAGCCGGTGATGGTGCGGTGTTGATATAGATGACTGACCAGTTGGGAACCCCAAGAGAAGGTATGATGAGCACAGCAGGAAGTCTTCCCTCAGTTGTGGTACCAAGGTTGAATCAAACCAGTAGGAGAAAGCCAAACTTCAGAAGGTGATGCTTGCTAGCCTCGTGACACTCTGGACAAGGGCACCAGATAAACTGCTTGTCGGCGTGTAGCTTTTCACCAGCAGCAACGTGAAACCTGCACACAACACAACCAAGAACTTTGCTCCCAACTTATGATGAGGTTGTCAATCTCACCGGTTTGCTGTAAACAAAGGATTGAGCGTATCGAGTGGTAATAAGATAATAGTATGCAAGAAACTAAACAGTGCGAGTAAAAGTAAAACGGTATAGCAATGTAAAGGAAATTGGACCGGGGTCCATGGTTCCCTAGTGGTGTCTCTCCATAAGATAAATAACACATGCTAGGTAAACAAATTACAGTTGGGCAATTGATAGAATAAAGATAATGTACATATGTCATGAGGATCACTATGAGATTCACTCCGGGCATTACGACAAAATACATAGACCGTAATCCAACGGCATCTATGACTAAAAATCCACTCGCATGGAATCGTCCGTGGACCCCTTGAGTATTAAGTTGCGAACAACAGATAATTGCATTAAGCAAAGTGCGTAATGTAAACAAAGCAAATGTCCTTGGATACAAGAATGTTGTTTTCTCCCTAGTGGCAACAACACATCTACAACCTTAGAGGTTTCTATCACTCCCCCCAGATTAAATAGAGGCATGAACCCAACTATCGAGCATAAATACTCCCTCTTGGAGTTACTAGCATCTACTCGGCCAAGATAGCTACTAGCAACGGAAAGCATGCAAGATCATAAACATCATAGAGATAACATAAAGATATATATTCAGCACATCAACTTAACATAGTACAAATACTCATCGGATCCCAACAAACACAACATGTGTGATTACATAAAGATGATCCTGATCATGTAGGGCAGCTCATAAGATCTAAACATGAAGCACATGGTGGAGGAGACAACCATCCAGCTACTGCTATGGACCCATATTCCAAGGTAGACTACTCTCACATCACTCCGGAGGCGATCATGGTGGTTTAGATGGCCTCCAGCAGGGATTCCCCTCTCCGGCAGGGTGCCGGGAAGAGCTCCTGGATCCTCCCGATCTCGCGACGGCGGCGGCTTGCAGTATGTTTCGTGAAAAAGAGATCCGTCCCCTAGGTTTTTCCCGTCGAGGGGAACTTATAGGCGAAAGGGCATCATCAGAGGTTGGGCCAGCTGGCCTCACCATAGGGCGCTGTGGCCAGGGGCTGAGTCGCGCCCCCTGGTGGTGAGCCTGGCTCGTGGCCCCCCTCCGTCTCATCTTCGGTCTTCGTGAAGCTTCGGTAAAAATAGGAGGTTCGGCTTTTCTTTCGTCCAATTCCGAGAATATTTCCTGTGTAACTTTTCTGAAACACAAAAACAGTAGAAAACAGGGAACTGGCACTATGGCATCTTGTTAAAAGGTTAGTTCCGGAAAATGCATAAAAACGCCACGAAGTGTAACAAAACTCAAAGCAAATGGTGTGTAAACAAGCATGGAGCATCAAAAATTATAGATACATTTGAGACGTATCAAGCATCCCCAAGCTTAACTCCTGCTCATCCTCGAGTAGGTAAGTGATAACAAAAGAATAATTTTTGAGGTGACATGCACCATCACAATCTTGATCATCTATGTAAAGCATTGAGTACTGGGATCAAAGAACTTAAAACATGGGCATAAAAGACATAATCTTGACAATAAGAACTTAGCAACCACGTTATAACATGAAAAGAAACACAAACGAAAGATCATGAATAATGAAACAATGAAAGTCAAACGTGCGTTCAAATCATATGGAAAAACATAGCAAATGGTTTTAAGCTTGTCCTTCATGGAATAGCAAAACATAAATGCATAGGACACCTTCAAGGTTAAGAGGGCGACTAGATACAAATAATTTAAGAACAAGTGAAAGCATAATCATAAATCAATCAATGATAAACTTTGGGACAATACACATTAAACTCATAATGGCAACTATGCTCTCTTAGACGGTGCATAAAGGTAGAAGGTGGAGACTCAACATAAAAGTAAAAGAAAGACCCTTCGCAGAGGGAAGCAGTGATTGCAAATTTTATAAACCTTCAAAAATTATGGTACTTACTAGCTTTGAGCTCTCATTGCCCCCATCATAGGCATCTTGAATGGTTACAGTTAATACGAGAACAATTATGAGCATATGCTTGACAAATCATAAGTTGAAAACCTCGTGTCCCGTGAAGTACGAATACCCAAACCTCATGCTACTCGACTTAGGATCCCAAGCAAGCTCTTGTCATTGTAAGTATACACGTATCATCGAGAATCACCAACGGGGTACCTCCTTGCCCGATGACATAGAACAAGCCCACATCAAAATGACAGGACAAACAGACAATGAGCACCTCGGCATCTCTTTTATTTACCATTGGTATAGCTTTTTATTTTGAGATGCATCGTCGAATGTCCACTATGGGCATGCTGTAAATTTCCACCATGAATTATGCATGGCTTAGATTAGCGGCCCAGGTATTTCTCTAACACATATACAAACTCCATGATCCCACAAGATTCCCAACTTGTTTCACATCGCGAGTATCCATAAACAAAAGATCACGATATCAACTCAAATAAAGAGAAGTGCAATGTTGAAAGCTTACCCCCTGACGGCATGGTTTGGCTAATTTACAACTTACAACTTGCAAGCATAACGTCAACATAAAAGAGCCACAATGCCAAAATTTTAAAAGCGAGAAAAGTAGTGTGCCATCAGGTTCATGAGAGCTTTACTGACTAATTTTCGCATAACACCAAAAAAGTTTAATTCAAAGGATAGATAAAAGCAAGTCAAATGTACATTGGAATAGAAAATTGCTAATAGGTATGTATGGTGGACACATTGGCATAACTTGGTTTTTGGGAGTTGGATGCACGAGTAGAGCTCATACTCAGTACAAAATGAGGGCTAGCAAAAGACTGGGAGCGACCAACTAAGAGAGCAATAACGGCCATAATCATGCAATGCGACAAAGCATCATTAAGAGAAGCATAAAATGGCATCACAAGTCAAAAACCAAATGATCATAGAGGCTTATGATTACTTTGTAAGAGTCAAACATGTTTTAAGCATGCGCCAAGTCAACCCAAATAAAGCATCAAAGGAGAAAACCAAATAAATGCTTCCACATAATAAGAACAACGCATGATTTTTTTTCAAAGGCTCATTAAGCAATCTTAGTCATTTGAGACAAGTCATGCTACAGCAAAAATCACTAAGCATACTATCAAAACAACATCAAGCATGGCATGCAAAAGTCTAAGCCGCATTCTAAACAAGCTCCTTTTTTACCAGTTTTTGTTTGCATGAAACTTTTTCTCTTTTCCAACACCATTCGAACATTTTTGAAACAACTCTTTTGATGAATACCAACATAGACCAGAGGTCCAAATACACCTTGATACAAAGATAAAACAAGATCTAAACAAAAATCAAGGCAAAAAATGAAAGCTAAATGCAGTAGCAGAAAAAGAGAACACTCGTTGAACGATAAGAGTGAAAAATGGAGTGTTCTTGGCAAATGAAAAACGAGTACATCTCCTCCAAAAGAAATTTGTTGGGGTCCAACCATTTATTGCAGCAAACAAAACAAAACAAAACTGAAAACAAAAGTAAAGAAGCTCCAAGAAAAACACATAGTGCATGAAGCAATAAAAATATAGTGTTTTGAAAGGTGACCTGATTTTTGCCGATGAAGAAGGGGTGCCTCGGGGGCACCCCCAAGATTTGATGCTTGTACCTCTTGGATATTTCTTGGGGTGACATGGGCATCCCCAAGCTTGAGCTTTTGTCCATTCTTCATCTCATCTCATCATTCTCCAATCCCTACACTTGAAAACTTCCTTCATACAAAACTTAACACAATCCTATTAGCAATGTTAGCATAAACATAATAATAGATCAACCCTTTTTGGTTCAGGTTTCAACTCAAAAACACCACATATAAATCATATACTACTGTTTCAACTTCCCCCAAAAGTTCCGTGATCAAAAGAACTCAAAACAGAATAACTGACAAAGGTTGATTTTTTCGAGGACCTTTTGTTGCTCAAATCAAAAAGTGTAAACTAATTAACGGTTGGATATAACCTGGGGCATATGCACAAGAACTCGCAGGTCAAAAAGATATTCTGAGATTTTTCATGAATTTGTACGGTGCATCACCAAAATCTGTTTCAGGACAGCAACTTCCCCAAATATTACCTCCCTCAAATTAGAGGTTCTTCCAAGACTAAAATAAAAGAAAAAGTACTGAAAATAAAACAATTGGTTATCTCCCAAGAGTGCTTTTCTTTAACGACTTTGAGCTAGGAGCAGAAAGTGCAAATCAAGTAATATCAAACGATGAAGCATTAAGATCAACTGTTTCCTCAAGATCACCACTTATCACACTAGGCACTTTAGAAGTTCCCGAAGATGATTCAACCTGCAAGTCACTCTTAGTTGAACTAAAAGTATTACCAATCTTAAAAACATGTTGTGGTTTAGGCACAGACTCCTTGGGAACATACATAAATTTTTGCTCTTTTCCAACAAAAGCTTTCTCCTTCTTAAACTTAAGAGAAGAGAAAATTGAACTTAAAGTTTCCATAGATTCCTCTAGTTTCCCAATCCTAAGGTTTTGACTATCATAAGTAGTACTAGCCTCTAAAACGGTGATTCTCTTACCGATACTTTCTATCGATTCATTAGCCTGGCTAGCGTTATCAAGGATATTTGGCAAACTTTTTTCTAAAGAGCTGAGTTTTTCTAAAACCTCATCCAAAGTGACCTCAGTTTCAACAACATGGATAGGTGGTACTCCCACTACACTTTCAATTAAAGTGCATGCTTCAAGAGCGGGAGTACCCAGAAAATTACCTCCTTCAAGAGTATCAAGAACGTACCTATTCCAACTAGGTATACCAACATAAAAGTTTCTAAGGAGGATCATGGTAGAATGCTTCTTCGTACACCTATGACGAGCATTGCTAACATGGTACCAAGCATATTTCAAACTCTCTCCCCCTTGTTGCTTAAAAGTATGAACTTCAACTTCAGGATTACTCAATCTAACAAAACTAAAAGCAAGTAAATAAAAGCAACTATAAAGGAAACTATTTTTTGTATTTTTGATAAAACGATGCAAGCAAAAATAAAATAAAGCAAAACAAAAACAAAGTAAAAGATTGTGCATGCGAGACTCCCCTTGCAGAAGTCTTCTTTCTCCCTGGCAACGGAGCCAGAAAACTTGTTGATGGTGCGGTGTTGATATAGATGACCGACCAGTTGGGAACCCCAAGAGAAGGTATGATGAGCACAACAACAAGTCTTCCCTCAGTTGTGAAACCAAGGTTGAATCGAACTAGTAGGAGAAAGCCAAACTTCAGAAGGTTATGCTTCCTAACCTCGTGACACTCCGGACAAGGGCGCCAGATAAACTGCTTGTCGGCGTGTAGCTTTTCACCAGCAGCAACGTGAAACCTGCACACAACACAACCAAGAACTTTGCTCCAAACTTACGATGAGGTTGTCAATCTAACCGGTTTGCTGTAAATAAAGGATTGAGCGTATCGAGTGGTAATAGGATAATAGTATGCAAGAAAGTAAACAGTGCAAGTAATAGTAAAACGGTATAGCAATATAAAGGAAATTGGACCGGGGTCCACAGTTCACTAGTGTTTTCTCTCCATAAGATAAATAACACATGTTGTATAACCAAATTACAGTTGGGCAATTGATAGAATAAAGATAACGTACATATGTCATGAGTATCACTATGAGATTCACTCTGGACATTACGACAAAATACATAGACCGTAATCCAACTGCATCTATGACTAAAAATCCACTCGCGGGGAATCGTCCGAGAACCCCTTGAGTATTAATTTGCGAACAACAGATAATTGCATTAAGCAAAGTGCGTAATGTAAACAAAGAAAATGTCCTTGGACACAAGAATGTTGTTTTCTCCCTAGTGGCAACATCACATCTACAACCTTAGAGGTTTCTGTCACTCCCCTAGATTAAGTAGAGACATGAACCCAACTATCGAGCATAAATACTCCCTCTTGGAGTTACTAGCATCTACTCGGCCAAGATAGCTACTAGCAACAGAAAGCATGCAAGATCATAAACATCATAGAGATAACATAAAGATATATATTCAGCACATCAACTTAACATAGTACCAATACTCATCGGATCCGAACAAACACAACATGTATGATTACATAAAGATGATCCTGATCATGTAGGGCAGCTCACAAGATCTAAACATGAAGCACATGGTGGAGGAGACTACCATCTAGCTACTGCTATGGACCCATAGTCCAAGGTAGACTACTCACACATCACTTCGGAGGCACCATAGGGCGGCGCGGCCAGGGGCTAGGCCGCGCCCCCTGGTGGTGAGCCTGGCTCGTGGCCCCCCTCCGTCTCATCTTCGGTCTTCGTGAAACTTCGGTAAAAATAGGAGGTTTGGCTTTTGTTTTGTCCAATTCCGAGAATATTTCCTGTGTAACTTTTCTAAAACACAAAAACAGCAGAAAATAGGGAACTGGCACTGTGGCATCTTGTTAATAGGTTAGTTCCGGAAAATGCATAAAAACGCCACGAAGTGTAACAAAACTCAAAGAAAATGGTGTGTAAACAAGCATGGAGCATAAAAAATTATAGATACGTTTGAGACGTATCAGCCGGCAATGACGACGAGATTCCTAACCACTTCTTTATAAAAGTCGCAGGTGCCAGACAATGATCGCAGACACCCAGGACCGGGGTGACGCCAGCCGCGAGATGTCGCCACCAACCACTCCAAGTAAAGTTTCCTTCAACGGAATGATCCGAGGCGAGCCGGGGGCATATACCCCGAATATGCCGGTCTAGGGAACAAGGCCACTTTATAAAGCGACCTACACCCAGGCAGAGGGGCAGAAAAAGCGAGGCCCGCGCCAGCGCCGCGGCCATGGAGCAGCTGGCTGCCAGGCAGCCGGACGAGAATATGTAACCAGGCCCCTGCCTATATAAGGGGGCCTGGACCCTTAGAGTAGGGGATCGATCTCATCTTCTTCCTCCTCTAGACAACACAGCTCAAGGAGCATTGTAGCCACCGTGTACTAACAATAAAGTCTAAGGCAAGACGTAGGGGTTTTACCTCCGGCGAGCAGGGCCCTGAACCTGGGTAAATTGTGTCACCACTGCCTAATCCCGAGCCAGACCCATCGCTGTAATCCGATGAGCCCTCTCGATAAGCCATCCGATCCCAATGACTACTGTCATCAAAATACCACGACACCGGTGTAAGGTGAGAGCAGTTAATTACTGACTTGTTATTGTAGAGGTGTATCACTTCATTCTAGTTGCACCATAGAATTGAATCTCATCAACGATTAAATTTACTCCTCACCCTTTAGAATTTAAAATTTCAAAACGCCTACACTTTATAGGAAAAAGGAATCTCTACAAATCTCTACAAATAATACGGCGATCCGACTGGTTCGTACCTACGTAGGTGCGTCGTGGCGGTTTTGCAAAAGACCCCCTACAGATGTTGAAATTACTCCACAGTCCCAGACTTATCCTTCTGACTCCACCAGACTCCCTCCTCGAGCGGTGGCGGCGACTTCCATGAGAGTCGCAGCGGCTGCCGGTGTGGGGGCAGGCGAGGTCGGACTCGAGGACGGATCCGAGCCTCGACGAATCTGAGACCTCGATCTCTGCAGGGCGCGCCTTAGTGCATCTTCAACCTGGAGCTGTTCGTGGTCAATGCTGCGCGATGGGAGCGGCCGGACGGACAGCGCGGCGGAGCAGCCGACGACCTCGTCCTCGGCAGAGCAGCGGGAGGAGAGGATGGACGACATGTCGATTTTTGCGTCGTTTTCGTCTGACCCACCTCGATCCGTTTTCGCGTCGTCAGAGTTCCTCTTCGAACAGTTTTCTAATGATCCTTGAGATGTGCAGCAGGAGTCGCGCCGCGCTGCCGTCCGTCCACCTCCATCCCGCGCCAGGGCTAGCAGCAGTCGGCTGTAGTTATCGAGGGTCTACGCATGAGAGGAGGCGAGCCTATGCGGAGAAGGAATGGGCAGTGGCGAGAGGCTTTTCCCTGACTGCGGCCATTCGTTGTTGTTGCCAGAAGCTGGCGATAAGTTCCCGAGGCGACATGGCAGAGTCAGCTCGATTTTGTGGGTCAGAACCAATACAAGTTGCACATGGATAAATTGGTTTCACAATGCGGTGCAAATTATGCTAGAAGATCAATTTCAAAAACTAATTGCTAAATCAAATTAATTTTGGGAGTTCACTGATAACAGAGAGGAATATATCACTGGTTTATGGAAAAAATAGTCAACTCCAGGCCATAGAAGAGGTAGAGAGAAGCTGCTGCCTAAAAATTTGTTGATGATGCAACGCGAGAGGCTAACTAAAATGGATGCTTGTAGTTCATGGAGGCAGATGCGGTGGAGAAATAGTGAGATGCGACGGAAAAGCTAATGGGACGGTACACTTCCATGTAAAATCAAAATGTCTGACGAAAATATAATTGTTTATTTCTGATAGTTTACTTAAATAATCACTGGAAATACACTTTTTTATTACCCAATTGCTAAAAAGTACTCGGATGCTAGGTAGTACTCCGAGCACTCGATTCTAGTCCGTCCGATCCGCGTGATGGAACAGTGTGACACATTGTGTTCCGACAAATTCCACCTGGCCACCTCCCGCACGCCCCACCCGCACGCCCAGTCCGGTTCCCCGTGCGCGGCCTGCCGCCGGCTTGATTCCCCCGTGCCGCCCGCCGCCTACCAGGTTCCCCCGTGCCATTCGCCGCCGGCCCAGGTCTCCCGCGCCGCCCGCTGCCGGTCAGGTCTCCCGCGGTCCCACGCCGCAGGCCAATTCTCTGGCGCGCTCCCGCCGCTGGCCAAGGAACGCCGAGGCAGAGGCCGAGAGAGATCCTCTCGCCGCTTCTACCGTCGACAGTTCCATGCTGGAACCGGTCGCCGCGCCCTACAAGATGCTCCCGCCTGCTCGTTTGGGATCTACTCGAGACCGCCTGCTGCTTGAGGTCGAGCTCGAGGCGACCTCCACCATGATTCTCCCATGACGCCCGCCTGGCTCCTCTCCATTCTCCCATCATCTCCGAAGACTCCACCGGCCTAGCCCCGCCACCTCTCACTGGCCGCAGCGCCTCTCGCTGCCCCATCCCCCCGGTGCGGGCCGTCCCAGACCAGTACAAGCAGAGCGGCAGAGATACCCCACGAGGCCGAGGCTAGGAACGGCGGTGCTGAGCTGCTCAGTTTCTTTGGCAGCTGCTGCCGGCCCTCCAGGTAGCGAGGTCCGGGAAGCACGGGGAGTCCCTCCCATGGCGAAGGCACGGGCATTTGCTCGCCACGCACTGAAATTGTTCGAGAGAAAGGAAGAACACGGGGAAGTTATCCTTTGGCTATTTTTTGCTTCGGTCCTCAAACTTTACTGCATCTGCGCATATGTCTACGTATTTTTTTTAGATCCCCTAGTTAAGGTATTGAGACATATCTAATAGTACTATCCTACCCTCTAAAACATTATCACTGTCCAAGGCACACCACTCTCCACGCAGTTGCTGACAAACTTTGTTGTGATTGTCCTCCTCAACGGCTCTGAGATGAGTCGGTGGGATAGTGCTCGGCGATGAATTTCGAAAACATTTTCAACGCAACTTTGAGGTGATGGTGACACAATTCATTTCGGTGTCGAGGTGTATATCGAACAATGTTAAGTTGGAGACCCATTATTGCAAAGTTGTATACCAACTAGTCCTAAGTTGTATATTGACTAGTACTAAGTTGTATACCTTACTAGTCCTAAATTATATTACCGTTGTTGCTAAGTTACATACCCCACTAGTGCAAAGTTGCGTACCCCAAATGTAAATTTTCCATCCCACATTCCGCGTTGTCCTAGAGCTATGGCCCACAACCCGTTAGCCTGCCTGGACGAAGGGCTTGGCACAGGCGATCTTAGAGCCACCCCTTTGGCTTCTCGCAGCTCAGCCTACCGCCACCGACATCAGTGAAACATAACTAGAACACCAAAAAGAACAAACCATTCAAGGAAGATATACTACCGGTTTGGATGATTTAGTGGTAGTTCATTCGATTTGGTGTTGTTATGTACTGGCCAACTTGTTCGATGAGCAATAACTATGGTTTTTTTCTTTACATGCCTAAGCACTAACTATGGTATTAGTGGTTCCATATATGAGCTAAGTTGTTATCTCACACATGTTTAAGTCCTCTTTTTGTAAAAGGTAATTTGTTGCCTCTCACATGTGCTAAGTTGCATACCTGTTTTTGTTAAGTTGTATACTCCTAGTGCTAAGTATATCGGTTATTTTTTTAGTAGTATATTCCTGGTGCTAAGGTGCATACCATGTGAAGTTGCCTAGCTCTACACCCGAGTGGCAAAAACTATAACCTGCAGCAGAAGTAACTCATTGTTGATATGACTACAACAAAGAGTCCACCATGAGCAAGTGGTTTTTTATCCCAATTTACATCCATTGTCCATATTAGTTGTAGGCGGAGCGGATACATTTGCATTTATATTTTCTATTAGCTAGCCTATTTTGGGTAGCTTTTGATTAGTTTATTTTATGCACCTCATAAGTTGCTTGTACATGATTCAATTATCTTAGATAGTAAATTAAGTTACATCAGCTACTAGGTTTAGTCATCACACCTAAGTTGCCTACAACGAGGATGGATACCACTACACCTAAGTTGCCTACCACTAGTACTAAGTCACCTTGAACCACACATAAGTTGCGCACCACTAGTACTAGTTGGCTAACACCATTTGTTGTGAAGTTGCCCACCATCATTTTAAGTTTTCCTATCACTGTCATTAAGTTTCCTACTAGTAGTACTAAGTTTTCTAGCATCACTATTGTGAAGTGGCATACAATTATCCTGAAGTTGCCCACCGTGGCACCTAAGTTGCACACTAATTTCTACGAAGTTGTATTTCTGTTACTACTATGTTCTCTACCTTAGAAACCAATTTACCAACAACATTAGAAAGTACGGTTGGCAAACCACTATTGCAAAGTTAATGATCTTGGTTTTGTGGAGTTGGTGGTTGTTATTACTAAACCAGTGTCTTGATAACTAAATTGGCTACAAAAATGTACAATGAAGTAGTGAAAGCAACTCTTTGTATAAATTTGCTTTTCCATAATTTTTTTGTACGAAGTTTGCTTTTCCAACTTTCTGACAATGGTGCACAACTTTACAATAGTGATGTTAGCCGACTAATACTACAGGTAGGCAACTTAGGTATATTAATAGACAAGTTCACGACAATGGTGCACAACTTTAACCCTAATGATGTTAACCAATTTAATAATAGTGGTAGAAAACTTAGGCGTAGTGCTAGTCCACTTAGTACTAGCGGTGGTCAACTCAGGCACATAATGATAGGAAATTTCACAACAAATGGTGCTCAACTTCACAGCCATAGTGCCAGCGATTTGGTAGTAACATAACACAATTTGGGTGTGGGGATAGGTATGTTCATAACAATGTGATGCACAGCATCACCATAAATGGTGCTAGCATAATTTGTACTAATTGGAGTGCAACTTAACCCTAGTTGTACAATGATGAATAAAAAAGTTGTCCAAATTGGATTAAATATAGACAAGAATTGAACTATGTATGGTCCAACTATGACTATGCTAGACAATGATTGCAACTTAAACCCAGTGGTCATACAACTAAACAATAATTGGTATGCAATGTAATCATGACATCGATATTGCCTCACTGCGGTGGCCTCAACCCTAACGCCGCTAGCAGCAAAAGCTCGAGTAGGCGACCATCAGTGGGAGAACAATCCATTGTAGTCAAAATACAACTTATCATCTCCAACATACAACTTTGCTTGTTCCAGCTACAACTTAGTTATTTTATGAGTGCAACTTTGGATAAATAAATCAACTTGCAGCTGGTGGTCTTTTTTGTTGCATGCATTACCCCCTAAGTTGATTTTGGTATAGGTTATAGTTGATGCCACTTCTTGACATAAGTTGATGCCCCCTCGGTGTAGAGGTAAGCAATTCATAGATGGGTATGCAACTTAGCATTAGGGGTTATACAACTTAGCAATATGGTGTATACAACTTAGTACATATGTGAAGTAACAATTTTTTGTTGGCAAAATACAAGCTATCATCTTTTACATGCAACTTTGCTTGTTTTGGCTACAACTCAGTTGATAAATAAATACAGCTTAGGATAAAAAAGCAAACTTGTTGTTGTTGGCATTTTAGTTGCAGCCAAACCCCCACAGGGTTGCATTTGGTGCAGGCTATAGTTATTGTCACTTTTCAAAGAAGTTGTTGCCACAATTGCATAGAGCACCAACTTCATAGATCAAGTATGCAATTTAGCCTAGGAGATATACAACTTAGCAATGATGAATATGTAACTTAGCACATATATGTGAAGCAATAAATTACTATATACAAAAAAAAGACTTCACATAATATGTGAGAGAACAGTTTATTGTGTGTGAAAAACAACTTAGATCATATATGGATCCAATAATACTGTCTGCAAAAATACAATTTAGCACATGTGTGAAGAAATAATTTGTTGTCTTCGTCGCAGCCGTGAGGTACAACACCACCTTGATCGACGCAGAACCTACGACAATGAGGAGGGCGTGATAACAAGTGAACCGTCATGCTTAGTGTACATCGGCGAAAAGAAGGAATTGAAATGTAAAAAAGGCTGCAATATTGGAGCATAATCTTTGGCGAAAGGAGCAAAAAACAACATTAAACTATGCTTTACAAAGACTAAACAGGAAAGTACTACTAGTACTGGCTAAATCATTAAAGTTGGAGGACTGAATTGTAAAAGAAACGAAGAGATAAGATCTCTTATCTCTCTCCCGAATGGATTCACCACGAAACAGAAATAGCCATGACCGAGCGCGACTGCGGCCTTGCCTGCTCCTCTGCTCTCAGCGCCTCAACCCCCGCCCTCCCCAGTCACCTGCCGGCAAGAGCGCCGCCGCCCCTGGTTCCCCCGCAGCCGCGCTCCCCAACTTCCGGCGCGCCTCTCTGCCTCCCAAACCTCCTACCGCCGCCGCCCTCCAGCTACCTCCACTGCCGCGCCATCGCAGTGATCCCCTCGGCTTCCCCCGCCGCCACGCCTCACAAATAGCGCCGCCACTCTGCACGCCGCCATCCCACACTATCGGCGAGCCTCCCCTGACATCCCACAACTCCGGCGCCCCTTCTATGGATCCAAATCCTCCCCAGCAGCTCATCCCGAGCTCTGCTTTGCCGAGCGCCGACTGCCCGAGGCCCCGTTCTCACCGACGGCTGCCCACTCGATCTCCGGCGCGCGGGGTTCACCGTGGAAAGGTACGCGGCGCCTCGGCCTCCCCTACGCGCGCGTTAGGCGGAAGGACGGGCTCACCAAGGAGAAGGCGCGTGCTGATTCCAGCGAACAGGCATCCGAGTGCTTGAATTGACTAATCAGCATCCGAGTGCTTAATTAGACTAATCAGCACCGAGTGCTCGCTAGCCGCGTCCTTTTTATTATTTGTTAGCTTACCAAAAGTACACAACTTTGCTCTGTGTAGGACAAAGTTGAATGTGTCCTGGGGACAACTTCCCGCCATGGGTCAAAGAGAGATTAGTGATTCACTAAGTGTTTTTTGAGGAGTTTGACGATAGGTGGCCATGAGGGGTAAGAGAGATGTGTGAATTTGCGGGGCGGATAGCTACAACCCCTACAGTCCATGGCTATGGCCAATGGGGATGCGGCTGTATTTTGGGAAGAAGATGGGTATAGAAAAATTTCGGAGAGAGCGGTGAAGTAGATTTGGAGAGTTGCTAATTGAATCGAATAGCAGAGGTCCATCTAGGGCAAGCCCTCTATGGTTGCATCACGTGCGTGCAGGAAGCTTTTGAATTTTTTGTCAGATCAAACACGGATCAAACACAGATCAAACACAGAGTTATGGAAGCAGTACTTCATGTTAGTATGAAAATATGTGTTCCTCTTTTGTCTCTGTTGGTCTCGAGCAAGTTCAGGATATACAGTGTATATTCCTTTGAAGAGGCTTGAGTTGTTGGATACCACCCGATCTGTACTGGCTGAAGTTGAATTTTCATGCCCATTGTTGATGTTCAAGCTCAGATATGCTCGATTATATCATGTGCAGTGTCAAAACCAACTGATCAAAGTCTTGACTTCTTCGATTTTGTCCCATGGGATAAATTGGTGGCCACCAATTTCTTTGTTAGTTGTGCCCCAGGTACTAAACTCATGTTGTTTTTAACTGAATCGGTGGTTCAAATTTCGGAGAGAGCGGTGAAGTAGATTTGGAGAGTTGCTAATTGAATCAAATAGCAGAGGTCCATCTAGGGCAAGCCCTCTATGGTTTCATCACGTGCGTGCAGGAAGCTTCTGAATTTTTTGTCAGATCAAACACGGATCAAACACAGATCAAACACAGAGTTATGGAAGCAGTACTTCATGTTAGTATGAAAATATGTGTTCCTCTTTTGTCTCTGTTGGTCTCGAGCAAGTTCAGGATATACAGTGTATATTCCTTTGAAGAGGCTTGAGTTGTTGGATACCACCCGATCTGTACTGGCTGAAGTTGAATTTTCATGCCCATTGTTGATGTTCAAGCTCAGATATGCTCGATAATATCATGTGCAGTGTCAAAACCAACCGATCAAAGTCTTGACTTCTTCGATTTTGTCCCATGGGATAAATTGGTGGCCACCAATTTCTTTGTTAGTTGTGCCCCAGGTACTAAACTCATGTTGTTTTTAACTGAATCAGTGGTTCACGTGGCATTTTTTTTTCATTTTTCGCTGTGTTCTGATTTGTGCCATTAAACATTCTTAGCCCACAGGGCTTAGCATACAAATAGTTAGATGTGGAGCCCACTGAAAAATACAGAAAGCACCTAAATAAAGCTAAATCTTTAGTTAGATGTTGTCATGGTATATTTACCACAATTTTTTAAGATATATTTACAACAGTATTGTATCAATAATACAAGTGGAGAAGAGATGTCCTTGAAAAGGGACCCAATACCAAGAACTGATAAAAGTGAATGGAAGGACACATATCATTTAGATGTTATGGTTACTACTCCCTCCACTCACTAATGGAAGACATTTTGTTAAATTATATTAGTTTTCCATCAGTTATTATATTAGTGAACAAAGAAAGTATTTATAATCCGTTGCAAGGCGCGGGCAGTGTGCTAGTCTATTATATTATTAAAACAACTAACAATCAATGGTGGAGATTTGCCGCCCTAAAACTTGTAGATTTAATGGTGCAGATTTAATGATAGAAACAACACACATAATTCCGGTAGAGAGCACGTCAACGAACATAATGCCCAGGGTGAACACGTTAGCCTGCACGTGTAATCTATACCTAATAATAAAGGACGTAAGGTTTTCGTGGTTGGTTCGTCCGTTCCTGTTGAGGTTGGTGTCGTTGCCGTGGCCCGATCGATTTGGTTCGTTCCTTATATTGTTCCGGATTGCTTGGAATCGCTAGATGTGGGCCGTGCACGAATCATCCCAATCAAGTCCTAATGCAGCACGTTCAAACCTAGCCAATAAAATAGGGCTTGAGAGTTGAGACCGAACCCGACAGACCTACGATCCCAGAACTGCCGCCTCCTGTCCCGATCTCTCTCCCCTAACCTATGGTTCCGCTCGGTCCTGGCGGCTGCGATCGGGTTTCGTGGGCTAGCCGTCCATCATCGCTGGCACCATGGGAGGCTAGGAGGGCTACAGGCGGTGCTGATTCTCGCGTGGTTAGATGTGGCCTATCCCTGCTCGTCCGCAACGGATGTTGACGAGAGCTTATTGGCACGCCACAATTCAACAAACAGAGCCACGGAATTAATGGAGCAGTACATGTATACATGCACGGGCACAACAGCCGCAGCATGCAGGGCATCAGCACAACACACAGCAGACACAGAGTCAACAAGGAGACATGCGTTGGGGTTTCGTGGGCTAGCCGTCCACCATCGTCAGCACCATGGGATGCTAGGAGGACTACAGGCGGTGCTGATTCTCGCGTGGTTAGATGTGGCCTATCCCTGCTCGTCTGCAGCGGATGTTGACGAGAGCTCGTTGGCGCTCCACAATTCAACAAACACAGCCACAGAATCAATGGAGCAGTACATGTATACATGCACGGGCACGGCAGCCGCAGCATGCAGGGCATCAGCACAACACACAGCAGACACAGAGTTAACAAGGAGACATGCATTGGGGTAGTGTTCACACCTAGATCGTCCTCCAGTTTAGTCGGCGCAGAGGAACAAATCAGTGAGAGAGCTTCATCAACGGCGGCCTCGGCAGCAATGGCCGCGATGGCCACGGCCCACAAGGTTGAGGAAGATGATGCTCCCGGACCTCTTCCGGCCGCTCACGCAGCAATGGCCACGATGGGGCCGCGAGGTCAAGGAAGACATGGGGATGCTCCATGATCTCTTTCGGTCGCCAGCTGCATGGGCGGAGCGAGCCGGTGGCCGTTAACCGGCGGGATGCACACACGTTGGCTGCACATACAGTTGATCAATCGCCGTGGACTTCTAGAATCTCCTTGTTATGTTGGGATGAGTCCTCTTACTTTGAATAATCTCAGCTGAGACTGCCCAACAGCTCTTTTTTCGCATGGCCAGAATTTTATCGAGCACCAGTGAGATTCTTTGGTTCCACTCCATAAACTCAACGGGGTTAGCCAGCAATCTTCTCTGTCCATAGGAAAATTATACCAGACACACTTTATATTTTCACTTCTTGCATCTTATATTGTGTGTCTTCGAGGCCTTAACAGATCAATCTTTGACACGGATATCCGCTACAGACTAGCAGGGCTGATATTTGCAATAAATAAGATCATCCGTATAATTTTCGTTCTCTCAGATTTCTTGGCATTGGTATCAGGTTTGGGAGGGTGATCAGACATTCAGACTATCACATGTCAAGCAACACGAAGCATATGGAAGCTCCGCAATATGGAACTGCAAATGTGACACTATTTACATCTTAAATTAATGATCATCTGTTCTATTTGCAGGAATCAACTATCTTTTTGGATCTACTACAATTGGATGTAAAGCTTCCTATAAATGAATTGCCGGCGGGGATGCTGGGCATTACCTAGGCCCACTTTTACCTATCTGTCTCGACTCAACGAAACTGCTGTGTACGTAGTTGCATCCTCCTGCGGTATATCTCAGCAAGATCAACCGACAAACTGCGTCGAAAAGGATTCTCAAAAGTGTGTTGAATTAATAAGCATTAGAAGATAATAGCAACATAATTTTTTCATAAATTGTACTTTTTACAAGGATTTTATTTGACAAGTTTAACCCATAAAATATAATAGCAACATAATTTTTAACCCAGCCAGCCTGTACGAGTATAAAATATTCATAAAAGAGGTATGACAAGTTTACAGACTATAATGGTACTAGCTGTTGCACATACTAGAGTGTACAAAATATTTTGTGTATGTTTTGTGTGTATTTGCATATGAGAAATTTGAAATACGTTTTGTGCATTTGTATATGATTTTTGCATTTGTATACGCATATGTACATAGTAATTCAAATATGAGTTGGAAATACATATTTGAAATACAAACTTAGATAAATGTCTTGCGGTACCAACGACAACTTACTTTGTGCGTCCCCCTGTACATAGTAATTCAAATATGAGTTGGAATACGTATTTTAATACAAATTTAGATAAATATGTCTCGTAGTACCAACGACAACGTACTTTGTGCGCCTTTTAGTCCCGTTGCAACGCACGGGCATATTTCCTAGTCTATACCTATTAATAAAAGACGTAAGGTTTCCGTGATTCGTTCGTCCAACACTCTTTTGAACCGTTTTACTCTCCAAAAAATATATTTATTACCCCTCTGCCATCTGTAAGTTAAAAAACGGTTCTGGTCTAAAAAAACGAAATTGATGTTTATGAATCTGGGTCTCTTCCATTCAAGTATTTAGGGATTCCGATTCTTTTCCGTAGACTTAAGAATGGTGAATGGAGACCAATAGAAGATAGATTTGAACGGAAACTTAGTAGTTGGATAGGAAAACTTCTGTCTTATGGGGACCGGTTAATTTTAATTAACTCAGTCCTCACAAGTCTTCCAATGTTTCTGTTGTCTTTCTTTGAAATTCCAATAGGGGTTCGTAAAAGACTTGACTTTTTTAGATCTCGGTTTTTTTGGCAAAGTGACGGTCACAAGAAAAAATACAGGCTTACTAAATGGAATATCATATGCCGGCCCAAAGACCAAGGTGGCTTGGGAATTGAAGTCTTAGAAACTAAAAATCGGTGTCTCCTTTGCAAATGGCTATTCAAGCTCATGAAAGAAGAAGGAGTTTGGCAAGAACTTTTAAAAAACAAATATTTGCATTCCAAGTCATTAGCCGAAGTAACAATGAAACCTAATGACTCACCTTTTTGGAAAGGTTTGATGAAGGTGAAAGACATGTTTTTGAGTAGAGGTTCTTTATTGTGGGAAATGGGATGGATACTAGATTCTGGGAGGACACATGGTTAGGGGACAAGCCTCTATCACAATATCCTTCTCTCTATAGTATTGTGCAACGAAAACAAGTTTCGGTTGCAAATGTTCTCAGTCATATCCCTTTAAACATTTCTTTTAGAAGAATGCTTTCTGCAAATAGATGGACGCTTTGGTTACAGTTAGTACAACGGCTCATGTATGTGAATCTAAATGAGGAGAAGGATAATTTTATATGGGGTCTAACTAATTCGGGTCAATACACTGTCAAGTCATTGTACCTTGACCTTATTAATGATGACACAAAATATTTAAAGAAGTATATTTGGAAAATGAAAGTACCCCTAAAAATAAAAATATTCATGTGGTTTCTTCATCGCAAGGAAATTTTAACAAAAGATAATCTAATAAGGGGCAATTGGATAGGAAGAGAATCTTGTTGTTTTTGTGATGAGAAGGAATCAATACAACACCTTTTTTTGACTGTCCTTTCGCAAAAGTTATTTGGCGCCTTATTCACATGACATTCGGTCTATCTCCACCAAGAAATATTAATAACTTGTTTGGAAATTGGCTCAAGGGCATTCCGAAGAAGGAATTGATTCTGATTAGGGTGGGAGTATGTGCAGTCATTTGGACTATGTGGAACATAAGAAATGATTTTATCTTTAACAAACCCCAAAAATCTTCATTTTTGCAGGTTATCCCTATGGTCACCCATTGGATCCGTACGTGGTCCTATCTCCAACAAGAGGAGGAGCGGGTGGAGATGGCTTCTGGGTGCAACCGTTTGGAGACGGTTGCTCGGGATTTATTCAACCGGTGCGGCTGGCGGTTGCATAATAGAATTGCTTCCTAGATGTTTAAGCATAGCCATCTTTTTCACTGGTTGATTCATATGTCCACTCTCTGTGACCGTTGAACTGTATTTTGGAGGACCTTGTACTTTGAATAAAGTTAATAAGAAATGGCCATATGCATCAGTTAGATGCAGAGGCTGGGATACCCCATTTCGAAAAAAAATGTCGCTGCCAATGGTCGGCTTGTCTCAACGATGATCTTTCTTCCGTTTAGCAAATCACTCCTGGCTTCTTCTCAAGCTTCTCACGTGCTCCTAGCCTCTTTAATCTTCATATGTTCAACTTTTGCAGAAAATCGCGTCCATGCTTGACAAAGTAGAGCTAGCTCATAGCTCAATTCTTAATTTTTCATCAATCTGAATATATGCAGTTCGTTATGCTCATATGACAAAGGAATTGTACATATTTACTATATGTAATTTGTTAATTAGAGGAAAATAATTTAAAGTTATCTCTTCTCTTTTCTACAAATAAGATTGCAATCGGACTGATTCATGACAGTATAAAATATGCTTTCAATCCACCAAAAATACGCATTCGTTTGACCAAAGTTGACTAAAATCACCCACCACTACCACCCGTAAATCAAAAACCCCATTCGAAAAAAATCAGAACCCTCGCTCCCGGCCCCCGACGCCGGCAAAGATTCCCCCGGGCCGTCGACGACAGCGAAGGTCCCCCTACACCCTCCCCAGACTCACCTGCTCCATTCGCACGGGCTTCGCACACGACAGGAAAGTCCCCTAGCGCCCTCCTGGCCTGTCCTGCTCCATGGCGTGCATCATCGGTAACCTACGCTGGTGGCCCGGCCTAACACCACATCAATCTTGCACTCCAGGTACATTACCATCATCCCAAGCGCACAGGCCACGTACATCGCCTGTCACCTGGCACCGTGCCGTGAAAGTAGTCCACCTGGCAACCTCAACTCGGCAAGTCATATAACCTTGACGTCCGCGACATCAGCAAAAAAGACAAGAAAGCATTTACACCTCTATGCTCTGGCCATACCAAAACCAAAAACTCTCGTCTACAACGATTCCAGCAACGAATAATATAACTCCATATTATATAGTGCATTGAAAGATCATGGTTTTCAGAAATCATTTCATGTAGTGCTTTTACTCTCTCCACTTATATCAGAACATACGATTAGATATAAACAGAGTGAGAGAAATATTCTCTAATGTTGTGTGTATGTTTTCTATTTCTGAAGTCAATAATTTGGCTCTTTCGCGTTAACGCGCGGACATTGTGCTAGTCAAAATAAAAGAGATTGAAAGTTGTCCGGTCAACGCACATAATGCCCAGGGTGAACACGTTAGCATGTGTAATCAAAAAAGAGGTCAAAAGTTGTCCGATATAATATAAAATATAAAAAGAGATCTCCGACGTTAATATGGCAACGTACACATGTAATCCGAAAAGAAAAAGTCCACCGATCTCTGTCCCAATATGGATAGAGGTCGAAAGTTGTCCGGTATAATATAAAACTAGATGGACCTAGCGCGCTCTGCCGCGCCGTCCTCTGGTACCAGTGTTAAATTTGTGTGATGTGGTTTTTGTTTTATCGACATGTACATCGTTTCGTTGTCGGTTCACTAAGTTTTGACCCTAGGTGTAGCCCGTGAGGCTAGGCGTATTTTTGTAGGACGGTGCATGATTGTTGTATTGCTGCTCCCCGCGACAAATTTCACCCGAGCCACCATGGCACCACCACAACAATACGAAAAAGACTATAGTCTCACTTCCACGTCGACCACTTGCACCTTTATACGACACACAACCATGGACAAAACATTCACAAGTGGCCAGGTAGGACCCAACCAAGGGTCCACAACCAAAAAAACCATCAGCTCCCAATTACACCAATAGCCATGCGCTGCAAATAGCTAGGAGTACCAAGAGCGCCATCACAATGAACCAAAGACCCTCAATTCGACCGACAACTAAGCAGTTTGGACGGAAAAACAACATTTTAGAGCCAGTAAAAATGCTTATCAGACAAAATATCTTGGACCATTTTGTCTTTCTAGCCCAGCCAAACCACCACCCCACCCTCACTTAACATTCTGATAGTATAAAGGCTACAAACCATGCTTCAAAACTTACAATTTTCATTTCCCCTTCCTCTATAAGCTACGGTGGCGCGCCGCATAGGCCTGGCGACAGGTCCTCCGGCCGCCAGCTCCCTTCTCCATTTACGACACCAGCTCATTTCTTCATCCATGGCGTATCCCTGATTCGTTTCCCTACTGCACGAACAATAAAAATAAGGAGCGGGGCCGCCTTTTTTGCTACTCAGCGACCACCACAGCAAGTTGCATGGCTATTCATATGTTCAGTAAGACTATCTTAACTTTGCATTGATGTACAGATCATTGTTTATGCAAATTGACAATCTGAGTCCTTTGAGCTTTTGGTTATTTTGGATGTCTAAATGTTTTCTAATTTTATATTTTTATATGCATTCTACAGATTTTTCTAAGATATATTCTACTAATTTTTTATTTGCAAAATACGGGCAAATTTTGTTCATTTTTTTTTTAAATTTTGTTCAAGATTTCAAATTCTTGCTTGCCTTTTGCATCGGAAAGTTTCCTAAAAATATTCAAAATGTCCATTTTTTCTATTCTGTATAGAACCACAACAAACTCAAAACAAAATTCAAATTTTCTACCTCCGTTGCTAGTGGGCCCAGCGAAAGCGACCCATGGATTCATAAGAGGCTCTCAAAGCTAGGGAGCTTAGATCTCTTTAGAGATATAAAAAGAGATCTCCGACGTTAATATGGCAACATACACATGTAATCAAAAAAGAAAAAGGCCATCGAGGATGACGTTTGACGACCTCAAAGCTCTCTTCCGGTACTAGGGAGTTGCATTATCTGATGGTCTAAGGGATACAATACATGACATAGGAAAAAGCTTCACAAAGATGAAAACACTGACATGATCTAAATGCTGTACTTTATTTGGGTCTGTCCCTCACATCATTCTCCTAATGATATGACCTTATTATTAATTGACAACTCATGTCTATGGTTTGGAAACCTTAACCATCATTAATCAATGAACTAGTCCATAGAGGCGTACTAGGGACACGGTGTTGTTCATAAACTACACAAGTACTAATGTTTCCGCTTAATACAATTATAGCATAGAATATAAACATTATCATGAACAAGAATTATAATAATAACATCTTTATTATTGCCTCTTGGGCATAATTCCAACAACTGACGGCTTGGTTTATGATAAAAGAAGTGTATGATGAAATTATGCAAATGGAGAATAATAAAGCACCAGGACCAGACGGATTTTCGGCAGAATTTTATCAATAGTTTTGGGATGCTATTAAATACGATCTCATGGCAATGTTTTTAGCTTTTCAAAGAAGGGATCTTCCATTGTATCATCTACATTTTGGCACAATCATTTTGTTGCCTAAAAAAGAAAATGTTATTCAAATTCAACAATACAGACCGATTTGTTTATTGAATGTGAGCTTCAAATTTTTCACTAAAGTGGGAACTGTCGGTATTCTGGATACCGAGGTATCCCGATCCACCTGCTCCTGGGCCACTTCAACGGCCCAGCTTTGGCCTAGGAGCGTAGTGAAGACCGAAGCCTAGCAAGGAAGACCCTCATGAGGAGGCGCCTCATGAGGAGAACGACGATTAAACCGCTAAGGACCAGAAGACCTCCTCGTGAGGTGCTCCTCGTGAGGGGAGGGACCAGATCCGCTCCAGCTCAGAACAATCCTGTGTTGGCAAGAGGATAAGACCAGTAGGTGGCGCATCGTTCACGCTACCCTGGCAAGGGGGCGACCATCCTCTGCCGTGCCTGCATAAAGCTACGCGGTGGTTGTTGCCACCCCCCTAAAAATAGGGTGGATGGTGCAGGGCGCTAGAGGAGGACGTCAGCCTTCCTCCACCCACTCCCATGGACTGGTGCCGCTACTCTACGTAGACCAAGTCCATCGAAGACTGAAGACAATAGTTGTCCCCCTCCTTGGTCGTATTGTGGCAACCCCTTACCCAAGTTGATGAGGGGAAGGAGGACCTCCGTGCTATAAAAGGAGGGGAGGTGCCCCTTAGAAATGATCCCCAATTCTGAGCTCCTAGCTAGGTTAAGTTGGTTCTTCTACCTCCGGCCAGCTAGTGCTCTGTAACCAAGACCTTGTACTCCTCGCAAGGTATCGCGTCGTAATACAAGAAGGCAGGAAGTAGGGGCTTTACCTCACCACGAGGGCCCTGAACCTGGGTAAAGATCGGTGTCCCTCTCTATCGTGCGTTGTGCTCTCCGACGTCTTGAGTCTTCCGTCGTTGTGTTTCATCGCAATCTAGATCTCACGCGTATAGCCCCCACCGTTCGAATCTTTGGGTCCTTCGCGTGGTACTCCATGTTCTCGTGACACGAAATCCACCGACATTTGGCGCACCAGGTAGGGGGCTGTGTTTTCTAGATCTGCTTCGCCATGGCCGACGCCAACGCAAGGCTCGAGCGTCTTCGCCGCTGCAATGCTGGTCGAGGAAATACTGAGCCCATCATCCGTCACCAACACGTCTCGGCCGAGGAGGAACATCTCGAGTCCTCCTACATCTCGTCCGGGCGTACAGAGCCTTCGCTCTCCTTCACCGCCACCTCTACTTCTTGCTCTGGTTCTGGGAGTCAGCTAACTCCCGCACATGCTCTCGCCATGGCACAGGAGTTGCTACGCTATCAACCCACTACGGATGGGTGTAAGGGGTGGCGCGCTCAAATCGCTGAGTTTGTCGCCATCGCCAATGAAGACCCAGCCTTGGGAGGTGCCCAGGGTACGGTGGAGCCAGATCCGGCAGCGGGGCACCACGTCCCGGGCACCAGAGATGGAAAGGCCGCTCAGGCCAAGAAGGCAATTTCCCGCGCGGAGAGCCCAACTGCCAAATCATCCAACGTGCTCCAGAAGACGCACGCGTCTCCCTCGAGCGCCGCCGAGAAAATTATGACCGCGCCTTCGACGACATTGGCGAAGCTGGCAAGAACGTCAAGGTCACCGGGGAGCTCATCTACAACCCCGGGTGCCTCGCTCTCGCTCGCCAGCAACGCTATGTGGTCTGGCCTGACAAATTCAGGCCGGACATCGACGCGCATTATGATGGGACCTCCAACCCCGTCGAGTTCCTCCAACTCTACATCGTCGTTGTTCAGGCCATGCGTGGAGATCAGTGTGTGATGGCCTATTGGTTTCCCATGGCCCTCAAGGATGCGCCGCGAATTTGGCTCATGAACCTTCCGCACAAATTTGTGACTTCATGGAAGGATCTGTGCCGTTAGTTCGTCACTAACTTCATGGCCACGTATGAGCGCCCCACCATGAAGAACGATCTTAAGGCGGTGCGTCAGTACAAGGGCGAAACGCTTCGCTAGTACATCCAACGCTTCTGCCAGATGAGGAACAAGTTCCCATGAATCTCCAATGAGGAGGTTATCTCCGCATTCTCCACGGGTGTCACCGACATCAAGATGAAGGAAAAGCTGTCTGTGAATGATGAGCTGACTTCCATAGTCAGGCTCTTCGAGATCGCCGATAGATGCGCCAAGGCCGAGGAGGGGAGGATCTTCATGCACAACCTATTGGAGGCGCTTCCCCCAAAATCCAAGTCCAAAGACCCCCAGCGTAAGGAGGCTATTGCCCTCATGATGGAGCCTAATCATAAGCAACGTCGCGGGGACCACTCTGAGCGTGATAAGGGTGGATGACGCCGCTACTGCATCCTCCATAAGAAGGATACCCACGATACTGACGATTGTTGGGTAGTCCAGAAATTCCATGAAGAGAATGGAGTCACCAAGCATCGTGGGAGTAGCCGTAGTTACAGCAAGAGTGGTTCACGAGGCGACCGCCGTGACGATGACCGGGACAAGGGTTGCCGCCGTGACGGTCCGTCGCGCATAGATCACGAGCCGCTACCGCTGCCTCCACTAACAAGCGATCACCGAGAAGAAAACCAGGGGGGCTATCAAGAGCCACGAGGCTTCGCCGCTTGCCTCCTGGGAGGAGCCCAAGCTCCGCTATCTAATCGCCACTTTATGTAGCTGTCGTGGGAGATCACGGCAGCACAACCAAGCGTAAACATCCCCAGGCTGAGGTGGTCCACCAACAATATTGGCTTCAATGAGGAGGACCATCCTATCTCTACCAGGGCTCTCGGCACAATTCCCCTCTTGTGCATGCCCACTATCAACAACATCGCCATTAACCGCACTCTCATCGATGGAGGGGAGGGCCTCAACATCATCTCTGTCGAAGTCTTCAAGAAGATGCAAGTGCCATATCATCGGCTCATGCCAACGCGGCTGTTCTTTGGAGTAACTAATATGTCTCAAACGTATCAATAATTTTTGATGCTCCATGCTTGTTTATGCACCATTTGCTTTGTGTTTTGTTACACTTTGTGGTATTTTTATGCATTTTCCGGAACTAACCTATTAAAGAGATGCCACAGTGCTAGTTCCCTGTTTTCTATTTTTTTTTGTTTCATAAAAGCTACACAGGAAATATTCTTAGAATTTGACGAAACAAAAGCCGAAGTTTGTATTTTTCCTGACATGAGACAGAGTCCAAAGCAGATACGGAGGGGAGACAGGGGCCAGCCACACCATGGGGTGGTGCGGCCCAGCCCCTGGTCGCGCCACCATGTGGTGGGGCCACCTGGCCCACATCGTGATACCGCCCTTCCGCCTATATATTCTCCTCGATGAGAAAACCTAAAAGACCAGATCAATTTTCCATGAAACATACTACAAGCCGCCGCCGTCATCGACACAAAATCGGGAGGGTCTAGAAGCTCTTGCCGGCACCCTGCCGGAGAGGGGAATCACCACCGGAGGCCTTCTTCATCACCATGCCTGCCTCCGGAGTGATGGGTGAGTAGTCTACCTTGGACTACGGGTCCATAGCAGTAGCTAGATGGTTGTATTCTCCTCCATGTGCTTCATGTTTAGATCTTGTGAGCTGCCTATCATGATCAAGATCATCGTTGTGTAATTCTACATGTTGTGCTTGTTGGGATCCGATGAATATTGAGTACTTTGTCAAGTTGATTTATTGATTTATCATCTCTATGTTGTATATGATCTTGCATGATATCCGTTGCTAGTAGATATCTTGGCCGAGTAGATGCTAGTGACTCCAATAGGGAGTATTTATGCTCGATAGTGGGTTCATGCCTCTAGTAATCTGGGGGAGTCACAGAAACCTCTAAGGTTGTAGATATGTTGTTGCTACTAGGGAGAAAACAACAATCTTGTGTTCAAGGACATTTCTATTGTTTACATTACACACTTTGCTTAAGGTGATAATCTGTTGCTTACAACTTAATACCCAATGGTTGCTTGGATGACATCCGGCGGTTGGATTATTAGTCATAGATTCAGTTGGATTACGATCTATGAATTATGTTGTAATGCCCAAGTGAATCTCATAGTGATCCTCATGACATTTGTATGCTTTCTTTATTCTATCAATTGCCCAACTGTAATTTGTTTACCCAGCATATTATTTATCTTATGGAGAGACACCTCTAGTGAATGGTGGACCCTGGCCCATTCTTTTACATTCTTATTACTGATTACTATTTACTCGCATTATTTACATTCTCGCAAACTACTATCTTTCACCACACGATATGTTTAATCCTTTGTTTACAGCAAACTGGTGAGATTGACAACCTCACTGTAAGTAGAGGCAAAGTACTTGGTTGTGTTGTGTGCAGGTTCCACGTTGCTGCTGGTGCAAAGCTATGCCCCAGATAAGGTGCCATATATAAATTGTCTGGAGCTGTCGCGAAGCCAGCGAGCATCAACCTTCGGAAGTTGGTTTTTTCTCCTACTGGTTCGATAAACCTTGGTTTCATACTGAGGGAAGACTTGCTGCTGTGCTCATCATACCTTCCTCTTGGGGTTCCTAACTGGGCAGTCATTTACACGCCATCAGTAATGGAGGGTTCTACAACGCCCATCGGGCAGGTTTGCTTGCCAGTCACCTTTGGCACCAGGGACAACTACAGGACGAAAAGCCTCGACTTTGATGTCGCTTACATCGCGCTGCCTTACAATGCCATCCTTGGCTACCAAGCCTTGGCAAAGTTCATGGCAGCAACACACCATGGCTTCAACGTCCTCAAGATTCCTAGCGCCAACGGCACAATCACCATGCGTTGCAATGAGAAGGATGCTCTCCGCTCAGTAGAGCACGTCTACCGTGAGGCTGCCTCCATGTTCCCTGCCGATGAGGATCTGCTGGAACACTCAGGTGACCTCGCGAGGAAGAAGCAGCTCATGTCACAAGAGCGAGCTGCTGCCAAGAAAGCTTCTCTCGAGCCACTTATGCCAGGCTTGTCCGGGAAGAAGCTTGCTGCATCTACGTCGACCGTGCCAAGTGAGGACCTAGTCCATCCGAAGCTAGATATGAGCATTGCGGAAGCTGCGGTACCCTCAGGGAGGAGGCCCTAGTATACCCAAGAGTGCTCTGCTACAAAGAAGGTCCCGCTTCAGGCTGGGGGCTGCGAGAATTTTGTCACCATCGGGGCAGGGCTTTCCCCCAAATAGGAAAGCAAGCTCGTCACCTTCCTGCGGGCAAACTCTGACATGTTTGCTTGGAAACTGTCAGATATGCCCGGCGTCCCCAGGGAGGTGATTGAGCACCACTTAGCCGTGTGCCCTCAGGCACACCCAGTGAAGGAGAAGACAAGGAAGCAAGCGCAAGAGAAACAAGACTTCATCGTCCAAGAGATCGAGAAGCTAAAGTGGGCCAAGTTGATACGCGAGGTGCGTGAACTTCACTAGTCTCAACAAGGCCTGCCCTAAGGATCCTTACCCACTCCCAAGGATAGATCAAATTGTCGACTCCACCGCAGGCTGTGACCTCCTTTGCTTCTTGGATGCATTCTCCGGCTAACATCAAATCAAGATGGCAAAGGAGGACAAGGAAAAGACTGCCTTCATCACACCTTGTGAGGTATACTGCTACGTCTGCATGCCCTTCAGCTTGAAGAACACAGGAGCAACTTTCCAAAGGCTCATGCGTAAGGCCTTGGGGGCTCAGATGGTCAGAAATGCGGAAGCTTACATCGATGGCATCATCATCAAGACCCACAAGGGTCATACTTTCATTGAAGACCTGGAAGAAACGTTCGCCAACCTAAGAAAGGTAAACATCAAGATCAACCCCGCCAAGTGCGCCTTTGGTGTACCATTGGGCAAGTTGTTGGGATTCCTTGTATCACATCGTGGGATAGAGGCGAACCCTGACAAGGTCAAGGCCATCAAAGAAATGCGTCCTCGGTGCAATATTAAGGAGATGCAGCGCCTCGCGGGATGCATGGCAGCCTTGGGGCGCTTCATCGCGAGAAGCGGAGAAAAGGCCCTGCCTTTCTTCAAGCTCATGAAGCGCACTGGAAAATTTAGGTGGAGTTCGGAAGCTGACAAGGCTTTCGCCAAGTTGAAGAGGTACCTTACCAATGTTCCACGAGACCTTGCTGCTCTACATCGCTGCGACCCCAAGAACTGCAAGCGCCGTCCTCGTCGTAGAGCGGGACGCTCAAGTAATCGCCAAAGAGGATGTTGGTCCTCCACCCCAGGGGCTCCTCCTGAGGAGGAGGCTGCGATCTCCGCTTCCCCTCGCGAGGATCTGCCTGCTGCACCTTCGTCGACCGAGCCACTCCCTCAGAACGTTACTCCTGTGCTTCATGAGAAGGAAACTCCCGAAGGCACGACTAAAGTGCAGAAGCCCGTTTACTTCGTCAGTACCGTACTGTGTGACATGCAGGAGCATTAAACTATGCAGCAGAAGCTGCTCTACAACCTGCTGATCGCTTCAAGGAAACTGTGTCACTACTTTAGTCATTCGGCTGCTGGAGAGAATCTTACGCAACCCAAATGTCACTGGGAGGGTGGCAGAGTGGGCTGTGGCGCTCTAGCCATTTGAGATCACCTTCGAAACCACCAAGGTAGTTAAGAGCAAAGCTTTAGCTAAGTTCACTGCCGAGTGGACCGATCCATTCGCTAATGAGCCTCTCGAGGTGGAATCTATGCTTCCTGGAGAGGAGGCCCCAGGTCTCTGGGTCATGCACTTCTATGGTGCCTTCAACCTTCCCGGCGCTGGGGCTGGTGGTGCGGTGTTGATGTAGGAGTTTTATATGTGTAACCGCCTAGTTGGAAACCCCAAGAGAAGGTTATGATGAGCACAGCAGCAAGTCTTCCCTCAATTGTGAAACCAAGGTTTATCGAACCAGTAGGAGAAAGAACCAAACTTCCAAAGGTTGATGCCCGCTAGCTTTGCGACAGTTCTGGACAATGGCGCCAGATAACTTGTCCAGGGCTTAGCTTTGCACCAGCAGCAACGTGGAACCTGCACACAACACAACCAAGTACTTTGTCCCAGCTCACAGTGAGGTTGTCAATCTCACCAGTTTGGTGTGAACAAAGGATTAAGCGTATCGAGTGGTAAAAGATAGTAGTTTGCAAGAATGTAAATAAAACAAGTAAATGGTAAACAGTAATAGCAATGTAAAAGAATGGACTGGGGTCCACAGTTCACTAGTGGTGTCTCTCCATAAAGTAAATAACATACTGGGTAAACAAATTACAGTTGGGCAATTGATAGTATAAAGCTAGCATACAAATGTCATGAG
This sequence comes from Dactylis glomerata, assembly GCA_007115705.1. NCBI lineage: Eukaryota > Viridiplantae > Streptophyta > Magnoliopsida > Poales > Poaceae > Dactylis > Dactylis glomerata. The sequence goes on from QXEO01000624.1 coordinate 927,166, forward strand.
GATCACTATGAGATTCACTATGGGCATTACAACATAATACATAGACCATAATCCAACTGCATCTATGACTAATAATCCACCCTCCGGATGTCATCCGAGCAACCATTGGGTATTAAGTTGCAAGCAACAGATTATCGCCTTAAGCAAAGTGCATAATGTAAACAATGCAAATGTCCTTGAACGCAAGATTGTTGTTTTCTCCCTAGTGGCAACAGTACATCTACAACCATAGAGGTTTCTATCACTCGCCCATATTACTAGAGGCATGAACCCACTATCGAACATAAATACTCCCTCTTGGAGTCACTAGCATCTACTCGGAATAGATATCTACTAGCAACGGATAGCATGGAAGATCATAAACAATATAGAGATAACATAAAGATAATAATTCAGCAAATCAACTTGACCTAGTATCAATATTCATCGGATCCCAACAAACACAACATGTAGAATTACACAACGATGATATTGATCATGATAGGTAGCTCACAAGATCTAAACATGAAGCACATGGAGGAGATGACAACCATCTAGCTACTGCTATGGACCCGTAGTCCAAGGTAGAGTACTCATGCATCACTCCGAAGCCAGGCATGGTGATGAAGAAGGCCTCCAGAGGTGATTCCCCTCTCCGGCAGGGTGCCGGGAAGAGCTTCTGGATCCTCCCGATCTCGCATCGATGATGGTGGCGGCTTGCAGTATGTTTCATGGAAATTGATCGGTCCTTTAGGTTTCCCCGTCGAGGGGAATATATAAGCGGAAGGGCGGCGTGAGAGTGTGGGCCAGGGGCCCACACCATAGCCCGATGCGGTCAGGGGGGCCCGTGCCGTGGCATGGTGCGGCCGCCTCCTGGCACCCCTTCGTCTCTGCTTTGGACTCCGTGACACTTGGGGAAAAATAGGAATTTTGGCTTTTTTGTCGTCCAATTCCGAGAATATATTTCATGTGTAGGCTTTCTGAAACACAAAAACAACAAAAATAGGGAACTGGCACTGTGACATCTCATTAGTGGGTTAGTCCTGGAAAATGCATAAAAACACCATGAAGTGTAACAAAACACAAAGCAAATGGTGTATAAACAAGCATGCAGCATAAAAAATTATAGATACGTTTGAGACATATCAAGCATCCCCAAGCTTAACTCCTGCTCGTCCTCGAGTAGGTAAGTGATAACAAAACAATAATTTTTGAGGTGACATGCACCATCACAATCTTGATCAACGATGTAAAGCATTGAGTGCTGAGATCAAAGTACTTACAACATGGGCATAAGAGACATAATCTTGACAATAAAAATTAGCAACCATGTTATAACATGGAAAGTAACACAAACAAAAGATCATGAGTAATGAAGCATTGAAAGTCAAGTGTGTGTTTCAACCATATAGAAAAGCATAGCAAAGTGGTTTTCAACTTGTCCTTCATGGAGTAGCAAAACATAAATGCATAGGACACCTTCAAGTTTAAGAGGGCGACTAGATACAAATAATTTAAGAACAAGCAAAACCATAATCATGAATCAATCAATAATAAATTTTGGGACTATGCACATTAAACTCAGAATGACAACTACGCTCTCTTAGACGGTGCATAAAGGTAGAAGGTGGAGACTCAACATAAAAGTAAAAGAAAAGCCCTTCACAGAGGGAAGCAGTGATCAAACATGTGCTAGAGCTTTTCATTAGTAAAACAGAGAGATAAAAATTTGTTTTGAGAGGTGGTTGTCTTTGTCAATGACTAGAAATGGGGTTCTAACTATATTCCACACTAAGCAAGTTTTTGAGGGATAGATTGGCACTTTGGTGCTCTTTTATAAAGCTTGGCACTCCTCCCCACTTTTCCTTTCACAAACCATGGATAACCGATTCCATCCGGTGCCCACCAACTTTCACATACCATGGAGGAGTGCCTTTTTTCTTATTTATTTATTTTTGGAATAAAACAATATGGAAGATAGTAAATCCGACCACTACGTCCCCATGAGCTGAAAACAGTGTCACAAAATGAGAAGTATTTTGAAGGTTTTTAAAAGGTAGCACATAAAAATTTACTTGGAATGGCTTGCAGATACCATGCATGGGAATTTATAGTGGACTCATTGGAAAACTTGGTTTTTGGGAGTTGGATGCATGAGAAGTATTCCCTCTCAGTACAAAATGAAAGCTAGCAAAAGACTGGGAGCGACCAACTAAGAGAGCAATAACGGCCATAATCATGCATAGCGACAAAACATCATTAACCGAAGCATAAAGTGGTATCACAAGTCAAAAACCAAATGATCATAGAGGCTAATGGCGACTTGTTAGAGTCAAACATGTTTTAAGCATGCGCCAAGTCAACCCAAATAAAGCATCAAAGGAGAAAACCACAATATCATGCTCCAATATAATAAAAACAACGCATGATTTTTTCAAAGGCTCATTAAGCAATCTCAGTCATTTGAGACAAGTCATGCTACAGAAAAAACTACTAAGCATACTATCAAAATGACATCAAGCATGACATGCAAAAGTCTAAGCCGCAGTCTAAACAAGCTCCCATTTGTACCACTATAGGCATGAAACTTTTTTCTCTTTTCCAACACCATTCAAACCTTTTTGAAACAACTCTTTTGATGAAAACCAACATAGACCAGTGGTCTAAATACACCTTGATGCAAAGATATAACAAGATATGAACAAAAATCAAGGCGAAAAACAAAAGCTAAATGCAGTTCTATAAAAAGAGAACACTCGTTGAACAATAAAAGTGAAAACTAGAGTGTTCTTGGGAATGAAAAATGGTGTGTGTCTTCTTCAAAAGAAATTTGCTGGGATCCAACCATTTATTGCAGAAAACAAAACAAAATAAAAATGAAAGCGAAAGTAAAGACGCTCAAGAAAAACGCATAGTACATGAAGCAATAAAAATATAGTGTCTTGGAAGGTGACCTGATTTTTGCCGATGAAGAAGGGGTGCCTCGGGGGCATCCCCAAGCTTTAATGCGTCTACCTCTTGGATATTTCTTGGGTTGACATGGGCATCCCCAAGCTTGAGCTTTTGTCCATACTTCATCTCATCTCATCACTCTCCATTCCCTACACTTGAAAACTTCCTTCATACAAAACTTCACACAATTCTATTAGCAACATTAGTGTAAGCATGATAATAAATCTACTCTTTTGGTTCAGTTTCAAAATCAAATATACCATCCATTAAAGCATACACTATTGTAGAAACTTCCTCAAAAGTTCCATGATTAAAATAACTCAAAAAGAAAGCGATCGATAGGCAAACACAAATAGTGGCAGAATCTGTCAAAACAGAACAGCTGACAAAGATCGATTTTTCGGAGGACCTTCTGTTGCTCAAATCGAAAAGTGCAAAACTAATAAAAGTTTGGAAATAATCTAGGGCATATGCACAAGAAATCTCAGATCAAAAAGATATACTGAGAATGTTGTCAAATTTTTACGGTGCAGCTCAGAAATCTGTTTCAGGACAGCAACTTCCCCAAATCTTACCTCCCTCAAATTAGAGGTTCTTCTTGGCACAAAAACAAAATAAAAATGATAAGGAGAGGTCATTACAGTAGTAATAACTTCCAAGACTCAAATAAAAGAAAAAGTAATGAATAGAAAACATTGGGTTATCTCCCAAGAGTGCTTTTCTTTAACGCCTTTGAGCTAGGCGCAGAAAGTGGAAATCAAGTATTTTCAAATGAGGCATTAAGATCAATTGCAGAAGTCTTTTCAACAAGGCATTGTACTATATCCAAATGAGTTTTTGAAGATCCCTTATGAACACTCTTTGGTTCACTCCTTTCATCAAAAAGGTTTTCAGGACAAATCCAATCAAAATTCTTTTCCAAAGCTTCATGCAATCCTATGAGTTTGTAAGGTATTGGTACTTTGATTTCTTCCTTGTTTGTACCAACAAACTCTACATGTGATCCAAGCATATTAAAACACTCAAAAACTTTCCTAGCTTTTGTAACAACATCTCTAAATTCTCTACGCAAAGTCTCCAAAATAAAATCTTTCTTTTCGGAGTCTTCGATATCAAGAAGCTTAAGAAACATTTGTTGCATAAAAGGATTAAGGTTAACAAACCTAGCCTCCAACATGTGAACTAAATAAGCAGCAGCAACTTTATAACTAGGAGCAAGCTCACCTAAAGATCTATCCTCAACATCTTTATGCATACTAACATGATTAAAGAACTCCTAGATGTTGCCTTTCCCAATTATAGAACCACTACCTACTGTATGGTCCTCCAGAGCATACTTAGGGAACAACATAATGAACTAAAAGTAAAAGTACGGAATACCAACTATCAAAGGAACTAATTTTTTTGTATTTTTTATAAAAAGATGCAAGCAAAAATAAAATAAAGCAAAATAATAACAAAGTAAAAGGTTGGAAGCGAGAGACTCCCCTTGCAGAAATCTTCTTTCTCCCCGGCAATGGCGCCAGAAAACTTGTTGGTGGTGCGGTGTTGATGTAGGAGTTTTATATGTGTAACCGCCCAGTTGAAAACCCCATGAGAAGGTTATGATGAGCATAGCAACAAGTCTTCCCTCAGTTGTGAAACCAAGGTTTATCGAACCAGTAGGAGAAAGAACCAAACTTCTGAAGGTTGATGCCCGCTAGCTTTGCAACAGCTCCGGACAATGGCGCCAGATAACTTGTCCATGGCTTAGCTTTGCACCAGCAGCAACGTCAAACCTGCACACAACACAACCAAGTACTTTGTCCCAACTCACAGTGAGGTTGTCAATCTCACCGGTTTGCTGTGAACAAAGGATTAAGCGTATCGAGTGGTAAAAGATAGTAGTTTGCAAGAATGTAAATAAAACAAGTAAATGGTAAACAGTAATAGCAATGTAAAAGAATGGACTGGGGTCCACAGTTCACCAGTGGTGTCTCTCCATAAAGTAAATAACATGCTGGGTAAACAAATTATAGTTGGGCAATTGATAGAATAAAGCTAGCATACAAATGTCATGAGGATCACTATGAGATTCACTATGGGCATTACAACATAATACATAGACCATAATCCAACTGCATCTATGACTAATAATCCACCCTCCGGATGTCGTCCAAGCAACCATTGGGTATTAAGTTGCAAGCAACAGATTATCGCCTTAAGCAAAGTGCGTAATGTAAACAATGCAAATATCCTTGAACACAAGATTGTTGTTTTCTCCTTAGTGGCAATAGCACATCTACAACCTTAGAGGTTTCTGTCACTCCCCCAGATTACTAGAGGCATGAACCCACTATCGAGCATAAATACTCCCTCTTGGAGTCACTAGCATCTACTCGGCCAAGATATCTACTAGCAACGGAGAGCATGCAAGATCATAAACAACATAGAGATAACATAAAGATAATAATTCAGCAAATCAACTTGACATAGTATCAATATTCATCGGATCCCAACAAACACAACATGTGGAATTACACAACGATGATCTTGATCATGATAGGCAGCTCACAAGATCTAAACACGAAGCACATGGAGGAGACGACAACCATCTAGCTACTGCTATGGACCCGTAGTCCAAGGTAGACTACTCATGCATCACTTCGGAGGCAGGCATGTTGATGAAGAAGGCCTCCGGAGGTGATTCCCCTCTCCGGCAGGGTGTCGTGAAGAGCTTCTGGACCCTCCCGATCTCGCGTCGACGACGGCAGTGGCTTGCAGTATGTTTCGTGGAAATTGATTGGTCCTTTAGGTTTTCCCATCGAGGGGAATATATAGGCGGAAGGGCGGCGTCAGAGTGTGGGCTAGGGGCCCACACCATAGCCCAGCGCAGCCAGGGGGCCCGCACTGTGGCATGGTGCGGCCGCCTCCTGGCACCCCTCCGTCTATGCTTTGGACTCCATGACGCTTCGGGAAAAATTGGAATTTTGGCTTTTGTGTCGTCCAATTCCGAGAATATTTCCTGTGTAGCTTTTTTGAAACATAAAAACAGCAAAAACAGGGAACTGGCACTATGGCATCTCATTAGTGGGTTAGTTCTGGAAAATGCATAAAAATGCCACGAAGTCTAACAAAACACAAAGCAAATGGTGTATAATCACGCATGGAGCATAAAAAATTATAGATAAGTTTGAGATGTATCAGAGGCTGGGGCCGTCCTCGCCTCTCCATCTAGGGACAAGCTCTTCTACACCATTCAGCTTTGGTTCAAGCCATAGCACAAGGTCTCCAACAACATCGTGGAGTACGAAGGACTCCTCACTGTCCTAAGGGCGTCGATCGCTTTGAGCATCAAACGCCTCATCGTCAAGGGGGATTCGCAGTTGGTTGTGAACTTCTCCAACAAGAGTTACACACCAAAGGATGAGCACATGGCGGCTTACCTCGAAGAACATCAGAAGATGGAGAAGCGCTTCCAAGGTCTAGAATTAAAGCACATCCCCCGATGGGAGAATGTGGAGGCAGATGAAATTGCCAAGCGCGCCTCTCATCGCCTGGCGCAGTCGGCCCGAGTCTTCGAGGAGCGCCTCTTCAAGCCACCTACTTCTCCATCGTCAACGGAATCCAAGCTTCCGCCTGCTTTGCCACCTCCACCGGAGCAGGGGGCTCCGTACTGTGGGCCATCTTCGGGCAACTGTGTTCTCCTAAAACTGGCAAGGCAAGAGGGAGTGGATTGGATCCTTGAGCTGAAGGTCTTCCTCGTCAGCGGCAAGCATCCCGAGGAGGAGTCGGAGGCCGAAAGAATAGTGCACCAGACCTCTAGATACTGCATCAAATATGGCGATTTATACCAGTGTCACTCTAGTGGTGTCACTCTGAAGTGCATCTCAACTCACCAAGGCCAAGAACTCCTCAGGGACATCCAGGCCGGCGAATGTGGGCATCATGCCTCCGCTATCACCCTCGCCGGGAAAGCATATCGCAGCGGCTTCTACTGGCCTTCGGCACTCTCAGACGCGCTGAGATGGTCAAGAGGTGCGCGGCGTGCCAATTCCACGCCAAGAAAATTCATCAACCAACGCTGGAGCTACAAACCATCCCGCTCACTTGGCCTTTCAATGTTTGGGGGCTGGACATCCTAGGTCTGTTCCCTCGAGGGCAAGGGGGCTACCGCTACCTCTACGTTGCCATCGGCAAGTCTACCAAGTGTGCGGAGGTGGAGCCAGTGCGCACTATCCTGGCCAGGTCTGTAGTCAAGTTCATCCGTGGGCTGGTATTCCGTTTTGGTGTGCTTAACCACATCATCACCGACAACGGCAGCCAGTTCACTAGCGGACTGTTTCGGGAATACTGTTGTAGATATGCTGTTGCTACTAAGGAGAAAACAACAATCTTGTGTTTAAGGACATTTGTATTGTTTACATTACACACTTTGCTTAAGGGGATAATCTGTTACTTACAACTTAATACCCAACGGTTGTTCGGATGACATCCGGCGGGTGGATTATTAGTCATAGATTCAGTTGGATTACGGTCTATGAATTATGTTGTAATGCCCAAGTGAATCTCATAGTGATCCTCATGACATTTGTATGCTTTCTTTATTCTATCAATTGCCCAACTGTAATTTGTTTACCCAACATGTTATTTATCTTATAGAGAGACACCTCTAGTGAACTGTGGACCCTGGTCCATTCTTTTACATTCTTATTACCGTTTACAATTTACTCGCATTATTTACATTCTCGCAAACTACTATCTTTTACCACACGATATGTTTAATCCTTTGTTTACAGCAAACTGGTGAGATTGACAACCTCACTGTAAGTAGGGGAAAAGTACTTGGTTGTGTTGTGTGCAGGTTCCACGTTGCTGCTGGTGCAAAGCTACGCCCCAGATAAGGCGCCATATATAAATTGTCTAGAGCTGTCGCGAAGCCAGCGAGCATCAACCTTCGGAAGTTGGTTCTTTCTCCTACTGGTTCGATAAACCTTGGTTTCATACTAAGGGAAGACTTGCTGCTATGCTCATCATACCTTCCTCTTGGGGTTCCTAACTGGGCAGTCATCTACACGCCATCAGTAACGGAGGGTTCTACAATGCCCATCGGGCAGGTTTGCCTGCTAGTCACCTTCGGCACCCAGGACAACTACAGGACGGAAAGCCTCAACTTCGACGTCGCTTACATCGCGCTGCCTTACAATGCCATCCTCGGCTACCCAGCTTGGCAAAGTTCATGGCGGCAACGCACCACGGCTTCAACGTCCTCAAGATTCCTAGCGCCAACGGCACAATCACCGTGCATTGCAATGAGAAGGATGCTCTCCGCTCAGTAGAGCACGTCTACCGTGAGGCTGCCACCATGTTCCCTGCCAATGAGGATCTGCTGGAACACTCAGGTGACCTTGCGAGGAAGAAGTAGCTCATGTCGCAAGAGCGAGCTGCTGCCAAGAAAGCTTCTCTCGAGCCCCTTATGCCAGGCTTGTCTGGGAAGAAGCTTGCCGCATCTATGTCGACCACACCAAGCGAGGACCCAGTCCATCCGATGTTGGATATGAGCATTGCGGAAGCTGCGGTACCCTCAGGGAGGAGGCCCCAGTTTACCCAAGAGTGCTCTGCTACAAAGAAGGTCCCGCTTCAGGCTGGGGGCTGCGAGAATTTCGTCACCATCGGGGCAGGGCTTTCCCCCAAATAGGAAAGCAAGCTCATCACCTTCCTGCGGGCAAACTCTAACATGTTCGCTTGGAAACTGTCAGATATGCCCGGCGTCCCCAAGGAGGTGATTGAGCACCACTTAGCCGTGTGCCCTCAGGCACATCCAGTGAAGCAGAAGACAAGGAAGCAAGCGCAAGAGAAACAGGACTTCATCGTCCAAGAGATTGAGAAGCTAAAGCGGGCCAAGTTGATACGCGAGGTGCATGAACTTCACTAGTCTCAACAAGGCCTGCTCTAAGGATCCTTACCCACTCCCAAGGATAGATCAAATCGTCGACTCCACCGCAGGCTGTGACCTCCTTTGCTTCTTGGATGCATTCTCTGGCTAACATCAAATCAAGATGGCAAAGGAGGATGAGGAAAAGACTGCCTTCATCACACCTTGAGGTGTACTAAAATGTCTGCATGCCCTTCAACTTGAAGAACACAGGAGCAACATTCCAAAGGCTCATGTGTATGGCCTTGGGGGCTCAGATGGGCAGAAATGTGGAATCTTACATTGATGACATCATCATCAAGACCCGCGAGGGTCATACCTTCATCAAAGACCTGGAAGAAACGTTCGCCAACCTAAGAAAGGTAAACATCAAGCTCAACCCCGCCAAGTGCGCCTTTGGTGTACCATCGGGCAAGTTGTTGGGATTCCTCGTATCGCATCGCGGGATAGAGGCGAACCCTGACAAGGTCAAGGCCATCAAAGAAATGCATCCTCGGCGCAATATTAAGGAGATGCAGCGCCTCACAGGATGCATGGCAGCCCTGGGGCGCTTCATCGCGAGAAGCGGAGAAAAGGCCCTGCCTTTCTTCAAGCTCATGAAGTGCACTGGAAAATTTGAGTGGAGTCCGGAAGCTGACAAGGCTTTCGCCGAGTTGAAGAGGTACCTCACGAGCCTGCCAATCATGGTTGCCCCAACGTTCCGCGAGCCCTTGCTGCTCTACATCGCTGTGACCCCAAGAACTGCAAGCGCCATCCTCATCGCAGAGCGGGACGCTCAAGTAATCGCCAAAGAGGAGGTTGGTCCTCCACCCCCGGGGGCTCCTCCTGAGGAGGAGGTTGCGAGCTCCACTTCCCCTCGCGAGGAGCTGCCTGCTGCACCTTCGTCGACCGAGCCGCTCCCTCAGAGCGTTGCTCCTGAGCTTCATGAGGAGGAAACTCTCGAAGGCACGACTAAAGTGCAGAACCCCGTTTACTTCGTCAGTACCGTACTGTGCGACGCACGGGAGCGTTAGACTATGCAGTAGAAGCTGCTCTACACCCTGCTAATCTCTTCAAGGAAACTGTGTGACTACTTCCAGGGCCACCCGATCAACATGCTCGCTGATCGGCCGCTGGAGACAATCTTACGCAACCCAATTTTCACAGGGAGGGTGGCAGAGTGGGCTGTGGAGCTCCAGCCATTCGAGATCTCCTTAGAAACCACCAAGGTAATCAAGAGCAAAGCTTTAGCTGAGTTCACCGCCGAGTGGACCGATCCATTTACTGATGCGCCACTCGAGGTGGAATCTACGCTTCCTGGAGAGGAGGCCCCAGGTCTCTGGGTCATGCACTTCTATGGTGCCTTCAACCTTGCCAGCGCGGGGGCTGGTGGTGCGGTGTTGATGTAGGAGTTTTATATGTGTAACCACCTAGTTGGAAACCCCAAGAGAAGGTTATGATGAGCACAGCAGCAAGTCTTCCCTCAGTTGTGAAACCAAGGTTTATCGAACCTGTAGGAGAAAGAACCGAACTTCCGAAGGTTGATGCCCGCTAGCTTTGCGACAGCTCCAGACAATGGCGCCAGATAACTTGTCTAGGGCTTAGCTTTGCACCAGCAGCAATGTGGAACTTGCACACAACACAACCAGGTACTTTGTCCCAACTCACAGTGAGGTTGTCAATCTCACCGGTTTGCTGTGAACAAAGGATTAAGCGTATCAAGTGGTAAAAGATAGTAGTTTGCAAGAATGTAAATAAAAAAGTAAATGGTAAACAGTAATAGCAATGTAAAAGAACGGACCGAGGTCCACAGTTCACTAGTGGTGTCTCTCCATAAAGTAAATAACATGTTGGGTAAACAAATTACAGTTGGGCAATTGATAGTATAAAGCTAGGATACAAATGTCATGAGGATCACTATGAGATTCACTATGGGCATTACAACATAATACATAGACCATAATCCAACTGCATCTATGACTAATAATCCACCCTCCGGATGTTGTCCGAGCAACCATTGGGTATTAAGTTGCAAGCAATAGATTATCGCCTTAAGCAAAGTGCATAATGTAAACAATGCAAATGTCCTTGAACACAAGATTGTTGTTTTCTCCCAAGTGGCCACAACACATCTACAACCTTAGAGGTTTCTATCACTCGCCCAGATTACTAGAGGCATGAACCCACTATCAAGCATAAATACTCCCTCTTGGAGTCACTAGCATCTAGTCGGAATAGATATCTACTAGAAATGGAGAGCATGCAAGATCATAAACAACATAGATATAACATAAAGATAATAATTCAGCAAATCAACTTGACATAGTATCAATATTCATCGGATCCCAACAAACACAACATGTATAATTACACAACGATGATCTTGATCATGATAGGCATCTCACAAGATCTAAACATGAAGCACATGGAGGAGATGACAACCATCTAGCTACTGCTATGGACCCGTAGTCCAAGGTAGACTACTCACGCATCACTCCGGAGGTAGGCATGGTGATGAAGAAGGCCTCCGGAGGTGATTCCCCTCTCCGGCAGGGTGCCGGGAAGAGCTTCTGGATCCTCCTGATCTCGCATCAACGATGGTGGCGGCTTGTAGTATGTTTCGTGGAAATTGATTGGTCCTTTAGGTTTTCCCGTCAAGGGGAATATATAGGCAAAAGGGCGGCGTCAGAGTGTGGGCCAAGGGCCCACACCATAGCCCGGTGCGGCCAGGGGGGCCCGTGCCGTGGCATGGTGCGGCTGCCTCCTGGCACCCCTTCGTCTCTGCTTTGGACTCCGTGACGCTTGGGGAAAAATAGGAATTTTGGCTTTTGTGTCATCCAATTCTGAGAATATATTTCATGTGTAGCTTTTCTGAAACACAAAAATAGGGAACTAGCACTGTGACATCTCATTAGTGGGTTAGTCCTGGAAAATGCATAAAAACGCCACGAAGTGTAACAAAACACAAAGCAAATGGTGTATAAACAAGCATGGAGCATAAAAAATTATAGATACGTTTGAGACGTATCAAGCATCCCCAAGCTTAACTCCTGCTCGTCCTCAAGTAGGTAAGTGATAACAAAACAATAATTTTTGAGGTGACATGCACCATCACAATCTTGATCAACGATGTAAAGCATTGAGTGCTGAGATCAAAGTACTTACAACATGGGCATAAGAGACATAATCTTGACAATAAAACTTAGCAACCATGTTATAACATGAAAAGTAACACAAACAAAAGATCATGAGTAATGAAGCATTGAAAGTCAAGTGTGTGTTTCAACCATATAGAAAAGCATAGCAAAGTGGTTTTCAGCTTGTCCTTCATGGAGTAGCAAAACATAAATGCATAGGACACCTTCAACTTTAAGAGGGCGACTAGATACAAATAATTTAAGAACAAGCAAAACCATAATCATGAATCAATCAATAATAAATTTTGGGACAATGCACATTAAACTCAGAATGACAACTATGTTCTCTTAGACGGTGCATAAAGGTAGAAGGTGGAGACTCAACATAAAAGTAAAAGAAAGGCCCTTCGCAGAGGGAAGCAGTGATTAAACATGTGCTAGAACTTTTCATTTGTAAAAGAGAGAGATAAAAATTTGTTTTGAGAGGTGGTTGTCTTTGTCAACGACTGGCAATGGGGTTCTTACTATCTTCCATACTAAGCAAGTTTTTGAGGGAGAGATTGGCACTTTGGTGCTCTTTATAAAGCTTGGCACTCCTCCCCACTTTTCCTTTCACAAACCATGGATAACCGATTCCATCGGGTGCCCACCAACTTTCACATACCATGGAGGAGTGCCTTTTTTCTTTTCTTTTCTTTTTTCTTTATTTATTTATTTTTGGAATAAAACAATATGGAAGATAGCAAATCCGACCACTACGTCCCCATGAGCTGAAAACAGTGTCGCAAAATGAGAAGTATTTTGAAGGTTTTTTAAAGGTAGCACATGAAAATTTACTTGGAATGGCTTGCAAATACCATGCATGGGAATTTATAGTGGACTCATTGGAAAACTTGGTTTTTGGGAGTTGGATGCATGAGAAGTATTCCCTCTCACTACAAAATGAAAGCTAGCTCAAGACTGTGAGCGACCAACTAAGAGAGCAATAATGGCCATAATCATGCTAGCGACAAAATATCATTAACCGAAGCATAAAGTGGTATCACAAGACAAAAACCAAATGATCATACAGGCTAATGGCAACTTGTTAGATTCAAACATGTTATAAGCATGCGCCAAGTCAACCCAAATAAAGCATCAAAGGAGAAAACCACAATAACATGCTCCCATATAATAAAAAGAACGCATGATTTTTTCAAAGGCTCATTAAGCAATCTCAGTCATTTGAGACAAGTCATGTTACATAAAAAACTACTAAGCATACTATCAAAACGACAGCAAGCATGACATGCAAAAGTCTAAGCCGCAGTCTAAACAAGCTCCCATTTGTACCACTATAGGCATGAAACTTTTTTCTCTTTTCCAACACCATTCAAACCTTTTTGAAACAACTCTTTTGATGAAAAACAACATAGACCAGTGGTCTAAATACACCTTGATGCAAAGATATAACAAGATCTGAACAAAAATCAAGGTGAAAAACAAAAGCTAAACGCAGTTCTATCAAAAGAGAACACTCGTTGAACAATAAAAGTGAAAACTAGAGTGTTCTTGGCAATGAAAAATGGAGTGTGTCTTCTTCAAAAGAAATTTGTTGGGGTCCAACCATTTATTGAAGAAAACAAAACAAAAGAAAACTGAAAGCGAAAGTAAAGACGCTCCAAGAAAAATCCATAGTACATGAAGCAATAAAAATATAGTGTCTTGAAAGGTGACCTGATTTTTGCCGATGAATAAGGGGTGCCTCGGGGGCATCCCCAAGCTTTGACGCTTGTAACTCTTGGATATTTCTTGGGGTGACATGGGCATCCCCAAGCTTGAGCTTTTGTCCATACTTCATCTCATCTCATCATTCTCCATTCCCTACACTTGAAAACTTCCTTCATACAAAACTTCACACAATTCTATTAGCAACATTAGTGTAAGCATGATAATAAATCTACTCTTTCGGTTCAGTTTCAATCTCAAATATACCATACATTAAAGTATAAGCTACTGTAGCAACTTCCTCAAAAGTTCCGTGATCAAAAGAACTCAAAAAGAAAGTGATCGATAGGCAAACACAAATAGTGGCAGAATCTGTCAAAACAGAACAGCTGACAAAGATCAATTTTTCGGAGGACCTTCTGTTGCTCAAATTGAAAAGTGCAAAACTATAAAAAGTTTGGAAATAACCTGGGTCATATGCACAAGAAATCGCAGATCAAAAAGTTATACTGAGAATTTTCACGAATTTTTACGGTGCAGCTCAGAAATCTGTTTCAGGACAGCAACTTCCCCAAATCTTACCTCCCTCAAATTAGAGGTTCTTCTTGGCACAAAGATGAAATAAAAATGATAAGGAGAGGTCATTACAGTAGTAATAACTTCCAAGACTCAAATAAAAGAAAAATTAATGAAAAGAAAACATTGGGTTATCTCCCAAGAGTGCTTTTCTTTAACGCCTTTGAGCTAGGCGCAGAAAGTGGAAATCAAGTATTTTCAAATGAGGCATTAAGATCAATTGCAGAAGTATTTTCAACAAGGCATTGTACTATATCCAAATGAGTTTTTGAGGAACCCTTATGAACACTCTTTGGTTCACTCCTTTCATAAAAAAGGTTTTTAGGACAAATCCAATCAAAATTCTTTTCCAAAGCTTCATGCAATCCTACGAGTTTGCAAGGTATTGGTACTTTGATTTCTTCTTTGTTTGTACCAACAAACTCTACACGTGAGCCAAGCATATTAAAACGCTCAAAAACTTTCCTAACTTCTATAACAACATCTCTAAATTCTCTACGCAAAGTCTCCAAAATAAAATCTTTCTTTTCGGAGTCTTCGATATCAAGAAGCTTAAGAAACATTTGTTACATAAAAGGATTAAGGTTAACAAACCTAGCCTCCAACATGTGAACTAAATAAGCAGCAGTAACTTCATAACTAGGAGCAAACTCAGCTAAAGATCTATCCTCAACATCTTTATGCATACTAACATGATTAAAGAACTCCTCGATGTTGCCTTTCCCAATTATAGAACCACTACCTACTGTAAGGTCCTCCAGAGCATACTTAGGGAACAACATAATGAACTAAAAGTAAAAGTACGGAATACCAACTATCAAAGGAACTAATTTTTTTTTTATTTTTGATAAAAAGATGCAAGCAAAAATAAAATAAAGCAAAATAATAACAAAGTAAAAGGTTGGAAGCGAGAGACTCTCCTTGCAAAATTTTTCTTTCTCCCCGGCAACGACGCCAGAAAACTTGTTGGTGGTGCGGTGTTGATGTAGGAGTTTTATATGTGTAACTGCCCAGCTGAAAATCCTAAGAGAAGGTTATGATGAGCACAGCAACAAGTCTTCCCTCAGTTGTGAAACCAAGGTTTATTGAACCAGTAGGAGAAAGAACCAAACTTCTGAAGGTTGATGCCCGCTAGCTTTGCGACAGCTCCAGACAATGGCGCCAGTTAACTTGTCCAGGGCTTAGCTTTGCACCAGCAGCAACGTGGAACCTGCGCACAACACAACCAAGTACTTTTTCCCAACTCACAGTGAGGTTGTCAATCTCATCGGTTTGCTGTGAACAAAGGATTAAGCGTATCGAGTGGTAAAAGATAGTAGTTTACAAGAATGTAAATAAAACAAGTAAATGGTAAACAGTAATAGCAATGTAAAAGAATGGACTGGGGTCCACAGTTCACTAGTGGTGTCTCTCCATAAAGTCAATAACATGCTGGGTAAAGAAATTACAGTTGGGCAATTGATAGAATAAAGCTAGCATACAAATGTCATGAGGATCACTATGAGATTCACTACGGGCATTACAACATAATACATAGGCCGTAATCCAACTGCATCTATGACTAATAATCCACCCTCCAGATGTCATCCGAGCAACCATTGGGTATTAAGTTGCAAGCAACAGATTATCGCCTTAAGCAAAGTGCGTAATGTAAACAATGCAAATGTCCTTGAACAAAAGATTGTTGTTTTCTCCCTAGTGGCAACAGCACATCTACAACCTTAGAGATTTCTGTCACTCCCCCAGATTACTAGAGGCATGAACCCACTATCGAGCATAAATACTCCCTCTTGCAGTCACTAGCATCTACTCGGCCATGATATCTACTAGGAACGGAGAGCATGCAAGATCATAAACAACATAAAGATAACATAAAGATAATAATTCAGCAAATCAACTTGACATAGTATCAATATTCATCGGATCCCAACAAACACAACATGTAGAATTACACAACGATGATCTTGATCATGATAGGCAGCTCACAAGATCTAAACATGAAGCACATGGAGGAGATGACAACCATCTAGCTACTGCTATGGACCCGTAGTCCAAGGTAGACTACTCACGCATCACTCCGGAGGTAGGCATGGTGATGAAGAAGGCGTCCGGAGGTGATTCCCCTCTCCGGCAGGGTGTCGGGAAGAGCTTCTGGACCCTCCCGATCTCGCGTCGATGATGGCGGTGGCTTGCAGTATTTTTTATGGAAATTGATCGGTCCTTTAGGTTTTCCCGTCGAGGGGAATATATAGGTGGAAGGGCAGCGTTAGAGTGTGGGCTAGGGGCCCACACCATAGCCCGGCGCGGCCAGGGGGGCCCGCGCTGTGGCATGGTGCGGCCACCTCCTGGCACCCCTCTGTGTCTGCTTTGGACTCTATGACGCTTCGGGAAAAATTGGAATTTTGGCTTTTGTGTCGTCCAATTCCAAGAATATTTCCTGTGTAGCTTTTCGGAAACACAAAAACAGCAAAAACAGGGAACTGGCACTATGGCATCTCATTAGTGGGTCAGTTATAGAAAATGCATAAAAATGCCACGAAGTGTAACAAAACACAAAGAAATGGTGTATAATCAAGCATGGAGCATAAAAAATTATAGATAAGTTTGAGACGTATCAGGGGCTGGGGCCGTCCTCGCCTTTCCATCTAGGGACAAGCTCTTCTACGCCATTCAGCTTTGTTCAAGCCATAGCACAAGGTCTCCTACAACATCGCAGAGTATGAAGGACTCCTCACTGGCCTAAGGGCGGCAAGCGCTTTGAGCATCAAACGCCTCATCGTCAAGGGGGATTCGCAGTTGGTTGTGAACTTCTCCAACAAGAGCTACACTCCAAAGGATGAGCACATGGCGGCTTACCTCGAAGAACATCGGAAGATGGAGAAGCGCTTCCAAGGTCTGGAATTAAAGCACATCCCCCGAGGGGAGAATGTGGAGGCAGATGAAATTGCCAAGCGCGCCTCTCATCGCCTGGCGTAGCCGGCCAGAGTTTTCGAGGAGCTCCCCTTCAAGCCATCTACTTCTCCACCGTCAACGGTATCCAAGCTTCCGCCTACTTTGCCACCTCCACCGGAGCAGGGGGCTCCATACTGCGGGCCGTCTTCGGGCGACTGTGTTCTCCTAGCACTGGCAAGGCAAGAGTGAGTGGATTGGATCCTTGAGCTAAAGGCCTTCCTCGTCAGCGGCAAGCTTCCAGAGGAGGAGTCAAAGGCCGAAAGAATAGTGCGTTAGGCCTCTAGATACTGCATCAAAGATGGTGATTTGTACCAGTGTTGCCCCAGTGGTGTCACTCTGAAGTGCATCTCGACTCACCAAGGCCAAGAACTCCTCAGGGAAATCCACGCCGACGAATGTGGGCATCATGCCTCCGCTATTTCCCTCGCCGGGAAAGCATATCGCAGTGGCTTCTACTGGCCTTCGGCGCTCTCGGACGCGGCTGAGATGGTCAAGAGGTGCAAGGCGTGCCAATTCCATGCCAAGCAAATTCATCAACTAACGCAGGAGCTACAAACCATCCCACTCACTTGGCCTTTTGATGTTTGGGGGCTGGACATCCTAGGTCCGTTCCCTTGAGGGCAAGGGGGCTACCGCTACCTCTACGTCGCCATGGACAAGTTTACCAAGTGGGCGGAGGTGGAGCCAGTGCGCACTATCCTGGCCAGGTCTGTAGTCAGGTTCATCCATGGGCTGGTATGCCGTTTTGGTGTGCTTAACCGCATCATCACCGACAACGGCAGCCAGTTCACCAGCGGACTGTTCCGGGAATACTGTGCATCGGTCAGCATCAAGATCTGCTTCGCCTCCATCGCTCACCCCAGGAGCAATGGGTAGGCCGAGCATGCAAACACCGAAGTCCTCAAGGGCCTAAAGACGAGAAGCTTCAACACCAAACTCGAAGCCTGCGGCAAGAAATGGTTAGACAACCTCCAATCCGTCTTGTGGTCCATTCGTACCAGCGCAACCAAGCCTACCGGGGAGACTCCATTCTTCCTGGTCTATGGGGCGGAGGCTGTTCTTCCCACCGACGTCAAGTTCGGATCGCCAAGGGTTCTCGCCTTCAACGAGCTACATCAAGAGGACCTCATCAACGATCACCTCCTCCAGCTTGAAGAACCCCGGGGTCAGGCAGCGCTTCACGCTGCAAGATACCAGCAGGGCTTGCACCGCTAACATAGCCGCCACATTCGAGCAAGGACTCTAGAGGTTGGCGATCTGGTGCTCAGGAGGATACTCTCTCGCGAGGGCCTCCACAAGCTATCGCCGATGTGGGAAGGACCCTTTAAGGTGACACACATCGCCAGGCCAGGCTCAGCGCGGCTAGAAACCGCAGAAGGTGTACCTGTGGGGAACCCGTGGAACATAGCTCATCTGAGAAAGTTCTACACATAGGTTCCTTGCTAGGAGATAAGACCGTCATGATGGCACTTTGTATTAACTTAAACTGCTCTTTAGCGCTAAGATTAAGTTAAAGCGCATATAGCGCCTCTGCTTCGGCATGATATTGTAATGGCATGAAGTCCATTTATTTTCTGATGTACTTCATGCGGAAGGGGGCTGGGCATGGTGTCTATGCTGGGGCATTCGCCCAAAAAATAGCAAGCCCGAAAAACCCAAAGGGACTGAGCTCAGGTCAGGGGCAACGGCGCTAATACTGAACACCTCCACGTGCCCGTGGTGCTTAGTTCCTCGCGTAGTACACCAGTAAATAAGAAATCTTCGGAAACTCCAAGGCGTGCCTAAGGCACCCACCAAGGACAGATGCCTCGTGGGCGTCCAGACGCATCGATGCACTTAGCATCCGCAGGAGTCAAGATTCCCCTCGCTCTAGGACGGCCGAACATGGCAGGATCATCGAAGACTAAGGATGCTCTGATCATCTTGCAAAGGAGATGTAGATCCGGAGGTCCGCGCCAGGCCCTTCACCTCATGAGCAATCCTCAATGAGGTGTCGACGGCCTCTGGGCTCTCTTAAGCGTCTACGCTTTCGCGTCCGTGAGAGTGCAGCTTCCCTCACGCCGAGGAAGGCCCCGTGAATCACCACATGCGGCAGTTTGCTCTTAGCTGCTGGCACAGATAGTGCAGCACTCCCTCACGACGAGGAAGGTCCCTGTGCTGGTCACATGGGCATCTTATTCGCCTTTCTTTTCTCATTTGTTTTATCGATTCGTTTTTTTGTTTCCGGGAATTTTGGGTTTTTTGTTTTCCAAATTTTTCTCCAACTACTTGACTCAGGATGGGAAATCTTTGTCACCGACGCTGACCCCGCCATGAGCTCCGAAGCGCAGGGAGGCCTCCCACGAGCGCAAGCAAATCTCCAGGGCCCTCAAGTGAGCGGATGACCAAGACAATGCAAAGAAGCGAAAAGCGAAAGGAGAAGAAGAGGCAGTAGCTAAACCATGACATCATCAAGCCCCAACAGGGGAAGGTGCAAAAGTGTGGCAGGGATTACCCCCCCGGCATTGAAAACTATTCAAAAGAAGGGAGGAGAGTAGTTCTCCTCCCCTGAAGACCTCCAGGGCAGCGCCACCTCTTCACTCCACCGCTGCGGGAATAGGGTAGGTGCGGTGGATGCCATTGGCAGTAAAGACCCGCACTGAGGCTTCCAGCGCCCCCAGCTTGAAGGGGAAGACAAGGTGGTCGCTGAGGGCGAAAGCCCTCAAACACTCGGAGAGGACGGCGTTGCCACCCACGCCGAGGATGATGTCCATAGGCCAGATCAGCTCTGGCCTGCTCTGCTCCACCAGCACGACCTCGCCAACGGAGAGGCCGGGAGCGGAGATTGCCCTCCGGATTGCCTTAGGCAACCGGAGGGTTGTGAAGCTCCAGTCCTGGACAATGACGAGGAGCTCCAAGAAGTGGGACCCCAGCGCGATGAGGGGTCCCAGGGCCACCGCTGCCAGGCGGCGGGAAGTCGCGACCACGCCGGTCATGAAGGGTGCCGCCTCCGGCAGCACCGGGGCTTCAGCGGCCGGGGGAAAGGGGCCCAAAATGGCCTCTGCCTCCCAGAGCACCTGATCGATGCTCCCCGCAGAGCGAAGAGCCGACATTACCGCCACCAATGGTGACGGCGCAGCTAGGGCACCTTCCGGTGAGGGACCCCGAAGGGTCAAAGCCAGGGAGGTCCTCGGGGCAGCACGGTTCTCCATGACCCACGCTGATAAGGGGTGTCCCGATCTTCTCAGCAAGCGATGGCGATGATGATGATGGTAGATAGATAAACACCGTGTAGCGATGAACTCTCCCGCTCGAACCCTGATGCCAACGCAATAGCTCTCGAACCTTGTAGGATATTCACAACACCACGATCTTGCGCACGTAGCCGTCGACCACGAACGGTAGTTTGCAATCCACTAATTCCCAATGGAACAACAGATCACACTCAATTATAGCTTGATAAACTCGATCACAAGTAATTTCAGAGGTTCTAAAGAGAAACAACTCCAAAATAGTTTTAACGTGGTCTGCCTAACTATGGGGTCGTCCCAGGGCTTATATGGGCGGCTGGGGCGGCCAGGACTCGAGAGAAAACGTATTCGACTCGAACTAGATACATCCGTTCGGATCTGATCCGAGACAGGCCGGACTGTCTTGTGTGCTAAGGCCGGACTGTCTTGCTAAGGCCGGACTGTCTTGTGTGCTAAGGCCGGACTGTCTTGGGGTGACGCGCGCTACACCACAGAGGGTGTCTGCCCTCGGGCGCACCTGAGGCCGGACTGTCCGGTGTTGGAGCGCCGGACTGTCCGCTGTGGAGGGCCGGACTGTCCGGTGTGGAGGGCCGGACTGTCCGCTGTCTCCTGGAACGGCAACTTGCCCTTCTTGATGATCTCCTTCTCTTCTATCGCGCCTTCCTCCCGCTCCTCCCTCGCGCAGATATTGGCGATCATCTTCTGGTGTTCCTCTTGCTGTGGCTCCTCGCTCCGTGCTACGCATTCCTCTCCAATGTACCTGATCATACAATAAGACAATGACTTAGGCAGTATAAAGTTCTCATTAAGTAACACATCAGGCTCATTAAGAAACAAGTTCACCTGTTGTTCTAGTAACTTAGCACGAGCTCTTGTAATGGGTCCAATTCTAATCTCATTGGACTGAACAGCTGGAACATCTTGTGTAGTAGTTGGTGGAGAAGGTGCAAGTATAGGGATGTCCTCATCATCTCCCCCCTCTTCAAAAGGCGTCGACCTCGACGCTCCAAGGTCTTCTCCATCATATGGTGATAAGTCAGCAACATTGAAGCTGTTGCTAACTCCACCAAACTCAGCAATAGGTATATCAATCGAGTAGGCATTATCATTTATTTTGGCTAACACCTTGTAAGGACCAGCACCACGAGGTTTTAATTTGGATTTCCTCAGCTTGGGAAACCTGTCTTTGCGCAAATGCACCCAAACCATGTCACCAGGCTGAAACAAAACCTTCTTCCTTGCTTGATTCCTTGTAGCGACAACTTTCTGGCCTTTCTTCTCAATAGCCTCTCGAGTCTTCTCATGGAGTTTCTTCACATAATCCACACATTTTGATGCCGCCATATCAACTCTCTCATGTAAAGGTAGAGGCAGCAAATCAAGTGGAAATACATCACCAAAATCCTGCAAAACATTAGACACACCAAAAGAAATAGGGGTCATGTCGTTAGAAACTAAAACCTCACCCTTGTACATGAGCACAAGAGGCATGGCTGTAGGATCCTCACGAAATTCTCTCATATCTTCTTTGGTGGCTAAAATCAGTAGGTTATTCACTCCCTCACTTTTCGTTATATCATTCTTTGGTCGCTCATTTACATCACTCACAGCTACAAAACTCTCGCACTTATCGTGATGTGCATCCTTCAAGTTCACCTCAATTTTTTGACGAGATTCATTGACAATATGCTGTGGGGACATAGGCTGCAAGGTAATTTTCTTGCCCTTGAACTCCAAATGATATGTATTAGCTCGACCATTGTGCTGCACATGGCGATCATATAACCATGGTTGACCCAACAATAAGTGGCAAACAGTCATAGAAACCACATCAAAATCAATAGAATCCTTGTATGGTCCTATCTCAAAATTTACACGCACCATATGGTTTACCTTCATCTCACCATTGTCACTCAGCCACTGTATATAATATGGTTTAGGATGAGGTAAATATGTCAAATTCAGCTTGGCACATAACTCCTTGCTTGCAAGATTTCTGCAACTACCTCCATCAATGATGACTTTGCAAGCTTTGTTTGGGCCAACTAGTGCTTTTGTTTGAAACAGATTGCAGCGCTGTGATTCAGAATTAGGCTGCACACTAAGAGCACGTGGAGTAACTACAATGGTAGGCGCATGGGTAGGATAAGCATCCAACTCATCCTCACTAGCATCACCATTGTCTGCAGGACTATAGGGATCAATTTCATCTCCACTCTCATATTCACCATTGTCATTGACAAACATGACTTTGTTGTTGGGACACTTATTCTTAAAATGTCCTCTTCCTCCACAAGTATAGCACTCTTTATCACGAGCACGAGCTGTAGACATGATTGAACCCGAACTAGCAGCCGGCTTGTTTGCTGTAGAACCAGAGGAGGGTGTTGGTGCAGGCTTGGAGGCCGAAGTAGAGGCTTGAGGCCAGACTGTCTGGTGTTGGAGGGCCGGACTGTCCGCCGGTGCTGCCGGTGGCATCGCTGATGGTGGTAGCGAGGATCTTGCAGAAAACCGGCTTGTCGACGAATATCGAGCCCGCTCCCTAGCTTCTTCAGCTAGTTGTGCTTCGGTCTCTCGTGCATGATGCAACAACTCGGTCATAGTAGCATATGTGTGATGGCACACAATGTTCTTAATAGGCAACTTCAAATTGTTGAGAAAACGCTGCAGAGTCATCTCAACTGATTCACGAACTCGTGCACGCTGCATAAGCATCTCCATCTCCATGTAGTACTCATCAACTGTCTTGCTACCTTGTGTTAACTTGGTGAGCTGGTTAAACACTGAGCGCAAATAGTTAGTGGGCACAAAACGTTACCTCATAATTTCCTTCATCTCCCGCCATGAGAGCATAGGAACCTCATTATCGTCGCGTCTGTTTTGTATAATAGCATCCCACCAACGCAATGCATAGCCATCAAATTCGGAAGCAGCAAGTTTAACCTTCTTATCTTCTGTATAGTCTTGCAAACGCCACAACTTCTCAATCTTCAACTCCCATGAAAGGTAATCTTCAGGATCAAGTGAGCCATCAAACTTGGGAATTGAGAATTTTGGTTTGCTCGAGATATCATCATTTGCTTGTGGGATTACACGCTGAGCACGTCCCACAGGAGCAAAACCACGGCCAACACCAGGGGGATTGGCACGTCCCCTACCTCGGCCATTGTTTGGCTGTTGTTGGACCTCATCATCAACACTTCCATTATCTGCGTCCGCATGTTCAGCAGCATCATCAAATTGGTGTTGCCGCTGTTGCTCAAAGGCGTCTCGCAAAGCATCAATGGATAGCTGTAACGCGTTGACATTTGTATTGATTGTAGTCACTTGTGTTTGAATGTTGTTGACAGCTTTCTCGGTTTCGCCCAACTGGATTTGTACCCCCTGTACATCCTTTTCTAAAGAATCCGTGGTGCGAGTAAAAACTCCTGTCAAATGATCCCGTAAGGCTTCATATTCCCTCCAAGTGACTGTAGCAGTTTCTGCCTTTTTCTGCATCACAACATCATCACTAGCAGACATGATTAGTAGATTAGTGCAAAACCCAAAATCGAGATGGTGGCAAACTCTCTGCTCGCACAAAGCTGACAAGAAAGGAGATCTTACCGCTCCAAAGCGAATAGTAGTGCTTACCAATTCGAAGCAAACGACTGATGCACTGATGTGATGAAGTGAATATCAAAGGTATAGAGGCGATCACAAGGCACACAGGTTATTAAAGGTGGAGCTGTAGGTATGGAGTCCTAACTACACTGCAAACCAATCCTAGTGCTGATCGTGAGACAATAACCCAAGGAAACACACATGTGGAGATAAACGTGGCAAAGCAATTATGAAACAAGAATATTGCAATGCACAAGAGAGACGCTAGTAATAGCTCAAAATAGACAGGCACAAGATTGCTCAACTACAAGTGCTATATAGAACCAGGCCTCAACAAACACCACAAAGATATTGCTCTTTTTCTTTCTTCTTGGATCTCTTTTTCTTTTCTCTTTTCTCTTTTTTTTTTGATATACTTTTTCTCAACTATAAGACTCAACAGTAAAATAACTGAAACGATACTGGAGCAAAAATTCTGCTAAGGCCGGACTGTCTTGTGTGATATGGCCGGACTGTCTGGTCTGAATTCAGCCGAAAAATTGCACCTCGAAAACCTAATGAGCAGCCTATCAGAGCACAGCAACTAGTCTCGTATGGGTACGTTCCTAGGCACGGATGCTGTAGAAAGGCTGTAGCTAAGTTTTGCAACAAGGGTACGCTATGTGGACTCGGTAAATTGATGAAAACTGGCGGAAATGATGATGAACGACTCAAGAACGATGAACAAAAACGAAATTGACAAAGGAAAACTAGACAATACGACTTTACCGAAAGAGATCGGATCAAAGACACGACTACGACTAGCAACTAAGACTAGCAAACGATGCAATCTAGGCTATGGCAAAACTAAACCCTAATATTTTTTTGGCTTTTTCTGGATAGGATGAAAAACACTCAAATAATGGATGGATCTGTGGATGCTCACCGAGTAAAACTGGAAATCTGATACCAAGATGATAAGGGGTGTCCCGATCTTCTCAGCAAGCGATGGCGATGATGATGATGGTAGATAGATAAACACCGTGTAGCGATGAACTCTCCCGCTCGAACCCTGATGCCAACGCAACAGCTCTCGAACCTTGTAGGATATTCACAACACCACGATCTTGCGCATGTAGCCGTCGACCACGAACGGTAGTTTGCAATCCACTAATTCCCAATGGAACAACAGATCACACTCAATTGTAGCTTGATAAACTCGATCACAAGTAATTTCAGAGGTTCTAAAGAGAAACAACTCCAAAATAGTTTTAACGTGGTCTGCCTAACTATGGGGTCGTCCCAGGGCTTATATGAGCGGCTGGGGCGGCCAGGACTCGAGAGAAAACGTATTCGACTCGAACTAGATACATCCGTTCGGATCTGATCTGAGACGGGCCGGACTGTCTTGTGTGCTAAGGCCGGACTATCTTGCTAAGGCCGGACTGTCTTGTGTGCTAAGGCCGGACTGTCTTGGGGTGACGCGCGCTACACCACAGAGGGTGTCTGCCCTCGGGCGCACCTGAGGCCAGACTGTCCGGTGTTGGAGCGCCGGACTATCCGCTGTGGAGGGCCGGACTGTCCGGTGTGGAGGGCCGGACTGTCCGCTGTCTCCTGGAACGGCAACTTGCCCTTCTTGATGATCTCCTTCTCTTCTATCGCGCCTTCCTCCCGCTCCTCCCTCGCGCAGATATTGGCGATCATCTTCTGGTGTTCCTCTTGCTGTGGCTCCTCGCTCCGTGCTACGCATTCCTCTCCAATGTACCTGATCATACAATAAGACAATAACTTAGGCAGTATAAAGTTCTCATTAAGTAACACATCAGGCTCATTAAGAAACAAGTTCACCTGTTGTTCTAGTAACTTAGCATGAGCTCTTGTAATGGGTCCAATTCAAATCTCATTGGACTGAACAGCTAGAACATCTTGTGTAGTAGTTGGTGGAGAAGGTGCAAGTATAGGGATGTCCTCATCACACGCCGGTGCCCCAATGTATAGAGGGCCTCTAGCTCTGGGCGCCCCGATTGTGGGCACCTTCGGTTTGTTCCGGCTACCCAGGGGGCACCCGCGGCGCTTCTTCCCTGCGTTGGAAGATCCAGCAGCGGTGGAGGAGGAAGAGGGATCCATGGCACAGGAGAAGCTTTCTTCGGTGCTGGAGTAGTACTAGCAGGAGGCAAGTGGAGTGCAGAGGGCATCGAGGAAGCAACATTTAAAGGGGGTGACAGGCATCAAGGCGTCAAGTCCCAGCATGGGAATCGGAGCGTCGGCGCAGTACTCCTGCAGTGAAGTGACGCTCCATCATGACAGATTGACGCATCGGGGACTACTACGTCGTTCGCCGCTTCGTCTCACCAGCCGCGGCCGCGCCATGTGTCCACGGCCTCTGCATTTTCACATGGTCCTCTGACCGCATGCGTTGACGCGTGCCATTGGAGGATCCAGCAGCTTCTGGGGCCCCTGACCCTTCGCTCCCTCGAGAGGCGTTTGCGGGCCAGGCTCTCGGGGGCTACTGTCGGTGTTCTAGATACCGGGGTATCTGATAGTGTGTGTTAGGCACCCAGTTGGAAACCCCAAGAGGAAGGTATGATGAGCACAGTAGCAAGTCTTCCCTCAGTATGAAACCAAGGTTTATCGAACCAGTAGGACAAAGAACCAACTTCCGAAGGTTGATGCTTGCTGGCTTAGTGACAGCTCCAGACAACTTATATTTGGCGCCTTATCTGGGGCGTAGCTTTGCACCAGCAGCAACGTGGAACCTGCACACAATACAACCAAAGTACTTTGCCCCAACTTACGGTGAGGTTGTCAATCTCACCGGTTTGCCGTAAACAAAGGATTAAATGTATCGCATGGTAAAAGATAGAAGTTTGCGAGAAAGTAAATAATGCAAGTAAATAGAAAAAAGTAATAAGAATGTAAAAGAATGGACCGAGGTCCACAGTTCACTAGAGGTGCCTCTCCATAAAGATAAATAACATGTTGGGTAAACAAATTACAGTTGGGCAATTGACAGAATTAAGAAACCATGCATATTTCATGAGGATCACTATGAGATTCACTTGGGCATTACAACATAATACATAGACCATAGTCCAACTGCATCTATGACTAATAATCCACCTGCCGGATGTATCCGAGCAACCGTTGGGTTTTAAGTTGCAAGCAATAGATTATCGTATTAAGCAAAGTGTGTAATGTAAACAATTTGAATGTCCTTGAACACAAGATTGTTGTTTTCTCCCTAGTAGCAACAACACATCTACAACCTTAGAGGTTATTGTTACTCCCCCATATTACTAGAGGCATGAACCCACTATCGAGCATAAATACTCCCTCTTGGAGTCACTAGCATCTACTCGGCCAAGATATCTACTAGCAACGGAGAGCATGAAAGATCATAAACAACATAGAAATGATAAATCAACAAATCAACTTGACATAGTACTCAATATTCATCGGATCCCAACAAACACAACATGTAGAATTACATAACGATGATCTTGATCATGATAGGTAGCTCACAATATCTAAACATGAAGCACATGGAGGAGAAGACAACCACGTAGACACTGCTATGGACCCGTAGTCCAAGATAGACTACTCAGACATCACTCTGGAGGCAGGCATAGTGATGAAGAAGGCCTCCGGTGGTGATTCCCCTATCTGGCAGGGTGCCGGGAAGAGCTTCAGGACCATCCCGTCTCGCGTCGACGACGGCGGCGGCTTGCAGTATGTTTTCTGGAAAATTGATCGGGGTCCTAGGGTTTTCTCGCCGAGGAGAATATATAGGCGGAAGGGCGATGTCAGGAGGTGGGCCAGGTGGCCTCACCACCTGGTGGCGCAGGCCAGGGGTGGGCTGCGCCACCCCATGGTGCGGCTGCCCTCTGGCCCCCTCCGTCTCTACTTTGGACTCCGTCTCATGTCGGGAAAAATAGGAAATTTGGCTTTTGTTTCATCGAATTTCGAGAATATTTCTTGTGTAACTTGTCTGAAACACAAAAACAGCAAAAAACGGGGAACTGACACTGTGGAATCTCGTTAATAGGTTAGTTCCGGAAAATACATAAAAACGCCACAAAGTGTAACAAAACACAAAGCAAATGGTGCATAAACAAGCATGGAGCATCAAAAATTATAGATACATTTGGGACGTATCAGCATCCCCAAACTTAACTCCTGCTTGTCCTTGAGAAGGTAAGTGATAACAAACAAAAAATTGACATGACATGCACCAACACAATCTTGATCAAATGATGTAAAGCATTGAGTGCTGAGATCAAAGTACTCTAAACATGGGCATAAAAGACATAATCTTGACAATAAAACTTAGCAACCATGTTATAACATGAAAAGTAACACAAACTAAACATCATGAGTAATAATGCATTGAAAGTCAAGTGTGTGTTTCAAGCATATAGAAAAACATAGCAAAGTGGTTTTCAGCTTGTCCTTCATGGAGTAGCAAAACATAAATGCATAGGACACCTTCAAGTTTAAGAGGGTGACTAGATACAAATAATTTAAGAACAATCAAAACCATAATCATGAATCAATCAATAATAAATTTTGGGACTATGCACATTATACTCAAAATGACAACTATGCTCTCTTAGATGGTGCATAAAGGTAGAAGGTGAAGAATCAACATAAAAGTAAAAGAAAGGCCCTTCGCAGAAGCACGTAGGGATTAAACATGTGCTAGAGCTTTTTATTTGTAAAACAGAGATAAAAATTTGTTTTGAGAGGTGGTTGTTCTTGTCAACAACTGGCAATGGAGTTCTTACTATCTTCCATACTAAGCAAGTTTTGAGAGAGATTGGCACTTTTGTGGTCTTTTATAAAGCTTGGCACTCCTCCCCACTTTTCCTTCCACAAACCATGGCTAACCAATTCCATCGGGTGCCCACCAATTTTCACATACCATGGAGGAGTACCTTGATACGTCCAAAACATATCTACTTTCCTGAACACTTTTGCTATTGTTTCTCCTCTAATTTGTGTGTTTTGAATACAACTAACATGGACTAATGCTGTTTTCAGCAGAATTACTCTGGTGTCTCATTTTTGTGTAGAAATCCGACTTTCAGGAAAAATCCCAAAAAATATTTCAAAAATTCTATTTTGCCAGAAGACCCACGGAGCCAGAAGGAGAGACAAAGAGGAGCAAGGAGCT
Organism: Dactylis glomerata; assembly: GCA_007115705.1. Taxonomy (NCBI): domain Eukaryota; kingdom Viridiplantae; phylum Streptophyta; class Magnoliopsida; order Poales; family Poaceae; genus Dactylis; species Dactylis glomerata. Next base: position 956,347 of record QXEO01000624.1, read on the forward strand.
GGGCTCACCACTAGGGGGCGCGGCCAAGCCCTGGCCGTGCCCACCTGTGGTGAGGCCACCTCGGCCATCGCCTCGACCCCTCCTTCTGCCTACATATACCCGATGACCTGAAAATAGAGGGGGTTCGGCGTTTTTCCCAGATAAACTTCCGCTATGCCGCCACCATCAGAAACCACGATTCAGAACCAGAAACTCCATTCTGGCACCATGCCGGGATGGGGATTTGGAGGATATCTTCATCACCATCATCATCGATGTCTCTCCATCAACCATCCATGACTCCCCCATCCATGTGTGAGTAATTCCCGCTGTAGGCGACGGGGATGGTATGGATTGGATGAGATTATTCATGTAATTTGCTATGAGATTGTTAGGGCATAGTGCCTAGTATCTTTTATTAGTGCTTATGACATTGTTGCAACTTGTTGTGCTTAATGCTTTTCACTTTGGGCCCGAGTGCCATGATTTCAGATCTGAACTTGTTATTGTTTTATGATCATACTTGTTGCTTATGGTCTTACCTACAAGTTGTATACACATATTGTTGTCCGGAACCCGAGGCCCCAAAGTGACAGAAATTGGGATAACCGGAGGGGATGGCTATGATGTGAGGATCATATGTGTTCACCGAGTAATAATGCTTTGCTTCGGTACTTTATTAAAAGGAGTACCTTAATTACCAGTAGTTTCCCTTGAGGCCCCGCTGCAACAGGCTGGTAGGACAAAAGATGTCGTGCAAGTTTCTCATTGCGAGCACGTATGACTATATACGGAACACATGCCTATGATTGTCAGTACTAGGATGCTTTATCATTTTTTATCTGCAATGCCCATGTCTCACTGATTTCATGAATTATCTTATCCATGGAATGCCCGTACATCCATCCCTATGCCTACAGTATTCCATCCTACTGTTTACTATTGCTACTATTACCGCTTTTATTTTACTACTGCTGTTACTGTTTCACTACTATCACCACTATAAAATTGTTGCTACGGATAAACTGCTGCGAACAAGTCTGTTTCCAGGTGCAGCTGAATTGACAACTCATCTCTCAAGGCTTATAAATATTCTTTGGCTCCCCTTGTGTCAAATCAACAAATTTGGGTTTTACTTCCCTCGAAGACTGTTGCGATCCCCTATACTTGTGTGTCATCAAGACTATTTTCTGGCACCGTTGCCGGGGAGCATAGCTTTATTTGTAAGTTCACTTGGAATTCATATTGTTCGCTGCAATCCTTTTATCATAGGTAAACCTCGTGATGGAAAAGTTCCTATATTGCCATCCACTATAAGAAGAGGTACGACTTTGAACACCTCTGTTGCTCTTGATTCACCATCTGTTATGAGTAAGTTGCTTACACCACCACACGCACACGCTACTGCTACTACTTCTGCTGAGTTTGAAAATGCCACTGGTAATTTAGATGATGCTTCTACTGTGCTTGATGAGAGTGGTTCACTAGGTTCCTTTTTAGATGCTACAATTGCTAGAGCTAAGATGGGAAACACCACTGTTACACCTGTTAGGTCACCTGAGTCTAGGGAATGTCCTAGTGATGATTTTGATGATGCTTATATTAAGCTTGACGATGATTTTATTGCTGAAGCTCGTGCTACTCGAGATGCTAAAGCTGTTAAGGAACTTCTAGCGAGACGTGCTATTAGATATAAATTGTCTCCTGATCCTAAGTTTGCTGCTTCTCCCATAAATATTAGAGATAAGGATTATGATTTCTCTTTAGATTTATCTTACATATCTATTGTTGAGAAAGAACCTTTTTGTGGTACGGAGAATGAAAGTGCTATGGAGCACATGAATGAGCTTTCTACTTTGAGTAATTTGTTTTCTGATGATATTAAGCTTCGCACTTACTTTGTTGCTAAGATTTTTCCTTTCTCGTTGAAAGATGCAGCTAAAACTTGGTTTAATAGTTTATCTCCTGGATCTATTCATAGTCCCATTGCTTTGGTTAATGCTTTCTTTCAGAAATATTTTCCTGCTAGTGCTCAACATGCTGCTGTGCAGAAAATCTTTGACTTTGAACAGGGAAAAGGAGAGATACTGCCTGAATCTTGGACAAGGTTTTGTTCTTTAATTAGAGCTTTGCCTAAAGAGCCATTGCCTAAAAATGAACTCCTTGATATATTTTATAATGGACTAACTGATGAATCTAAGACATATTTGGATAGTTGTGCTAGTTGTATTTTCAGGGAGGATTCGGAGACAGAGCCCACTAGTGCAGAGATGACGGGGGGTGCGCTGGCGATCGCTGCAGCATCACGCCGCCGCCGCCTGACCTTGGCACCGCGCCGGATGCCAGCCGTTTCCGATGGGTTTTCGCCGGGGCACGGTGGAGATGGCTCCCAGTTTCGATCTCTGGCATCGGACTCTGGAGCGTCGGAGGCCGACGAGTCGGGCATCCCATTTAGGGTGGCTCTGAGTGCTTTGGATGGTGAAGAGGAGGATGGCTGGACGCCGGTGGCTGGTCGGAGAGGAAGACCGGGCGCGGAGGCGGTGGACGATTTTTGGTGCGAGATCGGTTTTCCGACGTCGGCATCAAGATTTTGGGAGCGTTCGCGTTGGCCAGCTTCAGGTACGTTGTCTTCTGGTTGCAGGTCGGTCGAGGCCTTCGATGCGGCGGAGAAGCGCGGGTCGACGGAGTGTTCACCTCCGGCGTGTTCGCCTCGTGGAGGGGCGTGTGCACCGTCAGGTGTGCGTCTGTCCCGAAGTCCCAAGGTGGGCTCATGGCGGGGTCCTCTTCCAAGGCGACGAGTTACGCCGCCGCCAATCCTCGGAGACTTCCTCGACAAGGCGGGGACTCACTCTGGCAGGTCTGCGGCAAGCTCTCCGGGTGTGGCGCCTCCTACATCGCCGGTTTCTTTGTCAAGCTTGGAGGTGCCGGCGCCCGTTGATGGTGCGGCGGCGGTATTTTCGGGTGGGCTAGAAACGGTCTCTTCCGCTGATCTCGCTCCAGCTGATTGCGTTGATCGCGGACAGGCTGGCGATGTTAGAAACCGTTATGGCCTGGGTTTTTTGGCCCGTCGGTTTCAGTCCTTGTGGGTCCAGAATAGGCCTAGGGTTCTATCGACGTCAAGGCCTTCGTATCCTGCTATCGGATCGCCACCAAGCTCTTCGCCGCAATCATCTGCTTCACCGTCGCCATCGTTCGCCCCCTCGGTTCCTCCATCGACAAGATCTTCTGCATTGCCGCCGTCGTCTTCGTCTTCGTCAAGACCGCCGTCGCGCTCCTTCGTCTCCGTTCTGATGGCCGGCCAGAGGCCGCCGCAGGCGGGTGTGCATGGGATCGCCGCTAGGCCTCCCGCCCCTGCGACCCCTGCGCAGCAGTCTGTCCCGGTCCGTCCACCACCTTCTTCGGCTCCGGGTGGTGGCCAGCAGGGGGGGTCGATGCCGCCGTTTCCTATGTCGTTCAATGCAGCCGTTCCGCGGCCGGTGCAGCCTCTCCAGCCTCCGTCGAGGCAGCCAGGGCCGCCGGCGTATATGCAGTTTCCGCAGCAGCCCATGTTCCAGGGCGCTCCGCCGTTTCAGCAGGCACCTGTGTATCAGCAATCTCAGCCTTTTTATGCGCAGCCTTATGGTCAGATGGGAGGTTCGTACCAGATGCCACCAAGTGCTCCTTTGGTCCAGCAGTCAAATGCGACGACTCAAAATGTCGCTTCCAAGAATAAGCAGAAGAAGAAAAAGAATGTCGCCTCTTCTAGCTCACAGAGTGTACCCCCTCCGCAGATGACTTTTTCTCAGACGCAGTTTCCGTTCATGACGGATCCCTCTGGAGGTATGGTAAACGATGTTGGTGCTTCTTCTTTGGTGCAGGCAGAATCTGTTATGCAGACTGCTGCCGTTTCTGAGGTTCCTGAGATGGCCAAGCCCGGTAAATGTTGGAAGTGCTCAGTGGACACGCATGCAACTAAAGATTGTAAAGTTCAGCACTATTGTCTTGTGTGTGATACCATTAATCATCCCACGCTGAGATGCCCTACTCTCAAGTAGCCGCAGGCTTTTGTTGGTGGTCCTGCGTGTGAGGAATCTCTATGCTTGAGACTCCCTGATAGTGTCTACAAAGCTCACTTGGCTCCGAAAGGATCGCCTATTGCTCTGATCAAGATCACTGGAGGGTCTGCTACTGCTCTGGCCATCCAGAGGCTGATGGCACGGATATGTCCACTGAGCTCTCAGTGGAAATGGGAGGCTATCCCCCATGGGGAGGACGCTTACTTGGTAAGTTTCCCCACGGTTGACGATCTCAAGAGGGTTGATGGTTTCCAGATGGGAGTGCCAGATTCTACCGCTCAGATGTCTGTTAGTATTTGGAAGACTCTAGATGTTCCGCATAAGTTTGAGCTTCAGCAGGTGTGGGTACATGTTGAGGGGGTTCCGCATACGGTGAGGCATTTTCTGGGCTTGTGGGCTGTTGGTTCACTTATTGGCACAACTCTGGACGTGGACTTGGTTTCTCTCAGGAGTCTTGGTGTTGTGCGTATTCTGGTGGCCATGATGGAGCCCAAGAATTTGGACAAAATGAATGTGCTTCAGGGCTATGCTTGTTTGGGCGTTTCTGTTACAGTCAAGCTTAAAGGTTATGATTTCTTCTTTCGTCGAGAACAGCCGGACTTTGCACCAGATAAAGGGTTTACACCTTTCTTCTGGAGGCGCAAGGGCGACGACGCTGGAAATGATGGACCTGGACATGATAATGATGATGGTGCGCCCGCTCGTGATGTTCCGTCGACGTCATCAAGTATGGACGTTGACAAGCCGCAAAGTGGCCAGTCTGCTCCTCTCAGTAAGTCTGTTCCTATTGGCCTGGGTGATGGTGTTGTTGCTCCATGTGTCTTTGCGGTTACCCCTATCAACCCGAATCCGAAGACGCCACGTGGTCTGGAAATTGTGAAAGAGATTCGGGCTCGGTCGCCTGGGCTGTTTTTGTCTGCAGGGGTCTCACCTGTGTCTCCGCTCCAGAAAGCGGTTCAGCGGTCTCCCTCTCCTGCGAGGGTGTCTACTTCGGCAAGATCGCAGTCGCCGCCAGCAGTGAGGTCATCTCCTTCAGCACGATCGCGGTCGCCTCCTGCGATGCCTCGGTCCGGCCTAGGTTCCGCTTCGGCGGCCGTTGGCGCATCTGGTGGCCCATGCTCGGGCTCCCCCGTTGCCGTCCCGGGCCGCAGCATGGCTCCGCTGGTGGCGGACGACCTGGCTGGGCTGGGCCGCCAGCCAGCCCTCACGCCGGTTTCGGTCGCTGTTGCTGACGGGCCGGCTTCTCCGGCTGCTGGGTCCGCGGGTTCGGCTGCCGTGGCAGATGGGCCGGTTTCTCCCGCCGTTGGGTCGGCTGCTGCTGGATTGGCTTCGCACTCGGATGGGCCGGCCGAGCTGGGAGCATCTGAATCTCTCTCGGATGCGCTGAAGAAGGCCCCTGTCGTCACCTGTATGGGTGTTTCCTCTACGCCGCCACGTAGCTCACCTGGGACGGTGGGTTCTTCTGCTTCTGTCACCGACAAGATCTCCAAGCCTCCTCTCGCCAATGCTAGGCGGAGCACCAGGCACGTGGCGATGGAGGATGGATCATCAGCGACGGATGAGGACACAATGCAAAAGGCAATGCGTAGGAAGGCCGCCAAGAACCTCGATTTCAGTGGTATGGACTCTTCTTCTGTCTCTTTTATTCCTGTACCTACGCCAGTTTTATCTTCAAAGTTAAATTCTGTTGGTATTAGTTTAGGTAAGAATTCTAGTGAAATTAATGTATCCGCCAATGTTTTGAGACGAATGGAGTTTGACCGTCTTACGGTTAACCCAAAATCACATAACATAGTGGATATCACCGAAACGGATGACGAGGAGGCGATTGCCACATTGGATGGTCAGCTTCTCTCTAGTCTTGTCGGTGTGGTTTCGGAGGTGGATTTTAATGAGTCCATGCTAGGTTCATTATATGAACTGAAAGCATCTGGGCGAAAATCTAAATCTGCTTCTAGGAACAAGGCCCAGAAAAGGGTTTCTGTACCAAAATCAAAGATTGTATCATAATGAATGGTATGTTTAATAATAGCAGAGGTCTTGGTGACTTGGCTAAACATTTACATATTGCTCATTGCATAAATGATCACAATCTAGATTTTGTTGCTATTACGGAAACAGGAAGGAGGGACTTCTCTCAAACACTACTAGATCGCCTTTCAGGTGGGGTAGAGTTTGAGTGGACCTCTCAGCCACCACGAGGTAGGTCTGGTGGCATTCTTCTTGGAGTACGTGTAGACACCATGGAAGTTTTGGACCGTTTGGCTGGAGATTATCACATTAAACTCCACATCCGTAACAGGGCCGATAATTTCTTATGGAGTCTGGTTGCAGTCTATGGGGCTGCTCAGGATGAATTTAAGGCCGACTTTCTTCGTGAGATGGTTAACTTAGCAAAGGATAATCCACACCCAATTTTAATTGGGGGCGATTTTAATTTGCTCAGATTCCGACATGAGAAAAGTAAAGGTCGGTTTGATGATCATTGGCCTTTCATGTTCAATGCTGTCATTGATAGCTTGGATCTTTGAGAGGTTACAATGATTGGAAGACAATTCACTTGGGCTAACAGCCTTCCGGAACCAACTTTCGAGAAACTCGACAGGGTACTGATGGATGCAAATTGGGAATCTAAATTCCCATTGGTTTCTGTACATGCTCTGGAGCGTATTGAAGGTTTGTCCGATCATGCTCCTATTCTTTTAACCACAGGAACTCCTAAACCGCATAATAACCATAGGTTCAAATTTGAGCTTGGATGGTTACAAGGCGAGGGTTTCCATGACATGGTTAAGAATGTTTGGGAAAGACCTATTACTGCCTCTTCCCCAATACAAAGGTGGAATTCTAAACTACGAGCTTTACGTAGTCACCTTCGTGGTTGGGCGAGGCATGTATCGGGTGCTCTTAAAAAAGAAAAGCAAAGGCTCTCATCAATCATTGATGATTTGGAGGCCTTGGCTGAGACCACCCCCCCTATCTCCGCAGCAGATTGAGATCAAAAATCAATCTAATGCAAAGATAGCCTGCCTCCTTCGTGAGGAAGAAATCAAATGGTACCAGCGCTCCAAGAGCAAATTTATCCTTGAAGGAGATTCAAATACGAGATATTTCCATAGTGTTGCTAATGGGCGACATAGGAAGAAACGTATTCATTCTCTTAACCAGGATGAAGGTATGATTGAGGGGTTGGATAATCTCAAATCTTACATAACTAATTATTACAAAAATCTGTTCGGGGCTCCAGAGGAAGGCAACTTCTCCTTGGATGAGACCCGTACGGAGGACATACCCCAAGTTTCCACCGAGGAGAATGACCTTCTAACAGCCGAGTACTCGGAAGATGAGGTTAGAAAGGCAATTTTCCAAATGGAACATAATAAAGCACCGGGACCCGATGGTTTCCCAGCAGAGTTTTACCAAACTTTCTGGGATACTATCAAAGGGGACTTACTTGAATTGTTCGGCTTTCTTCATGCTGGACAATTAGAGTTGTTTCGTCTTAATTTTGGTGAGATAATTTTGTTACCTAAGGTTAATGAGGCAGAAAGGATTCAACAATATAGACCCATTTGCCTTCTTAACGTTAGTTTCAAAATTTTCACAAAAGTGGCCACCATAAGACTTAATACGGTTGCTGATGTCGTAGTTCGTCCTTCGCAAACTGCTTTCATGCAAGGTAGAAACATCCTAGATGGTGTTGTAACTTTACATGAAACGGTTCATGAACTACACTCTAAAAAACTAAATGGGGTTTTGTTAAAATTAGATTTTGAAAAAGCATATGATAAAGTTAAATGGTCTTTTCTTCAACAAACACTCAGAATGAAAGGTTTTTCAGCTGAGTGGCGTGCGTTGATCAATTCTTTTGTGTCTGGAGGAAGCGTTGCCATCAAAGTCAATGACGATGTTGGCAGATACTTTCAGACACTTAAGGGTCTTCGACAGGGCGATCCCTTATCACCAATGCTATTTAATATAGTGGCTGATATGCTCGCTATTATGATCGAACGTGCGAAGAATGATGGTCTCATTGAAGGAGTTATTCCCCACCTTGTGGATGGGGGTTTATCCATCCTTCAATATGCTGACGATACAATTCTTTTTATGGAACATGATCTGGAGAAAGCACAAAACCTGAAGTTGATACTCTCAGCGTTTGAGCAATTATCTGGGCTCAAAATTAATTTCCATAAGAGTGAGTTGTTTTGCTTTGGTGAGGCTATTAATGAGGTCGATGCCTATGCCAGCCTTTTTGGCTGTGGATAAGGCCAATTTCCCATGAGGTATTTGGGTATCCCGATACATTATCGGAGACTCACTCTTGCCGAATGGAAGATCGTTGAAGAGAGACTTCAAAAACGCCTTTCCAGTTGGAAAGGCAAGTTGCTGTCCTTAGGAGGGAGATTAGTGCTAATCAATTCGGTTTTATCGAATATGGTACTGCATATGATCTCCTTCTTTTTATTGCCAAAAGGAGTTCTTCAAAAGATGGATTATTATCGGTCCAGATTCTTTTGGCAAGGGGATAGTGAGAAAAAGAAGTATCGTCTGGCCAAATGGAGTGTCGTTTGCTGTCCTAAGGACCAAGGAGGGCTTGGTATTCATGACCTCTCGGTCAAGAATTCGGCGCTCCTTGGTAAATGGCTCTTTAAGCTACTCACTGAGGACGGGACTTGGCAAACAATTCTTAAAAGGAAATATATTGGCCAAAAAGCGCTATCACAGGTATTATGGAAACCAGGTGATTCGCATTTTTGGGCTGGTCTGATGGCTACAAAGAAGTTTTTCTTTAGCCTAGGAACTTTTTCCATTAAAGATGGATCTGAGATTAGGTTCTGGGAAGACAAGTGGCTTGGTGCTACCTCACTTCGTGAACAATATCCAGCGTTGTACAACATTGTGCGATACAAAGGTGATACTATTGCCAAAGTTTTGGAGAGTTCCCCTCCAAATGTATCGTTCAGAAGAGATTTGTTGGGGCAGAGGTTGCTATCTTGGAACGCCTTACTTCTACGTTTGGCAAATATCCAATTACAACCTGGACATGATGAATTTCGTTGGAATCTTCATGAGAGTGGTAAATTCTCTGTAGCTTCCATGTACAATGCTCTAATCCAACCGGATATTCCATTGGACAAAGTTAGTAATAACAGACTTTGGAAACTGAAGATTCCATTACGGATAAAGGTATTTGGATGGTACCTACGTAAAGGAGTCATCTTAACCAAAGATAACCTTGCAAAGCGGAATTGGCATGGCTGTAGAAAATGTGTTTTCTGCGCTCAAGATGAAACCATTAAACACCTTTTCTTCCAGTGTCGTTTTGCACGTTCTGTATGGTCAGTCATCCAAGTAGCTTCAACCTTATATCCGCCACGCAGTATTGCCAATATTTTTGGTAATTGGCTTAACGGTATAGACCATAGGTTTAAGAAGCATATTAGGGTGGGAGCGATTGCCTTTATTTGGTCGCTATGGCTATGTAGAAATGATAAAGTGTTTAATAACAAACAATCTTCCATGTTGCAGGTTATCTACCGAGGTATCAGCACGCTTCGTTTATGGTCCTCTCTTCAGAGGGTGGAGGACAGAGACCTCTTTATGGAGGTCTGTGTGCGATTGGAGGCTACGGCGAGGGATACTTTTTCCCAACATGGGTGGCCGCATAGTCTTCGTATCGGTCCCTCAGAGTAGGCGAGATTGCAATTGCTCATCATGATATGTAATTTCGCTTTTATCAGATATTGACTTTGGTTTGGGCTGTGTGCATCTTAGTTATGCAGAGGCCGGGTGTAATACTTAAACTTTAAGTAATAAAGCGCTCTTTATCGAAAAAAAAAGTTGTATTTTCAGGGAGAGAACTCCGGCTGAAGCTGAAGAACTAATGGCTAAAATAAGCCGAAATCATGATGATTGGACTCTAGTTGAGCCAGCACCAGCACCAACACCTGCGCCAGTCCTAGAGCCGACACCGAAGAAGAGAGGAATGATTGAATTAAATGATGAAGTTATGAGGGAAGCCAAGAAATCTCTTAAGGAGAAAGGTATTAAGACCAAAGATGTGAAGAATTTACCTCCTATAGAAGAATTATGTAAGCCAATCCCTCACTCATCCACTATTGAGGTACACTCTCTCCAATGCTTTGATGATAGAGATATTCCTTACTCTAAACCTCCTGATCAATGCTTAGATGAGTTAGATAATTTTATTGTTAAGCAAGATAATTTTAATAGAATGGTGCAGAATCATTTATTGGAAAATTCTAGAGCTATTAACAAGTTGCAAGATATTGTGGAGAGAACCTCCAATGATGTGAAGATACTTGTTAAACATTTTCAAATGGTTCAGACTCAAATAGATCAGCTTACCAAGGTGCAAAAAGATTTGCTTGTTAATGCCGCAAGAGAAAAACAAGCGTGTGAAATACGCATAAGAGGAGGTGCTACCACTCAAGACCCCTTGTATCCTGAAGGGCATCCTAAGAGGATCGAGCAAGATTCTCAACGCACTTCAAGTGATGATATTCCTTCCAAGAAGAAGAAGAAGAAGAAGCATAAAACAACTACAGAATCCTCTAAAGCAGGTAAAGATCCTAACAGTGTTTCTGTTTCTGATGCTGAAACTGAACCAGGTGATGCTTCCGACAAAGAAGAAGTTGAAGAGGAACCAGAAAAGATTGATAAGAATGCAAAGTACACCAAAGAAGACTTCATTGCCAACAAGCATGGTAAAGAGAGAGAGAGCCTTGGGTACAGAAACCAATGCATTTTCCTAGTAAGAAACACAAATCCAAGGAAGAAGAACACTACAACAGGTTTTGTGAATGGATGAAACCTTTATTTTTGCAAATTCCTTTGACTGATGCTATTAGAATGTCTCCTTATGCAAAGTATATGAAAGATATTGTCACTAACAAAAGAAAGATTCCTAATGACAAAATTTCCACTTTACTTGCTAATTATTCTTTTGATGGTAAAGTTTCGGAGAAGCTTGGAGATCCAGGTATACGACCTATTCCTTGCTCCATTAAAAATAACTATGTTAGAACTGCTTTATGTGATTTGGGAGCTAGAGTTAGTGTCATGCCTTTTTCTCTTTATAAGAGACTTGATCTAGAAAAATTGGTATCAACTAATATATCTTTATAAATGACTGATAAGTCTACTACTATTCCTATTGGTATATGTGAGAATGTTCCTGTTCAAGTTGCTAACAGTTGTTTAATATTAACTGACTTTGTTGTGTTGGAAATGCCTGAAGATGATAATATGTCTATTATTCTTGGGAGACCTTTTCTAAACACTGCAGGTGCGGTTATTAATTGCAATCAAGGAAAAGTAACTTTTAATGTCAATGACAAAGAGTATACGGTTTATTTTCCCAAGAAGATTGATAGAAAGAATGCTCTAAATTCAATCAAGAATGTTGAGACAATCAGAGTTGGTCAGATTATTTATTCAGAGCAAAAGCCCAAGGAAGAATATAAAATTTTCATGATTGGGACTATGCCTATCAAGGTCGAGGTAACATAAGCATAAAGTGAAATGCAAAGTTTTGCCTCATATAAAATTAGTTTTGTAACAAGACGTGATCAACCTTGTTAACAAAGTGATCTATTATATTATTAAAACAACTAACAACCAATGGTCAAGATTAAACAATTGTCTATTATGACATATCAATGGTCAAGATTAACCAAAGATCTCACGTCGTCCTGAAATAGCCATACCGCAATGACACGCTTGCCTATTTATATTTGTATATGGACTCTTTGTGATTATCGAGAGATATGGATCCACCAAGCAGTCTAGCTTGGTCACGTTATTAACTTCTGACAAGATGCGCGTATACAAATAAAGAAACACACGGTCACGAGAACATACATCGTAGTACCATCAAACTCTGCAATGCCTTGGCTAATACAAATATAGTACAAGATAATAGCCACACAAGAACATCGGATCCTTGCCAGCATATAAGCACACGTCGCGATGCCGATACACGGAGCGCACCGAAAGCAAGCCATTAACATATATCGAATACGCACACACTCCACGGCTTGACGCTGGACGATCGAAACTCTCAAATACATGCCTGCAAGTTTGCAACCCTCTGGCGCCTGATGAAGCCCAGATTGCAACACATTCAATACGCCAGAGACAAACAAGGGCGGCCAATGGATCTAAACAAGTCACACGGTGGCAACACAGTTGATCTAAACAAGTGCCCACTCCATATGAGTTTACCACATCAAGAGCAGTAGCAGATTCAAAAACATCTTTAGGCATAAGGAAAAATTAAGACATAATATCACAATGAGCATGAAAAGTTTCACCATTGATAGTGATTTTCACCATAGGGAACCAACTTGAAGGTTTGGAATTTATTGGCATAATCATGATACTCGTGCATCATACCATAACATTCTTGTAAACAAGCAGTATGAGTCTCAAGAGTATTTAATCTAGCAACAATGCTCACAAGAGAAGAATCAAAATCACTCGGTGTTGGGGATATACCAAATAGGTATACTAGCGACGTAGTCCTAAACCAGCAAGCCAAGGTGGCCCATGGAGGTGGTATGTGTTGGTGTTCTGGATACTGGGGTATCCTGGTCCACCTGCTCCTGGGCCCCTTCAACGGCCCAGCTTCGGCCCAGGGGTAAACCAATGACCGAAGCCCAACAAAGAAGACCCTCATGAGGAGGCGCCTCATGAGGAGAATGACGACTAAAACTGCTAAGGACCATAAGACCTCCTCGCGAGCTGTTCCTCGTGAGGGGATGGACCACATCCACATCAGCTCAGTACGTTCCCATGCTGAGCAAGAAGATACGGATGGAAGACAGTGTACCATCCATGCTACCCCGATAGGGGGGAGACCAGCTCCTGCCATGCCCGCATAAAGCTGCACAGTGGTTGTTGACCACCCCCCTAAAAATAGGGTGGATGGTGCAGGGCGCCAGAGGAGGACGTCAGCCTCCTCCACCCACTCTTGTGGACCGGCACCACTACTCTACGAAGACTACGACCACCGAAGACCGAAGACAACAGCTGTCCCCTTCCTTGGCCGTTTGTGGCAACCCCTTCCCCAAGATGATAAGGGGAAGGAGGACCTAGACGCTATAAAAGGAGGGGAGCCGCCCCTTAGAAGGGATCCGATCTTCATATCCAGGCTTCTAGATAGGCTAAGTTGGTTCTTCTACCTCCGGCCAGCTAGAGCTCTGTAACAAAGGCCTTGTACTCCTCGCAAGGTATCGCGTCGTAATACAAGAAGGCAGGAAGTAGGGGTTTTACCTCACCATGAGGGCCCTGAACCTGGGTAAAGCTCGGTGTCTCTCTCTGTCATGCGTTGTGCTCTCCGGCATCTCGAGGCTTCCATCGCCGTGTTTTGTTGCGATCTAGATCTCACGGTACAGCCCCCTGCATTCGAATCTTTGGGTCCGTCATGTGGTACCCCATGTTCTTGCGACATGAAATCCCTCGACATTTGGCGCACTAGGTAGGGGGCTGTGGTGTGTTTCTTCTAGATCTGCTTCGACATGGCTGACGCCAATACAAGGCTCGAGCGTCTTCATCGCCGCAATGCTGTTTGAGGAAATACCGAGCCCATCATCCATCGCCAACACGTCTCGGCCAAGGAGGAAGAGGAGGAAGATCTTGAGTCCTCCTATGTCCCGTCCGGGCGTACAGAGCCTTCACTCTCCTTCACCGCCACTGCTACTTCTTGCGCTCGTTCTGGGAGTCAGCTGGCCCCTGCGCAGGCTCTCGCCATGGCGCGGGAGCTGCTGCGCTATCAACCCACCGCGGACGGGCGTGAGGGGTGGTGCGCTCGAATTGCCGAGCTCGCCGCCATCGCCAATGAAGACCCGGCCTTGGGAGGAGCCCAGGGTGCGGGGGAACCAGATCCGCCGGTGGGGCACCATGCCTCGGGCGCCGAGGATGGGAAGGCTGCCCAGGCCCAGAAGGTGGTTTCCCATGCGGCATCTTCGCCGCGCGGGGAGCCCAGCTGCCAAATCGTCCAACACGCTCTGAAAGATGCATGTGTCTCCCTCGAGCGCAGCCGCGAAAATCACGACCGCACCATCAACGACATCGGCAAAGCTGGCAAGAACATCAAGGCCACCGGGGATCCCATCTACAACCCCGGGTGCCTTGCTCTCTCTCACCAGCAACACTACATGGTTTGGCCCAACAAGTTCAGGTCAGACATCGGCGCGCGTTATGATGGAACCTCCAACCACGTCGAGTTTCTCCAGCTCTATGTCGTCGCCATTTAGGCTGCGTTTGGAGACCAGCGTGTGATGGCAAATTGGTTTCCCATGGCCCTCAAGGACGCTCCACGGACTTGGCTCATGAATCTTCCACACGAATCTGTAACTTCGTGGGAGGATCTGTGCTATCAGTTTGTCGCCAACTTCATGCCTACATAAGAGCGCCCCTCCACCAAGAATGATCTCAAGGCGGTGTGTCAGTACAAGGGCGAAACACTTCGCCAGTACATCCAACGCTTCAGCCAGATGAGGAACAAGATTCCTCGGATCTCCTATGAGGAGGTTATCTCCGTGTTCTCCACGAGCATCGCTGACATCAAGATGAAGGAAAAGCTGTCCGTGAATGATGAGCTGACTTCCGTCATCAGGCTCTTTGAGATTGCCGACAGATGCGCCAAGGACGAGGAGGGGAGGCTCTTCGTGCACAATCTGCCGGAGGCGCTTCCCCCAAAGCCCAAGTCCAAGGACCATAAGTGTACGGAGGCTGCTGCCCTCGCGGCGGAACCTGATCATAAATAGCACCGCAGGGACTGCTCCGAGCGTGATAAGGGTGGACTCCATCGCTACTGCATCCTCCACAAGAAGGACACCCATAATATGGACGATTTTTAGGTAGTACAAAAATTTCATGAAGAGAATGGAGTCACCAAGCGCCGTGGGAGTAGCCGTAGCTACGGCAAAGGTGGATCAAGGGGCAACCGCCACGACGACGACCGGGACGAAGGTCGCCGCCGTGATGGTCCGTCACGTGTAGATCCCGAGTCGCTACCGCTACCTCCACCGACAAACGATCACCAAGAGGAGAACCAGGGGGCTATCAAGAGCCGTGAAGCTTCGCCGCTTGCCTCTTGGGTGGAGCCCAAGCTCCTTTGTCTAATCGTCACTTCAAGCAGCTGTCGCGGGAGATCACGGCGGCGCAGCCCAATGTCAACAGCCACAGGTTGAAGTGGTCTACCAACAAGATCGGCTTCAATGAGGAGGACCATCCAATCTCCACTAAGGCCATGGAATTCCCCTCTTGTGCACGCCTATGATCAACAACATCGCCGTCAACTGCACTCTTATTGATGGAGGGGCGGGCCTCAACATTATCTCCATCGAGGTCTTCGAGAAGAAGCAAGTGCCGTACCATCGGCTCATGCCAACCCGGCCATTCTTCGGAGTGACAGAGGGTTCTACAACGCCTATCGGGCAAGTACGCCTACCCATCACTTTTGGCACCAGGGACAACTACAGGACAGAAAGCCTCGACTTCGACGTCGCCTACATCGTGCTGCCTTACAACACCAGCCTGGGCTACCCAGCCTTGGCAAGATTCATGGCGGCAACGCATCACGGCTTCAACGTCCTCAAGATTCCTTGCACCAACGGCACGATCACCTTGCGCTGCAATGAAAAGGATGCTCTCTGCTCTGTAGAGCATATCTACCGTGAGGCCGCCACCATGTTCCCCGCCGATGAAGATCTGCTGGAACACTCGGGTGACCTCACGAGGAAGAAGCAACTCGTGTCGCAAGAGCAAGCCACTGGAAAGAAGGCCTCTCTCGAGCCCCTCCTGCCGGGCTTGTCAGGGACGAAGTTTGCCACCTCTACTCGACTATGCCAAGCGAGGACCTGGTCCATCCAATGCTGGACATGAGAATTAGTGAAGCTGCGGTACCCTCAGGGAGGAGGCCCTAGTTTACCCAAGAGCGCTCTGCTACAAAGAAGGTCCCACTCCAAGCTAGGGGCTGCGAAAACTTCATCACCATCGAGGCAGGGCTTTCCCCCAAATAGGAAAGCACGCTCATCACCTTCCTGCGGGCAAACTCTGACATGTTTGCTTGGACTCTGTCAGATATGCCCGGCGTCCCCAGGGAGGAGATTGAGCAGCACTTAGCCGTGTGCCCTCAGGCACACCCCATGAAGCAAAAGACAAGGAAGCAAGCGCAAGAGAAACAAGACTTCATCGTCCAAGAGATAGAGAAGCTAAAGAAGGCCAAGTTGATACACGAGGTAGCCCACCCCACCTAGATTGCCAATCCGGTGGTCGTCCCAAAGGCTAACGGTAGTGGGCGCCTCTGCGTGGACTTTACAAGTCTCAACAAAGCCTGTCCTAAGGACTCCACCACCAGATGCGACCTCCTTTGCTTCTTGGATGCCTTCTCCGGTTATCATCAAATCAAGATGGCAAGGGAGGATGAAGAAAAGACTACCTTCATCACACCCTGCGGTGTGTACTACTACGTCTGCATGCCCTTCGGCCTGAAGAACGCAGGAGCAACATTCCAAAGACTCATGCGCAAGGCCTTGGGGGCTCAGATGAGAAGAAATGCAGAAGCTTACGTTGACGACATCATCGTCAAAACCCGTGAGAGTCATACCTTCATTGAAGACTTGGAGGAAACCTTCACCAACCTGAGAAAGGTAAACATCAAGCTCAACCCCGCTAAGTGCGCCTTCGGCGTACCGTCGAGCAAGTTGCTGGGGTTCCTCGTGTCTCATCGCGGGATAGTCGCAAACCCCGACAAGGTGAAGGCCATCGAAGAAATGCTTCCTCCGCGCAACCTTAAGGAGATGCAACATCTCGCGGGATGCATGGCAGCCTTGGGGTGCTTCATCGCGAGGAGCGGAGAAAAGGCCCTGCCTTTCTTCAAGCTCATGAAGCGCACTGGGAAGTTCGAGTGGACTCTGGAAGATGACAAGGCCTTTGCCGAGCTGAAGAGGTATCTCACGAGCCCACCGATCATGGTTGCCCCAACGTTCCCCGAGCCCTTGTTACTCTACATCACGGCGACTCCAAGAACTACAAGTGATGTCCTTGTTGCTGAGCGGGATGCTAAGGTAATTGCCAAAGAGAAAATCAATCCTCCATTCCCGGGGGCTCCTCCTGAGGGAGAGGCAGCAATTCCCACTGCCCCTCGTGAGGAGCTGCCAGCTGCAACTTCGCCGACTGAGCCACTATTGCAGAGTGATGCTCCTAATCTCCATGAGGAGAAAACTCCTAAAGACACCACCTGTCGTGGGAATTTAGAGACAGTAGCCATGGGGATGGCTTAACGAAGGGGCTCGACAGTGTGCGACGATGGGTCCGGCTCGGGATTGTGCCAACTGAGACACCTCGGTTTACCTAGGTTTAGGGCCCTCCACGCCGGAGGTCAAACCCCTACTTCTTGCCTTGTTTCATATTATCTTTATAGTGGTTACAACGCTCCTCGAGCTGTTCGGTCTAGAGAAGGAAGAAGAAGATCGGGATCCCCTAGTCTAAGGGTCCAGACCCCCTTATATAGGCGGGGGTCTGGTTACAGGTTAGGTGGCCGGCTGTCCAGCCGCCGGCTCCTCCGTGGCTGCGTCTTTGGCATGATCTTCTGGGCCTCCTCTGTCCTCGTCTGACGATTGCACTTTATAAAGCGCCTCTTCCCCCTTGGACCGGCATCTGGGAGGCATATGCCCTCCCTTTTGCCTCAGATCCTTTCGTGGGGAAGGCTCTTGCTCGCTGGTTGGTGGAGTCCAGACGTGGCGTGCGTCACTCCCATCCTTTGCCTCTGTCGATCTTGTCGGGGCCAGGCCACTTTCGGTGAAACAATCATTGGAGGAATCTTGTCTTCATCGCCCGGCTCTGGCTCTCCTCGGTGGAGTCGCCAGCTGGCTGCTGGTGCAACCGGCCCTTCGGACTGAGCCGGTCTTCTTATCTTAGCGCCGTGGAGATTCCTGGGACGCCAGCAGGCAGATAGCATGGCCCTTGGCATGCCCCGGAAGTCATCCCCACGACACTAGCCCCCAAAACTGGCGAAGTCTCATGGGTTTGCATGGGGCTTCAGCGAGTTCTTTTCCTCGCCAAAGTCTTGTTCATTTCCGTCGAAGTCCCAGGATTCCTCGTCCGGCCGAGAGGTTGTTGGTCTTGAAAACAAGTCTCGTGGAGCTTCACCGGCTGTCTCGGGACGCGCCGGCTCCAAGTCCGGTCCGGCTGGCGACCGCCATGCGGCCGCTAGCCGGTACACGGCCCCTTGGAACTTGTGCCGCTTCGGGTTCTGATCCCACGCTGCGGCCAGCGCTGTGCTATAGTGTCATGTCTTGTCGTTTGGACTCTTCGGTCTCCGTAACGATTCCAGAGAACGTCATGTGGCGAGACGAGGCTTACGTCAGTGATGCGTCCCATCGAAATGCCACGCGTTTGATTTACTCACATTAAACCAACTTGGCTTTCCATGCCTCGCCGTCCTTTAAAGTCTCGGAGCTCTCGAGGGTTTTTCCCCATGCCCGAGCACCTTCACTCTTCCTCTTCACCGAGCGGTTCCCTCAGCATCTCCAGCTCAGCTCCTTTGCCTCAATGTTGTCGACCACAGCCCTTAGCGGAGCCGGGGCCGGAGTCCCCAGCGGATCGGGCAGGCGCAAGCGTGGCCGCCTGTTCGGGAGCAGGAACAGGGCGAAGGACCCGGCGGCGACGCCACTGGTTCCTCGCAGACACGGCAACCCACCGGACAGCCGCAACAAGAAGACCTTGGCAGTACTCGCGGCTGCGGCTGCCGCGGAGTCTGCTGGGGCGGCTCCCGCCGCCGCCGTCGCTGCGGCCCCTGCAGGGGTGGTAGCCTTGGCCGCCACCAACGTCGCGGCCCCCGCGGGCGCAACCTCTGTCGCCGGCCTCGCCGCGACTCCCCTACAGGCGGTGGCCGCCATCATCGGCGCCGCGATTGCGGTTGGAGCGACTCCCCCGGGCCTCACTGGCGCAGGTGTCGGCTGCTCATCCGGTGCGGCCGCCGCCAAAGCGCGCAAGCCCTGGTGCTCGCTGCCGCGGCAGCGGCTCTCCTACACCCTGAAGCATGGATACACCACCTTCGTGGTGCTTCTGTGGGCCGGGTGCGAGGAACGCCTGACGCTCCCTGCCAGTTTTGTCGGCACCATGGGAAGGAACCCACCGACGAGCATCATGGTGGAGGAGGGCAGCGGTGGCCAGCCCCTGTACCTCGTCGAGATCCTCCATGACGAGCAGGGGAAGAGCTACCTCACCGACGACTAGACGAGGTTCATCGACGACTACGACCTCAAGTGCGGCTGGTCCCTCATCATGACCCACCGCGCTGGGTCGCCCGTCCTCTGCATCCGCGTCATCGACACCTCCGGCTGCGCCCACGCCTACTCCCCCTGGCCGTGATCGGCGAGCGCCCCCAAAGCCCCTTCCTTGACGACGGCTTCGTCAATGGAGGTCTGGGAACTTAGGGGGGGGGAGTATCTTTTGTTGTCTCGGCCCTTAGCGTGGCCTATATTATGTAACCGCCCGTCAGATGTTAAGAACTCTTTAATTTTCTGCAAGTCTTTATTTATCTTTCTTCATTTGCTATGTGCTCGTTCTTGCACGAATGTTCTCTGCTTTCATTGAGGCGCAGTGATGGTTTCACAGTTAGGATCCCTCCCACGCTAGAACCGTCACTGCGCAAGCTCGTAGGTAGGGGCTAAGATAGCCACCAACTTACACAGACGTTCCTAGCGAGGTCTTCCGGTTTCAGCGTGGAGGGAGAAATGCCTCTGATGGCCGGCTTCAGGAGATGCAAATTAGCACCAGCTTGAGGAGACAGAAATGGAAGCTAAGTCCTGTGCCGGCTCGAGCGAGGCCGGAGCTGGCATGTCTCCCTTTCTCGAGCTTTCGCGTAACCCTTGCCACGGCTGGAGTAAACCTCCAGATCTCTAGCTTTAGCCATTTCTTTGCGAATGCTAGATTTCAATTTGAATGCTCTTTTGCTAGTCATGTCGCAGTGCCAACTGACCGGACAGCTGGCGAGGGACTAGAGCCGGTCTACTTCTAAGGGCCAATTCCCCTTCCCCCTAGCCCTCGAGTTTTGGGGCAGCTGGAATGACAGCTGGCTTGAAACTAGCCTGTCCGCATATGGTGCCAATGTCGAGTGAGGCAGCTCTAGCTTCGAACCTCTGTGACATGGCTGTACAGCCTAAACATCGAGAAACTATGATCATCGACCATTTGCTGGCCTGCCTTAGCCCGGTTCCCTCAACTTTTTCCTTAATCTCCCCACCCTTCGGCCCTTCTACCCCCAACCGGCAGCCTTGTGCCGGTTGGTCTCCCTTGGGCCGGCAGCCGAATGTCGGCCTAGGGTGGGAGCGTGCCGCGGGGTGAGAAGTAGTACTTCGGTTTGTCGGGCACCCGGCTCAGGCTAGCCAACGCATGGTTAACGAGCACTGTCTTCAACACTTAGTTGAGCGACCCTTTATCGTTTACGGTTTTTCTCTATGGCTTTCCTTCGTATGTGGCCTGCCGGCTCCTATCCGCCCGGCTGTGCAGAGCCGGGAGATGGAGGTAACACGTAGTACTCATCCGGCTGACGAGGAATCGATCATTTTTACGCAAAACATACACGAAGTATTTTCCTCGGAGCCGGCCGTAACTTGCCGCTCCGTTATCCTTTATTCATTGACAAGTTTTTCGGGGTACAAGCTTTGGCCTTAGCAGAAGAAAGGTCTTAGGAGATTGACATTCCACATACGCTCCGTCTCCTTGTCAGAATTATCTGCCTTGTTCCTCCTGGGCTCTTGTGCGTCGATGAGGTAGTATGCCCCATTGCCTAGCACCCGGCTGACAATGAACGGTCCTTCCCAAGGAGAGGATAGCTTGTGCATGCCTTTAGTGCTTTGGACCAGCCGGAGTACGAGATCTCCTTCGCGAAACACGAGTGGACGGATCTTCCGGCTGTGGTATCGTCGCAGCTGCTGCTGATAGAGCGCTGATCTGGCCAAGGCCTACTCTTGTGCCTCCTCGAGGAGGGCGACACCATATTCACGAGCTTCTTTTGCTTGCTTCTTTGTGTACTGGACAACTCTGGGCGCATCGAATTCGATGTCAGTGGGTAGCACCGCTTCTGCTCCATAGACCAGGAAGAAGGGCGTGACGCCGACTGAGCGATTTGGAGTAGTGCGCAGGCTCCAGAGTACTAAGGGCAGCTCTTCGACCCAACAGCCAGCTGAACGCTCGAGAGGCTTGACCAACCTTGGTTTAATGCCGGCCAGGATCAGCCCATTTGCTTTAACCACTTGCCCATTAGACTAAGGATGCGCCACTGATGCTAAGTCCAGACGGATGCCCTTCTGGCCACAGTATTCAGTGAAGACTCCCTTTGCGAAGTTTGTCCCATTTTCAGTGATGATGCTGTGGGGAACTCCATATCTCGTGATGATCTCATTGAAGAACTTGATGGTGGACGAGCCGTCAAGTTTTTTGATTGGCTTGGCCTCGATCCACTTGGTGAACTTGTCCACTGCGACCAGCAGATGCGTCAAGCCCCTGGGTGCGGTCTTGAATGGTCCTACCATGACAGCGAATGGCCAGGTGAGCGGGATGGTCTTGAGGGCTACCGCTGGAGTGTTCTGATGCTTGGAGAAGTGCTGGCAGCCATTGCACTGCTTCACCAGTTGTTCTGCGTCCTTCTGGGCCGTCGGCCAATAGAAACCATGGCGGAAGGCTTTGGCCACCAAGGCTCTGGAAGATGCATGATGCCCGCACTCCCCATGATGTATCTCTCTCAGCAGCTTTATCCCATACTCCGGCTTGATACACTTCTGGAAGATTCCAGACACGCTGTGCTTGTACAGCTCGCTGTTGATGATGGTGTATGCTTGTGCGCGACGCTGAAGTCGCCTGGCTTCCACTTCGTCTTGCGGCAAGTCCCCAGTGATGAGTTAGTTGGAGAATGGCTCCGCCCAGGATGGTATCTCCCGTATGTGGAAGACACTGGCGACCAGGGGATCAGCAGCCCCCGGGTCCGTCGTCATGCCGGCTTCGTCTGTTGGCCGGCTGTGGGGGCCAGCCTAGAGACGGCAGCCCCCGAGTCCTTCGTCGATCCGGCCACGCTAGGCTGGCCGGCTGCTTCCTTCAGCCCTCAGGCGGCAGCCCCTGGGTCCGGTGGTGGCACCTAAGCTGGGGCGGGGTCTCTGGGCACGTAGATAGAGGTGGACTCCGGCGAGGGCTTGATGGACGGCTTGCGGATGATCTCCAATGACACCCCAGCTAGGATATTTTGCTTGGTGGAGCTGATCTTGAATAGCCGGTCCGCCTCGTCGTTGTTTGCTCTAGGGACGTGGTGAAACTCGCAGCCCTCGAAGAATCCACAGAGCTGCTGCACGTAGAAGCGGTAGGAGGCCATGTTGGCGTCCTTGGCGTCCCATTCCCCTGAGACCTGGTCCACCACCAGGTCGGAGTCTCCGAAGCAGAGGATCCTCCGAATGCCAATTTCCTTGGCCAGCTTGAGCCCATGCACCAGGGCTTCATATTCGGCGATGTTGTTCGATGCACGGAAGTGCATCTGCAGCACGTACTGCAGCTTGTCTCCCTTGGGAGAGGTGAGGATGACGCCAGCTCCCAAGCCCTCGAGCATCTTGGAGCCATCGAAGTTCATGCGCCAGTGTGTTGAATCCGGAGCCGGCGGCAAGTACTGGTGCTCTCCCTAGTTAGCGAAGAAATCCGCTATGATCTGCGACTTGATCGTCGTCCTGGGCTTGTACTGAATGGTATGAGCGGCAAGCTCGATCACCCAATTAGCCACTCTGCCCATTGCATGCTTGCACCCTATGATCTCCGAGAGTGGAGTGGTGCTCACCATCGTGATCGGATGCTCCTCGAAGTAGTGCTTCAGCTTCTTGGCCGCCAGGTACACGCCATACGCGACCTTCTGGTAGTGCGGGTAGTTTTGCTTGGAGAGAGTGAGCACCTCACTCAGATAGTACACCAGGCGCTGAATCGGCAGCTCCTTGCCTTCCTCGGTGCGCTCCACCACGATTACGACACTGATAACTCACGGAGTAGCTGTGATGTAGAGTAGCATTGGCTCCTGCGGAGCCGGCGCTGCCAAGATTGGTGCGGTAGACAAGGCTCACTTGAGGTCGTTGAAGGCATCATCGGCATGCTGGGACCAAACAAAATGGTCCGTCTTCTTCATCAGCTGGTACAGCGGCATGGCCTTCTCCACGAGCCGGCTGACGAACCGGCTGAGCGAGGCCAAACATCCAGCAAACTTCTGCACATCCCTGAGCTGTGTGGGTGGCTCTAGGGCCTCGATGGCTTTTATCTTTGAGGGGTTAGCCTCAATCCCACGCTGGAAAATGATATAACCTAGGAGCTGTCTAGCCGGCATGCCAAAGGTGCACTTCTCCGAATTGAGCTTCATGCGATAGCGCTGCAGGTTGGCAAAGGTCTCCTTGAGATCGTCCAGGAGCGTGCTGCTCTGTTTGGTTTTCACCACCATGTCGTCCACATAAGCGTGCATGTTTCTCCCAATCTGCCCTCGCAGACATCACTGCATGGTTCGCTGGTAAGTGGCTCCAGCATTCTTCAGGCCAAATGGCATGGTGACGTAGCAGTAGGCTCCATATGGGGTGATGAAGGACGTCTTGATCTGATCTGGCTGGTAGAGTGGGATTTGGTGATAGCCTGAGTAGGCATCCAGGAAGGACAGCAGGTCACAACCTGCTATGGAATCGATCTCCTGGTCGATGCACAGTAGCGCGAAGGGATCCTTGGGGCAAGCCTTGTTGAGGCTAGTGTAGTCGATACACATGCGCCAAGTGTTGTTCTTCTTCAGGACCAAGACTGGGTTCGCCAACCAATCAGGGTAAAATACCTCCATGATGAAGCCGGCTGCGAGGAACCGGGTAATCTCCTCACCAATGGCTTTCCTTTTCTCTTATGCAAAGCGCCGCAATGGTTGCTTGACCGAATTGGCATCTAACCGGACGTTGAGTGAGTGCTCAGCCAGCTCCCTCAGCACACCTAGCATGTCCTTTGGAGACCATGCGAAGATGTCCCGATTCTCACGGAGGAAGCTGGTGTGCTCGCTTTCCTATTTGGCAGACAAGCCAGTGTCGATGATGACGTACTTGGAGGGATCACTCTCGTCCAACAGGATCTTCTTGGTGTCGTCGGCTGGCTTGACCTGCTCCATGGGCAACTAGCGGACCGACACGTCTTGCTGGGCTAGCTCCACGCGATGGAGAAGTTGCCGCTTCTCCTCGGCGATGACCAACGCTTCTGCTAGCTGCGAGCTCTCCTTGGCGCATGCCAGAGACTTCTTGAAGCTTCCCGAGACTGTGAACACACCTCTGGGTCCTGGGAGCTTCATCTTCAGATAGGCGTAATGCGGCACCGCCATGAACTTGGCCAGGGCTGGGCGGCCAAGCAGCGCATGGTAGGACTGTTGATGTCCACCACCTTGAACCAGACAGGTTCGCGGCGGCTGTTACCTTTCTCCCCGAAGAGAACCTCCAGCTGCACCTTGGCCATAGGGGTGCATGAATGCCCAGGCACGATGCCATGGAAGGTGAGCCGGCTCGGTTTCAGCTGAGCAAGCGGGATGCCCAGCTTCTCCATAGAGCTCCGGTAAAGAAGGTTGATGCTGCTGCCACCGTCGATGAGCACGCGGGAGAACCGGCATGTGTGCGTATCAGAGCACATGACGGGATCTAGGACCAGAGCATATTCTCCAGGGCTGGGCATCAGTCGCGGATGGTCCTCGCGCCCCCAGGTGATGTCTGCCTGAGACCAGTGCATGAACTGGGGTTCTGCAGTCATGACAGCGTTCACCTCCGCCTCGTACCAAAGGTCGTTCCTTTTGTCTTTACCTGGGGTGGTAAAGATGTGATACTACTCAACATCCGCCGGAAAGTCATCATCACCTTGGTCCGGCTTGTCGCCAGTCGGCTCGTGCTGTTGGTCCTCCTGACCTCTAGCTGGCTGCGCTTGTGAGGCTCTAGGGAGCTGCCGAGCGCGTTGCTCCAGCTCTCTCATGAACCGGCACTAACGCGTGGAGTGGGTCGCTTCCCTGCCAGGGGTGTTGTGGAATTTGCATGGCTGGTCAAGCGCAGCATCGAGGGTGTATTTGCCCTCTTTGCGCCCCTGACCGCTGCCGACGGCCCCCGAGCCTCCTTTGTCAGACGCCGCTCGCTTTGAGCTAGCAGATCCCTTGGGGAGCGCCTTTATGTGGTCAAGCCACAGATGGATGTGTAGGGCCGGTTGGCGAGCTTGAGGCTCTAGCCTTGGCGTCGGCGCCGGGAATTGGTTTGGCCTGCCAGCTCCGCCGGCCTGCTGGGCGCGGTGGCCTCGAGCGTTGCAGCTCGGCGCACGACCGCCCTGTCCGCGCCCTCCGCGGCCTTGGCTTGCCGACGGTGACCGCTGGATCTGGCCAGGGCCCTTGGCGACGAAGCCGCGCAGCGGGTCATGAGCTAGCTCGACTGGTGCGTCTCCATGCACGTCGTAGAACTCACTGAGTGTGGTGCTCGCACGGCGCCGGTCGATATCATCCTCAGCCACCTTGCTGAGGAGTACGAGGCGTGTCTGCTCTAGGGCCTTCGCAACCTGGATGGGGTCGATGACATGGTCGAGTGGTGCATGCAGGTCCACCACGGCGACATCCGGGGTGTCCTGATCTGGGAGCGGAGCGTCCTGCTCTTGTGGAGGAAGGCGTTCGAGCGGCGGGCACGCGGGGCGCAGTGAGTCGCCGCCCTCCTCTTCTCCCAGGTCCATAACCTTGACCATGGCGCCAAGGTCGCTGCTTTCACTGCAGCACGAGCCTCCGTCGCTGAGAGGGTCAAAAATGTCGGTCACCTCCTCCAGGAAGGGCTTTGGCGACATAGAAGCGGTGGCTGCCGACGTCGAGGAAGGAGCTGCTGTTGCCGAAGCCATTCTTGAAGCATGCTAAATTGTCACTGACGCAGTCGAAGGTGCCGAACCTCCAGACAAGGCCGGAGGTGACCTTCTCGCCAAGAGCCGATGAGGGTCCAGGCCGGAACTTGACTCCGGTCGCTGCTACACGTTGCGCCACGGTGGGGGCCAACTATCGTGGGAATTTAGACACAGTAGCCATGGGGATGGCTTAACGAAGGGGCTCGATGGTGTGCGACGATGGGTCCGGCTCGGGATTGTGCCAACTGAGACACCTCAGTTTACCCAGGTTCAGGGCCCTCCACGCCAGAGGGAAAACCCCTACTTCCTGCCTTGTTTCGTATTATCTTCATAGTGGTTACAACGCTCCTTGAGCTGTTCGGTCTAGAGGAGGAAGAAGAAGATCGGGATCCCCTAGTCTAAGGGTCCAGACCCCCTTATATAGGCGGGGGTCTGGTTACAGGTTAGGTGGCCGGCTGTCGGCTCCTCCGTGGCTGCGTCTTCGGCGTGATCTTCTGGCCCTCCTCTGTCCTCGTCTGACGATTGCACTTTATAAAGCGCCTTTTCCTCCTTGGACCGGCATCTGGGAGGCATATGCCTGATACGTCTCAAACGTATCTATAATTTTTGATGCTCCATGCTTGTTTTTACACCATTTGCCTATTGTTTCGTTACACTTAGTGGCACTTTTATGCATTTTCCGGAACTAACCTATTAACGAAGTGCCACAGTGCCAGTTCCCTGTTTTCTGCTATTTTTGTGTTTCAGAGTGATACACAGGAAATATTCTCGGAATTGGACAAAACCACATCCTGAAGTCTTATTTTACCCGGAAGCTTCTAGAGATCTGAAGAGGAGTAGGAGGGGGGCCACCAGGGCCCCACACGTAGGGGCGGCGCGGCCAGCCCCCTGGCCGCGCCGGGCTCGCGTGAGGCACCTGGCCCCTCCTCTGACATCGCCCCTTCGCCTATAAAGACCCCCCGACGGAAAAAACCTAAGGGCCCGATCAGTTTTCCAGAACACATTGCGATCCGCCGCCGCCGTCGACCCGAAGATCGGGAGGGTCCAGAAGCTCTTCCCGGCACCCTGCCGGAGAGGGGAATCGCCATCGGAGGTCTTCTTCATCGCCATGCTTGCCTCCGGAGCGATGAGTGAGTAGTCTACCTTGGACTATGGGTCCATAGCAGTAGCTAGATGGTTGTCTTCTCCACCATGTGCTTCATGTTTAGATCTCATGAGCTGCCCTACATGATTGAGATCACCGTTATGTAATTCTACATGTTTGGTTTGTTGGGATCCGATGAATATTGGTGTTTATGATTAAGTTGATGTACTGAATTATATCTTTTGTTATCTCTATGTTGTTTATGATCTTGCATGCTCTCCGTTGTTAGTAGCTATCTTGGCCGAGTAGTTGCTAGTGACTCCAAGAGGGGGTATTTATGCTCGATAGTGGGTTCATGCCTCTATTTCACCTGGGGGAGTGACAGAAACCTCTAAGGTGGTAGATGTGCTGTTGCTACTAGGGAGAAAACAACATTCATATGCTCAAGGGCATATGCTTTGTTTACATTACACACTTTGCTTAATGCAATTATCTGTTGTTCGCAACTTAGTACTTCTAGGGTGTTCGGATTGATATCCCCGGGAGTGGATTTTTAGTCATAGATGCAGTTGGATGGCGGTCTATGTATTTTGTTGTAATGCCCAGAGTAAATCTCATAGTGATCTGCTTGACATATCACGTTTATCTTTATTCTATCAATTGCCCAACTGTAATTTGTTTACCCAGCATGTGTTATTTATCTATGGAGAGACACCACTAGTGAACTGTAGACCCCGGTCCTATTTCCATCATATTGCTATCAACTGTTTACTTTACTTGTACTGTTTACTTTACTCGCATACTATATTGTTTTCCACTCGATACGCTCATAACCTTTGTTTCAAGCAAACCGATGAGATTGACAACCTCATCGCAAGTTGGGAACAAAGTATTTGTTTGTGTGTGTGCAAGTTCCGCATCACCTTCAGTCGTCATTGTCTCTCCTCTCCTGACCGACATTAAACCTTGGTTTCTTAACTGAGGGAAAACTAGCTGCTATACTCATCATACCTTCCTCTTGGGGTTCCCAACGGGCTGGTTATCCACCACGCACAAGGACCGTCTGCTCCCACGTCAACCACACGCCATCAGCTTATTTTCTGGCGCCATCAACCGGTAGCAGCTCATTTTCTGGCGCCGTTGCCGGGGAGGAAGAGAAGACTTCTGCGAGGGGAGTTTTTCGCACACACATTCTTTACTTTGTTTTATTGTTTTGCTTTACTTTATTTATTTTACCTACATCGTTTTATATCAAAAACCCAAAAAAATTAGAATCCTTGGTAGTTGCTATTTCTTTACTTTTAGTTTATTATGTCTAGTTCAGTTGCTATTACTATGTCTCCCGAGGACATGATTTTTACTTTTAAGCAGAAAGATGAGGAAAGCTTTAAAGAAGCTTGGTCTAGAATTTATGATTGGCATGGAAAAACTGAACCAAAAATGACTTTGAGTTTGCTTCTTAGTAGCTTTTACTTTGGACTTTCTCTTCGTTATAGATATGCTTTGGATGCTACTGCAGAAGGAGATTTCCTTCATTGTGATGGAGATCAAGCCTTCAATATTATAAAAAAGTTGATTACAATTTATAGCATGCCAACCTATTTTGATTCCTCTCTTGTGTGCATTTTTAATAGACTTAATACTCTTGAGACTCATACTGCTAGTTTGAATTCTTGCTACAATACTTTGCGCCAGCATTTTGATTATGTGCCAACAAATACTGAACCTTCGAGTTGGTATCCTACAATAAAAATCACCATTAGTGGTGAAACTTTTCATGCTCGTTGTGATATTATGTCTGAATTTTGTCTCATGCCAAAGGATGTTTATGAATCTTCGAGCCTTTGGAAGCTTTCTGAGGGAGGAGAAGAAATTTCTCTTACTAACAATGCCACTATATTTCCCCTTGGAATAGCTAAAGGAGTCTTTACAAAAGTCCTAGGAAGAATTATATCTACTGATTATCTTGTTATTGAATGCGTAGGAAAAGGACAAATCATACTTGGAAGATCCATTCTGAAGCTCCTGGGCGCCGTCATCGATGTGGGAAAAGGCAATATAACATTTACCTCTCCACCTTGCAATAACCATGTCTTTCCTAGAGTCAAGAGAAAAGGTAAGAAAGGAAGATGTAAGGCACGTGCTGATCCTAGCACTTCATCACTTGATATTACTTGATTCGCAATTTTCTGCGCCTAGCTCAAAGGCGTTAAAGAAAAGCACTCTTGAGAGATAACCCAATGTTTTCTTTTTTAGTACTTTTTCTTTTATTTGAGTCTTGGAAGTCATTACTACTGTAATGACCGCTCCTTATCTTGTTTATTTCGTTTTTGTGCCAAGAGAAGCCTCTAATTTGAGTGAGGTAAAGATTTGGGGATGTTGCTGTCCTGAAACTGTTTTCAGTGTTGCACCGTAAAAATTCGTGAAAATTCTCTGTTTATCTTTTGGACCTGCGATTTGTTGTGCATATGCCCCAGGTTATATCCAAACTTTTGTTAGCTGAACACTTTTTGATTTGAGCAACAGAAAATCCCTCAAAAATTCGACCTTTGTCAGCTGTTCAGCTTTGACAGATTTCTGCCAATATTTGTGTTTGCCACTTTATCGCTTTCTTTTGAGTTCTTTTGATCACGGAACTTTTGGGGAGGTTGCTACAGTAGTATTTACTATATATGTGGTAGTTTTGAGCTGAAACCTGAAGCAAATAGAGGATTGATTATATGTGATGCTTGCACTAATGTTGCTAATAGAATTGTGTTAATTTTGTATGAAGGAAGTTTTCAAGTGTAGGGATTGGAGAATGATGAGATGAGTTGAAGAATGGACAAAAGCTCAAGCTTGGGGATGCCCATGCATCACCCCAAGAAATATCCAAGAAGTACAAGCGTCAAAGCTTGGGGATGCCCTCGAGGCACCCCTTCTTCATCGGCAAAAATCAGGTCACCTTTCAAAACACTATATTTTTATTGCTTCATGCACTATGTGTTTTTCTTGGAGCGTCAGTTGTTTTAGTTTTCTTAGTTGGTTTAGTTTGTTTGTTTGCTGCAATAAATGGTTGGACCCCAACAAATTTCTTTTGGAGGAGATGTACTTGCTTTTCATTTGCCAAGAACACTCAGTTTTCACTCTTATCGGTTATCATGTGTTCTTCTTTTTCTGCTACTGCTTTTGGTTTTCGTTTTTGCCTTGATTTGTGTTCAGATCTTGTCATATCTTTTCATCAAGGTGTATTTTTGCCTCTGATCTTTATTGGTTTTCATCAAAAGAGGTGTTTATAAAAATTTCAAATGGTGTTGGAAAAGAGAAAAAGCTTTGTGCAAAATAGTGGTACAAGAAGGAGCTTGTGTAGACTGCGGCTTAGGCTTTTGCATGTCATGCTTAATGTCTTTTTGATAGTATGCTTAGTGGTTTTGCTGTAGCATGACTTGTCTCAAATAACTGAGATTGCTTAATGAGCCTTTGAAAAAATCATGCGTTGTTTTTATTGTATGGAAGCATTATTTTGGTTTTCTTCTTGATGCTTTATTTGGGTTGACTTGGCGCATGCTCACACATGTTAGACTCTTACAAAGTCGCCAATAGCCTTCATGATCATTTATTTTTTGACTTTTTATGCCATCTTATGCTTCTTTTAATGTCGCTTTGTCGCTTTGCATGATTATGGCCATTATTGCTCTCTTAGTTGGTCGCTCCCAGTCTTTTGCTAGCCCTCGCCTTGTAGTGAGTATGAGCTCTACTCGTGCATCCAACTCCTAAAAGCCAAAGTTTTCCAAAGTGTCCACCATACATACCTACTAGCAATTTGCTATTCCAAGTAAATTTGACTTGCTTTTATTTTCTCTTCAAATTAAACTCTTACCAGTGTTATGCGAAATTCGGTCAGTAAAGCTCTCACGAACCGGAAGGCACACTTTACTTTTTCATGTTCTTAAAAATTTGACATTGTGGTCTCTTATGTTGAGTTGTTATGCTTGCAAGTTGTAAGTTGGATTCTAGCCCAGCCATGCTGTCATGGGGCAAGCTTTCAACATTGCACTTTTTATTTGAGTTGATATCGTGATCTTTTGTTTATGGATGCCCGCGGTGTGAAATGAATTGGGAATCTTGTAGGGATCATGGAGTTTGTATATGTGTTAGGGAAATGCCGGGCCGCCAATCTAAGCCATGCATAATTCATGGTGGAAATTTGCGGCACACTCATGGTGAACATTCGACGACGCATCTCATAATAAAAAGCTAAACAAAAGGCAAATAAAAGAGATGTCGAGGTGTTCATTGTCTGCTTGTCCTGTCATTTTGGTGTGGGCTTGTTCCATGTCATCGGGCACGGAGGTACCCCATCGGCGGTTCTCAATGATATGCATATACTTACAATGACAAGAGCCTTGCTTGGGACTCTAAGTAAAGTAGCAAGGGTTTAAGAGATTGGGGTGAGTAACAAGCGTTACCCAGCAAGTTTCTTTAGAAAGAAGTTGTGTGATATGCACTATCTACAGCCATGGACCCAAAAGAGTCGTAGGCCAATGCAAAGCTTTATCAAAGGTTTCTTGAAAGATTGCTTTTACTTAAGAAAACTATGCCCAATAGCCAACATAGGGTATTATTGCCTTGAGAGCACCTTTCCTGCGGCGTTCGCAGCTCCTTCCCGGAATAAGGGGTAACATGTCACATCTTTTTACACTCTGCAGAGGTGTGTCCTTCCAAAAGATATCAAAGCCTTGCTACACAACCGGGCGTACAGTCCCGCCACACTTCCATGGTGTGGGGCCCAGTCATTGATCCAAGCCAATCATTGCCTTCTCCGCACAATGCAGGCCCACCTAATTCACGCAAGCAGGTTGTGCCCCTGATATTCACCCCCAACGATGAAGTACCTAGGCGTCCCTTGCAGACCATCATAGACACCAGTGCCATGAGAACTTAGGTGTCCCATCCATATGCAAGTAGTCTCGCAAGATCTACCACGACCGGCAACTGGCTGCCCGTTGACATGCGAACGAGAGAAGATACAGCTGACTTTCTCGTCCCATTCCAAGTCTCTTGGACGACACGGTTTTTACGGCGCTAGAATAACTGTGTCATTGGTAGTTAATCCTAGGTTTACTTTCCCGTGCAAGTGGAACCTCCACCACCATAATCTTACCGTGGTTCCACCCAAGGTAGTCAGAATCCCGATCCAAATCCTGGAATCCTATGATTTTACGACCCTACAACATCATGTCGATCCAAATCCCACTATGAATCCCAACCTGATAGAATCCATGTTGAGTCCTGACCCAAATCATAGAATCCTATACAATATTGCAAAATCTCGATCCTCTTTATCGACTTTACCGATTCTAAATGATTAGTTGAGTCATCCTATTAACTATAGTAGTATACTATGTCAACCTCCCAAGCCATTTGCACTTGCCGCATGATCCTTTATTTATCTCCCAAGCCCCAATGATTAACCGATAGGGTCTTTCTGTCGGTGTTCTGGATACCGGGGTATCCCGGTCCACCTGCTCCTAGGCCTCTTCAATGGCCCAGCTTTGGCCCAGGGGTGAAACGACGACTGAAGCTGGTGGAGAAGACCCTCATGAGGAGGCGCCTCATGAGGAGAACGACGACCAAAACCGCTACGGACCAGAAGATTTCCTCACAAGCTTCCGCCGGTGAGGGGAGGGACCACGTCCACGTCAGCTCAGCACGTTTGCGTGCAGAGCAAGAAGATGAAGGGCAGAAGACCGCGTACCACCCATGCTACCCCTGACAGGGAGGAGACCAACTTTCACTGTGCCTGCATAAAGTAGAACAGTGCTTGTTGGCCACCCCCCTAAAAATAGCGTGGACGGTGCAGGGCGCCAGAGGAAGACGTCAGCTTCCTCCACCCACTCCTGTGGACCGGCGCCACTGCTGTACGAAGACTATGTCCACGGAAGAATAAAGTCTACAGCTGTCCTCCCTCCTTGGCCGTGTGTGGCAACCCCTTCCCCAAGAAGATAAGGGGAAGGAGGACCTGGGCGCTATAAAAGGAGGGGAGGCCACCCCTTAGAGGGGATTGAATCTTCATCTCCGGGCTCCTAGCTAGGCTAAGTTGGTTCTTCTACCTCCGGCTAGCTAGAGCTCTGTAATCAAGGCCTTGTACTCCTCGCGAGGTGTCGTGTCGTAATACAAGAAGGCAGGAAGTAGGGGTTTTACCTCACCACGAGGGCCCTAAACCTGGGTAAAGCTCGGCGTCCCTCTCTGCAGTGTGTTGTGCGTTCGATGACTCGAGGCTTCCATCACCGTGTTTCGTTGCGATCCAAGATCTCCCCCGTTCAGCCCCCTGCGTTCGAATCTTTGGGTCCGTCGCGTGGTACCCCGTGTTCTTGCGACACGAAATCCATCGACATTTGGCGCGCCAGGTAGGGGGCTGTGGTATGTTTTCTTCCAGATCTGCTTCGACATGGCCGACGCCAACGCAAGGCTCGAGCGTCTTCACCGCCGTAACGCTGTCGGGGGGCAAACCGAGCCCATCTTTCGTCATTGTGAAGCTTTGGCTGAGGAGGAAGAGGAGGAAGATCTGGAGTCCTCCTACCTCCTGTCCGGGCGTAGAGAGCCTTCGCTCTCCTTCACCGCCACCGCCTCTTCTCACGCTCGTTCTGGGAGTCAGCTGTCCCCTGCGCAGGCTCTCGCCATGGCGCAGGAGCTGCTGCGCTATCAGCCCACTGACGACGGGCGTGAGGGGTGGCACGCTCGAATCACCGAGCTCGTCGCCATCGCCAACGAAGACCCAGCCCAGGGAGGAGCCCAGGGCGCGGGAGAACCAGATCCGGTGGCGGGGCGCCGTGCCCCGGGCGCCGGAGATGGGAAGGCTACCAAGGCCAAGAAGGTAGCTTCCCGCGCCGCATCTTCACCGCGCGGGGAGCCCAGCTGCCAAATCGTCCAACGCGCTCCGGAAGACGCACGCGTCTCCCTTGAGCGCCGCCGCAAAAATCATGACCGCGCCATCGACGACATCGGCGAAGCTGGCAAGAACGTCAAGACCCCCGGGGACCCTATCTACAACCCCGGGTGCCTTGCTCTCACTCGCCAGCAATGCTACGTGGTCTGGCCTAACAAGTTCAAGCCGGACATCGGCGCGTGTTACGATGGGACCACAAACCCCGTCGAATTCCTCTAGCTCTACATCGTCGCCGTCCAGGCCGCGCGTGGGGATCAGCGTGCGATGGCCAATTGGTTTCCCATGGCCCTCAAAGACGCTCCACAAACTTGGCTCATGAATCTTCCTCACGAATCCGTGACCTCATGGAAGGACTTGTGTCGTCAGTTTGTCGCTAACTTCATGCCCACGTACGAGCGCCCCGCCACCAAGAACGATCTTAAGGCGGTGCGTCAGTACAAGGGTGAAATGCTTCGTCAATACATCCAGTGCTTCAGCCAGATGAGGAACAAGATTCCCAGGATCTCCAATGAGGAGGTCATCTCCACGTTCTCCACGGGCGTCTCCGACATCAAGACGAGGGAGAAGCTATCAGTGAATGATGAGCTGACCTCCGTCGTCAGGCTCTTCGAAATAGCCGACCACTACGCCAAGGCTGAGGAGGGGAGGCTCTTCGTGCACAACCTGCCGGAGGCGCTTCCCCTAGAGCCGAAGTCCAAGGATCCCAAGCGAAGGAGGCTACCGTCCTCGCGGTGGAACCCGAGCATAAGCAATGCCGCGGGGACCGCTCCGAGCGCAATAAAGGTCGACGTCGCCGCTACTGCATCCTCCATAAAAAGGACACCCACAATACCGACGATTGTTGGATTGTCCAAAAGTTTCATAAAGAAAATGGTGTCACCAAGCGCCGTGGGAGTAGCCACAGCAACGGCAAGGGTGGATCCCGGGGCAATCGCCGCGACGATGACGTGATGAAGGTCACCATCGCGATGGTCTGTCTCGTGCAGATCCCGAGCTGCTGCCGCTACCTCCACCAGCGAATGATCATCGTGAAGAGAACCAGGGGGCTATCAAGAGCCGCGAGGCTTCGCCGCTTGCCTCCTGGGTGGATCTCAAGCTCCTTTATCTAATCGTCACTTCAAGCAGCTGTCGCGAGAGATCGCGGCAGCACAACCCAACATCGGCAACCGTTTAATGAAGTGGTCAACCAGCAAGATCGGCTTCGACGAGGAGGACCATCCGGCCTCCACCAAGGGTGTTGGCACAATTCCCCTCTTGTGCACGCCAACCATCAATAACATCGCCGTCAACCGTACTCTCATCGATGGAGGGGTGGGACTCAACATCATCTCGGTTGAGGTCTTCGAGAAGATGCAGGTGCCATACCATCGGCTCATGCCAACCCGACCGTTCTTCGGGGTAACCGAAGGGTCTACAATGCCAATTGGGCAGGTACGCCTGCCCGTCACCTTCGGCACCCAGGACAACTACAGGACAGAAAGCCTCGACTTCGACATCGCCTACATCGCACTGCCGTACAATGCCATCCTCGGCTACCCAGCCCTGGCAAGGTTCATGGCAGCAACGCATCATGGCTTCAATATCCTCAAGATCCCAGGCGCCAACGGCATGATCACCGTGCGCTGCAACGAAAAAGATGCTCTCCGATCTGTGAAGCATGTCTACCGTGAGGCCGCTGCTATGTTCCCCGCCGACGAAGATCTACTGGAACACTCCGGCGACCTCACAAGGAAGAAGCGGCTTGTATCTCAAGAGCAAGCTGCTGCGAAGAAGGCCTCTCTCGAGCCCAACCTGCCGGGTTCGACAGGGAAGAAGTTCGCCGCCTCTGCGTCGCCTACTCCAAGCGAGGACCTGGACCATCCGATGCTGGACATGAGCATTGGGGAAGCAGTGGTACCCTCAGGATGGAGGCCCCAATTCACCCAAGAGCGCTCTGCAACCAAGAAGGTCCTGCTCTAGGCTGGGGGCTGCAAAAACTTTGTCACCATCGGGGCAGGGCTTTCCCCCAAATAGGAAAGCGCGCTTGTCACCTTCCTGTGGGCAAATTCTGACATGTTCGCTTGGACTCCGTCAGATATGCCCGGCGTTCCCAGGGAGGTGATTGAGCACCACCTAGCCGTGTGCCCTCAGGCACACCCCGTGAAGCAAAAGACTAGGAAACAAGCGCAAGAGAAGCAAGACTTCATCGTCCAAGAAATAGAGAAGCTGAAGAAGGCCAAGCTAATAGACGAGGTGGCCCACCCCACCTGGATTGCCAATCCGGTGGTTGTCCCAAAATCTAATGGCAGTGGGCGCCTCTGCGTGGACTTCACAAGTCTCAACAAGGCCTATCCCAAGGATCCTTATCCGCTCCCAAGGATAGATCAAATCGTCGACTCCACCTCCGGCTGTGACCTCCTTTGCTTCTTGGATGCTTTCTCCGGCTATCATCAGATCAAGATGGCAAAGGAGGACGAAGAGAAGACTGCCTTCATCATGCCTTGTGGTGTGTACTGCTATGTCTGCATGCCCTTCAGCCTGAAGAACGCAGGAGCCACCTTCCAAAGGCTCATGCGTAAGGCCCTGGGGGCTCAGATGGGAAGGAATGCGGAAGCCTACATCGACGACATCGTCGTCAAGACTCGCGAAAGTCGCACCTTCATCGGGGATCTAGAGGAAACATTCGCCAACCTGAGAAAGGTAAATATCAAGCTCAACCCCGCCAAGTGTGCCCTCGGCGTGCCATCGGGAAAGTTGTTGGGGTTCCTCGTGTCTCATCGCGGGATAGAGGCGAACCCTGATAAAGTCAAGGCCATCGAAGAAATGCGTCCACCACGCAATCTCAAGGAAATGCAGCGCCTCGCGGGGTGCATGGCAGCCCTGGGGCGCTTCCTCGCGAGGAGTGGGGAGAAGGCCTTGCCCTTCTTCAAGCTCATGAAGTGCACTGGGAAGTTCGAGTGGACTCCGGAAGCCGACAAGGCCTTCGCCGAGTTGAAGAGATATCTCACGAGCCCGCCGATCATGGTTGCGCCAACATTCCGCGAGCCCTTGCCGCTCTACATCGCGGCAACTCCAAGGACTGCAAGCGCTGTTCTCGTCGCGGAACAAGACGCCAAGGTAATCGCCAAAGAGGAAGTCGATCCTCCCAGCCCGGGGGCTCCTCGCGAGGAAGAGGCAGTTATTCCTTCTGTCCCTCAAGAGGAGCCGCCCGCTGCAGCTTCGTCGACCGAGCCGCTCTTTCAGAGCAACGCTCCTGAGCCTCCCGAGGAGAAAACTCCCGAGGGCATCACCAAGGTGCAAAAGCCCGTGTACTTTGTCAGCATGGTACTGCGCGACGCGCGGGAGCGCTACACCATGCAGCAAAAGCTGCACTACACCTTGCTCATCGCTTCAAGGAAACTACGTCACTACTTCCAGGGTCACCCGATTAAGATGGTCACTGATCGTCCCCTGGAAACCATCCTACGCAATCCCAATGTCACCGGGCGGGTGGCAGAATGGGCCGTGGAGCTTCAGCCATTCGAGATCTCCTTCGAAACCACCAAGGTGATCAAGAGCAAAGCTTTGGCTGAGTTCACCACCGAATGGACTGATCCATTCTCCGACGAGCCTCTAGAGGTGGAGTCGACACTTCCAGGAGAGGAGGCCCCAGGCCTCTGGGTCATGCACTTTGACGTCGCGTTCAACCTTCCCGGCACGGGGGCTGGCGCTGTCCTTACCTCTCCCTCTAGGGATAATCTCTTCTACGCCGTCCAGCTCTGCTTTAAGCCTGAGCACAAGGTCTCCAACAACATCGTGGAATATGAAGGACTACTCGCTGGCCTAAGGGCGGCAAATGCTTTGGGCATCAAGCGCCTCGTCATCAAGGGAGATTCACAGCTGGTTGTGAACTTCTCGAACAAGAGCTACACTCCAAAGGATGAGCACATGGCAGCTTATCTCAAGGAGCATCGAAAGATGGAAAAACCCTTCCAAGGCTTGGAGCTGAAGCACGTCCCAAGAGGAGAAAATGTGGAAGCAGACGAAATCGCCAAGCGCGCCTCTCATCGCCTGGCACAACCTGCCGGCGTCTTTGAGGAGCGTCTCTTCAAGCCGTCCGCCTCTCCATCATCATCCGGATCAGACCCTCTGCCTGCCCTGCCACCGCCGCCGGAGCAGGGGGCTCCGGACTGCGGGCCTCCTTTGGGTGACCGCGTCCTTCTGGCATTGGCACGACAGGAGGGAGTGGATTGGATCCTCGAGCTCAAGGCCTTCCACATCAGTAGCAGGCTTCCTGAGGATGAAGAGGAGGCTGAAAGGATAGTGTGCCAAGCTTCGGGCTATTGCGTCAAGGATGGTGACTTGTACCGGCGTCGCCCTAATGGCATCGCTCTGAAGTGCATATCTACTCACCAAGGCCAAGAGCTTCTCAGGGACATCCACGCCGGCGAATGCGGGCATCATGCTTCTAATTCAACTCTCGCCGCAAAGGCATATCGAAGCGGCTTCTACTGGCCTTCAGCGCTCTGGGATACGGCGGAGATGGTCAAGAGGTGCGAGGCATGCCAATTCCATGCCAAGCAGATTCATCAGCCGGCGCAGGAGCTGCAAACCATCCCACTCACTTGGCCCTTTGCAATTTGGGGGCTGGACATCCTCGGTCCATTCCCAGAGCGCAAGGGGGCTACCGCTACCTCTACGTCGCCATCGACAAGTTTACCAAGTGGGTGGAGGTGGAACCGGTGTGCACAATCCCGGCCAGGTCTGCCGTCAAGTTCATCCGTGGGCTGGTCTGTCGCTTTGGTGTGCCTAACCGCATCATCACCGACAACGGCAGCCAGTTCACCAGCAGGCTGTTCCGGGAGTACTGCGCATCGGCCGGCATCAAGATCTATTTCGCCTCCGTCGCCCATCCTAGTAGCAATGGCCAAGCCGAGCGTGCTAACACCGAGGTCCTCAAGGGACTCAAGATAAAAAGCTTCAATGCCAAGCTCGAAGCCTGCGGCAAAAAATGGTTAGACAACCTCCAATCCATCTTGTGGTCCATCAGGACTACCGCCACCAAACCCACCGGAGAGACTCCTTTCTTCTTGGTCTATGGGGCGGAGGCTGTTCTTCCCACCGACGTCAAGTTCAGGTCGCCAAGAGTGCTCGCCTTCGACGAGATTCACCAAGAGGACCTCATCAAGGACCGCCTCCTCCAGCTTGAAGAAGCTCGGTGCCAAGCCGCGCTCCGTGCCGTGAGGTACCAGCAAGGACTACGCCGCTACCATAGCCACCATGTTCGAGCAAGGACTCTGGAGGTCGGCGACCTGGTGCTGAGGAGAATACTCTCTCGCGAAGGCCTGCACAAGCTATCTCCAATGTGAGAAGGCCCCTTCAAGGTGACGCACATCGCTAGGCCAGGCTCAGCGTGGCTGGAAACCCCAGAAGGCATGCCGGTGGGGAACCCATGGAACATAGCTCATCTGCGAAAGTTCTACCTGTAGGTTCCTCACGAGAGGATAAAGACCATTGTCACGACACTTGTATCAGCTCAAAACTGCTCTTGAGCACTGATATTAAGTTATTGCGCAATATAGCGCCTCTGCTTCGGCATGATATTAAAGTGGCATGAAGTCCATTTATTTTCTATTGTACTCCACGTGTAAGGGGGCTAGGCACGGTGTCTATGCTGGGGCCTTCGCCCAGAAAATAGCAAGCCCGAAAAACCCGAAGGGAATGAGCTCTGATCAGGGGCGACAGCCCTGTTATCGATCACCTCCAAGTACCCATGGTGCTTAGTTCCTCGCGAAGTACACCGGGAAATAAAAAATCTTCGAGAAAAGTCTGAGGTGTGCCCAAGGCACCTGCTAAGGACCAGCGCCTTGTGAGCAACCCTCACGAGCCTCATGAGCAACCCTCACGAGGAAGCAAGGACGCGTCGATGCACAAAGCATCCGCAGGAAGATTCCCTCTATCGAGGAAGGCCTAACGTGGCAGGATTATTGAAGACCAAGGCCACTCCGATCATCTTGCGAAGGAGACGCAGATCCAGAGGTCCGCGCCAGGCCCTTCACCTCGTGAGCAACCCTTGACGAGGTGTTGACGGTCTTTGGGCTCTCTTAAGCATCGACGTTTTCACGTCCGTGAGGGTCCAGCTTCCCTCAACGACGAGGAACGCCCCGTGAATCGCCACACGCGGCAATTTGCTCTTAGCTGCTGGCACAGATAGTGCCGCGCTCCTCCACGACGGAGAAGGTCCCTCTGCCGGTCACAGGGGCATCTTATTCGCTTTCTTTTTTCGTTTGTTTTATTGATTTGTTTTTTTCATTTTCGGGGATTTGGGGTTTTTTGTTTTCCAACTCTTTCTTCAACTACTTGTATCAGGAATCGCCTGACGTCGTCACCGGCGCTGACCCCGACATGAGCTTTGGGGCGCAGGGAGGCCTCCCATCGGCGTTAACAACTCGCTAGGGCTCTCGAGCACGCGGACGACCAGGACGAACGGCGAACGACAAGGACCGGACAAGTAAAGGAAACTTCGTTAATAAACCCCAGAAGGGGGCAAACGGAGGTGCAGCGGGGCATACCCCGCCGGCGCAAACTACTTGACAAAAGAGGGGAGGATACTAGCTCCCCTCCCCAGAAGGCTACCGCGGCAAGGCCGCCCCTTTACGCCGCCACGGGCTGGAGGTAGGTGCGGCGGACACCGGCGGCGGTGAAGATCTGCACCGAGGCCTCCAGCATCCCCAGCTTGAAGCGAAAGATGAGGTGGTCACCGACGCAGAGGCGGTGGCCGAGGGCGAAGGCCCTCCAGCGCCCGAAGAGGACGGCATTGCCGTCCGCTCCAAGGAGGATGTCCACAGGCCAGAGGAGATCGGGCCTGCTCTGCTCCACCAGCGCGACCTCTCCGGAGGAGGCGTCGGGGGCGTAGATCACCCTCTGGACTGCGTTGGGCAGTCGGAGGGAGTCGAAGCTCAGGACATCGAAGACGACGAGGAGCTCTAGGAAGTGGGACCCCGGAGCAATCAGGGGACCCAGTAGCTCCGCTGCCCGGCAGCGAGGAGTGGCGACCACCCCGTTTGCCGGCGGGGCCACCTCCTGTGGTCCCAGAACGGCCGCAAGTGGGGAGAGGGGGCCCAGGGTGGCCTCCACCTCCCTGAGCACCCGATCGATGCTCCCCGAGGCGCGGGGAGCCGGCGCCGCCGCCAAGGGCGACGACGCGTTCAGAGCGCCCCCAGGCGCTGGACCCCGAAGGGTCAGGGCACTGGAGGTCCCCGGCGCGGCGCGATTCGCCGTGCCCCGCATTGGCGCCCCAAGGCGCAGGGGACCGCCGGCGCCGGGCGCCCACCGAGCGGGAACTTTCTCCTTGTTCTTGCTGCCCAGGGGGCGCCCGCGGCGCTTCGCCCCCGAGCTTGTTCCGGCGGCGGCGGAGGAAGCGAAGGGATCCATCGGCTTGGGGGTCGTCGAGGAAGAAATGGCACAGGAGGAAGAAGGTGAGGTGTCGGAGGTCTCGAGGAGACCGTATTTAAGGGGCGCGGCCGGCGTCATTGCGTCAAATCTCAGCGCGGGAACCGAAGCGTTGGCGCAGCGCTCTGCAGTGAAGCGACGCGCCATCATGATGGTTGACGCCTCGGGGACTGCAGCGTCGCCCACCGCTTCGTCTCATCAGCTGCGGTCGCGTCACGCGTCCGCTGCCTCTGCATCTTCACATGGTCCTATGACCGCACGGTTGACGCGTGCCGTTGGAGGGCCCAGTAGCTTCTGGGGGCCCCCGGCCCTTCGCCCCCTCAAGAGGGTGCATTCGCGGGCCGGGCTCCTGGGGGCTACTGTCGGTGTTCTGGATACCGGGGTATCCCAGTCCACCTGCTCTTGGGCCTCTTCAACGGCCCAGCTTCGGCAGAGGGGTGAAATGATGACCGAAGCTGGTGGAGAAGACCCTCATGAGGAGGCGCCTCATGAGGAGAACGATGACCAAAACCGCTAAGGACTAGAAGACCTTCTCAGACCTCCTCACGAGCTTCCGCTGGTGAGAGGAGGGACCACGTCCACGTCAGCTCAGCACATACCGCCCAAGCTGACAGAATACCGCAGAGCAAGAAGATGAAGGGCAGAAGACCGCGTACCACCCACGCTACCCCCGATAGGGAGGAGACCAACTTTTGATGTGCCTGCATAAAGTAGAACAGTGGTTGTTGGCCACCCCCCGAAAAATAGCGTGGATGGTGCGGGGCGCCAGAGGAAGACGTCAGCTTCCTCCACCCACTCCTGTGGACCGGTGCCACTGCTCTACGAAGACTACGTCCGCGGAAGAATAAAGTCTACAGCTGTCCTCCCTCCTTGGCCGTGTGTGGCAACCCCTTCCCCAAGAAGATAAGGGGAAGGAGGACCTGGGCGCTATAAAAGGAGGGGAGGCCACCCCTTAGAGGGGATCGAATCTTCATCTCCAGGCTCCTAGCTAGGCTAAGTTGGTTCTTCTACCACCGGCTAGCTAGAGCTCTGTAATCAAGGCCTTGTACTCCTCGCGAGGTGTCGCGTCATAATACAAGAAGGCAGGAAGTAGGGGTTTTACCTCACCATGAGGGCCCTGAACCTGGGTAAAGCTTGGCGTCGCTCTCTGCAGTATGTTATGCGTTCGACGACTCGAGGCTTCCATCACCGTGTTTCGTTGCGATCCAAGATCTCCCCCGTTCAGCCCCTTGCGGTAAAATCTTTGGGTCCGTCGCGTGGTACGCAGTGTTTTTGCGACACGAAATCCATCGATACTTTCATCTCCCTTAAAGAAAACCTTACAATAGCAAAGCTATGTCCTCCTCTTACAGACACTCAATTCATCTTTCCATAGCATATTGTAAGAAAGTTTGGAGACATGATATGATTGATCGGTGTCTAAAGTAGGCCTCATAAGAAGGATCCATCATCATAGATTGCTAGAGACCTGAATGTCAAACACTCTAGATCGGCTTGGAAAGTGGCATGCTACTTCAATACTTTAATGTTTTTATTTAATAAATTTGTAATTTGATGATTCTGAAGGTATGTACTTTTTTCACTGATATATGTTCCATATTTATATACAGAATGAATAAAAATACATGTAACTTTTATAGAAGAAGTACGCATATATTTGTGATATAATATATATCAAATAATTAAGATGCAATAGCATACATAGTATACTTTGTGTATGCTCTCACCAAGGTCTCAACAGTAATTACATGGAAGGGTTAATTATACATTGTATAATTATTGAAAAACTTACACTAGTGAGTTTTCTTTACTTTTTTGGATATATTAGTGTAAACCATATTGCTAGAAATTTTAATGCTTAGTATTTTCACATTTTCTATACTAGCATACAAAATTTCTGCATGGATAAACTCTTGGCTGAAAAATCTAGTAGAATCCAGAATTCTAGGATTTGATTCTATGACTCAATTCTGTCGGAGCAAAATCGATCTGACTCCGAATCCCGACTCTGACTACCTTGGTTCCACCTGCCAGCCATCCTAGGTTATCACCACTGGTCGATAACCAATAGTCATATTACTTATGAAAATAGGTTTTCCATCCTTTTTGAAATGTTAGAGTTTGAAGTCAACACTTTGCAAGAAGTTTCAAAACCAGTGCAATCAAGAGATATGAGCAAGATAAACTTGCCTTGTGACTGAAAGGTAATGGAGTCGGATGCTTGGCGATACTCCTGATCTCCTTGTTCTACAAAAATTCAATCATTGTCCGGTAAGGACAATGTTTCAAGAAGCAAATGGATGCTATGTGCAATGATATGCCATGCATGGTGATTCTTTGTCTTTGTTTTCTTATTTGTGTGGTTTACCCAAGACTTAGTATGGTTAAAGTGTTTTAACACAACACAAAGTACTATAGGTGTGTTTTACCCTAATATGGTATTAAAATAATTAATTAAGGTTTGAAATGAATGTTTAAGTTATAAAAGTTCTATTGAAGTTATTTGAAAAGAAAAGGACTAATTTAATAAAGAAAAGAGTTAATTTTATTTTAATTAATAACAATTAGGATTTTTGGAAAATGGAAATTAAAAGATTTCAAAATTTGGTTTGAGGAGTGAATAAAAAATATGATTTTATTCAAATATTCAATTCATTAAAGAATAGAAAGTTATTTTATAGGGTTAAGTAAAATAGTGTTATTTTAGTTTTGGATTTGAATTAATTCAAAAGAAAACAACATTTAAAATTTGAAATTTGAATTTGATTTAAACAAATGGGCTTTGGCCCATTAGGCCCAACCAGCCCACCTGGCTTGGTTGAACCAGACCGGCTCGGGTCTGGGTCGGTCAACCGACCTAGCCTAGCCCCCTCTCACTCCCCCTCTCTTCCTCGCGAGCTCTGGTGAACCCTAAATCGCCGCCGCCATCGCCCGACCATTCCGGCCAACTCCGGTGGCCCCCGCTGCCAACGCTTGGGACAAAACCATCGCCCCAACTCCCTCTACCACCTCCTCTAGTTGGAATCGATGGGACCTTCCTCTCCGGGGAGATCTGGGGTTGGATTCCCCTCGGTTTCCGCCGTCACCGGTCGCCTCCGGCTCGATGCCTCGCCGAGCCCCCTCCTGGTGCTTGTTGTGCGACCACTGGCGCTTGTGATGCGTGAGTACACGCTGGTGGAAGCGCCGTGGTGTGGTGCTCCCGGTGTGTGCTCGGTGAAGTCTTCCTTGGGCAGCCTCTGGCCGGCCGCGCAGGCACTGCCCTGCCATGCCGTCCAACCAAGCACCTGGGCGATGGTGAGCATGACTTCTCCTCCTCTCTACTCTTCTCCTTCTTCTCCGGCCACGGTCTCTGACCATCTGGTCAAGGTCAGTGAGCCAAGCTCACAGACTTTGTTCTGTGATGCTACTAGCTGATGCTAGCCCGATTTAGTGGTTTCTATTCAGTGATATGATGCTTGATCTGTGATGATCTTGTTGTGACCACTACTCTGTCAGTGTATTTCTCTGACAGAAATTTTGTTTTGAAACTTGCCTTGTTGCAAGCTTTCAGTGAGCAACAATATCTTGGTGTG
Organism: Dactylis glomerata; assembly: GCA_007115705.1. NCBI lineage: Eukaryota > Viridiplantae > Streptophyta > Magnoliopsida > Poales > Poaceae > Dactylis > Dactylis glomerata. The sequence goes on from QXEO01000624.1 coordinate 1,001,308, forward strand.
CTAAGTTTCCCCTCTTGTGATTCATGATATCAAAGTGTTGATGGTGTCTAACTGAATTTCTAGATTCAATTAGCTTTTATGCCAGGTCATGTGATGGATATGCTACTGTGTTTGCTTCTGTCACTGGTTTATCCATGACAGCTATGTGATGGTGAGTCTTGCAATGTTGCAAAGATTCAGTGGTGAATTTACTTAAGCAAAATATGATTCCTAGATGTTTCAGCTAGGAAAATGATTTGGGGTGATTTATATTGCCCTGGTTATCAATTGATCTGCTAGTTGTGTTGAGGTGCATGACCTGTGGGTCATGTGCCCAGCAACCAATGTTGGAAGGCTAATTAGAATGGTGAAACTTACTTAAATACCAAGCCTGTGATGTTGGTCTGAGGCTAGGATAGGTAGTGAGGTGCTTTCCATGCTTCTGTGCCTACTGCTTGATTGTGTGATGGTGCTAGCAAGACTTGTGTGTTTGAAGTGCATGTCTAGCAGGACATGTGCCCAGCACAAATCTACTATGTGAAGCTGTGGTTTCTAAGATCTGCCTATGAAGCAAAGCTGAGGCCTTTTCCTATGAATATGTGTATTTGACTTTGCACAATTTATTTCCAATGATGGATTGAGCAAAGCATCCCTTTGCTAATCTGAGGAAAAAGTACAATGACCCCAACCATACATGCAGTTGGTTGTTTAACAAACAACTGCTGGTATTCAGTGCAGAATACCAACCTTTGATGGATAACTTTGGTGGTGTGGTCTTGTGGCTGGTCTGCTGCTTCTATTAGGTGAGTTGTGGCTTGCCCTTCTCCTCCTAGTTCAGCTGTTGGAAGCTTGCCCTTCTTCTCTTGGATGACTTCTTGTCCTGCACCTCCTGGAACTGCTACGGTTTGCTTGACCTTCTCCTCCTGGAATGGTCTTGAGCTTCAGTACTCCATGGTTTTGCTGGGTATGATTCTAATGGAGTTATGGTGCTGTGGAAGAACTTGTGAAGTTCTTGTGATGATCCAGTGATGGCCTTGTGCTGCTCGGTTGTGAGCTTCTTGCTCTGGCCGAGCCTATCTTCACCAGCTGCTGGCTCAGCTAAGTTGTTGTGGTGCTGCCAGCAGCTGCTTCTCAGTTCAGCGACTGAGCTACTTGTGTGCTGCTTCCTCACTCAGTTCGATCTCATCCACCTCTGGCCGTGCTGTGAAACTACTTTGCACCCCTCTATTTTGCACCCCAGAAAACAATAGAACAGATTCTACACTTGGTCCAAATACTCAATGATGCAAATGGCAATGTATTTGCCAAAGTCTGAGAGTAATATTATACTAACCTTAACTCTGTTTTCTTTTATTTTCTGTTTATTTTGTAGGTTGATGATTCAAGACCATCATAAAGATCTTGAAGATGTAAAAGCTAGTTTAGGCTTAGTTTTCTTTTATTTTTCACTATTGTAATTTTCTTTTTACTTTACCAATATGTAAAGACATTGTAAATTTGTTTAATATTAATAAAGTGATATTTCAACTTAATTATTTACTTATTCCATTTCTTTTATCCAACTCAATTTATGATTGAGTTATTTCTTTATTAATGATTAATAATTCTATTTTGAGCATTTTCTACAATCAAAATGAAATTCCAAAATCACTTAAACAATATCATCAAGAGATCATAGCAAAGCCCATAACATTCTAATGACCTCTAACTCTAAAGGTGATTAGATAGAAGCTTTGCTCTCTCAGGTTTTTTAATTTGCGAAAAATTTACTCAGATTTTAGATGCATGAATGCACAAAGGTCCTAGTTCTACCCTTCGTTTGATCCTAAATGTTGGGATATTACAGTCTTCCCCCCTTATCAGAACTTCGTCCTGAAGTTAAAACCTTGTGTACCTGAAGAGTTCTGCATATGCTTGTCTCAAATCTTCTTCTTTTTCCCAAGTTGCTTCATGTTCAGAATGACGTTTCCATTGCACTTTGTAGAACTTAATTGCACGATTCCGAAGCCTCTTCCAGTTCTCCTCTAAGATCTTTATTGGCTTCTCCTCATAAGTCAAGTCTGCTTGAAGATCTAGGTCATCATGAGTAATAGAGTCTTCAGGTGCTTTCAGACACTACCGAAGTTGAGAAACATGGAAAACATTGTGAACTTGCTTCAATTTTGCTGGAAGCTCCAATTCAAAAGCAACATTCCAATTCTGACTCAAAATCTTGAATGGTCCAATATATCTTGGGCCTAACTTCCCTTTAATACTGAACCTCTTGATTCCTTTTATAGGACTAACCTTCAAATAGACCATATCCCCTACTTTGGGTTCCCATGTCCGCCTCTTTTGATTTGCATAACTCTTTTGTCTACTACGAGCTATCTTCAAACGGTCATGGATGGTATCAATGATGCCTTGCTTCTCTTGGATGAAATCAGTTTCAAATTCTTGGTTGCCTCCTGGCTCAAACCAACATATTGGAGATCTGCACTTGCGTCCATATAGTACTTCAAATGGTGCTGCTTTTAAGCTGCTTTGATGGTTGTTGTTGTAAGAAAACTCTGCTAACGGTAAGTGCTCATCCCACGAACCTCCAAAATCTAGAGCACATGCACGTAGCATATCCTCCAAGATTTGATTTGTTCTTTCTGTTTTCCCACCAGTTTGAGGATGATACGCAGTACTGAAATCCAACTATGATCCCAGTGCTGTATGTAGACTTCTCTAGAATGTTGATGTAAAAATAGACCCTCTATCAGAGACGATCTTCCTGGGCACTCCATGCTTGCTGACGATTTCTCTTACATAGATTTCTACCAACTTTTCTGCACTATCTTTCTGATTCACAGCCAAGAAATGTGCACTTTTGGTGAGTCGATCAACTATCACCCATATCATATCCTTGTGTCTCTTGGTTAAAGGTAAACCGGTAATAAAATCCATTCTGATTTCCTCCCATTTCCACTCCAGAATATCCAAAGGTTGTAGTAACCCTGCTGGACTTTGATGTTCTGCTTTGACTCTCTAACAAGTGTGGCATTCCGCTACATACTTGGCTATATCCTGCTTCATGTTATTCCACCAGAACAACTCCTTGAGATCCATGTACATCTTCGTACTTCCCGGATGAATGGAGTACGGTGTCTCATGAGCCTCCTTGAGTATCAGTCCTTTGATCTCTGGTATATCTGGCACACAAATTCTGTTTTGAAACCATAGTGAATTGAAATCACCTAGATGGAATTCAGATGGTCTACCCTATACAATCCTGCGGATTTCTTCAGCGATGAAAGGATCTTCATCTTGTCTTCTATATATAGTATACTTCAAGTCACTTTGTCTTTCCTCCATCACCCTCATAGTGAATATACTTCCCAAAGATTTGACTTCTAGACATTGTATTTCCAGTCTTTCAAGATCCTTGAGCAATTCCTCCGGAAGTTCTCTATCCATTAGCTATTTTTCTGTACTCTTCCGACTTAATGCATCGGCTACCACATTAGCCTTTCTAGGAGTATAGTTGATGGTAAGATCATAATCCTTGATCAAATCTAGCCATCTTTTCTGCCTCATGTTCAACTCCTTCTGAGTAAAGAAGTATTTAAGGCTCTTGTGATCGGTGTATAGCTCACATTTACCTCCATAGAGAAATTGCCTCCATTGCTTGAGAGCAAACACAACTGCTGCCAATTCTAGGTCATGTGTTGGGTAATTGACTTCATGTGGCTTGAGTTGTCTTGAACCATAAGCAATTACCTTTTGGTGTTGCATCAAAACACAACCCAATCCATTCTTGGATGCATCGTAGTAAACTGTGTAATCCTTTCGAGTTTCTAGTACTGCTAAGATAGGTGCTGTTGTGAGTCTCCTTTTTAGCTCTTGAAAGCTCTCTTCACACTTTTCAGACCACTCAAATGGAGTGTTTTTCCTTAACAATTTTGTCATCGGCCTTGCTATCTTCGAAAATCCTTCAATGAATCTCCGATAGTATCCGACCATTCCCAGAAAACCTCTAATTTCTTTCACATTGGTTGGTGCTTGCCAATCCAAAACTGACTGAACTTTGCTTGGATTCACGGCAATCCCCTCCTTGCTAATGACATGACCAAGGAATTCCACTTGATCCAACCAGAATTCACACTTGTTGAATTTAGCATATAGCTGATGTTCCTTTAGCACTTGTAATGCTATTCTGAGATGTTTAGCATGATCCTCTTTATTCTTTGAGTATATTAGAATGTCATCGATGAACACTATCACAAACTTGTCCAGGTATGGCATGCAAATCTTGTTCATCAAATTCATGAAGATCGCTGGAGCATTGGTCAAACCAAAAGGAACGACTAAGTATTCGTGATGCCCATACCTTGAGACAAATGCAGTCTTTGGTACATCTTCTGGCTTGATCTTGATTTGATGATAACCAGATCTCAGATCAATTTTTGAGAAAACCTCAGCTCTATGAACTTGATCAAACAAATCTTGAATCCTTGGTAAAGGATACTTGTTCTTGATGGTGTTCAGATTCCTGAAATCCCCACAGATTCTTCTGCCTCCATCTCTTTTATCAACAAATATGACTGGCGAACCCCAAGGTGATATACTTTCTTGGATAAATCCCTTACTTTCCAACTCATCTAGCTGCTCTTTCAGTTCTTTCAACTCCTTAGGACCCATTTTATAGGGTGCTTGAGAAATTGGTGGTGTGCCTGGCTTTAGATCAATGGTAAATTCTATCTCCCGATCCGGTGGCATTCCCGATAATTCTTGGGAAAAAACATCCATGAACTCATTAACCACTGGAATATCTTCTAACTTGGCCTCCTTCAGAGAATTGAGTTGAATTCCAATCTCTACATGGGTGTGCTTATCTACTTGATAAGTGATCCTCCCACCTCCAGGCTTCCGGATTGACACAGTCTTCTCTTCACAATCAATGTGTGCTCCATGATCGGACATCCAATCCATACCCAGAACAACTTCAATGTTTTTAAGTGGAAGAACATAGAGATCGGCGAAATAAGGACAGTCACAGATCGTAATGACCTGGTCTGGTTTGAATTAGGATACTAAAAGTTTACCCCTGGCCGTCACCACAGTCATAGGATGAGCTATCGCCTGACAACTTAACCCATATTTTTCGACAAAATCTTTGGAAATGAATGATGTAGTGGCACCGGTATCAAAAAGAACTTTATCGGGATGAGTAAGGATGCTGAGCGTACCTATGACCGTCGTTTCAGAGTTGTTAGCTTCCTCGAGAGATGTGCAATTCAGCTTCCCAAATGTCCGGCCTCTTTTCCCATTTCCATTCTTGCTCTGCCACCTCCAAATGCAGATCGCCCACCTCCTCCTGTCTTGCCTCCACTGTTAGCTGGCCAACCACCAGCTGGTTTATTTGGACAATCGGGACGAATATGCCCCCTCCTTTCCACAAGCATAGCAGATAATTCTCGGCTTCGTGCACTCATTCTTCATATGACCTGGAAGTCCGCATTTGTGACAGATAATCTGATCTTTTGGTGTGAACACCTTTCGAGTTGGAGGAATGCCTCCAGTCCTCACTCTGGGCTTGAAACTCAAATTCGGAGTACTTCGAGTTGGCTGAACTCTCTTGGCCTCAGTCTTTGCCCTCTTCAGTCGACTCATCTGAACCAACTTGTAATCATTCTCCCAGGTGATGGTTGTATCCATCAATTCTTGGAAGTTACGCGGCTTAGTCAACTTCATCTGCATTGCCGCGTATGGATCCAGTCCCCTGAGGAACCTTTTCATCCTCTTATTGTCAGTACTCACCTTGTCACTCCTTGATATAAGCCATCATTGTTGCACTCCCCTGCTTGAGGTCTTCGAATTCTCTCCTCTTGAGCTCAACCACACTTTCAGGCACATGGAAGGTATGGAAATTTTCTTTAAACTCTTCCCAAGAGAATACCTTCTCCGGATGTTGAAGTGTCACTTCATTATCCCACCATGATGCGGCTGGTCCGGATAGAAGATGTACAACATAATGAACCTTCTCCTTGTCATTGGCTCCAACAGCCTTTAACTTTCTCTCAGTGTCCATAAGCCAGTCTTCCGCATCCATAGGTTCCACCGCGGAAGCAAAGGGAAGTGGTTTTGTGTGGGGACCCTTGATACGTCTCCAACGTATCTATAATTTTTGATGCTCCATGCTTGTTTTTACACCATTTGCCTTGTGTTTCGCTACACTTCGTGGCGTTTTTATGCGATTTCCAGAACTAACCTACTAACAAGATGCCATAGTGCCAGTTCCCTATTTTCTGCTATTTTTGTGTTTCAGAAAAGCTACACAGGAAATATTCTCAGAATTGGACGAAACAAGTTCCAGAAGTCTTTTTTTTCCCGGAAGCTTCCTGAAGACCGAAAGAGAGCCAGAGGGGGGCCAGAGGCCGGCCTCACACATAGGTGGCGCGGCCCAGGCCCTGGCCGCGCCACCCTGGTGTGAGGAGCCCCTGGCTGCCCCCTGACGACGCCCCTTCGCCTATAAGAAGCCTTGGGACGGAAAACCCTAGGGGAGTCGGCAATTTTCCAGAAACAGTTCCGCAGCTCCGCCGCCGCTGTCGACGAATTTCGGGGGACAGAAGTCTCTGTTCCGGCACCCTGCCGGGACGGGGAAGTGCCCCCGGAGCCATCTCCATCGGTCTCTATCGCCGTCTCCGCCGTCTCCATCGACCTCACCGCCATCTCCATCAACTTTGTTGTCTCCTATGATGAGGAGGGAGTAGATCACCCCCGGGGCTGAGGGCTCTACCGGTAGCTATGTGGTTCACCTCTCTCTCCCATGATGTGATCTTTATGTGATCGTGAGCTTTGTATCATGTTGAACAAGTAGATGTTATTATTCAGATATTATGTGTACTCTAGTGGTGTTATTAAAGTAATCTATTCCTCCTACCATGGTGTAACGGTGACAGTGCGTGCATCATGGTGGTACTTGGTCTAGGCTACGATTGTGATCTTTTATGGATTATGAGAATAATTACCGCTATGATAGTATTGAAGTGATCTTTTCCTCCTTTCATGGTGTAATGTTGACAGTGTGTGCACCGTGTTAGTACTTGGTCTAAGTTGCAATAATATCTATCTTGAGTTGTGCTTTGATTTGGATATCTCTATGAGTGGTGTTTGTCAAGTACTTGATGAACTTTAAGGGGTGCTTCTATAGCCACTACGCAATGATTAGTGTTATTCAATAGGAGAGTAATTCAGAGTACCATAGTGAAGAGAAGTTGTTTATTTGTTCATTCATGTTATATTTGTTGGGAGTGTGTCCACTAGTGAAAGTATGATCCCTAGGCCTTGTTTCCAAGCATTGCACACCATTTACTTGCTATTTTTTTACTTGTTTGCTCGCAGCGATATTTATTTCACATCACGTTTGCTACTTATAATCATCACTACCGCTTGTATTTCACTATCTCTTTGCCGAACTAGTGCACCTATACATCTGACAAGTGTATTGGGTGTGTTGGGGACACAAGAGACTTTCTGTATCGTAATTGCAGGGTTGCTTGAGAGGGATAGCTTTGACCTCTTCCTCCATGAGTTCGATAAACCTTGGGTGATCCACTTAAGGGAAACTTGCTGCTGCTCTTCAAACCTCTGCACTTGGAGGCCCAACAAGTGTCTACAAGAATAGAAGTGCGTAGACATCAACCCCTGGGATCAAGGCTAGACAAATCCAGACCTTCATCTGAATAAGCCTAACCGAGAGCTTGAGAGCCTTACAGTGAGAGAATCGGTAACACAATAGTGACTCTACGACTCAAAAGTAATATAGGAAGCTCTTAAAAGAGCAAGAAGCAAATTACAAGCAGAGGTCACTGACCTGTCAATCATCAATCAATGAAAGCGAAGTTATTCTATTAGACATAGCAAGACCAAATGGCCTAAGAGGCCTGAAGCATAAAGGTGACGTCCCAATCCATAGATTCCAGGCTGCCGCCTGGGAATCCCAAGCTACTCATCGATGTCGATGTTGTCCAAAACCTTCGATGGTAAACTTACACTGCTGAAAAATATAAACGAGGCAAGGTTGAGTACAAAAGGTACTCAGCAAGACTTACTAACCTAGTAGCTACATGTTGGCTAGAAAGGCCTTCTTTGGAGTTTCTTTGCATAAAGTAAGTTTTGTTTGTACAAACCAGGAAGAAGAGAGGCTCGTCTATTTAGATCATTTAAAAGGGGATAAGAGAGCGATATCTTTGATCATCATTGAAACATCCACCAAACCATCATTCTTATCTCCACCGATCAACTTGATATTCCAAATCCACTGAACATTTGTATAATCTTTTACATCCACCAAATATCTTGATCTTTCATAACCACCGAATCAACATCAGCTGAACCTATCCACTAGGATCACCCCCTCTTTCAACCTAGAGGAAGCATCCTAAGCACACTTTATTTGCTAAGTTTTACGATTAGGTTAAAGTTCTCTATGATCACAGAATCCATTCCCAAGTCATCCGTAACCGTGGACATGGCTTTTTGAAAATATTTAACCCTGCAGGGGTGCACAACTTTACCCACACGTGCCGACCGACTCTTAACACCAGAATCATTAGCCCTCGTCCGTGGAAGGCCGGTAGAGGTTGGTCGACCATGTCCTTTACCTTACTTTCACCCAAACCATGAGTGACGCCTTAGAGCAGCCCGCCGTAATGGGTCGAGTCCCGAAGTTGGTCCCTAAGGCTATGCGCAGGGATCAAGATCGAAGCTGCACTCCGCTTGAACCCGGCCACACCCTATATGCTATGCACCTTTTCACAAACGTTTTCCATGCGTATGCCAAATGGAAAGCCCAAACTATGTGACTCATGGAACAGACTAGGCAAGTTAGTTAGTCAAGAGGGTGCCATTATAGGGCCTCGTGTGGTTGTACGCTCAGTCTTGGTTCAAGAGGCGAGAACTCGGGTCCTAGGGTCGGCAAGAATGAGTCAAATAACCACATCCCATGTGGCGGCTCATCCAAGCCTTTAGCATGTTTAACACTTTACCACTGATCATAACATGTCATCCTTTCATACTAGGTTCATTCACAGCTCAGATTCATCAACCAGATGGATCAGAGTTTACCAACTAAGCATGGCTAAGCACAACAGATATAAAGGCTCTAGCAATGCAAAAAAGCGAGACCTAGTTATGCTAGGAGCAGTGGATCAGGGAATTTAGGCGACAAGAGCATGCATAAGATAGGATAACTCTAACTATCGATAAAAGACATTTGAATTGTATGCGACAGAGCAAGAATTGAAATACTTTGAAAACATAGGATCAGACGCTTGCCTTGCTTGTTGATAACCAAGAATAGAAATAGATCTTCGGGATTCTTCTTCTTGAATAATACTCCATGGACAAGTATTGGTCCTCGATGTTGTCCACTCGATCTCGGACTCGTGTTCTATCGCGAAGAAGCAAACACCAAAAACAAAGAACAAAAATCAACACATGCATTGATGCGCAAGCAAAGATGATGACATGACATATTAATAGTATTGAAATTAACCCCTATGAAAGGATCATCAATTTAAATGGGGTTGGAATGCATAAAACATTACAATTCCATAAACCCCGCACATTATGAAAGGTTTGATTATGTTCTTCTAATTAGGCAGGGTTCAAAGTAGTTTAACAATGCATGATTTTGATAGCAACATGTAGATCTTATTTTTCTGAACATTTTGATAGGTCATTTGCATTTTTCTGACATACAGGCAATATTCTATGCATTTTACAAAATTCAAACACTTGCAGCAATTTTTCTGGAAATAAAAACTGTGCGCAGAACTTTTTGCACCCAGGATTTTTTTACCCAGGGCCGCTGACGGATGGGGCCCGAGGCCCACAGACCAGCCCACGCTGGCCAGGTCGGCTGGGCAAAGAACCAGCCTGAGCTGCTCCCAGGTGCCGGCGGCGACCGGGCATGGCCGGCGATGCGGCGAGCGGCGAGGCACGGGGAGGGGTCCGGCTGGACCGAAAACTCACTGAGAACCCGCCGGTGGGGTCGGCTTGGCTGAAGGACGGCCGGCGGCGGCAAATTTGGCGGCGGCGGACCTCGGTTTCCGGTGAGGAAACGATGACTCCGGCGGCGGTTCAAGGCATCCTGGCTCGATTCCTTCGGCTAGGAACAATAGGAGAATGAGGCGGAGCTTCTTGGCATCTCAGAGGAGCACGGGGCGGTGGCTAGCAGCGTCGGGAGGCGATGTCCATGGCGGCAAGCTCGGGCTAGGGTTCGCAGGTTGCTGGGGAAGAAAAGAGAGAGCGAGGAAGAGAGAGAGAGAGAGAGAGAGAGAGAGAGAGAGAGAGAGAGAGAGAGAGAGAAAGGGCGTCGTGGCGCTGCTGGACGGCTCCAGGGGGTTCTCCTTGTCTTGGAACGGCAAGCAGGAGGTGGCCGCACTCGGCCCTGCGCAGGACACGCAGGAGCTTGCTGTCTGTGCGTAGAAGACAAAGACTATTTTGCAAATAGCCCCCTGACTTTTGAAAGTTTTAGGGAAACTTTAAAACAGCACCCTTTTGCAAGATTTGGTGAATCAAACTACTCTAAAGTTTTCAAAATAAACATGGACTTCTTAACATATAAAAGCTCCATAATTTTGTTTGCAAACTTTGTAAACCATTTTGAGAGCATTTTAAAAGAACAAGAAAGATTTGCACACATTAGTGTTTTCAAATATATTTCCTTTGTGCATAATTTTGTTAGGAAAATAAATGATGCTCATGATGCACAAATCAACTCCTCATTATGTTTATCTAAAAGAGGGATGTTACATTTTGCATTGAGGAAGTCAAAAAGACTTACCCCCCTCGCTTCTAGAATCCTTCTGGCTCCAACCTGCCCCATGAGCTCTTGCATAAACTTGTTCTGTGTCTCTTGCATGAACTGCATATACTGCATAAAGCTTTGCTCAGCCAAAGGCCTGAATGGTGGTGGTGGTAAATGAACTTGAGCTTCTTGATCAGCCTTTGCTTTGGCTTCCATTTTTGCCTGCTAGTCATTCATTGCCTTCGTTTGAGCTTCTTGTGCCAAGCGTTGCTCCTCAGCTTCGGCAGCTAAACCCGTATCCATAGCCCCTCTAGTCCTGTAATATAAAGCAAAGATCTCATAATTACACCATGCCCATGCTTTCTGAGCTTCACTTCATGCCCAGAACTAGTCACACAATGAAAAACAGAAATCCAACTCCAAATGGAAGATCGCAAGAAATCCAAATACAAGGTACATATTATACAACACATACAAACCGGTACATAGTCATTATTACAACACGTACTCTCACAGATGGAGTACACTCATAGATCGAGACTGGAAAGTTCTACCGTCTCTCTTATTATTACAACATACTACTAACACTAGCTGCATTCACAGATGCAACTAAGCTTCTGACTTGGTCTTGACATCCTATCTTGGTCTCACGGCTCATAGTACATGCCCGGAGTCCACCCGTGCTCGCATGTAGTCCAGCGCACTATCTCTGGAATGAACGGCCTACCGCTCGGAACATAGTCCGAGTCAGACATGTCCATCGTAGAGGTATCACTCAACACGAGTCCATTCAGTCCGAGGTAACTCTCAAAGTACACCCTGGCCTCATGAGCAGTCATAGTCAGAAAAGGCTCCGCCTCTCCATAACACACACTCTCAGTGCAGTAGGTGTGGTCAAACGGTGTATCCTGCTCCATAGGTGTCTCAACCGGCTCCTGACTCTCAAACCGAACCTCCATAGGATCCTCCTCCTCAACAGATATAACAGGAGTGACTACGGCATCTCCTCCTCCTGCCGCCTGAGCTGTCCCTCCATATGGGCTAGTGTACTGCTGACCGTCTCCCAGCCAGTCAAACCTCCACCCATCAGAGTTCTCAATGGGAAGCTCGGACTCCGAGACCCCCTTGAGACCCTGCTACACCTCCATACTAGAAGTGATAACTGGGTAATGTATAGGCTCTGGAGTGGGTGAATACCTGGAAGGTCCAGGCTGTGTCGGGTAACTGTGAGTTCCCACAACCGGTGAGAAGTCAGATCCCTCCGACTCCTGCCTAGTCATCTGTGCTCGCTCCTGCCTCCTAGTAGTGTCTGTGAGGTCATCAAGCATCTCCGCCTTGTCCTCCACAATGACCTGATGGGTGTTATACAATGATCCCACCATCTTCCTATACCTATCAAGAAGTCTGGCTACCAACTTCGGCTTCTTCTTTACCAGAACATCGTGATCCATTCCTGGCTCATCCATCAGTGAGTCATGAGGAATAGCGGTAAAAGTGGTACCTACTAACTCCACCACTCTGTACTCCCTGATAGTCACAATAGCTCGAACTAATGCCTCGTGATAAGCTGCAGTCTCTCCTCTTCCTTCTCCGGAAGGCTGAACTGGACTAGGTGCTAATCCATCTGGTAGCATGATCATGACACGGTACTTGACCGCAATCCTGTCATCCTTGTAAGTATAGGTCTTAACAAGGATGTCGGTGCTGAGTCCAAAAGCCCGTAGCAGTGATCCTAACTGCTCAGTCAAGGTTCCCTCATAGTCTTCCAAAGTCTTCCTCTGAGACCAAACGGTGCGTGCTGGAATTCTCGATGCCATAATAGCTGTTACAAGAATAGGATATAGAATTAGTATGATGCATCATAATACAGAATTGTAACACTAAAAATATGACTATGTTATTCCCAAGTGAATAACCATCATAGATTTAGAGAACTCTTTACCGTTGCTACTAGACTCCTACAGGTTCTATCCCTTTACTAGGTTTCCAACCTAAGGTCAAAGCAATTGCTCTAATACCAGCTGCGGTGACCCAGCATACCACTGCATGTTGTAGTATGCAAGTTGTTGATATAACACTTGCGGAACAAGCCTCCACAAGTATTACATCCCTCAGAATGGTACAGAAGAAACATTGCGGGCCCAAATACAAACTAAACTTCATATTATTACAAACCAAAGCGTTATGATAACGAAATGCTCCCCATAAGAGAACACCTCAAGTGCTTAGTGTTTACAGCAACTGGAAAGCTTCAAATAATTAAACATGTGAAGAACTCAACAACTTATTCCTATACTACAGTTGCTCGGTTCCTCGACTACGGAGCTATTCTACTAGTTAGACAGTCTTCACTCTGAGTCCTCGCCGGAAGACGCTCCATAGCGTATGAAGTAATCCACGCCTTCGACTCTGCGAGAAAGATCTGGCTCCTCATAGAAGATGTCCTGCTGGACTCCGATGGCGTTCAGAGTCGCCTCATCTAGTTCTTCACAGTCTAGCAAGGGTTTAAGAGATTGGGGTGAGTAACGAGTGTTACCCAGCAAGTTTCTTTAGAAAGAAGTTGTGTGATATGCACTATCTACAGCCATGGACCCAAAAGAGTCGTAGGGCAATGCAAAGCTTTATCAAAGGTTTCTTGAAAGATTGCTTTTACTTAAGAAAACTATGCCCAACAGCCAACACAGGGTATTAGTGCCTTGAGAGCACCTTTCCTGCGGTGTTTGCAGCTCCTTCCCGGAACAAGGGGTAACATGTCACATCTTTTTACACTCTACAGAGGTGTGTCCTTCCAAAAGAGATCAAAGCCTTGCTGCACAACCGGGCGTACATTCTCGTCCACACTTCCATGGTGTGGGGCCGAGTCATTGATCCAAGCCAATCATTGCCTTCTCCGCACAACACATGCCCACCCAATTCACGCAAGCAGGTTGTGCCCCTGATATTCACCCCCAACGATGAAGTACCTAGGCATCCCTTGTGGACCATCATAGACACCAGTGCCGTGAGAACTTAGGTGTCCCACCCATATGCAAGTAGTCTCGCAAGATCTACCGCGACCGGCAACTGGCTGCCCGTTGACATGCGAACGAGAGAAGATACAGCTGACTTTCCCGTCCCATTCCAAGTCTCTTGGATGACACAGTTTTTACGGCGCTAGAATAACTGTGGCATTGGTAGTTAATCCTAGGTTTACTTTCCCATGCAAGTGGAACCTCCACCACCACAATCTTACCGTGGTTCCACCTGCCAGCCATCCTAGGTTATCACCACTGGTCGATAACCACTAGTCATATTACTTATGAAAATAGGTTTTCCATCCTTTTTGAAATGTTAGAGTTCGAAGTCAACACTTTGCAAGAAGTTTCAAAACTAGTGCAATCAAGAGATATGAGCAAGATAAACTTGCCTTGTGACTAAAAGGTAATGGAGTTGGATGCTTGGCGATACTCCTGATCTCCTTGTTCTACAAAAATCCAATCATTGTCCGGTAAGGACAATGTTTCAAGAAGCAAATGGATGCTATGTGCAATGATATGCCATGCATGGTGATTCTTTGTCTTTGTTTTCTTATTTGTGTGTTTTACCCAAGACTTGGTATGGTTAAAGTGTTTTAACACAACACAAAGTACTATAGGTGTGTTTTACCCTAATATGGTATTAAAATAATTAATTAAGGTTTGAAATCAATGTTTAAGTTATAAAACTTCTGTTGAAGTTATTTGAAAAGAAAAGGATTAATTTAATAAAGAAAAGACTTAATTTTTATTTTTATTAATAACAATTAGGATTTTTGGAAAATGGAAATTAATAGATTTCAAAATTTGGTTTGAGGAGTGAATAAAAAATATGATTTTATTCAAATATTCAATTCATTAAAGAATAGAAAGTTATTTTATAGGGTTAAGTAAAACAGTGTTATTTTAGTTTTGGATTTGAATTAATTGAAAAGAAAACAGCATTTAAAATTTGAAATTTGAATTTGATTTGAACAAACGGGCTTTGGCCCATTAGGCCCAACCAGCCCATCTGGCTTGGTTGAACCATACCGGGTCGTGTCTGCGTCGGTCAACTGACCCAGCCCAGCCCCCTCTCACTCCCCCTCTCTTCCTCGCGAGCTCTGGCGAACCCTAAATCACCGCCGCCATCGCCCAACCATTCCGACCAACTCCGGTGGCCTCCGCCGCCGATGCTTGGGACAAAACCGTCGGCCCAACTCCCTCTACCACCTCCTCCAGTTGGAATCAATGGGAGCTTCATCTCCGGGGAGATCTGGGGTTGGATTCCCCTCGGTTTCTGCCGTCACCGGTCGCCTCTGGCTCAATGCCTCGCTGAGCCCCCTCCTGGTGCTTGCTGTGCGACCACTGGCGCTTGTGATGCGTGAGTACACGCCGGTGGAAGCGCCGTCGTGTGGTGCTCCTGGTGTGTGCTCGGTGAAGTCTTCCTTGGGCAGCCTCTGGCCGGCCGCACAGGCACTGCCCTGCCATGCCGTCCAGACGAGCACCTGGGCGATGGTGAGCGTGACTTCTCCTCCTCTCTACTCTTCTCCTTCTTCTCCGGCCACGATCTCTGACCATCTGGTCTAGGTCAGTGAGCCAAGCTCATAGACTTTGTTCTGTGATGCTGCTAGCTGATGCTAGCCTGATTTAGTGTTTCTATTCAGTGATATGATGCTTGATCTGTTATGATCTTGTTGTGACCACTACTCTGTCAGTGTATTTCTCTGACAGAAATGTTGTTCTGAAACTTGCCCTATTGCAAGCTTTCAGTGAGCAACAATATCTTGGTGTGCTAAGTTTCCCCTCCTGTGTTTCATGATATCAAAGTGTTGATGGTGTCTAACTGAATTTCTAGATTTAGTTAGCTTTTATGCCGGGTCATGTGATGGATATGCTGCTGTGTTTGCTTCTGTCACTGGTTTATCCATGACAGCTATGTGATGGTGAGTCTTGCAATGTTGCAAAGATTCAGTGGTGAATTTACTTAAGCAAAATATGATTCCTAGATGTTTCAGCTAGGAAAATGATTTGGGGTGATTTATATTGCCCTGGTTATCAATTTATCTGCTGGTTGTGTTGAGGTGCATGACATGTGGGTCATGTGCCCAGCAACCAATGTTGGAAGGCTAATTAGAATGGTGAAACTTACCTAAATACCAAGCCTGTGATGTTGGTCTGAGGCTAGGTTAGGTAGTGAGGTGCTTTACATGCTTCTGTGCCTACTGCTTGATTGTGTGATGGTGCTAGCAAGACTTGTGTGTTTGAGGTGCATGTGCCGCAGGACATGTGCCCAGCACAAATCTGCTCTGTGAAGCTGTGGTTTCTAAGATCTGCCTATGAAGCAAAGCTGAGGCCTTTTCCTATGAATATGTGTATTTGACTTTGCACAATTTATTTCCAATGATGGATTGAGCAAAGCATCCCTTTGCTAATCTGAGGAAAAACTACAATGACCCCAACCATACATGCAGTTGGTTGTCTAACAAACAACTGCTGGTATTCAGTGCAGAATACCAACCTTTGATGGATAACTTTGGTGGTGTGGTCTTGTGGCTGGTCTGCTGCTTCTATTT
Source organism: Dactylis glomerata (assembly GCA_007115705.1). NCBI lineage: Eukaryota > Viridiplantae > Streptophyta > Magnoliopsida > Poales > Poaceae > Dactylis > Dactylis glomerata. The sequence goes on from QXEO01000624.1 coordinate 1,017,636, forward strand.
GGTGAGTTGTGGCTTGCCCTTCTCCTTCTAGTTCAGCTGCTGGAAGCTTGCCCTTCTTCTCCTAGATGACTTCTTGTCCTGCACCCCCTGGAACTGTTGCGGTTTGCTTGACCTTCTCCTCCTGGAATGGTCTTGAGCTTCAGTACTCCATGGTTTTGCTGGGTGTGATTCTAATGGAGTTATGGTGCTGTGGAAGAACTTGTGAAGTTCTTGTGATGATCTAGTGTTGGCCTTGTGCTGCTCGGTTGTGAGCTTCTTGCTCTGGCCGAGCCTATCTTCACCAGCTGCTGGCTTAGCTGAGTTGCTGTGGTGCTGCCAGCTGCTGCTTCTCAGTTCAGTGACTGAGCTGCTTGTGTGCTGCTTCCTCACTCAGTTCGATCTCATCCACCTCTGGCCGTGCTGTGAAACTACTTTGCACCCCTGTGTTTTGCACCCCAAAAAATAACATAACAGATTCTACACTTGGTCCAAATATTCAGTGATGCAAATGGCAATGTATTTGCCAAAGTCTGAGAGTAATATTATACTAACCTTAACTCTGTTTTCTTTTATTTTCTGTTTATTTTGCAGGTTGATGATTCATGACCATCATAAAGATCTTGAAGATGCAAAAGCTAGTTTAGGCTTAGTTTTCTTTTATTTTTCACTATTGTAATTTTCTTTTTACTTTACCAATATGTAAAGACATTGTAAATATGTTTAATATTAATAAAGTTATATTTTAACTTACTTATTTACTTATTCCATTTCTTTTATCCAACTCAATTTATAATTGAGTTATTTCTTTATTAATGATTAATAATTCTATTTTGAGAATTTTCAACAATCAAAATGAAATTCCAAAATCACTTAAACAATATCATCAAGATATCATAGCAAAGCCCATAATATTCTAATGACCTCTAACTCTAAACTTGATTAGATAGAAGCTTTGCTCTCTCAGGTTTTTGAATTTGCAAAAAATTTACTCAGATTTTAGATGCATGAATGCACAAAGGTCCTAGTTCTACCCTTCGTTGATCCTAAATGCTGGGATATTACATGCTTGGTGGGGATGGTGAAGGGTCACGCCTTTTACTCTCGATGTCTTGCGACGGATCTCTATAACTGCGATGGCTTCCCTCTGCTCTTCATGGAGCTGGATCATCATCATGGCGGTGGGAGCCTTGCCCTTTGTCATCGTGGTGGCGTGAAGAGCAATGCTTATCCTTGTCACCGCTGTGGTGCGCGCCGTCGTCATGGCGAGATTGTTCCCAATGCTTGGATCCGCCATCTTGACTGGTTTCTCATCATGGCGGCTCGTCTCTGTGGCCAGCATCACGACTCCATCCCCGTTTTCCATCGTTGTCGCGTCTGACAATTCCTCCCTGAGGGATCTCGAATGTCTTATACTTTGGTGGCGGCATATTGGACTTATGGCTGGGAGCGGCCTTGTCTTGGTGGTATCCATAAGCAGGATAGTTCTTGTGAGGCGGTGACGGATTTCTTTGATGGCCTTTGCCATGCGGCCTATCATCAGAGGATATTGGGATGGCATCTGCCCTGTTGCAAGCTTATCTTCTTCAGGCCTCTGAGGATCTGGTATGAGATTCGTTATCAGGGTGAGCACCATGATTGCCATTACCTCGGGCCTTAGAGGCAGTACTAGACTGGCACAGCGCATGATCGGATTCAAGCTTTCATGATGACATAGCTTTCTCCTGTTGCACCAGTGCTTTGGTCATTAGTTTTACCGCCATCTCTAGGGCTGCCGGGCTTTGGTTATTTTCCAATAGCTCCTTTGCGGCCATGATGTTCTCAATTGGAGTGGCCCTGACTTCATCGCGGTTCTTGTCCACGTATGGTGGATTCTTGATGTACATCCTAGCCAGTGTTTCCATGGTTGGCACGGTGAACTCAAGGTTTCATGCCAGCTGCGGGTCTCCGCCCTCGTTTATTTGATTCTGGATGAGAGTAGCGTACTTCTCCTCCATGTTTCTTGCGCGTTTAAGCGTGTATTGAGCTTTAGCAATGTCGCCATCCAGCTTTTTGCCCATCTTCTCGACTCGCTTTGCTTCTTTAAGGATTGCTCGCCTCTTTTGCTCGAGATTGTTTACGTCTCTGACGTAGTTAGGGGTGATTGGATCTCCTAGGGTTCCATAGACGACCTTGTCCATCGGGGTCGTGAAATCTTCTAGGTGATGGACCATAGGGACGGCGGGTTGCAGAGGCCTAGGTCCGCCTTGAATCTTGGGTAGTTGTTCCGTGGCGGGATCAGCGGCTGGTGGCGGGTTACCCTGCTCTTTGTCGGCATCTCCGTCATAGGCTGCCTGAGATGGCGGATCACCGGTTGCTTGCCCAGCGTCATCTCCTTTGTTGGTCATGAACACCTACTTGGCGGGTGCTTGCTTCTCTTCTATTTCTTGCTGAGGTAACTTCACCTCGATTCTTTTCATGGCGGCGTCATAGTGATCAGAGTCATAGCCTTTGCTATCCCAGTCATCCGATTCACCACTTTCGTTAAGTGCCTCTAGGATGGATTCACCTAGGCTGTCATCTCCATTGGAGACAGATCCCGAAATGGTTCCTGTGAAAGCAACAAGGTAGTACCACGGTGTCTCTAACACCAGATTGTTCATGGCGGATTCATAGTGGTCATCCACCACTTCCTCCATCTCTAGGGCGGGTTGGGTGGGATTTGTTTTTAGATCCAATCTGGATAACTTGGAAAGTTTCAGATCAGACGATTCCTCCTCCGTATCCATCTTGAAGGTGGTCCGTTTGGGGGTTTTAGCCATACTGATCCGCGGAAATTGGTTTCCGTTGCGGGGGTAAGGTCCGTCCCCCCGATGAAGATGTGGATGTCTCCGATCAGAACAACGGTAAATCGAGCAAGGTCTTCTCTAGCCAGCACCCAGAGGTTATCCGCTGGGACGATGGGGAAGCCAGAATAGTAGAGGACACGCCCGATGGCGACGGTGTCGCCGATGCCTGCGAAGGCGGATCCCGCCTGGATCCGCGCTCCTGACGCGTTTTGCCCCATGGTGGGCACCAACTGTCATGGTTTCATCAACAGATCTGTCATAGGGGTAGGTATATGGAAGTTTGTGGAAGGGGGTGAACATGGCGGAGCGATCCGGGACGGTGGTAGCATGAGCTTACCCTGCTTCAGATCCCGCAACGGTGGCGAGACCCTACGTGCTGCTATAATTCACTATATGGCAACAAGTGTTCGGTTACAATGATGAGGTTGGCTGTTTCGCTATGCGATTGGCCGTATCTAAGTCTCGGTGCCCCAAGGGCTCCTCCACACCGGCTTATAAAGGTGCCTAGCGTGGGCATCACGATGGTACCAGAGTGGATACAATATGGAGTTCTAGACAAAGTCATATACGATGTCGTGTACTACAAGGCAACCCGCCATGGGCCTGTCTTCGGATCCGCCATAAGCTCCTGCGTCCAGTATCCACCATGGTCTTTCTAGCAACTGGGCCGCCCGATAGGCAATCCGCCATACTGTCGGGGGATTTCGTGTCGCAAGAACACGGGGTACCACACGACAGACCCAAAGATTCGAATGCAGGGGGCTGTACGCATGAGATCTAGATAGCAACGAAACACGACAATGGAAGCCTCGAGACGTCGGAGAGCACAACGCACGACAGAGAGAGACACCGAGCTTTACCCAGGTTCAGGGCCCTCGTGGTGAGGTAAAACCCCTACTTCCTGCCTTCTTGTATTAAGACGCGATACCTCGCGAGGAGTACAAGGCCTTGGTTACAGAGCTCTAGCTGGCCGAAGGTAGGAGAACCAACTTAGCCTAGCCAGAAGCCCAGAGATGAAGATCAGATCCCTTCTAAGGGGCGGCCTCCCCTCCTTTTATAGCGCCCAGGTCCTCCTTCCCCTTATCATCTTGGGGAAGGGGTTGCCAGAAACGGCCAAGGAGAGGGGACAACTATTGTCTTCGGTCTTCGGTGGACGTAGTCTTTGTAGAGTAGTGGCACCGGTCCACAGGAGTTGGTGGAGGAGGCTGACGTCCTCCTCTGGCGCCCTACACCATCCACCCTATTTTTAGGGGGGTGGTCAACAACCACTGGGCAGCTTTATGCAGGCACGGCAGGAGCTGGTCTCCCCTTGTCGGGGTAGCATGGACGTTACGCTGTCTTCCGTCCTTATCTTCTTGCTCAGCATAGGAACGTACTGAGCTGACGTGGATGTGGTCCATCCCCTCACAAGGAACAGGTCGCGAGGAGGTCTTCTGGTCCTTAGCAGTTTTAGTCGTCGTTCTCCTCATGAGGCGCCTCCTCATGAGGGTCTTCTTTGTTGGGCTTCGGTCATCGGTTTACCCTTGGCCGAAGCTGGGCCATTGAAGGGGCCAAGGAGCAGGTGGACCGGGATACCCCGGTATCCAGAACACCGACAGTAGCCCCTGGGAGCCTGGCCTGCAAACGCGCCCTCTCGAGGGAGCGAAGGGTCAGGGGCCCCCAGAAGCTGCTGGGCCCTCCAACGGCACGCGTCAACGCGCGCGGTCAGAGTACCATGTGAAGATGCAGAGTTGCATACACGTGGCACAACCGCAGCTGGCGAGAGAAAACGGCAGGCGACGCAGCAGTCCCCAAGGCGTCAAACCGCCATGATGGCGCGTCACTTCACTGCAAGGCACTGCACCGACGCTCTGATTCCCGCGCTAGGACTTGATAGTTCGACACCGGCCGCGCCTTTAAATGCAGCCTCCTCGATGCCCTTGGCACTTCACTCACTTCCTCTAGTACTACTTCCTCCTCAGATATCTTCCCCGATCCATGGATCCCTCTGCCTCCTCCGTCGCTGCCGGATCTGCAAGCTCGGGGGCGCAGGCGCCCCCTAGGCAGCAGGAACAAACTGAAGGTTCTAGCCCTATGGACGCCCGGAGCTGGAGGACCCCTGCGCATTCGGGTGCCGATGCAGGGCACGGTGAACCGCGCCACCCCAGGGACCTCCATGGCCTTGACCCTTTGGGGTCCTGCACCAGGAGGTGCTCTGAACACGCCGTCGCCGATGGCAGCGGCGATGCAGGCTCCCCGCTCCGCGGGGAGCATCGATCGGGCACTCCGGGAGGTGGAGGCCTCTCTAGGCCCCCTCCCCCCGGTTGCAGATGCCCCGGGGCCACAGGAGGTGGCACCCCCCACGACCGGAGTGGTCGCGACTCCCCGCCGCCTGGTGGCGGAGATGCTAGGACCCCTCATCGCGCAGGGGTCCCGATTCTTGGAGCTCCTCATCGTCATCGAGGCTTGGAGCTTCATCTCCCTCTGGCTGCCCAACGCAATCCGGAGGGCAATCTACGCCCCCAGCTTATCCGTTGGAGAGGTCGCGCTGGTGGAGCAGAGCAGGCTAGAGCTGATCTGGCCTGTTGACATCATCCTTGGAGCAGGCTGCAATGCCGCCCTCTCTGGGCGCTGGAGGGCATTCGCCCTCGGCCACCGTCTCCGCGTTGGCAACCACCTCGTCTTCCACTTCAAGCTGGGGACGCTGGAGGCCTCGGTGCGGATCTTCGCTGCCACCGGCGTCTGCCGCAGCTTCCCCTAGCCCGCAACGGAGTAAAGGGGCGACATCGCTGCGGAGGTCTTCTAGGGAGGAGAGCTAGTCTCCTCCCCTCTTTTGCAATGTAGTCCTCGCTGGCGGAGTATGCCCCGCCGTAGCTCTGCTCCTTCCCCTGCTAGGGGTTTATTAATGAAGTCGTCTTGTTTATTGCTTTTTCCTTTGCTCCTAGATGCTTCTTGCCGTCCTGATCATCCGCACGCTCGAGAGCCCTGGCGAGTTGTTCACGCTTGTGGGAGGCCTCCCTACGCCTCAGAGCTCATGACGGGGTCGGCGCCGGCAACAACGATGGACGATTCCTGGGACAAGTAGTTGAAGAAAGAGTTGGAAAACAAAAAACCCCAAATCCCCAAAAACGAAAAACAAATCGATTAGACAAAACGAAAAAAGAATAAGATGCCCCTGTGACCGGCATAGGGACCTTCCTCATTGTGAGGGAGCGCGGCACTATCTGTGCTAGCAGCTAAGAGCAAATTGCCACACGTGGTGATTCACGGGGCCTTCCTCGTCGTGAGGGAAGATGGACTCTCACGGACGCGAAAGCGTCGACGCTTAAGAGAGCCCAGAGGCCGTCGACACCTCGTTGAGGGTTGTTCACAAGGTGAAGGGCCTGGCGCGGACCTCTGGATCTGTGTCTCCTTCGCAAGATGATCAGAGCGGCCTTGGTCTTCGATAATCCTGCCGTGCTCGGCCTTCCTCAAGAGAGGGGAATCTTGACTCCTGCGGATGCTAAGTGCATCGACGCGTCTGGGCGCCCCCGTGAGGGTTGCTCATGAGGCGCTGGTCCTTAGCGGGTGCCTTGGGCACACCTTGGACTTTTTCCAAAGATTTCTTATTTTCCGGTGTACTACACGAGGAACTAAGCACCACGGGCACGTGGAGGTGATCGATAACAGGGCCGTCGCCCCTGATCAGGGCCCAGTTCCTTCGGGTTTTTCGGGCTTGTTGTTTTTCGGGTGAAGGCCCTAGCATAGACACCGTGCCTAGCCCCTTCCGCGTGAAGTACGGCAGAAAATAAATGGACTTCATGCCATTTCCATATCATGCCGAAGCAGAGGCGCTACATGCTCTTTAACTTAATCTCAGTGCTGAAGAGCTGTTTAAGTTGATACAAAGTTCCGTGATAACGGTGTTATCTCCTCGTGAGGAACCTATGGGTAGAACTTTCTCAGATGAGCTATGTTCCACGGGTTCCCCACTGGCATGCCTTTTGCGGTTTCCAGCCGCGCCGAGCCTGGCCTGGCGATGTGCATCACCTTGAAGGGGCCTTCCCACATTGGAGACAGCTTGTGCAGGCCCTCGCGAGATAGTATCCTTCTGAGCACCAGATCGCCGACCTCCAGAGTCCTTGCTCAAACATGGCGGCTATGGTAGGGGCAAAGTCCTTGCTGGTACCTCGCAGCGCGAAGCGCTGCTTGGCACCGAGCTTCTTCAAGCTGTAGGAGGCGATCCTTGATGAGGTCTTCTTGATGTATCTCGTTGAAGGCGAGAACCCTTGGCAACCCGAACTTGATGTTGGTGGGAAGGACAGCCTCCGCCCCGTAGACTAGGAAGAAAGGAGTCTCCCCAGTGGGCTTGGTTGCGGTGGTACGAATGGACCACAAGATGGATTGGAGGTTGTCTAACCATTTCTTGCCACAGGATTTGAGCTTGGCATTGAAGCTTCTTGTCTTGAGGCCCTTGAGGACTTCGGCGTTAGCATGCTCGGCTTGGCCATTGCTCCTGGGATAGGCGACAGAGGTGAAGCAGATCTTGATGCCGGCCGATGCGTAATACTCCCAGAACACCCCGCTGGTGAACTGCTGCCGTTATCGGTGATTATGCGGTTAGGCACACCAAAACGGCAGACCAGCCCATGGCTGAACTTGACTGCAGACCTGGCCGGTATGGTGCACACCGGCTCCACCTCCACCCACTTGGTAAACTTGTCGATGGTGACATAGAGGTAGCCAAACAGCAAAGGGCCAAGTGAGCGGGATGGTTTGTAGCTCCTGCGCTGGTTGATGAATCTGCTTGGCATGGAATTGGCACGCCTCGCACCTCTTGACCATTTCCGCCGCGTCCTAGAGTGCCAAAGGCCAGTAGAAGCCGCTGAGGTAAGCCTTCGCGGTGAGGGTCGACGCAGAGGCATGATGTCCACACTCGCCGGCATGGATGTCCCTGAGGAGCTCTTGGCCCTGGTGAGTTGAGATGCACTTTAGAGCGACGCTATTTGGGCGACGCCGGTACAAGTCACCATCTTTGATGCAGTATCCCGAGGCTTGGCATACTATCCATTCGGCCTCCGATTCGTCCTCGGGATGCCTGCTGCTGGTGAGGAAGGCCTTGAGCTTGAGGATCCAATCCACTCCCTCCTGCCTTGCCAATGCCAGAAGGACGCGATCGCCCAAAGATGGCCCGCAATCCGGAGCCCCCTACTCTGGTGGCGGCGGCAAGGCAGGCGGAGGCTCTGATCCTATCGTTTGTGTAGAAGCAGATGGCTTGAAGAGGCTTTCCTCGAAGACACCGGCTGGCTGCGCCAGGTGATGAGAGGCGCGCTTGGCAATTTCATCTGCTTCCACATTTTCCCCTCGCGGGACGTGCTTCAACTCTAGGCCCTGGAAGCGTTTTTCCATCTTTCGATGCTCTTCAAGATAAGCCACCATGTGCTCATCCTTTGGAGTGTAGCTCTTGTTGGAGAAGTTCACGACCAGCAGTGAATCTCCCTTGATGATGAGGCGCTTGATGCCCAAAGCGTTTGCTGCTCTTAGGCCGGCGAGTAGTCCTTCGTATTCTGCGATGTTGTTGGAGACCTTGTGCTCTGGCTTGAAACAGAGCTGAACGGCGTAGAAGAGCTTGTCTCCAGAGGGAGAGGTGAGGACGGCCCTAGGCCCCGCGCCGGGAAGGTTGAAGGCACCGTCGAAGTGCATGAACCAAAGATATGGGGCTTCCTCTCCTGGAAGTGTAGACTGCACCTCTGGAGACTTGTCGGCGAACGGATCAGTCCATTCGGCGGTGAACTCAGTTAAGGCTTTGCTCTTGATCACCTTGGTGGTTTCGAAGGAGATCTCGAATGGCTGAAGATCCACAACCCACTCGGCCACCCTTCAGGTGATGTTTGGGTTGCGTAGGATTGTCTCCAGGGGCCAATCAGTAACCACCTTGATCGGATGGCCCTGGAAGTAATGACGTAGTTTCCTTGAAGCGATCAGCAGGGTGTAGAGCAGCTTCTACTGCACGGTGTAGCACTCCCGCGCGTCGTGCAGTACTGTGCTGACGAAGTACATGGGTTTCCGCACCTTGGTGGTGTCGTGGGGATGACTTCTGGGGCATGCCAAGGGCCATGCTATCTGCCGGCTGGCTTCCCAGGAATCTCCACGGTGCTAGGATAAGAAGACCGGCTCGACCCGAAGGGCCGGCTGCGCCAGCAGTCGGCTGGCGACTCCACCGAGGAGAGCCAGAGCCGGGCGATGAAGACAAGATTCCTCCAATGGCTGTTTCGCCGAAAGTGGCCTGGCCCCGACAAGATCGGCAGAGGCAAAGGACGGGAGTGACGCATGCCATGTCCGGACTCCACCAACCAGCGAGCAAGAGCCTTCCCCACGAAAGGATCCGAGGCAAGAGGGAGGGCATTGCTACCGGTTGATGGCGCCAGAAAATAAGCTGATGGCGTGTGGTTGACGTGGGAGCAGACGGTCCTTGTGTGTGGTGGATAACCAGCCCGTTGAAAACCCCAAGAGGAAGGTATGATGAGTATAGTAGCTAGTTTTCCCTCAGTTAAGAAACCAAGGTTTAATGTCGGTCAGGAGAGGAGAGACAATGACGACTGAAGGTGATGCGGAACCTGCACACACACAAACAAATACTTTGTTCCCAACTTGCGATGAGGTTGTCAATATCACCGGTTTGCTTGAAACAAAGGTTATGAGCGTATCGAGTGGAAAACAATATAGTATGCGAGTAAAGTAAACAGTACAAGTAAAGTAAACAGTTGATAGCAATATGATGGAAATAGGACCGGGGTCCACAGTTCACTAGTGGTGTCTCTCCATAGATAAATAACACATGCTGGGTAAACAAATTACAGTTGGGCAATTGATAGAATAAAGATAAACGTGATATGTCAAGAAGATCACTATGAGATTTACTCTGGGAATTACAACAAAATACATAGACCGCCATCCAACTGCATCTATGACTAAAAATCCACTCCCAGGGATATCAATCCGAACACCCTAGAAGTATTAAGTTGCGAACAACAGATAATTGCATTAAGCAAAGTGTGTAATGTAAACAAAGCATATGCCCTTGAGCATATGAATGTTGTTTTCTCCCTAGTAGCAACAGCACATCTACCACCTTAGAGGTTTCTGTCACTCCCCCAGGTGAAATAGAGGCATGAACCCACTATCGAGCATAAATACCCCCTCTTGGAGTCACTAGCAACTACTCGGCCAAGATAGCTACTAACAACGGAGAGCATGCAAGATCATAAACAACATAGAGATAACAAAAGATATAATTCAGTACAGCAACTTAATCATAAACACCAATATTCATCGGATCCCAACAAACCAAACATGTAGAATTAGATAACGGTAATCTCAATCATGTAGGGCAGCTCATGAGATCTAAACATGAAGCACATGGTGGAGAAGACAACCATCTAGCTACTGCTATGGACCCATAGTCCAAGGTAGACTACTCACTCATCGCTCCGGAGGCAAGCATGGCGATGAAGAATACCTCCGGTGGCGATTCCCCTCTCCGGCAGGGTGCCGGGAAGAGCTTCTAGACCCTCCCGATCTTCGGGTCGACGGCGGTGGCGGATCACGATGTGTTCTGGAAAACTGATCGGGCCCTTAGGTTTTTTCCGTCAGGGGGTCTTTATAGGCGAAGGGGCGATGTCAGAGGAGGGGCCAGGCGCCCTCACGCGGGCCCGGCGCGGCCAGGGGGCTTCAGGATCTCTGGAAGCTTTCGGGTAAAATAAGACTTCAGGATGTGGTTTCGTCCAATTCCGAGAATATTTCCTGTGTATCACTCTGAAACACAAAAACAGCAGAAAACAGGGAACTGGCACTGTGGCACTTCGTTAATAGGTTAGTTCTGGAAAATGCATAAAAGTGCCACTAAGTGTAACGAAACAATAGGCAAATGGTGTAAAAACAAGCATGGAGCATCAAAATTTATAGATACGTTTGAGACGTATCAAGCATCCCCAAGCTTAACTCCTGCTCGTCCTCGAGTAGGTAAGTGATAACAAAAGAATAATTTTTGAGGTGACATGCACCTACACAATCTTGATCATATATGTAAGCATTGGTGAGCTGGGATCATAAGAACTTAAAACATGGGCATGAAGATATAATCATGACAATAAGAACTTAGCAACCATGTTGTAAACATGCAAATGAACACAAACAAAAGATCATGAAAAATGAAACAATGAAAGTCAAACGTGTGTTCAAATCATAAGGAAAAACATACAAATGGTTTTCAGCTTGTCCTTCAAAGAGAGCAAAACATAAATGCATAGGAAACCTTCAAGTTTAAGAGGGCGACTAGATACAAATAATTTAAGAACAAGTGAAACCAACAATATGAATCAATCAGTGAACTTTGGGACAATGCATATCACACTAAGAATGACAACTATGCTCTCTTAATGGTGCATAAAGAAAGAAGGTGGTGACTCAACATAAAAGTAAAAGAAAGGCCCTTCGCAGAGGGAAGCAGTGATTGCAAGTTTTATAACCTTCAAAAATTATGGTACTTCCCGGCTTTGAGCTCTCATTGCCCCCATCATAAGCATCTTGAATGGTTAAAGTTAATGCGAAAACAATTATGATGCATATGCTTGACAAATCATAAGTTGAAAACCTCGTGCCCCGTGAATACGAGTACCCAAACCTCTACGAGGAGCCAGATCTTTCTCACGGAGTCGAAGGCGTGGTTTACTTCATACGCTATGGAGCGTCTTCCGACGAGGACTCAGAGTGAAGACTGTCTAACTAGTAGAATAGCTCCGTAGTCGAGGAACCGAGCAACTGTAGTATAGGAATAAGTTGTTGAGTTCTTCACGTGTTTAATTATTTGAAGCTTTCCAGTTGCTGTAAACACTAAGCACTTGAGGTGTTCTCTTATGGGGAGCATTTCGTTATCATCACGCTTTGGTTTCTAATAATATGAAGTTCAGTTTGTATTTGGGCCCGCAATGTTTCTGCTGTACCATTCTGAGGGATGTAATATTTGTGGAGGCTTGTTCCGCAACTGTTATATCAATGACTTGCATACTACAACATGCAGTGGTATGCTGGGTCACCGCAAAGCAGCCCTCATGGCAGCAGTGGTGGTGGCCCAGCCAGGACACACGCCTCCCGCAAAGGTCCGCAGGATCAGAAGCCCTATGATGCGCGTACCCACCTAAACGAGATCGCCAAGTCTCAAACAGCCTTCTTCCTCGGCCCAAAGTGCTTTGGACAGCAGATCCATGATGAGCCCATCCCACATGGGTTCAAGATCGAGAAAAACATCCGTCAGTACAATGGAGTCGACAGGCCCTTAACTTGGCTACAAGACTACTTCAACGCAGTGCAGTTCGCAGGGGGATCACCCAACGTTGCTGTCCACTACCTGCCTCTGATGCTATCAGGCACAGCGCGGCAGTGGATCAATGACTTGGTAGAAAATTCCATCCAAACCTGGTTTGACATGCAGACAATGTTTACTAAAAACTTCGAGGGTACCTACAAGCGACCTCACAATATAGGTGACCTCCAATAGTGTCGACGAGCAGACGACGAGACCTCCCGAACTTTCCTTGCGCGATGGCGGGATATGAAGAACTCCTGTGACGGGGTTACTGATGAATCTTCCATCCTCGCGTTCATCGATAGTTTGGAGAGAGGTCAGCTACTCCGCCATTGCCTGTTACGAGAATAGAATGAAGGGAAACTAACCCTAAATTCCATGATCAACATTGCAAGCAACTACGCAGCCGCCGATGATGACGCTTGCAAATCCAGAACACTGGAAAGCGGAACAATAGCAACAAACGGAAGAATCCGCCAGAAGATCAGCAAACTCCGGATATGGTGGCTACAACCTTCTCTAACAAAGGACAGAGCAGTCAACGTGGCTAGAGACACGGTTCTAGCAGCGGCCAGCCACGGAGCTCTACAGCTTCCGCTACGGCGCCATCTGCCCCCGTGTCCTACGACGAATACCGCAACATGCCATGCTTCGCCCATCGGGACGCTTCAGGAAAGTGCAATCACACCAACCGGAACTGCAAATTTGTCAATGACATTAAGGTGGACCAAGAAGCTGGCTGCAAACGCACCCGACGACAACGGCCTCGTGGCAAAGGAAAAGTGGACAAGGAAAAGGAGTTCAAGTATGGTAGCGATAGGGAAGAAGACCTTGCGCCCAAACCCGCCGAGAAGGCTGAGGGTGGAGCTGGCACGGGTAACCCATAAAAGAGCACCAAAAAGGGAGCCTTTCACACATTCCTTGGTCCCCCCACGGCAAAGGCACAGCGAGCCGCCATGCGCTCCCTGAACGCCACCATGCCTAAAGTCCGCCAGTACGTCCGATGGTCCGAGATGCTGGTGCAATGGAGCCGCGATGATCATCCAGAGCACATCCCGGATGGATAATATGCCATGGTGGTTAACCCCCAGATCCAAGGCTATGAGTTCTCCATGTGTCTGATGGATGGCGGTAGCAGCCTGAATATCATGTATGTGGAAACCCTGACAACGCCAGGCCTCACGAAGACCCAACTCCGCCATAGTGTCGTCACTTTATAAGGAGTGGTTCCTGGCAATGAAAATAATTACCGCGAAGATCCCATAACCTTTGAGGTGGTCCCTTTCAAGAGTACATACCACGTGATCTTCGGCCGCCCTGCCTTCCACAGTTTTCACGCCAGGCCATGCTACATCTACAACTTTCTGAAAATGCCAGGCCTTGATGGCATCATCACCATTTATGGCAGCTTCAAGAAGGCCAAGGAGTGCAAGGACGGAGAAGCCGCCTTCGCGAAAGCAGTATTCTTCGGCGAGGAGTTCAAGGAAATCCATGCCGCCACAGATCCCGCGGAGATGCCGGCATCCAAGCAGGAAGTTTCCGCCTCTCCGCCCACCTTCAAGCCTACAATTGATACAAAGCAAGTGGAACTTGTCGCTGGCGATGCCGCCAAGACCACCTCAATCGGGACAAACCTGTCCCCCAAATAGGAAAGTGCGCTCATCGATTTCCTCCGTGAGAACCAGGACATCTTCGCATGGTAGCCATCTGACATGACAGGTGTACCCAGGGAACTCGCTGAGCATGCCCTGCAAATAATCCTTGGCTCTAAGCCAATAAGACAAGCAATGAGATGCTTCGGAGATGAAAATACCGCGCCATAGCAAAGGAAATTTCCAAGCTATTGAAAGCAGGCTTCATCAAAGAAGTGATCCATACAAAGTGGGTGGCAAATCCCGTGCTAGTTCATAAGAAAAACACAAAGGTCTTGCGCATGTGTGTAGATTACACTGGCCTGAACAAAGCATATCCAAAAGAACCTTTTCCCTTGCCTCGCATTGACGAAGTCATTGACTCGACGGCGGGATAGGAGCAGCTATGTTTCTTAGATGCTTACTTGGGTTACCACCAGATCAAGATGAAGGAAACCAACCAGCTTGCTACCTCGTTCGTAACACCTTATGGCACATTTCTATGTGACAATGCCATTCGGTCTGAAAAACGCAGGAGCAACGTACCAGCGCACCATGCAAATGTGCCTGGCGGATCAAATCGGGTGCAATGTCCACGCATATGTGGACGACATCGCCGTCATGTCCAAGAAGCAGGACGACCTTATAGCGGATCTACAAGAGACCTTCAACAACCTAAGGAAGTACAACATGATGCTCAACCCCACAAAGTGCATCTTCGGGGTACCAGCTGGACAACTCCTAGGATTCATCGTCTCCCCCCGCAGTATTGAAGTCAACCTGGAGAAGATCAAGGCCATCCTCGACATCTCCCGGCCTAATGACCTGAAGGATGTGCAGCGACTCACAAGTTGCGTGGTAGCAGTGAGCAGATTCATCAGTCCCCTTGACGAGAAGGCTTTGCCACTCTACAAGCTGATGAAGAAATTAGACGAATTCGTCTTGACCGACGAGGCAGACGCTGCGCTTAAGGATCTGAAGAGAGTGCTATCCACTGCTCCAGTCCTAGCAGCTCCCGAAGAACAGGAGCCTATGTTACTATAGATGGCGGCAACCAATAGGGTCGTCAGCATCGTCATCGTGATAGAACGCAAGGAAGAAGCGCAGGAGTATGGCATACAAAGACTAGTCTACTATGTCAGCGAAGTCCTGACAAAATCCAAGCAGCGCTACCCTCACTACCAGAAGTTGGCATATGGAGTTTTCCTAGCTTCGCGCAAGTTACGACACTAGTTCTATGACCATAAGATCACAGTGGTGAGCAAGGCTCCACTGAAGGACATCATCAACAACAGCGACGCAACAGGATGAGTTGCAAAGTGGGGCATCGAACTAGCCTCCTTCGACATCGACTACAAGCCTCGCACCACCATCAAGTCCCAGGCTTTGGCAGAATTCATGGAGGATTGGAAGGAAGCCTAGGAGACTACGCCCGTCCCAAAACCAGAGCATTGGGTGATGCACTTTGATGGCTCAAAGCTACTACATGGCTCGGGGGCTAGAGTGACACTCAAATCCCCTAAGGGAGATGAGCTCAACTATGTTCTCCAAATCCACTTCCCCACCACCAATAACATCGCAGAGTATGAAGCGCTACTGCAAGGGCTATGCGTCGCAAAGTAGATCGGCATACAACACATCATGTGTTGTGGAGACTCTGACCTTGTCGCTCAGCAGGTGGCTAGCACATTCAAGGCTCAGAATGAAGACATGGTGGCCTACAGGGATGAAGTGGACGAGATGGCCAAAAGTTTTCTTGGCTACGACATAAAGTGTCATGGGGATGACTATCAGGGTAGGCCAATGGCAGAGCCATCTGCCGGTGACATCCTAGGAATCTCCACGGTGTTTAGCCAGAAAGGCCGGCTCCACCTGAAGGGCCGGCTGCGCCAGCAGCTGGCTGGCGACTTCATCGAGGAGAGCTGGAACTCCTCCAATAGCCACTTTGCCAAAAGTGGCCTGGCCCCAACAAGATCGACACACACGGGAGACAAGCGTGACGCCAGCCACGCTTGGCCTCGACCAATCAGCGAGCAAGACCCTCCTCCACGAAAGGATCCGAGGCAAAGCAGAGGGGATATGCCACGAAGATGCTGGTCAGAGGGGAAAAGGCACTTTATAAAGTTTCCCATGGCAGGCGAGGAGCCAGAGGACGGCAGGGCCATGCCAAGACCGTGGCCACGGAGGAGCCGGCAGCCGGACAACTGGCCACCTAACCTTAAACCAGACCCCCGCCTATATAAGGGGGTCTAGACCCTTAGACTAGGTAGATCCGATCCTTCTTCTTCCTCCTCTAGACCGAATAGCTCGAGGAGCCTTGTAGCCACCGTGTGCTGATAATAAGAAACAAGGCAGGAAGTAGGGGTATTACCTCCGATGTGGAGGGCCCTGACCTAGGTAAATCGTTGGTGTCCTAGTTACACAATCTCGAGCCAGACCCATCATCGCACACCATCGAGCCCCTCCGTTAAGACATCACCATGGCTACTGTTACTCAAATCCCACGACAGTTGGCGTCCACCGTGGGGCAACGCGCGGCGACGACCGGAGTGAAGTTCCGGCCAGGATCCCCATCGACTCTCGGTGAGAAGGTCGCCTTCGGCCTCGTTTGGAGGTTCAGCACCTTCGACTGCGTCAGCGACAATCTTGCCTGCTTCAAGGACGGCCTCGGCAACAGCGGCTCCTTTCTCGATGTTGGCGGCCACCGCTTCTACGTCGCCAAGCCCTTCCCGGAGGAGACAACCGACTTGCTTGACCCTCTCGGTGACGCAGGCTCGAGCTGCAGCAAAAGCAGCGACCTTAATGCCATGGTCAAAGTGATGGCCCTGGGAGACGAGGAGGGCGGCAACTCACCGCGCCCCGTGCGCCCGCCGCTCAAATGCCTTCTTCCGCAGGAGCAGAATGCTCCACTCCTAGAGTAGGATGCCTCGGACATCACCATCATGGACCTGCATGCACCACTTGACCATGTCATCGACCCCGTCTAGGTCGCAGAGGCCCTGGAGCGGACGCACCTTGTTCTCCTCGGCAAGGTGGCCGAGGATGAAGACGCTCGGTGCCGCATGAGCACTGTGCTCCGCGAGTTCTACGATGCACATGAAGACGCGACCGACGAACTTGCTCATGGCCAGTGGAGCGGCCACAGACTAACTGATACGGGCCCAAGCCGGGTCCAGCGGTCACCGTCGGCAGGCCAGGGCCAAGGTGGGTGCGGACAGGGCGGTCGTGCTCCGAGCTGCAACGCCCGAGGCCGCCGTGCCCAGCAGGCTGGCGGAGATGGCTGGCCACGCCAAGTCCCGGTGCCAGCGCCAGGGCTAGAGTCTCAGGCTCGCCAGCCGGCTCTGCACATCCATTTGTGTCTTGACCACATGAAGACGCTCCCCAAGGGATTTGCTAGCTCAAAGCGAGCGGCGGTTGACCAAGGAGGCCCGGGGGCTGCCGGTAGCAGTCAGGGGCGCAAGGAGGGCAAATACACCCTCGATGCTGCGCTTGACCAGCCGTGCAAATACCACAGCACCCCTGGCAGGGAAGCGACCCATTCCACGCGTCAGTGCCATTTCATGAGAGAGCTAGAGCGGCGCGCTCAGCAACTCCCTGGAGCCTCGCAGGTGTAACCGGCTGGAGGTCAGGAGGACCATCAAGATGAGCCAGCTGCCGAGAAGCCGGACCAAGGCTACGATGACTTCCTGGTGGACGTTGAGCAGTACCACATCTTTACCACCCTGGGGAAAGACAAAAGGAACGACCTTTGGTATGAGGCGGATGTGAACGCCGTCATGCCCGTGGAGCCCCAGTTCATGCACTGGTCTGAGGCGGCCATCACCTGGGGGCGCGAGGACCATCCGCGACTGATGCCTAGCCCTGGAGAATACGCTCTGGTTCTAGATCCCGTCGTGTGCTCTGATATGCACACATGTCGGTTCTCCCGCGTGCTCATCGACGGTGGCAGCAGCATCAACCTTCTTTATTGAAGCTCAATGGAGAAGCTGGGCATCCCGCTTGCTCAACTGAAACCGAGCCGGCTCACCTTCCATGGCATCATGCCAGGGAATTCGTGCACCCCTATGGGTAGGGTGCAGCTGGAGGTCCTCTTCGGGAAGAAAGGTAACAGCCGCCGCGAGCCAATCTGGTTCGAGGTGGTGGACATCAGCAGTCCCTACCATGCACTACTTGGCCGTCCAGCCCTAGCCAAGTTCATGGCGGTGCTGCACTATGCCTATCTCAAGATGAAGCTCCCAGGTCCCAGAGGCGTGATCACAGTCTCAGGATGCTTCAAGAAGTCGCTGGCGTGCGCCAAGGAAAGCTCGCAGCTGGCAGAGTCATTGGTCATCACCGAGGAGAAGCGGCAACTCCTCCATCGCGTGGAGCTAACCCAGCAGGATGTGCCGGCTCGCCAGTCACTGGTGGAGCAATTCAAGCCGGCCGATGACACCAAGAAGATCATGTTGGATGAGAGTGACCCCTCCAAGTTCGTCATCATCGGCACCGGCCTCTCTGCTAAATAAGAAAGCGAGCTCACCAGCTTCCTCCGTGAGAATCGGGACATCTTCGCATGGTCTCCAAAAGACATGCCAGGTGTGTCGAGGGAGCTGGCTGAGCACTCACTCCATGTCCGGCCAGATGCCAAGCCGGTCAAGCAACCGCTGCGGCGCTTTGCAGAAGAGAAAAGAAAAGCCATTGGTGAGGAGATCGCCCGGCTCCTTGTAGCCGGCTTCATCATGGAAGTATTTTACCCTGACTGGTTGGCAAACCCAGTCTTGGTCCTGAAGAAGAACAACACTTGGCACATGTGTATCAACTACACCAGCCTCAACAAGGATTGCCCCAAGGACCCCTTCACGCTTCCATGCTTTGACCAGGTGATCGAATCCACAGCCG